>JAXCHB010000017.1:4215000-4817500 GCA_036926305.1 Uropetala carovei | reverse complement strand
GAGATGTTCTCCCCTTACCTGATTAAGGGCATTTAGCTAGGACAAGTACTACTTGCATGGGTAATGTCGCGATAGAACCTCTCCTAGGACTTCAAAACGCACCCTTAAGTGGGGGTGTCCATCCGGCTCTGTTACCTTCGACCGGTCCATTAGTTTCGTGGTGGGAAGAAAGAGAGAAGGGAGTGGGCGGGTCGAAGGGAAGGGTAACAAAGAGGAATTTGGTGTCGTTGTTTGTGGAGAGACATTGGGAGTTTTATTCCTTCCGTTTGTGCGTGTCTGCGATGCCCTTCCGACCCGTCGCGACCTCCGCACCTGCCAGAGATGGAAGGCCGCGGCACCGTCTCCGCCGCCACCACCTGCTCCCCCGCAGCGCTTCCCATCCCATCTCTTTCCTTCCGCCCCTACGCTACCTAACCTCCGCCGTAAGAGAGCCATCGATACGCCGTTAGATTTTTTTTACAGTGAGACCCAAGACCGATTCTTTCAAAAACGTCTCTCACACTCGGGACGTTTACACTGGCGGATTCACCACTGCAGAAACTCGGTAAACTTAAAGCCGAATAAAAGATCCGTTAATAAGCGAGACTTATTATTCCCAAATCAAAGGAGATCACAGTTTATCCACGTGAAATGTATACTCTGAAAATTTGGTAGCGGCATAATGTGTATCATTCAGATGGCAAAATCGGTCGCTATTTTCTAAATTATCTTTTGGTTCACAATCAATCAGATTAAGACCTTTACGTTCCATGTTAAGAATTTTTCTGTCGCCATCTATTTTTCCTTCATCCAACTACTAACATCCGCCATTTTGTCATCGCCTCGCCTTCGATTTTTCTTTCTCGGTTTTTTATTTGCAATTTCTTTCGCCGTGACCGCTCCGAACCATTCTCTCCAGCCCTATCCCCTCCAAAATTATCGGCTCCCATCTCCTTCACCTTTTATCCCTTCTTTTCTTTTTCGAGTAATCCCTCCCCTTTAGCCCTCGCAAAATAGTATTCCGAGGTTCTCTACATAGGTCCTACGCAAATTTTCTCACGTTCGCGAGGAAATATTTTCGCGAACCGGAGACCTATCTTCGGGAATCCTCTTCTGCCTCTCCATCTATCCACTTCCTTCTACTCCTCCTACCTCTCCCTCGCGCCTCTTATCACCGCGTCCTTCCTACGCCTCCGGTCCCTTCCTCCCCCCCCCCCCCATCTCTCCGCCTACGCTCTACCCCCCTCTCCCTCGTATTCCACGCCCCTTTCTCACGCCGACCGTGGAAGGCCTCCGCGCATGTCTCTGTCCATCGATTATTCCTAAGGCCAAACCCCAAACACGGTTCTCGATCCCAACTCTCGCTCTTCCCCACTCCTATCTTTCCTCCCACCTCCCCCGTCTCCCTCATTCCTTCGCTTTCCTTACTTCGCTCCTTACCTCTTCTCTCTCCTCTTCTCCTGGCACTACGCTCTTCCTTACATGCCCGTCCCTTGCATGCACCCTCGCATCCTCCTTCCGACTCCTATTCCTTTCATCTCGCCATTTACATTTGGCATAAAGCATGCGAATTCATCCTTGCGCGGATGTTGGTGAAAAAAAAGTCGTCGGGGATGATTGGATGGGATGAGAGGAAATCGAAAGGGGGATGATGGAAAAGATGGAAGGGTGGGAAAAGGGACTGCCGGGGAACGCGATGGAATGAAGGGAAAGAGAAGGAAAGATGGGTGAAAGGGAGGCGAGACCGCAGTCCCTGATTTATGGGAAGCATGATAGTAGCTATACGAACGAATTAAAAGAATATTTTTTATATGTTTGAGGATGATAGTTTTTAACACCGGTGATTCAGTTCAATTTATAGTTTTTTGAAAAGTTTTACAGTAATTATTTGAAAATAAAAAATTAGTTAACTTGAAAAAATCCTCTCAATTTTACTTTCTCCTAACTTAAATAATTCTTTCTTTTTTGAGAATTGTATGAATTTAACGTAATTTTGTGTAATTAAACATGGATAGGCTCTATTATCTAATACAAGTTTATGAAGTTCTCATTAATGAAAAGGTAAGTCATCCAACATTCTCTAATTAATAACGTTTTCAAGAAAACACACCGGAAACTATATCTTGGTTTGTTAGTTTTTTATCACTGTTTCTGTTATCTTACGCAACAAAACAAAATGCTCGAAGAATATATTATTCAGACGATTAAATTGGATAAATCACTTCCAAATGGATCTCGTTCAATAATTACCCGCTATTTCAAGGAACCCACGAGTTTGCAGATTATTAATTCCCTTCGTACGTTCCACTTTTCCGCCCCACACTTTTTCGCCAGAGGCGCTCTTTTCTGTATTTCACGCGTTATACTCCAAGAGGTATACCTCTCCTCTCCCTCCTGCTCTCCAATTTTATTTCCCTCTCTCCTTAACCCGCCCTCCTCCGCTCCCCTCAAAACTTCCTGCCCGCCGAGCATTTCTCCGACAAAATCCTCCTCGGAATAATGGATGCAAATTACAGCTGAGAGGATGAATATAGGCAAATGCAATCGGCGGGAAGTCCGGTTGTGGTGGGAGCCAATATGGCGAATGTACGAAAGGAAAAGAGGGAGGGAAAGGAGGGTTCTTGGAACGGCCGAGTCGATGGGAGGAGGCGAAGGGAGAAGAGAAAAAAAAAGGAGAGAAGAAGAATGGAATGGGGCGGGTGTATGTGTGTGTATCTGGATTGGGTTGAAGCAGGGTCCGGTGGTGGGTTATGAATAAAAATGGAAGAGTTAAAGGGCGGCCGATTGGGGGCCAATGGTAAGTGAAGGGGAAAGGCCCATGAGAGTGCCCCGAAAGAAATAAACGATCATGCGGCTATGCAAATGCCTCGGGAGGAAGGGCCCAAGCGGCGGCGGCGGCGAGGGTGGGAAGATGTGTGTTTCTCTCTTTATGGCAGAGTCTGAAGCGATTGGGATCGTGAAAAAAAACTCAGTGAAAATTGTGTTATCTTTTGTTTACTTTGTAAATATGGGAATGTGCCTCGGACTCGTTGATAACTTTTGTTTTTATATAGAGTGATATGATTAAAGTGCTGTTTCTATGCGGAGTTCTTCGATAAAAACATAACTGTTGTCAATTGTGGTTTTGTACTGCAAGATTTTTGCAAAATACTCCAGAGCATTTAAAAAATCCCGAAATCATATAAATGGCCAATAAAAGGAATACCGAAGTATTCTGCATAACTGAAATACGAGCAGGTAATTTACTACACTCATACTCATGATAATAGATTTATACTTTGCTTAAACATCATTATATGGATTTAAGTTCAAAAGAAAGAAGCAGCTCTATTCCAACTTAATCAATCCGCGTTTCGTTTTCTAATTCTCCGTCGAGCTGAACACAATAGTTACTTGACGTTTGAGTGTGCCAATACTCTTCTTTGCGTGCCCTGACTAATGGATTGCCCTTCTGATCCTACTCGACTCGGAGGGTTCTTCGAGATTGCCCTGAAAAAGAATGCCGACAGCGAAGAGGACTGTGGTTCGTTCAACGCATCCGCCACTCTACTTCTCCAACCCGTCACTCTCCTTCACCATTTGCATCAATCCGCGGGCTCCAATCCACCCCCCTTACTCCATCGCCTACTGTCGCCTCCCTTTTCAATTACCCCCCCCCCCCGCTTCGTTCTCCATTTGAAAATCACGCCCCTTCACAATACACTTCATTTCCAATCTCGTTGACGTTTCTGACGGGGGATGGGGTGCGAGAAAGATGCTTTTTTTAAAGCAATTATCTACCAAACGCAGATGAATTCCATCAAGAGACGGACATGATTAAATCTGCGTGATATGGATGTTACGTGAAAATGCGGAGAAAAGCGGCTGAAATAGAGATTGCTTAGAATATATTACTCTTCTGTCATTTAGACATCAAGAAAAGGAAATATGATTTTTCAGGCTTTTATATTTTTGATACGTGTCCGTAACCAGGTTATAAAAAACCACCTTCGTGAAAACATCATAGTATTTCGTAATGAGATACCGTGAGCGTGCGCGAAATGAAAACTTTTTTCTTCAATTAAAGAATGAATGGATAATGAAGGGCGGAAACGACTCCTCGTGCTTCACTTCGGCACTGTTACGCAGTGGCGGTAGCATGTGCATTTCGAAACAGGAAATTCCGTGTAACCCGACTTTTAGTTATTCAAACAACGCCATTCCCACAACCTTACGTAGGAGTCGGTAAGGGAGTTTCATGTATATATGTGGGTCACGGGGACGGCTTTATAAAGCTATATTTACAAAAGCTCGCAAATTCGGAGTTCAGAAAGGAAAATATTCACGCGTTTGTTTGCAGTTGTTGTTTTGAGTAGCGGCACTTTCTTAGAATCACTGCTTTGGGTTTAATGAAGAATTTATGTTTGAATAAATGATAACTTATTGTCTCCGTAATGGGTAAACAGAAAGATTCAAAGCAGCCGTCGCAGTTATAATATTTCAGTTTTCACTCATGTTTGTTGAGTTGCATTCGGATTCCAGCCTGAACCTAAACGAATGTAAATAAAATATGAATAAGTACTTTTAATTTCAGAAACCAAAATCATTACATGACGCAATTTTTTTTAGATAGAAGAGAATCTACTGAATAGAGCCATTATGTTTATGAATATGATAGTATTGAGAACGCTGAGTAAAACTCCTGACCTCACAATTTCCTTGACTTCACGTTCACAGTAAATCACAATCCACAAACCGGAACAGCGAATACATCCCGATTTTCATTAATTTCAAGAGTGACGTATTTATAGAAACTTCTATGGTGCGATTTACCTTTAGAGACGAAACGAACGACACCTTTGCGAAATATTTGAAGAGCGTCAAAATAAATACAAAGCTAGTCTCTATACTTTTCCAGTGGTACTCGCCACGGCCGAATTTCCCACACGTCTCTTACCCTTCATCCATCCTGCAAAACAACGCTCACCCCTTCTCTCTATGTCATCCCCCCCTCCCACAACACACAGCGTGGAACCCTTCCCTACTCGCCTCCGAAAAAAATCCCCGCGTGGAGTGCAAAAAAGGCCGGAATTAAACCCCTCCTCACCCTGCTACCCCTTCCCACTTGGCTCCCTCCGGTCTTATCTATTTTTCCTATCTCCAGATCCAACAATAGTCTGCAGCGGCGGAAAGGAAGAAAGGTGGGAGGGAAAAACCATCTCTCCCCCCCTCTCTCGTGCTCTCTCTCGTCACCCAATCCCCTTCTCTCTCCCTCTCTCGTCTCTTCTCCCATAATGCACCTCTCCCTTTCACCCTCGGCTCTTCTTTTTGCTCTCTGCGCAGCTTCTCTCCCTCCCTCTCGCTCCCCTGCCTCCCTCCACCCCTTTTCCACCAAACTCCAGCCGAGTCGACGGTCGCATCGGGCTTGATATCCCTGTTCGGCGTCCCGGTGGCAATCCAAACCCACGCACACTCCCCATTCCTCTACCCCCCGCCATCCCTATCCTTCTGCTCTTATGCTAGTGCCTCGTCCTTGCCATCGTCTGCTTCGTAAAAACACATCTGCCACTCCTCGACTACTCTCCACTTTCCGCTCCTCGACAAATCTTTTCCCTAATTCCATGTCTTTCCTTTCCGCCATCTTCTCGAAAATCCACGGATTTCTGTCGTCTTGATCACCCCTACCTGGTATTTGATCATTATTTTTATCATTCTCTTTTATTCGTAGTTTATTATTGCTTTAATATCTATTTGACATGATGTAGAAATTTTTTTAACTTGTGAAGTTTTTTAATATTATTACCATTCTTATCCAATACACAGTCAGTGAACAAAAATATTTGTATACTCGCAAAAAACCCATATCATCATACGACAGCGTTAGTTCAGGATATCAATTCTATTAAGATTTAAAGCTTATTTTCAACTTCCATCGTGGTAGATAGAATACGAACCAACCTAGATAATATTATCATCACACTACCAGAATAACTAAATTATAAGAATGAACCCTTATAATATAAAAAGACTACGTCGTTCAAAAATTAAGTACGGGAGAAATTTGAAATTTGGTTAGGGTGAGGAGTAAAATTGTTTGTATGCCTATTTCTTAATCATGCAATTTCAACCCAAACCTTTAAACATGACAACTATTCCAATCACGTTCGGTACGTCACTAAGTTACCTCGTATCTCTCATCTCTCCCCCTCTCCCAGTCACACTCCTTCCCGCACCCGCCCCCTTCCGCACACCCAGGCAATACCTCCTCCATTAACCTCATCACCTTCCTCCTCCGTGCCACTCTCGCACATCCGTTATTATATTTCCGGTCAGAGAACATACAGACGGGCTCAAAAAACCCTAGGAACGTCCCTCACACAATTCTTCCTCCTACCCCACCACTTCCACTCCTGCTCCCTCTCTCTCTCATACTTCCCCCTTTCTCGCTCGTCCAAACTGCCTGCGCTCACGAGCTTCTGAATAGGGGGAGAAAAAGTGGTGAGGTCTTTTAAAAATATCACCGCCAATGAAATATACAATTAAATACGGCCCAAAAACCGCGAGAAATTTATTAAGAAGAACCTTAGAGCCCCGATAAAGTACTGTTATAGCACATTGTGATTTAAAAAAAAGATTTTATTTAAATTTTTTCTTGCTTCCGTTTTTTCCATCCCTGTTCAGAGGGTCAACTCTTCCAATATGCTATCGGCTCAGCGTTTATAACGAAGTAGGAGTAATGAAGTTGGAATAGGAGGAGATAATGTTTCTCTCTCTCTCTCCTTCTCTGAGATCTTTTTTTATTTATCACGTCCTCCATTTTAACCCTCGTTCTCCCTTCGCCTCCCTCGCTTCCTCGTCGCGACGATATCAGGGAGCCACTTTCGCCGAGATGGTCTCCTAAGCGATAAGGGGAGTAAAAAGGAAGAAGGGAAAAAGAAAGGGGCAAAGATGCGGGAGGAAATAAAGGGAGATAGAAAGAAAATAAGAGTGGTGTGGAAAAACGCACAGCACCTTCCAATTGGGCGAGGCGAAGCTTTAGCGAAAAAAGGGTAAAGAGGGTAATTTGAAACGGAATGTTTGGGAGATGCCGGAGTAAGGCGTAACGATGAGACCTCTCTCACAGCACCTCCAATCTTTTTACGCACTGCAATCTTCCTCCCAATTTCAGGAATTAAGAACTTGATATGCATCAAAATTTGAAGAAAATGCGATATGGTTGCGCATGTGCGTGTAATTAATGTAGATATGCTTAATTCTGACATTGTAGAAATTTCATCAATCGATACCTTATGGTCCAAAGAAGAGGGCTCCTGTTGAGAGAGACACGGAAGTGGTATGAGGTTCATTTTACACGCGCTATAATTACTGAAGTTGGGTCGAAATTCCGTGTAACAATTCAAAAATACTGTAATGTTGCCTAAAAAATTAAAATATACCTGACAGGTGATTGGATTCCTTATACTACGGATTCTTATTAAATGCAATACAAGGAACATTTTCATGCCAAAGAGATTATATGACTACCAACTTGAAAAATGCCACAAGTCAAATATTAGAAAAACAATCTTAAAACTAGTCATCACCCTCGATCGCCTTTATGACCGCGAAAAATCGCCGCTGCCAAGAAAATGCATACATTCCTAGTATCCAGCCTTTTAAGTGCAACCGGGAGGACGAAAGTGGGAAAGGAATAGGTGACCAGAGCTGCATGACGCGAATGGAAAAAGAGAAAAAATTAAGCGACAGGAGAAATAGACAGAAAAAGAAAACATGCAATTCGCCACAGGAAGTTGAGGTAGAGGAAGAGGGAGGGAGAGGTCGGCGGAATAAAAATGAAAAAGTGAGAGGGATAAAAAGGGAAGGAGGGAGGAGATGAGGAAGAGCCGAATAAAAATATGAGCTTGGGTCACGAATGACCACCCGTCGGTAGTAGTACGTAACGATGGGAGCGGTATGGATCCCGGGGCTGCCGTTGGAAGTGCTAAGCCAACGAATGTTTTTTTTTAGAAATGAGAGAAACGAGAGAGAGAATCAGAAAGAAGAGAAAAGGAGAAAGGGGGGAGGAGTAAGAGGAAGGAAGAGAAAGGTAATGGGTGGGGCCATACTACGTTGGCAGTGCGGGTGAGGTGGAGCCAAGGAGCTTTAAAGAGAGGTGGAAAGAGGATAGACAGAGAGAGAGAGAGAGAAAGAGATAGTAGATAGAGATAACGGGAGGCGATTTCGAGTGAGAGAGAGGAGAGACCACGCTGAGAGATCAAGGGCGGAGATACCGAGATGGGAAAAAAAGAAAGGTGGAAGAAGTGGAGAAAGGAGATGAGGAAAGAGCAAATGGAAATGGGCGAAAAGAGGATAAAATGAGGAGACGAGGAAGAGAGAGGGAGTGGGGTAATGGCTGCAGCGATGCAAAAGTTCCCCCCATATAGGAGGAGAGAGAGAGAGGGAGGGAGGGAGGGAGGGAGGGAGGGAGATAGATGGTGGTGCGATAATGCTGTGGACGGATCGCGCGGGGAGAACGGTGCTTGAAGAATGCCGGGTTAGGAATTGAAAAGGATTAACAAGGGAGATGATTTAATGTCGGTGGTAGCTTTTGCGGGACAGAAAACTGAAGTATTTGGGTCATAAAAAGGTTTTCATGGATGGAAAGATTTTTTTGTTTATTTTCCCCTTTTTTTTACATAACCCGGTGAGAGATAAAAGTTTCGTTGGGAAACGTCGGAAGATTTGAAGAGACTTTTCTGGTTAAGTAATGATTAAGTGTGGATGCTAGAAATTGGAACAGAAAGAAGAATTTACGATTTTATTAGAGATTGAAAGGGCCGAGTTAATAATCACATGAATGGGCCTATGCGAAACGAGAAACATTTGTGAAGACGTTAAACGGCAATACTTCAGCAGAAAATACAAGAAAATGAATGAGAGATATCTCTGGAAGAATTAAAATCAATATTGGTACGACTAATAAATGCTCTTAAAAAATAAATGAACAGTACTACGAAGCACTTTTTTGTTTGTTACTTTAAGACATCTTTCGCTTAAATTGATTAAATAAACTTTCCCCAGAAAGTGATTTAAATTTTAATGAAATTTACCAGAAATTCATACGATTATTTTACCGTACCTCTTTCTTTCTCAGCACTTAAAACAAGTTCTGTCGATAATATGCTAATAACATTACTTTTAGAATAATATGCAAAAATAAATATCTTCGGTGGAGAAAAGGAAATAGAATAGGTTTGACAATGGACGCGGAAGAGGAAAGAGGACAAGAATCGGGAAAGGGGTATTTCTTGCGCTCGAAACAAGACGAGATGCGAGAGAAATAGAAATAGAGAGGTGAGAGGGTAGATGGGTTCTACAACGCGAAAGAGAGGATAGACAGGGAGAAGCAGAGGGGAGCGGTTAAAAACCCTCTCTGCATGCGCGGAGCACATAAATCAAAACGGGTTCCCGCAGCCATTTTTGATATGCTCCCCTCTTCTCGCCCCCATTGCCTTCCACGCTCTCTCTCTCTCTCTTCTTTCCTCCCTCTCTCCTTTTCCCTTTCCATTCGCTCCTTGTCTTCCCACACCCTCGGAAAGCCTCCCCCAATCTTTATCTCTCCGACACTTCCTACTTCCTACGCATCGTAACTTCCTGACCTTCCCTCCCACTGCGATGCAACAATCGGAAGTCCCCCATTCTCAAAATCCGTCTCCCGCCACCTAAACCACCGATGATGCCAAGCCCCAAAAATCAACCCGAAATGGAGAATGAAGATCGAGTAATTTAATTATATTTTTCACAGTTCTATACTTTTATAAAACAAATCTTCAAATACATACATAGTATTAAACGTCTCGATGGAAATAGTTTAGTTTCATATTAATACAGACGCGTATGCTTCTTTTCCGTAAAACACTTTAGCGGTATTTTATATTTTTCTTCTAACATTGTTATTTTATGGGGTTTCCGTAAATTCATTTAAAAAGGAAATGGCTTTATGCTTCAATTATCTTTAGCACTAAGACTCAAGACTTTGCCAAGATTGGATTACACGGCGAGAGCAAGTAACATCTCCGTATCGCGAACCTACACATCTTGCAAAATACAGTAAAATTTATGCAGTCGCAATTTGTCGTGACTGTCCTCCTTACGCAATTAAGGATTTAAAGAAGTGCTAAAAAATAAAAACAGTTTAAGCATAAATGTTATATACTAGTCTCATAACCGAGAACTAGAAATAGGAAACTTCCCTGCAATCCTTGGTGCATTACGACTTTGATGAAAGCATTAGCGACCGACTAGCTCTTTTGTTGCGCAACGAAAATAAAAATTCGAGCTTTTCTCGTGAATGCGCGGAAAGCGAATCTTTTATGATGAATGCTCCACCGTATAATGCCGCGATTACGTCTTGGAGTCCGCGGCGGCAGATGAAATGTAGATTGGTCACATGAAATTCTTATGGCATCAGGAATTGCTTCCCCTCCTCGAGTCGCGATCACCATGTTCGAGGGATCTCTCGGGCGCGCAAACATCGGGAATATCCTCCGACCGTCGCATTTTCAGTTTTCCTTTTCTGCTGTTTAGCGAACAGCAGATAGGCGGAGCGTGACCGGAATCGCTCCAAGAGACGAAGGAGAGGAAAGGCGCGTGTAATTCAATTTTTCTCGCAAATGCTTCCTCCGTCTGCTTTACATTCGCGTCCCGGAGCGATCGCCATTGTCGAAGGCGCGAGAATGTGCGCTCTTTTATAACGGAAATGCGTTAGAAGCTGCATTCTTCTTTCAAATTCTGTGAAATACAGTATTGTATTTTCAGTATTTATTTGCCCTGAGATAGGCTTTTCGATAATCTCTGTACATGCATGACAAAAGGTATCTTTTTGTGTAAATGATGTTTACTTTTCTTTACATTTGGGACTAAATTTACTTAAAATATCGCGGAGAAACTTTTCAATCTAAGGAAATGCATCGAAAACTTCACGACACAAGAGACTTGAAACTAATCAAAAATTTCCCGCCTTTCACCCATTTTAAACCATTATATATGAAAATACATTCAGAAATCAATACCGAGATTAATACTTCTCTCCAAGTCGCGAAACACAATAACTTTTGCCTTACACGCTCGATAGCACATCAAAATACCAGCATTTGAGTTCCGTAGGCCTATGATATAGACCTCAAGATCAGCCGTGACCGCCGCAACATTCTATCTGCTACATCAACACGACGCACAATCCCTGTTACATCGTAGGATCCTTCCAAATAAACAAAAACCTTTAACACTCGCGTGTAGCGGAGCTAGCAGAAGCGCCGGCACGGCAATCTACCTTCTAAACACAATGCATCCCGCCGAGAGGAGACTAGGAAGAACAAAAAAGAAAAAAGTATATCCTTTCACTCGGACGACTGCAACTTTTCGTTTCGTTTCCACTATCCTCCCCCTTTCTACCCCGTTTTTCTTCTCGTGCGCACTCACAGACTCACTACGCGCGCACAAACACACACAGCTCCGTAGCCTCATCGCGGCCATCACAATCCACCCAATATGGACGCCTCCGCGCGTGACGCGGCATTATGTACTCCTCCTACCACTCCGAGCACTGTGTCACCAGACTGTGGAAAGGGAGAGACCGGACAGAATTTTTCAGGATCTTCTTTGTCCGTCTGTCCGTATGGTCGGTCGCGGAAGAGAGAGGGACAACGAGAATTAAAGAGGAGGAAGACAGCAGAAAACAAACAGAGTCGCGTGCTACAAATGACTCTCGTGCACGTGAGGTGGCGAATATAAGGTGGGGTGGGGGAAGATTACCGAACCGAGAATCATTCGAAAAGAGACGCTTCTCTCTCCTCTCACTCCGCTATCTACCAACGCACGACCGCTAAGAACTTCTTTTATGGCTTGAGGGCCTGGGGAATAGTTACGCTTGGAAAAGTAGTTAACTTTCTTTACCGTAATATTTGCGTTCATGGTATCGACACGAATTGACTGTCTTTTCAAAGAAATAATAGACTGCTGCCTTGAAGTTCTCATAATAAGTATGGCATCATTAGATAGCTATATTTTAAATGAAATCCGTTCTTAAAATCCTTTTATATCGCATGTTTTTCCTTATTTTAAACTAGATTATCCGATTTTCCATTTAATCCTGAATAATGTCTCGGCGCAAAAATTTGGTTTCTGGATGCCTCGTGTTTTCGATATTTTTTTAACATAGGTACTACGTATTTTAGTTGTCTTCATAATGAGAGAACACGTAGCACTAGAATAGGTTAGTAAAAATTCAATATTCTTTTTGTAATAAATAATGTTTCCAAATTTTTACAAGAGCCAATGCGTGCATTGATATAAAACATAAACCAATAATTAAATAAACGCTTTAATAACCACATTAATCTGTCATCCATAAAAAATTAGAACAATCCAACTGCTTCTGTGCTATTTATCACTAATGGAAACTTTTCTATCCCTAAGAGGAAGAATTTGAAGAATGTTTTGAAAGGACATGACGGCCATCCGTCCCTCTTAAACCTTCCGGTAAAATGAGTGGGTGGCATCCGCGTAAGTTTGCGTGTGTGTGTGTCTGCGTGGGGGCGAAGGATAGGGGGAGCTGGGTTACGCCCCTTTTGCACCCGGGGGTTGCCGAGGGTTGGGGCGGGGGCGGCAACGGTCCAGGGAATTTCACGCTCATGGAAATTCGAAATGGAGGCGCGGCCGAGTTTCCACGGTTCCCGAAGCGAGTTTTTAGTGGGAGCGAAGGAAAAGGATAAAGTGGAAATGAGGAAGGTGAAGGAGGGCGGGAAGAAAAACAAAACATTTAAAGAATGGAATGAGACAGCGAAGAAGACGGCGGCTGAAAAGGATAAGTTCAGAATGAGTTGATGCGTTTACATTTAAAACGAATCCGCCGAAAGAAAGAACGAAAAGTCTAACAAAAAAAGGAGACCTACAGACAAATACAATAATGAAACTAAATAGACGCAGGTTAATCTAAATTGTAGCCGTCACTGTAACGATACACAAATTTCCTTTAGGACCGAAAGGGCCAAATATTTAAAAATGCCATGTCAAAAAATGAGTCGACTTCTCAAATATATTTTTCGAGCTTATATTTATATATGTATACACTTTTGCAACGCCATCCTCTCTCCTTGAAAAAATATCGCGCTTGAGACTGGACCGAGCCAAACTGCCTATATTCACAATTTTACGCTCCCATATTATTACCCGTACTGCGACCATTGAAGGAAAGTTGACGTCAGGCTATAGAATGCCAAAGGGAAGAAAAGAATGACCGGGATGTCGTGATGGCCGTTGGGTCGCGGTTGGGATGCGAGTATAGGCAGGATAGGTGCGGAGTTGTAACGACGAAATGGAATGGATGGAAATATGTTGGAAAAGAGAAAAGGTGAAGGCTCGTGAGAGGGAGATGGGATGTGAAAGAGTGAAGGGGGTTGCCGTTCCATAATCCCTTGAGGGACCTAATGCGAAAGGCCTGGAGTGGGCGTGGATCGTCATAATAATGGGTCGAGCTTTAGAATATTAGGAGTCTCTTTCCATCATCTCCAGTAAAAACGACTGTCGGTGTTTAACATAGTGAACGGAAGTATTCCCCATCCCTACGTCACGAATAGTTGACCATGGAGTTTATTTTTCAGTACATGCATACAGTTCTGAAAGTTCGATAACGCTCTACCAGAGAAATATTCTGTGAAACGAAGTAAAAATTCCGTCGAAGAAAACTACACTCATTGTGAATCAATTTCGTCAATCTAGTGAGTAAATCGTGTATAACAAAATACGGATTCACGAGTTTACAGTTATAAAATGTTAAAATTATGATTTTTGTTTAGTAGTTCAATCAGTTATTCGTTGATTAGTCTTAATATCAATCGTTCATCCACTTGAAAAAATTTTTGTAAATAATTGACGCAAAAAAATTTCTTTTCGGATATCATCGACCACTCGCACAGATAATATAAGACGTCAACTCCGTCATAAAAAATATGGAAAACTATCGTGTCAAATTTCATCGGCATGCAGTACATTTGTACTAATTGAATAAAAAAATGTTTGAATAAATCTAAAGAGAGTTGAACAAATCTCAAAAGCGGTGTAAGGATAGAAACGACTCAAAACTGAAGCGAGGAGATGAAGAATCGTCAAGTGATGATGGAAGCATAGGAAGAGGAGTGGGAGAAAGAGAGAGGACCTTGGGAAAGGGTAGATTGGAGGAGGAGGGAGGCGATGGGCGTGTCTGACGAACGAGAAGGGGGGGATTCCGAGATCTGGGATGCGGAGGAGCGGGTAAGGTCGGAGGAAGAGAAGGGGGCGGGGGGGGGGGGATGATTCTAGGCTAGAGACTTATTGATACCTACCTACCTAACCCCCCTCTCCTTCTACGGAAAATGGGGAAAGAGGGGGGTGTTGATCGGAGAGAGAACGTTAGGAGTCCTC
This sequence comes from Uropetala carovei, assembly GCA_036926305.1. Lineage (NCBI taxonomy): Eukaryota > Metazoa > Arthropoda > Insecta > Odonata > Petaluridae > Uropetala > Uropetala carovei. The sequence continues at coordinate 4,803,103 of JAXCHB010000017.1, read as the reverse complement.
TGCTATGGGCGTGGAAAAACCGTTTAAGCCAAAAGCTATAATACAGTGTTGGACTTGGTCGAGCCAGAGTTTAAGGCGAGGTAAAATGCAAGGGTAGGAGAATGAGGGGGTTCGGAGATGATGGAAGGAGCGAATGGGAGAGGAGAGAGGAAAGAAGTAGGTATGCAGGGGAGATAGAAGAATTAGTGGATGGGAAGAGGAAAGAGGAGTTTGTAGACGGCCGAGGAGAGGGAGCTATATTGGTACTCGGTTCCCACCAAGTCCAATTTCCCTCCTTAACCCCGCGCGCCTTCCACTCCCCCGAAATCCGTACAAGGATGTCTGAAGGTTCGAAAGAGGAGGGAGGTATGGCGAAGGAGAGTAGGGAATGGGAGATCGGAAGAGAGGAAGGCGGTGGAAAAGATGGGAATGCAGGAGGATGTGGGAGGTTAGATTACATTCTGTGCCGCCGAAGTTGTGGCCTCTCTCTCCTTTCCTCCACTCCTTATACACACACACACACACGCGCGCGCGCACCGGGAAACATATTGTGGCTCTCCTCAAAACCCTCCTCCTCCCCAGGGCCCTCCACTCGAGTGTGGGATCGGAAAACGTTTCGGGAAAAAATCGACCCGGTAGATTGTCCCAATCAATAGGTGTGAAATTAGATAAACCGGATCGAGCGAAAAATATGTAGTTTTTGCGTCTCGGGTAAACAGTTTGGGTGTGCGTTTTGATTTTCTCAACCGCGAAGATCATGGGCCTCAGTTGCATTCAGAAAAGGTTACATTATTTAGACAGAGAGAAAAGCGGGAAAATTTATAAATCAAAAATATTATAGGCGATTATTTTGGTTGGCACAATCTTGAAGTAGGTCGCTGAAAATTGACAAAGCCTTAATGTAAACCGCTAGCATATTTTCAAACGCCACCATTAAGGAATTTCATTATCGATTAAATTCAATTTTTCCTTGTTTTCATCACATCGATACCAGGAAAAACTATTAATTAAATCGTAAAACGTTCCAAAATCAAAAATAAACATCCAGACCATTACTTGAACATTTGGGAACACACTGAAAAGGAAGAATGGGGACATAAACTGGCCTCGTTAACACATCAAATCCTAACGCCCATTGCCTCAATAAAAACAGAAAACTTCGGCGGTGCCTTTTCCTTTTCGGGATTTCATTCTTATTACACTGAAAGGAGAGAGAGAGGAAACTCAAAGGAGAGATGTAACAGAATGGATCTCCACAAAGGATCTGTCCGACACTGCAAACACGTGGTCTGCAGAATGGGAAGGCAATGGCCTGAGGGATGATTGTAGAAGGAAGAGTGGAAAGTTGTAGGATGGGAAATGTGGATGGGGAGACCCAGAGAGAATGGGAGTATAAAGTGCCATAAAATGGGTAGAGAAGGCCGTGGACCATATGGCGGGGTCTTGGAAGGAAAAAAATTAAGAGAGGAGGGAGGGGAAGGAGAGGAGATGGAACGTAATAAGGGTGCGGGATTGCAGGGCGATGATGGTAGGTGGGCAGAGAGGAGATGAAAACACTGCCGAGGATGGGAATGGGAGTAGAGAAGCAATGATAAAGGTAACGCGAGAAAATGGGATGAGAAGGCAAATTATGGGATGCGTGAAGTATTGGCGGAGCCGAAAAACTGCGGCTAATGATCGTGGATGAAACGGGGAAAACACATGCTGTGTTCGAAGAAACCGAAATTTCTCGCATGCGAACTTCTCCGAGAGATTAAAAGGTTGCCAGAGATGCTGCGTCGGGAGAGATTTTTGTAAAATGGCTGCCGCGCGAGGAAACCTAGACGGTCGATCGGGCCCTTTATCATTTGAATTCTATCAATTTTCTCTGTCTTTAGGTAGGTGGTAGATCTCAAAGGCCGAGTGTAAGCATTTCTGAAATTTACCAGACTTTTCCAATGTTCGCCCCTTAAAATACAGTCATAAATTTACTAAGAAATCGATTACTTACCATTTATCTTGGACCTCCCACAATCCATCACATTTGTTAAGAAAATAAACTCACCTGAAACAGGATACAAAAATTACATTAGTATATCATATATTTATCAATTTTATTTTAAGAGAAATTTCAAACAGAAACTCATAAATATAATATGTATAATTATTTTACCCAGTACAAACACTACCGACAATTGTATAGCGTTATTATTTAGGTTTAAACTCGCTAAATTCTGTTTGGTTGTGAAATTAATTTAAAGTATTGTAAAATACGGTATTAGTGATTAAAACCATCGAAACATTAATGCAAAACATAATAAATGCTTTAAAGTCGAAGCAAAACTACGGCAGCTACAGTGAAATATCTTGCAAAACTCTTTAACCACAAGCACGGCAGTATTTCGCCCTTCAATTATTTTGCGCTCCTTTAAGGAAAACAAGAGAACCGCAGGAGAGCGTAGTGAAGACGTTTACCAAAGAAATTATGGTCGGGGCGACAGGGAAGGAGTTTAGAGGACGAGGAGTCCAACGGCACCTAGGGAGAAAGGGGGCGAAGGATAAAAATGGATCTTTATTATTTTTATGAAGAGGAGGCCGACGGAGGGCATCACCCCTTGCGGCTATCTCCAATCCCTGACACGCTCACTCACTCGCACCCTTTTTCACCACACACCGCATCCATCATGGACGAAGCAAGAAAGAGGGCGCTGCGAACCTGCGCATCTCATGTCGATAGGAATTGGTGTATGGAGTGAGATTGGGCGGAGGAGGGAGGACGAGGGCATGCGCCTTAAGGGCCACACAGCATCAAAATCTCACTTCGGGAGGTAAGCTATAGCTTAGCAACGAGATTCGTCTTCACTAGAAATCCTTGATACGGTACAGAAAAGAATCCTAAACGAATTTTGAGGATCGTTGCAATTGCAATCGACTATCGTATTCTTCCTAGAAAATTAGTCGTGTTTATGGAATAAGATAGCTTCTTCAAATCTTCACTATTAAGCGTATGTAAAACTTAAATGTTTTCCTCAGAAGCCAAGTATGTCAAGTTTTTAAAACCTGTAAACTATGTTAATTTCGTAATATAATCGCCTATATAAATAGAAAAACAGTACAAAAAAGAAACCACGAAATCATTTACTCATCATCACATTCAATTTGGAGCAAAGAAAATTAGGAAGTGATAAACATTCATTAATGACAGTTAAATGACGTAACGTATGACAAAAATAAAGATACGAAGTGCACAAAACAAGCAGACGAGACAGGAACATTTCCAGAATAAGTCGGATACAAAAGGGGGCATTTTGGAACGAGGCGGGGATGGAACGGAGAAGTTCAGGGGGTGTGGGGTGGTCGTGAGGGAGTGGGGCGGAGGAGGAAAAGAGGGCCGTAAAGGAGAGAGAGATGCGGGAGGGAGATCTGGGATCGGTTGCTTGGCAACGGGGGAGATGTGGTAGGCGGGATCAAGAGCGAGAGTGGTCGCGAGGAGGATGCGCGTTGCTAAGGAGAGAGAGGGGGCAGGAAGGGGAGGAGGGAAAGAGGAAGAGGTGAGTGGAGGTGGAGGGAGGAGGGTGTGGAGAGGGGAAGGGCGGGAGCGAGCGGAATGGCGACGTATTCGAACGCACCCTCTGCTTCTGCCGATCCGCTACCTCTCCCCTATGGTGCTGCCCCCTCCGCCAATCATTCGAGGCGGAAGAATTAAAGCAGACAAGTCAAATAAGCGTCGCTTAACAGACGGGAATCGGGTGTATCGATCAATGGAAGATTATTTAACGGAATTGAGGAGAGAAGTAATAAAAACGTTCGAAAAATTCCTCTTTCCTACATAATTATAAGAGGATAGCGCAATACTAAAAATATCTAACGTGATATTTATACTAAATTTGAAAATGAAGCGTAGTAACCCATTATTAATAAATGCCTATAAGCGGCTTAGTAATTGCTTAAATCGCTACAAATAAGAGTAGGCTTTCTGAAGCGATCATTAACTTATAAGCGCGGCATGTTGTCGTTGGATTGAAAACCAGTTTGCTAGCAAAGAAATTTTACTGCGGCGATAACACACACGACTGCTATCGCAGATAAAGCGATATAAACGTCTTCTCATTTCGCTCGGAAAGATAACCGATAAATGCAATCGATCTGGAACACAAAATTTATAATTGTCATGTATCAAAAACGTTAAGTTGCATTGGGATAGAAAATTAATTAGTACTGCGTAAAATCGCTGTAAAACTTAAAACAACGACTGGTGGCAATGCACCTTACCCACAAAGATGGAATTTTCCACCTCTGCGCATGACAAATTGCTTATTATGTGAGGTTTATTTGTATGTGTTAGTCCAACTTAAACCGTTATGGAAGGTACTGCGGATAATACTCAGAAGGCGAGGGACTTGAGTATCTACCAAAGTGCATTGGCCTCTGTTGCGCTCTCACACAAATGCCATTGTTGTCGCGAGAAGCGAGGCGAAACGATATACGTCTCGCTCAGTTCAGATCACTGTATCCCGTCCGCCATTTTCGAAACCGTACGTTTCTGAGCGTTATTCGAAGCGAAGTATGAATGACTTTAATATCCTTCAGACTCACCAAGACATGTTTCTTCGAAAACATTATCAGGAAATATACAAAAACTTTATAATGCTTTTCTTATTTTTACATATAACTTCTTTAATAAAAGACATTTTCATATTTGGTTTATCCTCCTAAATCCATAGATTTCTAAAACTGAATTTAGAAATCTGGTGGACTCGATGTAAAGCATGTCAAACTAAGGTGAGAGAGAGATAAGTCTCTATGGAATTAATATTTTACGTTATAGTACACCAAATCTCCCATCCGACTAGAACTGACAGCGCGAATCCTCACTAATAAATAACATGAAATAATATAAATAAATAAAAAATCTTCCAAAAACAGAGAATATCAATGAAAAGTATACTCGCAGGCAAATAAATATATCTTCCTCAAACGAAGATAAAAACAATTTGCATACATATTTTTGAAACATCCACGCGAACATATACCTATTCCACCCTTCTTTTGACAGAGCTCCGCCCAACTTCCGTCACCACCGCCTTCTCCTATCTTCCTTTTCCACCCTCAAAACCAATCCTGTACCCAGGGGCGGATCCAAGGGGAGGGGGGGGGGGGGGGGACGATCGCCCTCTCCTTGAATAACCCCATTGCACTCCACTGGGCGCTTTCTTAAATTCTTTCCGCGCAAAAATAATCAATTATACGCTGCAGATTAGGTCTGTAAAGCAAGGGAAAGAAGGATTTTGATAGGGGTAGGGATTTCCAAAATATAGGTCAGTTGGCAGGGGCGGATTCGATAGGTGGAGGGGCGATCGCCCCCCCCCCCTCCCCCTTGAGAAGTTTCTGGATCCGCCCCTGCCTGTACCGATCCCTTTCCTGGCATGAGTTTCGCACATTCCTTGTTTAATGACTGGGAAAGATTCGTAGGAAGCAGCCGGGCATTACTTCTTCCCCGCCACCATCACACAACTACCGACCACCTTATTACACAACCACCTTCGCGTACCCTTCAACGCCCCTTCATAAAAGAGCCCGTCCCCCGTGGTATTTCTCCATCCTTCCCCTACACAACGCTATACGCCATATGACTCTCATTTTCACCCTCCAGTACAATCTCTTCCAACCGAATTGAAAAAGATTCGGTACCCTTAAAAAAAGCATCATATTCTTCGCTTGTGAAAACTGCCATTACTTTCTAAGGGTCGTCACGGCATTATGAGAAAACCGCAAAACGAAGCGTTTACTTTCAGCTTCGTATCACTTTACATTCAATAAAACGATTGATCACATAATTGCAATGATTCTTGAGAGATAAACTAGTTAATCGAGAGACAATTAATTTAGCGAGTGTCAAATGATACTTTACGTTTTGTATAATCATTATACATTTTTATCCTGAAAAGTAGATAATACTTCAGAAAAATTCATTAAAGAACAACAAATCATTCAGTACCTATTAATTATATTTTCCCTTTACTCTACTGATTTTCTTGTATCGAATGAAACGAAAATATCTTTCCCCTCTATACTCGACGGTTATTTACGGTTCTTTTTTCCCGAAGTCATTTCCACATTGATAATTTCCGCATTGTTCTGATTCATTTTCATCGATTTTCGCTCACTCTCCTCCTTTCCCCTAAATCTTCTCCTCACCTCTCTTCCCCCACCTCCTCCTTCCTGCCCCTCCAACCCCTCCCTCCAGCCTCCCTTCGGGTCATCTCCCTCACACTTTCCCTCCTCCCACCCCCTTAATCTTCCTCCCCTCCTACCCCTTAACTTGCCGACCCTGACTAAATTACCATACAAAACCACACACTCACTCACACTCTCACACGCACGCACCAACAGCCGGTGGTACGCCCATCACTCTTCCCGGTCCGCCTCCGCGTCCGGCAGTCGCTCAGCCTTCAGACATGGAGAGAGAGAGAGATGGGAGTGGGGGGAGTAGCCACCGTTCCACCCCCGACCCTCCCATTTGCCCCCATCTCTCTTCTCCTCCCCCTCCCAACCTTCCTTACGTCCAAGAGGATTCAAACTACCTCATCCACTCCTCTCCGCCCCAGACCCTCTCTCCTCATCCGCCCCCGCATGCATCAGAAATACTTGTTACTATAACAGGAAAGAAAAGGGAAGAAGTTCGGGCGCACCCTCTCACCTACCGTTCTCCCCGCACATCATCTCCTTACCCTAGTGGCCCTTTTGTCTTTTCCCTCTCTTCTTATGCCTTCGTACGATATCAACTCCCTCGGCCTTTAGGAAATGTCTATTTTGTGTGGTTTGCTCTTTTTAAAGCTTTTTTCCGAGCATTAGGTCCTTCGCTGCGCAAAGGTAGTAGTGTCGTGCCCTCTTGCTCTTATGAAAAGGGTTATTACTCTTCATTTGAGGGAATGGCTTCATTACTCGAATCGAGGGTTCACGTGAGGGGAAAAGAGAGCGAAGGAGGGTGACCAAGAGACCATAACGTTTTTCCCCACCCAGTGAGAAATGATGACGTAAAAAGCCAGTAAAAAAGGGACATGTGGTTTTTCCTTGGTTTCACTAATGGCGCCATTGATGCGGAGCATTCGTTTAAAACACCGAGTCGTCGCGGGCTTAAATTATGATAAAACGTATTCCTGTGAATTCCATCTTACTCGAATCTGTCATGTACATAACACAGTAACCTTTATTTCGTTTCGGGAATTTCGTGGCGAGAAATTTCCAAAACGTTGAATTTCTCTGAAAATGACTTAATAAACGAATAGACGGAAACGCTACGCCTGATATAAACACTTCTCTGGGGATATGAAATCACTCGTCAAACGTCATGGTGATAATTCTCGACTGACGAGTCATGGCTGGGCCCGTAGGGCGTTATTGTTGTAATGAATTATACATCGGCTCACATGCTAGCCTAAACTCCATCGACATGGATTTTCTTTCCCTTAACTTGTGACTTTTCTCGTTGTACATTTACCATTTAAAAACAAAGGTGAACATCGGGTAAAAAACTAAGTTGTTTCCTTTCTATTATTGTTATTGTTAACTAAACGTTGCAGGTTTGCAAACTTATTATATGGTAATCAATCATGTACAAAGAAGTAATAAATAGAAACGCTAACATAGAGAATTGATATAATAGCATACACGTATAAATATGTGATGATTCAAATGAAATCTAACAACTAATTTCAGATACAGAAATTAGGTAAAACGACCAATGAAAGACCCGTGGCGGGATTTTCACGGTTCGTAATAGGCCTTCTCTCCAATCGATAGATACATTACTGAAAATGGTTATATAATTCAGGGAAAAAAGTAATATTGATTGAAGTTCGTAAGAAAATTAGAAAAACCATACCCTTATGAGAAAAATAGCCACGCTTGATTCGTTGAGTTATTGTGTTGCTTTCAAAAATAATTTTCGGTGATAAAAAAATTAACCCAAAAAGAACCAAATGATTAATTTCTTTTGGGCAATAGAAATTGAGAGAAATTGGCCGTGAATATCATTTACAAAACGAAACAAAAGTAAAGGGTGGAGGAAAAAAGCACTAAAGAGCTCAAGACAGTTTCAATGATTACCCTCTTAGGTTTGCGTGCGCCGGTCGTAAAATCCTTTCGTGAATAATAAATAAGATATAACTGGTGCGGAGAGAGAGGAGGGGCAGGAGAGGTCGAGAAATGCACCCAGAGGATGGGAGCGAAAGAGGAAAAAGCAAAAGAAACTTTAAAAGGATTAGCGAGGGACACGCACATGTCGAGGAGTGTGCCTGCGTGTGGACGGGATGGAACAAAATGACTCGTGGAGGCACACGAGCTCCGTAAAAACCGCCGCAAAATTTCTTTAGCCCTTTAGCCCAAAGTCGCGTCATCTCTTTTGCAGTTTGCAAGTTAAATAAAAACACCTCTATAAATTGAATCCTGCGCGACAGTCAAGTTTCGCTCGGATTCGCTAATTGTTTCGTGGGAGATTATAATAACGAAGCATCATGACAAATGAAACCTTTTAAATATAAAAGGTGAAGGATGAAAAATTGCTGCTGGAATCGTAACTTAATGGAAGAGAAAACAGCACGAGATGGAAAAAATGGGAGCCTATCTTTCACCTAAAACAAATGACAAACGCGATTGTCAACGTCTAAAATAATAATAAAATAATCACTTAACACTAAAATCCTACAAGCAGAGCAGCTTCTTCTTGAGAAGTTATCTATTATTATCAACCTATTCTTCAAAATTAAGAAGATATTGATCAATTTCCACATCACAACGTATCACCGGCTTTATATCGCCTTTTTTTCTTTGTCTCCTCTCACTCTCTTTCTCACCCCGTATTTACCTCTCTCTTTCTAGTATCATACAGTTTTTTTGCATTATCGGATTCTCATTCCCCTTCTCCTCTTAACTTCCATTCCCTTAAGCCCCTCTCCTCCTCCTCCCTTTCCTCAGACAAAAAGCCGATAATTGGGCGCGCACCTCCTTCCCATGCTAGACATCACCCCATTACTTCCCACCCACTTCCTCCCTATTAGAATAACCCTTTAGCCATATCCCCCGCGGACAGAGGAACAGCTTGAGATGCCGTATCAGCAGCATTGTATTTTGCTGGAAGAGTGGAATACGGAATTAGGGTAAAGAGTTTCGGAGGGCGATTGGGAGCTTAAAGAAGCTGGTATCGTGTGACAGTTACGTGGTATGATCGAAGAGAATGTCGAATAAATAATGGGACAAAAAAACTGATTTAACACACAAGAAATGGATGTTAAAAGATTAGTCAAGGCTTGTTAAGGAGAATATTAATAATTTCAGCCTCTTTGGCATTTAATGGTAAAAGGAACGTGTAGAAGCATTGTGCAGAATATGCTCTCAATTGCTATTGAATTGCTCGCACTCATATTTAGCTTATGTTTCTATCATGGTAGAGTTTTTTTACTATCCGGCATAACCTGTACTGAGCGGAGTAAACAAGACAGAAGTAATTAACTGACATAAAATGAGATCCTCAAAGAAAAAGACCGTTGTCTGAAACGTGATCGGGTTTTGTCCAAGGCGAGAGTTGGACGAATTATGCGTGTGTGGGAAGATCTGCTGGTTACAGACGGCGTGCGGTTGGTGTAGGTGGAAATTCCTCGTGACGTCGATATTAAATCCCATTATAATCAGAATCGCTAGCCGCTCACAGGAGTATCTGCGAAATTCCATGGGAGTCTACACATATGCTTATCTTTACGAAAAACGCCTCGAAATAAGTACGGCAGTAAATAAAATTACAGGCTGTTGCAAAAGCTATATATGGGCGTGGGAGTGATTTAATGGAAAATATAGAATCTTTGCATTGCGGATATAATGCGGTAGTCATACCAAACTATAAAGTATTTTTTAGGATGACTAAATTACGAATTACCGCAAAAAGTTCATTTTTTCTTTCTAGAAAAACGGAAACTCGAACTGCGTCCCATCTAATATTAATCTAAACCACCGCATATAATTAGGTATAGCTCCTATTCCATAAATAGTCTTTGAAAAATTTTTAAAGACTATTTTGAAAAGATTTCATGGACTAGAGTCCTTAAAAAATTTCATGAAATTTAGTTCTTGACAAAAATTCAGTCTTTAAAAATTTCATGGACAATAAACTTTTAAAAATTTCAAAGACTATAGTATTTGAAAAAATTTCATGGACTATAGTCCTTGAAATAATTTCATAGACTAGTCTTTGAAATAATTTTATGGATAATAGTCAGAAAAAATTTCAAAGACTTCCAAAGAATATTGTTCTTCAAAAAATTTCATGGACTGTAGTCTGAAAGAATTTCAGTGGTCTTTAAAAATTTCACGGACAATAGTCTGAAAAAATTCATGGACATAATAGTCTTTAAAAAGTTCATGGGCTGTCTTTGAAAAATTTCAGACTGTAGTTTTGAAATAATTTCAATGACTATGGTCCATAAATATTTCATGGACATTAATCTTTAAAAAATTTCAAAGACTATCTTTGAAAATATTTCATCGACCATAATAAAAAAATCAAATACATTAATCAACTACATTAATTTTATAATATAAACATTTCATGGGTCTTTGAAAAATATCAATAATTATAATCTTTCAAAAAATTTCAGAATATAGTGTGCAAAAATTTCAAAAATTCCATAGAATATACATTTTGAAAAACTTCCACGAAATATTCTTAAAACTATGGTCCATGAAATTTTTAAAGGCAATAATCAATGAAATTTTTTCAAAAAATTGAGTGATTTTTTTTCAAATACTAGTCATTGAAATTTTTTCAAAGACTATAATTTTCGGATATTTTTCTGTGTATTAGACTTAAAAACTTTTCAAAGACTATAGTTTGAAATTTTTTGGAAGACTATACACTTGAAAATTTTTCAACCACTAGAGTCCATGAATTTTTTTCAAAGACTATTATAGCCCATGAAATTCATTAAAAGACTAGTCCATAAAATTTTTTGAAAGATTATAGTCTATGATATTTTTTCAAAGACTATATAGCCCATGAAATGTTTATATTATATAATTAATGTAGTTATTTCATAATACATGTGAAACACTTTTATCAATTACACAAAATATGTGAGCTTTTGGACAGGTATTATTATAATCATATTAGTATACAAATAAAACAGATGTAAAACGACAGTTACAACTCAAAAAAATGTAACTTTTAAGACCAACGGCTTATCTCCCCTCAATACCCTATCTTCCACAACTTCAGTAACTTATCTTAAGATTTCTTTCATCATTAATGTCAGGACTAAAGTTAAAACAGAATACACAAATTCACAAGTTAAATTACTCAATTTTGCAAGTGACTACGATATTGTATATGAATCGGTAGTGCCGAACTCTGCCATTCCGTGGTTTGTGTGGCATGCTTGTTTTCGTTGCTACAAAAAATCTATCTCTGATTCGCTATCTCTTCCGCGGGACATTATATCCTGGGTATATATGTAGATTATGAACTTTTAGTTTCATGCGAAAGGCCATTCACGTTCAGAAAACGTGAGAAGTAAATTTAGCGTTAATCATCAATTTATTACAATCACGTTGAAATCGAATTATATATTCGAAAGCCAACAATGCAGGTTGCCATGGAGAACTCACATAAAATGGCGATAAATCGTCTAAAATCCACAAATAAACAATTTTTGAGTAGCTTAAGAGTTTAAAAATTCTTCAATAGAAATAAGAAACTTGATTCAATTCACCCTAGGATGGAATAAACTTCACGTCGATAGTTCAATTCTATCACCTTTAATAATGCCAGTGAAAAAAGTCCTGAACTCTGAATTCGAGGTATTCTCATATTATTCTAATAGAAAACAAAAATAAATATTTACACCTTTCACCCCGCATATTCCTGTGTGAAAAGTAGTGCATTCAGCTATTTTAAGCAGCAGCATTGTTTTACAAAATTTTGTAACAGTAGGTAATCGCGAAGTATGACTTTATACGGAACAAATACTCTACAAAATATTTATTTAGAGATATTTGTTGAGAACATTCCTACCCTCCCACCTTCCCCCGATCATAAACATGCCCGCGTTGAATTTGTCTTGCGATAATTTTCTGAGTTTAGCCCGCGATAATATTGTCTTGCGACAATTTCGGCCTGCCATAATTTTGTTTCGCGATTATTTCGGCCTGCGATAATATTATCCTGCGATCATTTTCGTCTGCGATATTTTTGTCTTGCGACATATTCAGCGCGATGAAAAGGTTTGCGACATTTTGAGCGCGATATTTTGAAGTCGAACCGCCTCGTACGAAGAACCAATAATCTAATTTTCTAAATACGCGCTGTTGTGTCAGCGCTGTGAAGAACATTTCTGCTATGGTGATTCAAGGCGGAAGAGACGAAGTTGTTAAGATTAAATGAAATGGGGAAGAAGCGGAGAGTGAGAGATGGTTAAGGAACCGTGAGAGTAGAGTTTTTTTCAATGTTTGCCAAGTGTGCATAAAAGCGTGTGTGATTTAAGCAGAAGGGGTGTGAGGGGACCGCAAGTGGTTTTTGTAGAGTTTGGGGAGGAGAGGGCGTAGAGGTTGTTGGACCGGGGGAAGGGGAACGGGGGTGCCAGTGTAGGCGATTGAGCTTCACCCCAATAAATAACGTCACCATAATCACCCCCTGGAGTATACCAACAAACTCCATTACTTCGCAACCGGCCACAACACGCTCTGAAAATCAACCTCCCTCTCATACTGTTTCATAACAGCCCCGCTCTTCTCTCCCTCTTCCATCCCTTTAATTTCTCCCCTCCGTCGGAGATGGAGCCGATGATCGCATGGTCCAACATCCCTCCTCATATCCACACATCAAACGTTTATTCGATCCCCACCCTTCCTTCACGTTTCTCTCATCCTCGCGCTGATATCACCCCCTCCCCTTTTCCTCTTTCCTTTTATCTCCCCCATTTATCCCCATATCCATTCTCTCACCAGGCTATCTCGCGCAACTATTGGTCGGCCATCGCGGTGCGATGTTATGTTTTTAGAGCGGGCTGCTTGAAAAATAAACCCGACGAAGAGTGGAAAGACGAGGAGAAAAATACTTCTCGAGTATGTTATGGGGTGAGAAAGGAAGAGGAGATGGACGGCTTATGCGTCGTGGTGGCGGCGGCGAACCGATGTCGAAGACATCATCCAGAAGTGATCAATAACCTACGTCGCGCGATGCATGAACGAATCAGATATCGGCGCGATAAATGGCGCGCGCGGGTGGACGCAGCCAAAGCGTCCCTTTAATGAAATTAGAAATGCTTTTCATTACTCTCGAGGCCCTTGTCTTTAACGGAAAGCGCGCCCGTGCGTAAAAAGACGCGATTTTATTTTAGACTCGAGAAGATTTAAATATCCTCCTCCTTAACGACGTGGCGCAAGAGAGGGGACGAACAGCTCGAGTCATTTTTCCTCCAATGGAGAGCTGCCACGCTCTTTTTCAATTTGTCATGCGGGGGCGAAATAATGAAAAAAGACAAAAGAATCTCGTTTAGATATTCTCCCGATATATTCGCGCCGAGCGCGTAGATCGAAAAGAAGCGATAAAAAGCAAAAAAAAACCGCCGTAGGGTCGACATTCACCTTGCATTCCCCTTCCTGCCTACCATCCCCTTCTGATGCGTTCGTACATAGCGCGTAATAGTAACCAAACAACCACCCCTCTTTTCGCTCACGGTGGCGTTGGTGGTGGTTTGCGACCGGGCAACCGTCAGCACATCCTCAGGCTCATCTTCCGTTCCATCTTTGCTCCCCGAGCCATTCCCTTCGAACGTATAACTCTCGGAAGGGAGAGAGAGCGAGAGATGGGGAGTTACAAGTTCCCTTTGGATATCGCCATCAGCTATCCTCTCCACAGACTTCTCTCCTCCAACTCCCCCAACCCCGATCCGCTCTTCCTACCATTTCTCTCTTCCTCCGGCTTGCTACTCTCCCGCTCTACTCCTCCACCCCCTTCCTCCCACGTACACTTATTCCGCCCTCCCCCATACGTACCACCACCATCACCACCCAGTACACCCTCTCTCCTCTCTCACGGCTTCTGCCCGTGTCGCACAAGCTACCTTCTCCTTATGGCTATCTTAACAGGCGATGAAGACTCGCGACTCCAGAGATAGGAAAAAGAGATATGGCCGTGCAAAATTATTGTGGTCCTGGAGAAAGGGTTCAGGAGTAGGAGAGAGAGAGAGGTAATAAGGAAAGCTGGGAAAAGAGAGAAAGTGAGAGTGGGGGTAGAACACTCCAAATTATTTATTGTAAATATCTAACAAAGGCATTAAATAGGTGAATGCTTGCTGAAAGAAGTTAGAATCTATTAATAAAAATAGCGTGGGTGGGAGAGGGACAGGGAGAGAGAGGGAGAGAGAGGGAGAGATCAGATGGAAGGAGAGCTCCAAGAAATGGTGGAGAGGGGTTCGCAGAGATGATATTTATAAACGTCTGCCCGAGAGTAATGGTTCGCAGCGGAGTCGGACCATGAAAAAAGTATTTAGGGTTTGGGTAAGTGGGATCGTTTAGGGGGAGTGAGGTAACGGGGGAGGGTGTGGCAATTAATCCGTCTTTTTTGGCTGGAAGAAGATCCGGTAGAAGGTGGGGAAAAGGGTGGGAATCAGTCTGGAAGAAGGCCGCAAGGAATTGATTTAATTAAAACGGACCGGATGCGTTTCCTCGAAAGGGTTGCGGTTAGTGTGAATGCAAGCGAGAAGGGAGAGATGGAGATGGCGGGGAGTCTTTTGCCGGCTGGATGAAGCGGAATAGATTTTTGGAAATATGAGAGATGGAAGAGAGGTTGTTTTTATGCAGGCAGTTAAGGATAGAGGGAGGAAGAGGGGTAGAGAGCGGAATTGACTTAAATTTGAAAGGTGTGAGAATGGTCCTCGTATTAAGCGATACTGGAGGACTGGAAGAGAGTCACTCCAGAAAGTTAAGGTCGCTTGGGCAAATTTCCTACCATAAACATTTTAAAATACTCATCCAGTTTGTTTGAACTTTTTGGCTGAGTTGAAGAGTTTTAAAACTGAGTTGCACATAGGGGACAAGTAAAATGCCGATGCCGAAAACAGAGTGCCTCATTCACTGCGAGAGTAAGAGAGGAGATGCGGGAACAGTTCGATGGGAAAATTAATATTGAGGATAAATGTCCTGGCGAGAGAGGTGTTTTAGAAGGTATAAATGACATTGAAAAACACACGAAAGGGAAAACAACGAAATACGATGAAATTAAATAGAAAAAGCGGAAGAGGGACTTTTGAAGAAGAATGTGGATTTCAAATGGTAATGAGGCAGAGTAAAGAGAGGAGCGAGAGAAATGAGTCAAAAGGACGGAAAGGGAGTAGTGCGCGAAAGGCGAGTGAGCGAGGAGGGAAAGAGGAAAAGGTGATATGGGAGGAAGGAGAGAGAGAGATGGAGGAAGGAGAGCGGCGGAGAGGAAGGGAGGGCAGAGTGGGAAGGGGTAGCAACCGGTTTAGATCCCAGAATCCATCTTCCATCCCGGAGGAAGACTATCCACAGCCTCTCTCTCTCAGGACAACCTCAGCGTCCGATCTTCCCCACCTCCTCTCCCTCCCCCAACCCCACCCTTTCCCTCACCTAACCACCCGCCCAACTCACGTACACCCGTGTCCCCCTCCCCCTGTCTACTCGCCCTCTCTCTTTCTCAGCCTCTTGCTCTCCTCCCGTGCACACGTGCAAGACCCTCTCTCCTCAAACACTCACTCATTCTCTCCAAACTTCTCTATCACCATCTTTCTCACAACAGTGTCGGAAACGACGGCGATTGGTCCTTATATTCCCACGAATTTTATCTTTGCGATCGGATACCGCATATTGTCCCCTTTTTGCATTATAAATGTCGTTGTTCGTCGACCGACTCGTGCGCGCCAGGAATGCGGATTTCGGTCTCGAAGACAGGTTGGCAAAAAAGAACTGTCGAATGAAAGACAAGAGAAGGTTTTCGCAAAATTATGGCCTAAATGGAAGGTTTCTCACTGAATTCGTATATGCATGCAGAGAAAATTGAATTTCTGTGTATATTTCGAGAGGTATCTCATAACCAGCCTACAGGAATATTTACAGTGGCACATTTTCAGTTATTTTCCTTATTGCTTAAGTACTGCAACTCAACTTTCTCCGACACAATGCTTTATAAAAGTGACGAGAAGTGTTAATTAATGAAAAGAATGAATTGGAATTTTCGACATAAATAAGAGCGACAAAGGTTGCACGAGAAGGAAACTTCCGTAGGCACAGTGGAAATACCTAATATCGAGTGCTGCAGACCAATAAAATTTTCAGTTGTTAATTTTCTATATCAGGGGCTTTATGCGGCCCGTGAAGTAAATTCCTTTATACCATGATACGGTCCAAACTCGAATACATTTCTTACAAAACATTTTATGTGAATATTTGTAAATAACCAAACAATTTAAGAAATGCATATAATCAAGACTCAAACTATCCGGGCCTAACACACGAAGCTGAATATAGCATTTTTGTAATGAATGGTTAAGATCACATCGAAGACTTCCATCCCTAATAGGATGGGAGAGCGAATGTCCAGAGATTATTCAACGGTGCGAAGACTGGGGAAAGTCTACCAAATGGACAGTGTAGTGCCTTCATGTGTCCCGCGCATCGATATGAATTTGAGACGCTTCATATGACTGGACTCGGTAATATATATTCTGATACTGTCAAATAAATAATTCACAAACAAAAGCGCGCTAACAAAAACGACCCTTACTAAATACGTTATATTTTTATTGCCTTTTCGCATTTCAAAATGATAATTCTTGTGAAAAAGCATAAAAGGTTTATCCGCACAAACAACAACTTCCTGGTGCCTCCCAAAATCCACTAAAACAGAAGACTACCGTTTCACTACGACCAGAAGTAATCCTCGCACATGAGAAAATTCTTAGGCGGAGACCAAAGACGAAATACCCACGCCAATCAACCTTTGGGGAGAGGAAGAGGCAGAGAGAGATATAGCGGAGACAAGAAAAGAACGATGGACCGGACGGATATTCAGGTGGGAGAGAAAAGACGAAGGTGGGGAGAAAAGGACGCGGTGATGGAGTGGATAACAAGACGAAGAGTATGTGCAGAGACGTTAAAGAACGGCGATTCGGATTAATTCCGAGGTTAAAAAGAGTGGGCGTAGAATGAGGAGTGTGGGAATGGAGTTGGTGTGAGGGAGAAAGAAGGAAATATGAAGAATTGAGAAGGAAATATCGTCACGCAGTTACCTATATAGCCTGGGAGGTCAAATAATGAATATGGCGGATAGATAGGAGAAAAAGGAGAAATTCATAGAAACAATATCAGAAAAAACACATTTAAAGCGAAAGGTGTAAAAGGATTAATAGTAAGAGGGACCGGAAAGGAGGTGGAATGAGAGATTCTTTTATGTTCACCAAAGGTGTGTGGGTCGAATCATGCGGTACGGTTCGACTCTGGAAGGTTGTTTGGAAACTGCGGAAGGGAGGGAGGGAGGAGGGAGGATGGGCAGCTCGGGCAGAGAGGTAAGGCTGGCCAGAGAGCGCGAAGTGGGCGTAAGAAGAAGAAGAATAAAGGAGCGAAAAAGTGGGGAGGAATGATAGAAGGGTAATTGACAGGAGAGGGAGGAGAGGGGGAAACAAGGTGGCATGTCTTTTCCATGGATGGTCAAGGGAGTGGAGGGAAAGGTGCCGTTCAGTTCCCGGTTGACTCTCCATCTCGCAAGGGAGAGAGAGAAAGAGGAAGAAGAAAAACACAGACATCAAAAAGAAACAGAACGCTTCTGGTTCGTAAGAGGGTTGGGAAAGAAGGTGGGCAAAGGTGTTTGGAAGTAAGAGAGGATGGGAGGAGGAAGAAGGGAAGAAAGGAGAGTGAGGGATGGAGGTAGGAGAGACGTTTGAGATGAAAAGAAGGCGAGGCACAACATATACGGAGAAAGAGAAGAGAGGAAGGAAGAGAACCGTGGGGGGGAGACCAAAAGGGTGTCCACCGGCAGGGATGAATTATGACGATGGTGTGAATAAATTAGGCTCCCGTGGAATAATTTGAGAGAATTATGATATTAAATTTGAACATGCGGGTGCTTAAACGCCAAGTTATATAACGATCTACGGTGTTGACAGTGTAGACTATTCTGTTGCTAGATTAGAGAGAGAGAGAGAGAATCTCTTTCATCGGAAGGGAATAATTTCTCAATTTCTGACCGAGGTAAATAGCGGAGGAATTTTCAAAGGAGAAATCACTTACATATAAATATTCAAATTAATTTTTTGACAATTCCAATATTTTCTGAGTATGGTTCAAAAATAAGAAACTTTCCATTAGGGGCTGTTATTCGTAAAAAAAATTGTAGAGCTACATGAGATTTGGTTCTGAATATGTTAAATGAATTTTCTTAAATTTCATGTCCCCATAGATTTGAAAATTACCTTTAAAAATAAAATAAAATATAAATAATACATGGAAGCACCTGGAAAATAATTTCCCTAATTTCACCGTGTAAAATCAAATGAGAACGAAAATATTTGATTAAACATGAAATATCCCTGCATAAAATCGGAATAAACAAACTCGCCGCGACCAGTTTTTATTTCCTTTTTCGGCAAACCTTTTTCTTCTTCTGAAAAAAAGTCAAATCCGAATGAAAATTCCGGGCAAAGAGCCACGAATCTCTCTCTCTCTCTCTCTCTCTCTCTCTCTTAAAAGTAATCAGAATCGGCAGATTTTTAGCACGGGAGACGATACGAAGAGGAGGAAAATATAAAATGGAAAAGAATGGGATGTTGCGTAGAGAAGAGCAGGAGGAAGGGGAGGTGGAGTAGGAGGAGGGAAAATGGAGGGATGCGAGCGGGCTGCTGGGGTGAGAGTGTCGGTCGGTAGCCGAAGGGAGTGAGAGAGAGAAGGTATGGGGAGGGAGGGATCCGAGGAGGCGGGTCGGGTTGAAACAGATGCGGGAAACGTGTCCCGGCGGGGGGAAGACGCCTGCGTCGGTCGCATCTGCATTTTAGACGGGAGACCCAGGTGAGTAGAGGGGAAGGGTTCCGAGTGGTGGGAAGGGAATGACGGGAGGGCAGTGGGAGAGTTGCCTACACTCCAACAATGTCACCCTCCCACGCCTCCCACTCCGTACCACATCACCGACCTCCGTCACTCTTCCCACTCTTCCTCCCTCCCTCCCTTCCTCCCCTCCCACACACACTATATCTCCTCTCTCTATCCTCCCAATAAAAACGACTTTCGGTTCGCGCCTTCTTCTTCCTCTCGAACTTGCATCACCAAACTGTCTCGTACGAGAAAGAAGCTATTATAGATTCGGTTCTAATATTTATTAATGGAGCGGGGGAATGTTTTGGCTTTTTTTGCATTACAATAAAACCGTTAAAAAGTGAGATGGATGGCGAGCTTAACCGGCCGCGACATCTTAGGGCAATGGACTGTCGAAGATGTATGACTTGCGATAATAATGTAGCGCTGAAAATATGGACGCTATAAGAAAATCAGGTTTTATCCGCGAATAAAGTATGCGTAGTTGGAAAAACTATATTCATGATACAAAAATTATTATTAAAACAGCATTAATCCATCAACAAATATCTATCAAAAATAGATCCGCTATTAATTTAAAATGACTAAGTATTCTAGAAAATTAGTTTTGGATAGTTTTTCAGTATTAGTCCCAATTAATAAATCCACTACAATATATACTCTAATATTAATTACTAATTTTGTAAGGTATACATTATGGCAGAAGATAATTAAATTTAGTGGAATCTGCCGTTAGCAGCACAAAACAATGAAGAATTATTGACCACTTCTCATCAATTCAATTTTATTTTTCATTCCGTGCTTACAGATTCACTGCTGCTGATATTTCTTTTGAGTGTGCATTCTAAAATACGGCGACAAAATGTTGTGAGCTTCTCAAAGTAACTACGCGTAAGTTGAACTCGATAATGGTAGGCGTCCTAAAATACGATAACGTTTCAGCGTATTGAAGTTTACGAGTTGATATATATAACGAATGGCCTAACATTTTCATCGGTGGAATTCATTAACTTGCGACATAATCTTGACAGAAAATAGGCCACAATCAGACTGATATTTTCCGTCATCCATAGTAGGCTGCAAGTAAAAACACCGAACGACACCATCCCCCATAACATGGTTGCCCGATCACCCACCCACGATCTGTTCTCAACTCACGGGGTCATGGAGTAAGCGTATGAGAGAGAGAGAGGGGATGTTTAGAGGAAGAGGAGGTGGAGTGAAGAAAAGGAGAAAAACGGCGAGGAAATGTGAGTTGAAGGTGCGAGGTGGGTGTGGACGGAGGGAGGGTTTGTTGACAGCGGAGGCGGCATAAAGGTGGGTGGAGGCGGAGGAGACGATGTCGGCGGCCACGGTTCGGAATGGGACTCCCAAAGGGAATCCGAAATTCAAATGCGACCTAACGTTTCCCGTTGTTCAACGAGGGGGGGAAGAGAGCTCATTGGTGCGTCGCATTATGAATCGGGTGACAAGGTTAGGGCTGCGCAAGGTGAGGGCGGCGGGGGCGGAGCGGATGGAGGACAGCGAGAGATGTGTTAGAGGGGCTGAGTGGGAGAAGGTGATTTCGATGCAAGGATACAAATTTGAAAGAGCAAACTCAGCTCATGGTTTGTATCAAATGAGTGATAAAGGACACCGTATGAGCATTTACAATACAGATAGCCGTCGTCTGCAGCAATTTAATGATACTAATTCCAAGACAGAAACACGTATATGGCCTCTATGATTATATAAAAGTGTGACTGAAAGCAGTTAACTTTTGGCCAAATTACCAATATTACAAAAGAGAGCCCAGGAAGACAACATGAAAAAGATATAAATAAAAATATATAAGAAAAGAAATGAAAACTCAATAAGCGTAAAACCATTTTTAAATTTTAAACATTTTCTTATGAATGACTGTTTTAATCTACATAAAATTTTCAGATTTTTTTGAGGCGCAGAAATAAATGGTGGCCTTTTCTTCAGTAACCCTCCTCATACATATGTCACTCGTCGCGAGCCACTTTCTCATTCACCTTATGTAAAAATCGAACAAAAAATAAACTACTGCGCTCGAATATCCGCAGGACGTTGGAGTAACACCATATTTAGCATCAAAAAGGTTTCAGGTCGTAGAGGAAGGAAGTGTAAGATAATAAGGAACGACAAGGGTCGCAGGAGAGAGGGAAAGAAGTAGAGATCACTTCAAAAGACGAACAACTAAATATACAAAATGAGAGAAATTGAAACATTAATTTCAGCCTCATCTCCCAATTCTTTTAACTCCTTTTCTATCGCAGAGTGAAGTCCAACATTTTCCCAAAATCGCGAAACTTGTCTCCCGATGATTCCCGCCTTGTCCTTGACTACACTACCGTACGTCTCTATCTTTTTCACTGAGATGCTTTTGTTACGTACGCCTCCTCGACTTCTTCCTCCCGTGCCCATAGCTACCCGTGATTATCTTTTCCATTCTGTTTGTTTCGCCTCTTTGTTCCAGAGCTGCGCCTTTACTGAGAGAATGAGAGAGAGAGAGAGAGAGAAAGACACGAAGGTAGAAAAAGAGTGAGAGTCGGGAGTCGCCTCTCACCTCATCCTACATTCGCTGTCTCAGTCAGCCACGAGACCTCGCTCCTGTTGCCATGGAGACGGGACTCATCAACAAAAGCTTGCGTGCGCATTGTCTGTGGCCGTCCATAAGGGTGAGGAGGGAAGAAGAGGAATGGAGAGAGAAAGAGGAAAGGGGAGGTGGGAGTGGCAAGGGGTTAAGAGCGATTCGTGGTAGGAGATGGAAAGGGCGGAGGAGGGCACATGAAATAAAGAAAAAAATCAAAAAGTCTTGCACGACAGAGAGGAATTGGGAGGCGGAAGAGAGAGGGGGATAGAGTTCGTTAAAATGTCACCTGAGGATATATATTATCTTTTAAGCCACCGCTCACTCCAATTAATTCCCCAAAAATTTTATTTGTCGAAAGTAAACGGCGGGATAAAACAACCGAGCGACGATTGCGGAATGTGCTACGTGGTTTATCAAATTCCGAATTTGACGAAAAACGCCATAAAACTTACATTTACTTTGATTATCATTATAAATTTTTTAAAGAAAATGTTACCTTTGTTTAATATTATGGAAAAGTATCCAGGTTGAAAAACCCGCGCGCAGAGGCGTGAAATTTTAAATCATCCATAAATAATAATAATTTTATCTCGCTCCGTCTTGATTTCTCTTGGATCGAGACCTTCGTTTTCCTTTTTACAGATCCGATTATCGATTAATGCAATCGGATTACGACTAGCAATTAGTGTACATGAACGACTCGCACATGCGGAGTTAAAAGAGAGAGTTTAATTAACACGATCTTCATATCGATACTTCCCGCTCACATTTCGACCAGCCAATAAACTCGGAACTCCCTCGGATTAATTTGTGGAAATAGTCGGGATGACGCCTCCACTCGGTTAACAGATCCTCAAAAGCGAACCACGCACTCACCAACCTATCTCCCGTCTAAATCGACCGCAATTCATTTGCATACGTAATGACCCCGTACACGCGGACGGACGATGACGACATTACACCTTATAACGACTCTCCACGTCCGACCCACCATTCCGCGTCGCCCGCACGTCCTCAACTCCTCCCAGTTCTGCATCCACCGCCTTCCCTCCCTTCCCCTCTCTCTCTCTCTCTCTCTCACACACATCCAATTTACCCTGCGTTCCTCCCTTACCTTCCAAAGTCTTAATGCACTCTCCCCTTCACTCGTCGGTGCATCATTTGTTTATGCCCTCCCCGAGTATACGCGTGCGTCCCAGGCTTTTCACGACACGTCTGAACGAATGTTAAAAGCGTGTCAACGGCTGTGCGTGTCCGCTCTTTATGGCCACCACTCTTTCCTCCCGCACCATCCAAGTCTCACGATATTTACCTCCATTTTCTTTCCCTGGAGTCTCATAGGGCACGAGGGGGCGCACGACAGTTCTCCCATCACGGCACCTTAACGCAAGACTCCTTCAAACGAGACACGGTGACCTCATTATTTTTAAGGCACGCATCTTCTAATTTGAACGAACGATAAATAAAATTCCATCTCGTGAAATTGATTACACGTGTGCATCCACTAACTGCCTGCAATAAGTAAGCGGAGGTTTGTTTAGGCGATGAATACGCAATAATGACATTGAACTATCTACCCTGTCTCCTTCACTCGGGTGATTCGCGAACAATGGAATCCCCTTTCTCTTAGCCAGAGGTTCCCGTTAGAAAACAACGCGGGAATTGGACGCTTGCATCAGCTGTTTCAAGACCGAGCACGTTTTCCATTTGAGAAGCTACTCCGAGAGGGGACTGTGTCGGACCGAAACTATCCCGCAGAAATAACAATCAATTTATCGAGCGGCTTTTACACGAATTCCAAACTTAAAGACACGAATCCTAATAAAGAGCGCGATTTATCACAGGTATGTCCCATCATGTATCTATTCCATTGTAAACACAGCGATGTCGTTGTCAAGGACCGAACAACACCGAAATAAAATGAGATGTAAAAAGCTGTAAAACGAGAGCAAAAACGAGAAAAGCTAACTTGGTACAATTTGAAAGAATAATTCAAGGGGGTAAGAGAAACAAAACAATCGCGAAAATCGTGAATCGAGAGTACTTACACCACGTTTTTCACTCTCGCTCACCCCTTCGAAAAAACCTAGATAAAAAGAGAGAGAGAATGGGATAAACCGTATCGACATTTACACGGCGATCTTGCGAGTCATCTTGTGTCCCCAAAAGAACTCTGCGTGACTGACGATCGAGTCCAAACAAAGACAATCGCATGGGTGGGGGAGAAAAAAACTTTTGCCCCGAGTTCCGAATGACAGCCGATACATCGGTCAATCCAAACGCGGACCAATCTCTTTCGAATAGAATGGAAGCGATTCTTTCCTCCGCCTCACACCACGTCGCATCTCACATTTCTCTAACACATCACGTCCTCCTCCTCCTCTCCATCCCAAAACCGCTTCCCTCCAACTTCCTCTCTCCCTCTCTACACAGCCGCCCTATTCCACCTCGATACCACCTACCCTTCGCGCCGGGCAAGTAGAGCAAGATTGGAAGTCGTGTGGGTTGCCTGGGTAGCCAGGGGCTCAGAGGCCGAGAGGCGGCGATCGAAATGGGAGAAGGGATAAAGAAGATGGCTCGCGAATAGAGAAAAGTGAGAGGAATAGGAGGAAAGGGAAAGTGAGAAGAGGAGGAAGGGTGAGGGAAGGAGGAAGATAGAGGGAGGAAGGAAGGGAGAGGGAGGAAGGAAGAGAGAGAGAGGGAGGAAGGAAGAGAGAGAGGAAGGAAGAGATAGAGAGAGGAGGGAGGAAGGGAAAAGTGATGGAGGGGACCGATTGGATCGGCTGCCGAATAACGCCGAGCGAAGGTAGTGCAGTGGGAGGGTGTGAAAGGTATTGTTAAGAGAGGCGGGAGGAGAGAGAAGACGTGGGATGGGAGGAGAATGGCGGAGAGGGAGGGTGAAGAGGGAGGCGCGTTAGAGAGAGTGACTGGGAAAAGAATGAAGAGAATGGGCGTATTGGGGGGGGGGGGAGTAAGTTGGAGGGGGATTTCGTGAGAAGATGGAGCCGAGAGAAAGAGAGAGGGAAGGGAGGA
Source organism: Uropetala carovei (assembly GCA_036926305.1). Classification (NCBI taxonomy): domain Eukaryota; kingdom Metazoa; phylum Arthropoda; class Insecta; order Odonata; family Petaluridae; genus Uropetala; species Uropetala carovei. The sequence goes on along the minus strand of JAXCHB010000017.1, from coordinate 4,778,424 downwards.
AAGAGCATATTGGTTGGCTGGAGTGGGGTTTTTGGCCCTATACCTAATTATTATTCAGGGAGTACTTCCACCTCTTGGGTTCGGATGTGTGGGGGGAGGGTAAAAAGATAGATATAAGGGTGGGGGCAGGGGAGCTAAAGGGAGGAGGGGCCCAGTGTGTATAGAGCACCCATGGGGAGAGGAAGAGAGGCGGGGTCGATCACTACGTAGCTCAAGGGGAGAATTGTGCGGAGAGTAGACGCTACACCATAGCAAATGAGAATTACGGGCTCGAGAGAGATCGAACGGGAGTAAAAGCAAGCAGAAAATATCCGAAACAAGGAAGTTCGACAAAAAGATGCAAATATTCAAGGCGGTAGCATCAGTAGAAGAGAAGAAAATACGCCGAAAAGGAGAACGAGATGCTGAGTAATATTTTAGGAAAACAAAGTTGGAAAGAAGGAAAGGAGCGGAAAAAATCGAAAAAACTTCAAAGAACGCGAAGAAAAGAGCCGAAGATCGTTTGACGGATTGATTTTTGAGGGCACGATAAATACTTCAACCTAGAGCACATCTCTCGACAAACATGGCGGGCGAGGACAAAATGGGAGATTGAATGAAACATAAGGATAAAAAAGTAGTCTGTCTGTCTCTCCTCTCTTTCTTTATCTCTCTCACCTCCCCTTCTTTCTACGACGATCATCGATGGAAAAACTTCCAGCGACATCTCCTCTCAAACCTCTAAACCCCTCGCATGAGTAAATATCTTTGAATTGTGTATCTAAGGACCTTCTGTGAAAATTTAATTTTTTAAGTTAAAAAAAAAGACAACGGAGGACAAAACCAATGGAGACACAAAAGGTTTCCCGTTTTATTTATGCCAGTTTTTTTATCGAAAACGTCTTATCAATTTTCCGATGGTGGCGAGCAATTATTCCATCCCGTACCGAGTGCGGAAAAAATAAATCAGAGTGATAGCTGTTAAGGTTGAGAAACGGGAAAGCGAGTATGATAGCTTGAGAAAGGAATGAGAGGGAAGAGGGAGGGAAGGACGAAGAGCTGACGATGGAGAATGGAAGGGGTGGGAAAAGAGAGGAAAGGGAGGTATGAAAAGGTGGGGAGGAAAGGGCGAAAGGTGGGAGGGGTGAGAGATGGTAGCAGATACCGCGGACAAGAGAGAAGCTGGAACTCGGTGAGGAGGGAGGCTAAGAGATGGGAGGAGGACAGCCCATCTGCCACCCTCTCCCACTACCGAACCCCCTTACTCCCACCCCCCTCGCCCATCCTATACTCGAGCTCAGGAATAGGGCTGTGGAGAGGTTGAGGAGGAGGGGAGTTGGAAGTTAGAGAGAGGGGTAGAGTGGGGATAGGGTTCTTGTCGCACAGGGGTGTGTGTGTGTGTGTGTTAGAGAGCGTGTGTGTGATAGGGAGAGAGAGAGAGAGAGAGAAGCCAGAATCCAAAATGGCGTCGAGCACGGAGGCGCGGTAGCCGAGTTACCGTGGCCGCCTCCTCTCTCACGAGATACGCGAGTGCATCGCCCTCTTCTGTCTCCCCTCTCCCTCTCTCATCCTTTCCTCTCCTTCACTTCTCCGATTCCATCCTTACCCACTCCCAAAACTCACCCCGAAATAAAAAAGAAAAGATCTGACTTCTCTTTCCCCCTATATCTCTCTCTCTCTCTCCGTCTCATTCAAAGTAGAAGAAGAGCATGGGGACTACCAAACGTGGAAGAAGCGGACCGTGATATGTATTCAAGTGCGTCTACCAAAAAAACTTGGAAATATAACCGAACAATTCGGCGGGAAGGACGTGGTCATGAAATAATCGAATCATTCGCGCCGGTATCGGTGGGAAAAAGAAACGCTGCCTTTTTCCCCGTTCCCATTGATGGTGCGGTTAGGCGGTGTTGTTTTAAAAAGTAGTCTGATGAAAAGGAAACGAGCAGTATCTGTTATATACTGCCGTATCTTTTTATTATGCCCACTGCCCGCTGCTTTGTCTCTTATTCTATTTTCCTCTCCTCTCTCATAAGACGCGTGTAATTTGATGCGCGCGAAGAAGGTGAGGGGAAGCATTTTTATCGTCGTTCCAAATCTCGTGAACATGCTGTCCCACCTGATAAGCCGGAGTCTCCCTTTTCAAGACGGGTGCTGCCACCTAAGGAGGGGGACGAGCGCAATATTAAGTGGTCTTTTTCCTCCCGAATTAAATCTTCGGCCGAGGGAGGGCGCGCGAGTTGCTTATACGCACCGTTGATACGATATAATGAAGAGATTAAATTATCAACCGAGTCAATGTATTCATCGCCGAGGTGAAAATGTAATAAAATGATTCGTGCTCTTAAGATTTTTAATGGCCATAGATAGAGGTAAACAAGCAAATTCCGCGTTTTGTGAAAAGTAAACTACAGAAAAGTAATTAAAAAGCGACCGAAATAAATGCTTCTACTGTTTATTAACCATCAACGTTTCTCGGTGGCAAATACTTGACAAGACATTCGCAAATCTAAAATTATATTTCCAAAATGGCAATATCGTTTCCTTTTATAACTAACCATCTTTAAAGCTAATGTTATTACTTTCCCGAGCACACTAAAATTAAGGCCTTAAATTTCCACAACTTCTGATATCTTCATAAATAACTCCTAGCATCTTTCTTTAAATCTGCATCAGTCGATCACCAAAAAATACTCAAAGATACAGAGATGCAAAAGACTATTTTCAGGCCGACGTCTCCATGCGATAGACCCTTAATATCCGAACGGGCCATACATAGAGCCTTGGTTTTTCATACAACAACGGTCACATGTAAAAATAATTATTTTCACTCAGAACTGCTCTAAAATGAATGAACTAACAACGACCAAAAAGAACGATGGGCACCGAAATATTTGAACTCGAGGCTTATTGTTAAGCAAGCGTGCGTAAAACAAGCTAGATACCAAGGCTAACGAACGTAAAACAAGTTTTCTCAGTCACATTACCAAGAGTTTGGGAGGAATTTCTCATCAACACCATTGCATCTTCTCAAGCGTTTCCATTGTCGCTCCTTCGATCCTTCCAATCCTCTACAGCAGACATCGCACAACCGAGAGACGCACCTGGGAGGCACTACCGCACACGCAACGCTGGACACCTGGTCTCTCTCTCATCGGCACCAATCGAGTGAGACCGATGACCCGCCATATCGAAAAACATAGTTGTCATGGCGACCCATCCCGTATTCCCAATCCAATCACGATCACGAAGAGGAAAAACTCGCTCTCGTGGACGTGGCTAACTTCTAAATTAAATTTCTCTCCAAGCTCGGCGAAGACAGTCGACAAAAAATATTAAATTTTATTCTGGAGTTCAATTGACGCATACAGAACTGATTAATAAAATGACCAATGACGAAAACTTATTCGGGGTAGCATTAAAGTAACTTATCTTTTTTGTCACTAAAATAAACAATAATCAAAATATAATATATAGATATCTGAAAAAATCTCTTCAAAGTAGTGATTAAATCAATTATCACATGACCCGTGTCTATATTAACATGAAGGAAAAATGACTAAGAACTCAAGAAATGGCGCCATCAATCATATACACAGCTAGTAATAAATAAGGTTAAAAAAAAGGCGTGTTATACGGCTCACTTTACGACTTGAATCCAAGTAATAAATTTAACATAAAACGGTTGCGTAAAAATTTACTTTGTATTTTAGCTAATATTGCTGACGTTCTATTCAGCAATTCTACAAAGAATCATCATTAGATACGACGACATGCGAATGACCAAATTGGACTACTTTGTAGTTTAAATTCTGACATTGATAATTGAACCATTCTATGGCTAGAAGAATTGTCTAGATCACGTATCACTCATGAATTAGGCCAACTAAAAACTTTGAGCTTAGCTTAAAAACTCTGTTAATCATCCAAACTGCCTCGCAGTTCATTTTCCCGAAAGCACGGACGGGACGAGCATTCATTCTCCTTAAATGAGCATCGGATAAAAATGACGATTGTTATTTGAGTAGGGAGGGAAGCGGGAAGAAAATAGCTCGGACGGAAGCCGTGCCTTGCACCACACAAGACGGAAGTCATGGGGAAAATATCAATGCATTCGGCACAAAACACGACCCAAAATACTTTCCCATGCAGCGAAACGGATACTCCTGCAAAGAATATTCCATAACTCTTCAGACGTCAAAAATTTTAATCAATATTCGAGAGATTTCCGAGTCTAAACCGTAGAACAAGAATTTACAAATAGAAAAAGCAACCATTCCTCACTCTGGATTAATTTTTCCGCGAAAATGGAGCTTCAGCGAATCGAAATTTCTTTCTAAGCGAAAAACCCAAATTTCCTTTCGTCGATTAATTTTTAAGTTTTATGCCGAAAAGATCGATTTTCGCGAAAGTGACCTATCAATATCTCGACCATACAAACGATTACCAGTTACGTCGCACTCATCGAAAGTAACGCGAAACAAAAAATATCACCGAAGCGGGAAAACAATTTCTCTCGGGAAGGAAATGAAAATAATAGCGCCGAAAATTGCTTCCCTGATCGCCACGAAAGGAAGGTAAAGGGGTATTGTTAGGCGAGGACGGGGAGGGAATCTGAATTACACTAATCGTCAGGTGGCGATGTGGATGGCTAAAGCTGGCGTGCCGGTAATTTGACGGAGATTGAGGGAAAAATGGAGAGGCGCGAGAGTATTTTTAATTTATTTCCTTGAAAAATAGAACGGGAGAAGGGGGGAGGAACTCTGACTGCCAAGGTGGAGGTTTAAATAGATAAGGGAACGCAATGATATGGTTAATTAAAAAGAGAGGCGAGTGGGAAACAAAAGGAGTCGGACCTAGCCCCTTCGACCCGTCAATCGGTGCGAGCGCCGCACCAAGGCGTGACCGTCGCCCACCGGTCAACTGGTGACGTCGGCGGACAGCACGGCGGCGTCCTCCGCGCGACCGACTCTTTTAGAACTCGCCTCACCAGCACCGGTCCTTTTCTCTAGGAAAGATGTGGGATTGGGGGAGGATTGGAGAAGAGAGGACGGAGAAAGGTAAGGAAGGATTCGCGTTAAGGGTCTAATTGTCGGCATCCTCCTACTAAGTGGCCACCGCGGAATTCCGAAGAAGAGGGGCGTAGATGCGGGGAATAAAAAATACTCGGGACGAAATCGGAATAAATCTTACGTTTAGATCGAATTGGTAACATTTAAAGGCGATCGACTGCTCCAATTCTTTGCTTGAAAGATTGCAATTGATTGATACGCTAATAGACCAGGTAGATGTAACTCTCTCTCTCCCTCCGCATTCACCTTCCCTGAAGCGTGAACAGATGTGATCACTATTTTTAATGTTAATGCCATCGTAAGACTTGATTGATGATGTACATGAGATGTGTAAAAATAAATAATATTAAAATGAGCGTTCAGAGAGAGAGAGAGTTAATTTGAATGTTTTGTAAAGAATCGGGTGATACAATGTGAATACCAAAAATATTAAAGACAACATGTTTTATGAACTGAAAATAAACGCAATTAACTTGTGATGTTTCGCATATTCATCTGAAAAGTAGCAATCAAGTAGCCGTTCATTTTAATGAAATCTCCTTCACAGGATTTTTCCTTTCGAAAACACGATACCTTTTGGATTTAATTAGACCTTTCATATAAATCTAACCGAGTCTAGTAAACGATGAGGCCACTGTATTATCAACTCTAACCGATAAACTTCGAATATTCCGTTCTCACCGGTGCATCCTATTTAAATTCTAATAAAAGTAATTCGACACTGCGAAAAAGGAATAAAGTTTATGATTTATTTGAAGTAAAAGTTTGGGTGGCCGTGAAAAAGTACCCGTAATGCCCGTTGACATTTGATATCTCGATTGGAATTAATTCAAATAATAGACACAAGATATTGAAACATGGCAAGCAAAACGTGGCATTAAAATATTTCTGAGAAAAGAAAGACGTGCTTAGGTAGGCTCGATGTTAATACCTCCTTTCGAGATTCAATTTTATACGCGCATGTAATACATTATTACAGTACTTTGAATCCCACGAATATTTTTGAAGTTTAAGAAGCTCGAGTAATTTAAGAGAAATCAGACATCATTGAAAGGATAGGATATTTGTAAAAATAATAATTGGGCCTCATATTCACTGGCACAAGTAAAGGACCCAACGCGCCGTTCTCCATTTCTGACGAACACTAAAGTAAAGAAACTATAATACGCTAACAAGCGTTAATCATGCCTTCTCGTCATAAGTGCAAGTGAACGTCTTTCTGCAACTTCACCGAAGATATAATTAAAGCCGTATTATCTCAGAGAATGGCGTGGTCAAAGAATAATCTCATTATAACGAGAAAGAAATGCGAAGCAACAACAAAAAAGATTCTCATAAAAGCGCTCCTAATTGCTCATCTCGGGCGCAATGTGTAATCAAGAGGGATGAAATGGGTTTTTACCCAACCGGACATGACTAATTAAATGATCATAATGATAATGACCGACGTTTTCTCCTGGTAAACAACTTCTATCATCGATTCGACATTATCAGAGAGAGAAAATGGCGAAAAATTAGACGTTGTTAGCATTTTAAGCGGCCTTGCTACAATACGCATTATTTTCGTTCGTTAATTCTAGCTCATGGAAACTGTGTATATATATATATATACATACATATATACACATACACACTAGGAGGCAAGCCCCCTGCTCGCTGACGCTCGCCAAGCCACCCCCCTCCCCCTCTTTGCTCTTTGTTTCTTCGTTCCTACTATGTACCTATAGGATTTAGATTAGTTTAACGGGAATATGTTTTGAATATGAGTTTAATGAATATATTTTATAAGGGATGTATTTGGTTTTTAATAACAAATTAAGAAAATTAGTTGAATAACTCGATAAAAAATAAACTTAAGCGGGCTGATATTCCCGGAGATTAAAAATGGCTGAGGTATAGAGCGTTAAAGAGAGAGAACCAACCAGAAATAGGATTGTAGTAATATAGATAAAAAATATAAATAACATGAATACTGTGTTCGATTTATTTGCATTAAATTCATATCTTTGGTCATTTCGAGCTAGTTTTAATTTTATTTTCGATCTTTAAGCCTTCATTTAAGTGCATATGCACGGAAATTACCGAGGACAACAATACCGGTAACCATGGAATCTTATTATTGAAATGTTGAAATATTTACCAAAACTAGAATATAAATTCAAAATATGAGCGAATTCGAATGAGATTGAGTATTCGACGGTAAGAATAAGAATCCTCATTCATTTTGACGTATGTAAGCGCAAATTTCGTGTCGATAACTTAATTTTAAGATAATTTAAAGAGTAAAACAATGAAAGCCTTCAAACCAAAAAGGTGATTCTTACGTGTTATCTTATGGGAAACGACATTCATCCTCTGGAGTCGAACCCGTGAGCTTTTTCGACATTTTTTGTCATAACACTGAGAAATTTCAGGCTTCTAAGTTTATTTCTAATCGAGTTATTCACAAAATTAGAGCGTTACACACCATGATGACCATTACGATTTTATAATATACAGAGATATATTCGCAAAGAAAAATTTTTACTTGACACGCACAATAAAGCTTCTTGCTTTAGGCTGTTAATATGTTACGAAATTTTAGAATAAGAAAATTTAGACGTCACAGCCACGCTTAATACCAGAACTCGATCGTTAATTTTTACCAGATTAACAATAAAAGAGGCTTCTTTTACTACATGATGAATCGATATTATTTTTGAGCTTGTATGTGTTAATGATCAAAATGAAAACTAAATATAAGGCACAAGTTGTACTGAAAATTTGCTGACAATTTTTCGCGATGGAGACATTCTAAATCGAGCGCAGAGATTTGAATAATGCAATTTTAACGAAGAGGCGATGAATAAATAGAACAAAGACATGCTGAATAAAGCCTTCTAAATTAACAATCTATATACATCTATAAAGAAGTGTTTGTATGTATGTTTTTTATAGCTCAGCAACTACAGCACGTAGAAACAAAAGGAAGATATAATTTTAACCGGAATAAAGTGTTAAGTGACGTAGTCGGGTTTTTATACCGACTTGATAGGCCTTTCTAATTTTTAAAAATATTTTCTTATTTCATTATCTCCATTTGAATAGCATAGGGATGAGTGTAGCTTATTTTTCATTTGAATTTTAAAATTACTTAGAAACATGATAAGAACTTGAGACTTGGATGGTTCTATGCAGGATAGAACAAAGTTAAATTTTTATTGAAGGCAGATTCCGAATCTTGATCGAATCAGCGAAAAAATGCGTTTCGAATCAGAAAAAACGTGATTTTATCAATTTTATGAGAATACCAATTATAAACTACCATGACAACTCCTATTGTGGCCGAAGTTGAGAGTCCAATGCATTTATTTGGGAAAAATTTTAACGTAAAATCGTTTTTCAATTTCTGTGTGCGATTTTGCTTTGTTTACATGGCAACCAAATATTTGCTGATTTTTTATTGAAATATTACTAATAAATAGTTTTTAATGATATTTTCGTGTGACGTATAGTTCTCCAAATCAAGCTATTTTTAAAACTACGTAAGTAACCTCAATAATTCGAAGTAGATTTTCCAGAAATTGTGATTGGATAAATCGTTTCATCGTTTCCAAAGTATTGCTGACACAAACAATTCCTCGTAACAGAACTCATGTACGGGAGAATCGAGCTAATAGTCGGAGGATAATATTCACTCTGTGATTCTTAAACGTACTCCTTTTACTTTTTTCTCTTTCGTTAAATTAATTAATTTCGTGTTCCTTTTCTCATCCATTTTCTGTTGATTACTGTGTTCTTGCTGGTTATACTTACACTTTTCGTTTTGAATATATCGTCACGAAACTTCGCATAGGTATATAATTTTACCGTGCGGGTATCATAGGCTATATGGCGATAAAAACTGGGGGAAGGAAAGCTTAATTCAATAATTATTTTCCCATAAGTTAACACGTAATTTTCGATTTTTCAGAGTGCAAGATTTTCTACCTTCATTCATCTAAATAGGTAATGTTTTCTTCCTTTTTGCTTCATTCGACGGTTAAAGCCGTATACTATCTTATTACTGCGTTGTTTACATGTTACACGGTCGAAGTTTTAGATTCACTAAATCCTTTGAAATTCAACGGGCACTTCTGCAAGTATCCCATAAAAGACGAGGAAATAGGAAAACTCTCTCAAACTCGAGGGCACGGCAATACTCTTGCCCCTTATTCTTTTGCTCTCTTCTGTCGTGACGTAACTTAAGACCAACTCACTGCTATTCTGGGTGAGAATTTTTTAAAGATGCTGTCAACGTAGAGGTGCCCGAAGCTCGTTCCTTTTTACACGCTGCTACCTCGACAACGGCACGTTCGATGGAGGCGATTTCGCAATTTACTTCCAAAAATAAGGGACGCCAGAACTTGGACCGTATTCTTATCTCGGTTTCAGTACGAGTTCTTGCAGGTGTTCTGTGATTACAACAAATACCATTTATTCATTGAAGACCGGTAAGAAATACGAAGCTAAATTATTTTACTACACGATAGAAGCTGCTGTGCAATCATCTTCAACCCATTTGTCAGAAAATACCAGTTATGTTGCTTTGGGAAAATGAAGATATTTTTCTCGATCATATATGATTTTGGATATTTTATATCTTGGGAAGTCCACTAAAAAATAATAAAGGCCAAAACTGAAATTTGATAAACCCAAGAAAATAACTTGAAAAAATGCTTGTCTCATCAATCCCAATTCCTCCGATATAGTTCCGCGACTTTTCCTAAAAATGGGAACGAGATGTTAAGAAAACCCAAGGGAAAAATTAACACGAGCGTGGGCAATACCGCCTGATGGGACCAGCGTGACGTGAGGGGCGACTGAGTGTGACATTGGTGGTTGCCCAAAGTGGCGACGTTGGAAACTGAGAAGGGATTATTTCGAAGAGAATGAAAGTGGGACGGGAAGGAGAGAAAGGGGAAGGAAGGGATATTTAAGGCATCGGAGTGATAAATGGGATGCAACGTGGAGACGAACCCGAATCATGGTTTTGCACGAAACACGATCCGCTTGTAGCGTTGGTGGATCGAGCGAATAGTCGAATATGATATCCACGCGAGGGATCGATGGGTATCGGCAGTGTATCGAGTTACGAGATTAACCCATTGTCAGTGGGAAAAGGAGGGAATCAACGGGTGTGGGAAGGTAAAGAATAGAGAAATAGTGACGAGACGAGCAGAAGACGAAAGAAAATCGAGCTGAAAAAACAAAACGGAGGACGATATGCGCTTCTTGGTTTGAATTCCAAATGCAAAAGAATTCATCACATGGGGATGGGGGAGTAGGGGAGCGGATGAGGGAGGAAGTGACGGAATTGCATGCTCAAAGTGTAGCAGTGTCAGATGGGTCGCCGATTCCAGCGTACGAGAGAAGAATAAGATCGACACTCCGGAGTCTTTCCGAAGGGTACTTTCTGAAACGTGCAGGATGTTCACGAGTCGTTGGTTATATTAAGCTTTAAAAAATCCTCTTTAACTCATGTACCGACACAGTAAACACGATATATTACTATGAAAGATAGTGTTAAATTAAAATGTACATTTAAGAATTACGAATTCGATAGCAATGTTTTCCATAAAACGTGTAGTTTTTTCAACTAAATTACATGCGTGTTGTTTTATTTAGTAAGCCACATTTACAAATAAAAAACAAAAAGATGAGACTTAACCAAAAACAAAGCGAGCGACATGAGTTACTCATAAGGTAGCAACTGCGAAATAAAAAGTCTTAAAGCGTCAAAAACTGATAAAACCCAAGGAGACGAGAAGGAAAAGGCACCCGTATTTTCAAGAAAACAGATAACGAGATAACGATTTTTATTTCGATCTATCGTATTGATCGGAAGAAATAAGTTAAAAAAGGAAAACAAGAGCTGAGTTAGCACTTTTTGAGCATAAAATTGATACTCCTCTCTTTTCCCTGTAAATTATTTACGTATGCATAAAAAAATGAGAAAAACAAGACGCGTAATTGCTAGGGGCTAGAAAACTGAACCGAAGCTATAATCGATAAATGGGTGACATTACGCCGTCAGAGCGGAAACGAAGAAAGATAAGTTCCTATCCCTTGAGCACCCTGACAGACTAAAGGAGAGGGGGAAAAATTCCTCCGCCATCTGTCTCAATTCCCGCCTCACTCCCCCTCTCTCGCATTCCTCGGAGTCGACCAAGTGCCCAAAAACGTCAACCGCCTTCGCCCGCAAACCTCACTCAACCTCCGCCGATCCAGGGTCGAGGAAAGCCGCGCCGCACTCGGAGGCGCCATGGGATGCACGCACATAGGAAAGCGGCTGGGACGTGCAGGGGCGCCGTAGATGGGGAGGGGGGGGGGGGGCGGAAGGAAGTTACGTCCCGTCCAGGGGGGTCCCATTCCTCCGTCTTTCTCTAGGGGTCACGTGTCGCAAGGGACATCTCTTCCGAGAAATAGGAAAACACGGCCGCCACCCACGACAAAGGGACGGTGAGAAGAGGGGAATGGGGCGGGATAGAAGGAAGGAAGAAGCGGCCGCCGACGCCCTCACTCCCCCTTTTCTCTTCCCCACCGCCTTAGGCAATTGTTTAGTTCCCATGTGTATTTTATTGTTTTCGAGGTGTCGCTTGATATGGGTAAGGGTCGCACACACACCCGAGAAAGATATTGAGATTTAGTGAGACAATAGAGACGTGCTTGCAATCTCTCTCCCTCCCTGCCACCTTTTGTTTCGTTATTCCTCGGAGGAATCCACTCGAGTATTCCTATTTAAAGAAATATAAAAATGAATCCGATGGCATACATTTCTTATATCTTGCCAAGACATTCACGATTACACATTTTACAGCGAAAAATTGCCTCACAAGAGAAGACGTGCGAATGTAATTTTTGAAGTTCTAAAGGAGCCTTTTAAGTCTATGGATATGAATACGTTTCGTTCTCTAAAGTTTTTAAGTACATGAAGGGCGTGCTTTTGTGCTCGACTCCCCGATTTCCAATTGAACTTTGCCCTCGATCTCCAGATAACCTCGACAAAGAACGTTTCCTATTATTCGAAGTGGTACTTGATTCCAGAGCACTCTTAATTCGCACAAATACACTCTCTGCCTCGCTGCATTTCTCTTTTATGCGAATACGACTACAGTGACATGGAGTGCCCCATTCTAACACGTGGAATGATCCAATCACTTCTCACTTCAAACGATTTTCAGATAAGGACACGAAGGACAAATCTTAAGTAAATCCCTACACTTATCGACATGCAGATAATAAAATCGTTACATGAGATTTCATGATTAACACCGCGGCGCTAGGATCGGGATAAAAACCATACCGGATACACGTGACATCATTTTCTATCTACTAGAAGTATATCTCAGGTCGGTGACCACACCGGCCATGTAATACATCAAAAAAATTTGGTTCAACCACTCGGTTGAAGGTTCGTTAAAGAAAAGTTTTTAAGAATACGATAACAACCGCGCTATCTCGCCAACATTTTGAGACAAGGAAACATTCTTGCACGTATATGGGGACTCCTCGAAGGATGCGATAAGATAATGGTAACGCCATCGAGCGTGCGAGAGAGGCAATCAGTCGATAATCAGTTAAAAGAATTTCAGCGATAGAGGACGTAGGCGAAAATGAAAGGACACTCCGGAAAAAAATAGGCACGTATTTCCTCGACGGCCACGTTGAGATGAGCTTGAGGGCAGCCTCGCATCCGGATGATGGCCGCGGTTGAAAGAGACAGAAGCGACGATTAGTACTTCAAGAGGAGGGAAGTGTTATAAATGCACTCTCTGGTGTTTGTGTGTTTGTGTATCATTTCTGCTATCGGGAAAGGGCGGCTAAGGGCATGTTCCCACTCACGCACATGTTCCGCATACAGACATACTCTTAATCTCTCACACATGAGAGGGTAATCGCTGTCTCCGAGCACCTAATGACCCAAATCTACCGCTCCTCACCTTAATGCCCGCCACCTGATCCGATTACGCGTCCCGCCGCCGCCGACCGCGCGAAACGGCGGAAATTGATGCGCGCCGATTACGGAGATCGAGGCGGGCGCGGAATGGACCAAAGTTTTTATGGGAAACCGCCATCAAGCAGAAATCTACGGCAAGAATAGAGCTTCCTCCTGCACTCACATTATTGAATTCACTCGCGCGATTTACAGGAAATGACGAATTCAAAATCAAAATCGAAATCGACTATATTTCTGTAAATGATATGAGTTTTTTGGATTCTGATCATGGAAGTAGGAAGGATTGTATATATTTATTTCTTTATATTTCTCTGCTACTGCTATATCGCATACTTTATCACAAAATATTTTCAATTGTTTCCAAAGGCCTGCTACGGGAACATTTACAAAATCAAACCATATTACTCTCTCAGAAATGCCCAAGTTCTTTCGCCGAAATCCATAAGCTATAAAATTGAAGGGTAAGAAAAGGAAAATACGAACCACACACAAAATGAAATCGCACTTTTTTGCTTAAACGTTTGAGTTATCATGTAATCTCCAACTAACACTTTCGTTTGCGATAAGCGAGTGGGGTGTAAGGATGGTCGAAACCCATTCCGCTGAACACATCCATCCACCCACCCACTAACACATACAGCGAAACCTCCCGTGAAAATCCGGGTGCAGTGCTCAACAGGTTTCGCACGCATGCCCTGCCGCCCCAGACCAAGAGAAGACCAATCGCGCGCGCGGCACCACCTCTTCCGCACGCGATGGAACACATACACACGGGCGAGCGAGCGAGTATTGAGCAGATAAGGGAATCTGCTCCGTCGCCTCAGAGTTGGCGATGTCCAAGGACATACACGGGCCACTGTACGGAAACATCCTCATAATCTAAACACGAACACGGGGAAGAGAGAGAGAGAGAAGAGGGGCGTGCGGAGTAAAGGGTGGCGTGGTGTTGCGGGAGGGGGTCGGCTGGTGAGATTTCTCGGCATACAAAGCATTCTAACCAACGAGACGTCGCGAAGGGCTGAAGTTGACTCCCAAGTGGCGATTACAACCTCAGCGGCGCACACAACCCTCTTTGAGTTTCCCACCTTCCTCGTGTGCATGTGTGTGTGCGAGCGCCGTAAAAAATTCTTGTTTGCGCCCGAGAGAGAGAGAGAGGCTGAGAGAGAGAGAGTGAGAGAAAGGGGTGGAAGAATTGATATGCACAGAAGTCGAGATAAGGGACTCTAAAGCGTCATAAAAAATACACTTCGCGCGCATATTTATTAATGCTCGATGGGAATGTGAGGGTTAAAACGACGCGAGATGTACAACACGCATATACACTTTAAAAAGGCTGAGGATTTATTTGAGCTGGCGCCAGTCTCTTTTGTCACGCAGTATGACTAAATTAAAATAATTTATAGCAATTTCTGAAATATTTTTGAGAGAAGAAATTCCTCGGCAAATATATAAAAGGAATCTGCGCGGTTGGGAAGCTGAGTTTCTATGACTAGAAAAATATTAAATTGTTCAGCCGTGAAGGATATAACGATTTATATTTAATTGTGATCCATAATTATTCCATTTGTCGATTACCACAAATATGAATATAGCTTTTAAATGTGTTGGGAAGACTTTAATTGGAATGCATCGAAAAAATACAAATAACCACAGGCGATGATGAAATAATCGCGTCCATTAATATCCACCATCTCGAGGAACCTATGGAGCGGAATACAGGTAGCAGAGAGAATAACGATCAACGAAGCAGTCAACCAATCACGGCCCAGAGGAAGTAAGACATCTTGAATTTTGATCGCACCAAAATTCGATGGGCCGATTGCCAGCAGACTCCCCCACCGATTCTTACACGTATGACTTTACAAACCCATCGCTACCTAGCGACCGAGGGAGAAAAATAAATCTCTTCCCTCGATTCCATTGTTGAAAAACCATCGTTCGTCTAGCATAATTTCTAAATGTCTCCTCTTCACACGACGCCGCTTTCCCGTGCAAGGCTCTCATCCTCTCCCCCCCGCAACTCAACCTTTTCCGCTGCTAAGGGAGAAAAAAATTTCACCCACTTTGCTCAACACTGTATCCTTTCGGAAAAGAGGGTGCGTGCTGGAAATTGCGCGGCAAAATGGCGATCTATAAGGATTAAGGCTGAGGAAAAGCCGTTGAAGCGATTACGGACCGTTCTCTCTCGCAACACCGGCCGTCCGTGAGGTCGCTCCGATTTGTTGACGGCGAATGTTCACTTAGGGGAGGATCCCCCGAGTTAAGGGAAGGAGAAAATGATGGGAATAGCAAAGCATTTTCCTTAGACACGCATAAAAATGGTCTTGTCCAACGAGAAGCGAGCGCGCCTCGGATTCGAGCGCTCGTTTCGCCCTCAGCAGAAGGGCAGAACGAGAGGGGACGGCTTGCTGAGCTACCGAAGTTCGACGACAGGCTGCCGCCGCTTTTCAACGCATCATTCGCTCACGAGCATCGCGTTTCGTCTCTATCAATCTCCAGACTCGAAATGAGCTAATAAGTGCCGAAGCGGAGGAAAATAAGTGGTGGAACGATCGCGTAAAATTTCGCATAAATTACGCCGCCTGGGGACACAACTTTCGATTCTCCTGTCCTATTCCAGACAGAAGCGAAGGTTAAGGGACTTCGTGGCATTGGCATTGGAATTTACAGGCCGATAATAGATATGGTCCGAGCGATTAATTATTGGTGGACGGCAGTTTTGTTCCACCGAAAGGAATTGGCCCATGAGATTTCACCTACTCTTAATTTTTTTTCTGTTCGCTAAAAGTACATGTAAATCGTGGTCGTAAGACAAATTTTATTATTGAACGAAAACATTGCTGTACGGACAAGATGCACGGCGTGAATCATGCTTAAATGAGTTTTCTGATAAGTAAAGTCGTTTCTTCGAGTCTTTCTTGGAACGAAATTGATGTTTCTGAGCGCATTAATCAAGCGTTTTACGGAAAAACAAAAAAGATTCAAATCAAAGGGCAAATTATTGGCTTATATTCTTTTTTGCACGTAAACTGTCCAGATACGACGATATAAAAATTGGAGAGCGTGAGCCTTATCTGACAGAATTCTCTTTAGATAAAGTATACGTGATCGAGATACTAAGCTAATATATTAGAAGAGCTTACCTTCAGAAATCGTAAACGAATTCATTGCTAACTAAAGCAAAAGAAAAATACCGGTTCTCTAACCGAATGGAAAAATAGATGGAGTTTTTAACATGGGAAAGTTAGGAAATCCTTACGCTTCTGCAGCGAAAATTACGGTTTTATATTAAAAATTATGATATGATTCGCTATATTGAGGGTGAATGGTGAAAAAATCATTGTGAACCCCAGAAAATAATCTGATTCTTCCGTCAGATAAAACTGCAGTCAGAATTTACATCCCTTCTACATATATAGCCACGGTGATGAATATTCATTTCAAGACTTTTTAATTTGATCCGAATTAAAAGTGCTGTCCAGGGAAAAAATCGTGATTTTCAATGATATATACAGCAATTTTATACACTGATAAATTCTAATAAATTAAACTGAATTACAATTTCTTAATAATGTCCATACGAAAGACGTCGTTAAAATCTCAGAGAACCGAACGACAATAGAATGAAACCAATATATCCAAACGTGTTAATGTCGAAAGAAGTTTACCCGAAGCAATTTTCGCCTATGAAGTGACGCCTCGCAGCTGATGACACAATCAGAAAGTCTCGAAATCCAAGCCTTGGCGCGAAAGGATATACCCTGTTTCCTATTTTTAACCGTGGCCATGTTTAACCAGCACCGCAAACGTTGACTCTCTCTCTCTCTCGATGGCCCCGGGAGACCCCGAGGGGACCGCCCCCCATGTATCATATCTGCCTTCGCCTTAATCAATGGCCTCAACTCGAGTTAGTCCCACACTCATTTAGGCAGCACATTCATAATCGAAACGGAAAGCAATACATAAATTAGATTTGGGAGGCGTGTGTCTGAGTTCGAGGCTGAAGGTGAAAGGGACGGAGGGTGGCACCTATAGGAATAAGAAGTGGATTTTTCCCTCGAGGGTTATAGATGAGAAAGTAGGTATCCTGAACATTTCTAAATCAATGTAATTTTCCAAAGTGTGGAAAATTGCTCCCTCTTCCGATACGAAAGTTTCATGACGCCTCTCCATCGCCCTAATTTCATTCGCGGAATCTAAATGTTACGCGGGATAGTTTACCTGGCATCAGGAATATGAGCAAAATACGTCCAGATGTGGCGAAAAACGTTAGGTTCGTTAGTGGCTGATATATTTCAATCAAGAAACCTGGTATATATAAATTTATATTGTTTTATCTGTTAGAACACCGACCGAAATAGGAATTGCGCCCTTCCTACATAAGGAATTACATTATTTATCGCAGAATATGATTGCCTGATTTGTATTCCATTTTGCTTAAATTTCAAATACAAGAAATACAGAACTATTTCAACTGATGCTAATGAATCGGAATAGGTAAACATTTCAGTACATTTGCATGCCACTCGATTGATATTAAACAAATTCCAACAAACTATATCCGATGACGTTCTTTTTTCGCGAGATATTAATTTCCAGTCGCCCAAATAAGACCCAATCGATGTATTCGAGCCCTGGAACGACGAATACGGAGAAATGGCAAAAATCGCAACCTGGAATCATCTACCCCCGCAAAGCGAATCACGCCTAATCCCGAATCGAACATTTTCTTAAACACCACTTGGGTGAAGCTGCGCCTTGATACCCTGCCGGGGGGTTTTATCTGCGGGAGCCCAAAAGAGGGATCCTCCCCATTTCTCCCTTTCCGTTTTCCCCACACCTCAGATGGGCGCCCACACCTCCCTCTCTCCATCTTCTCTCCTCCGCCCTTCTCTGTTCAAAAAATCTCATACCGAAACCCGTGAGCCCATCGGCCCTACGCGCCAACCGACGGCGTAAATTACGCCGTAACTGCGTCCCGACACCTTAACTAGGTCCTGACACCGCGGACGGGGAGCCGGCAATTCATCACGGTGTAGAGCGGGCGCAGGGAAGAGGAGGAGAAGAAGATGGAGGCGACGGTGGAGAGAGAGAGAAAGAGAGAAACGGGGAGGATCCCATCTCCTTCTCACCCTCGCTCTCTCTCTTTCTCTCTCTACTCTCCCCTTTGCTCCTCCCACAAACGCACACGCACGCTCGACCACAATACACGTGCCTGACCCTTAAAATATTGGGATACACCGCACACTTTTAAGGACGGTCGCTGTATTTAGCGGGGGCGCATCACGGTCGATGCGGTTAGGTCGTGTCCGGCCCTGGGTGGTGTAGCGCGGACGCTCCAACTCGCTTCTATGGTCTCCGCCTTAAAGAGGGACGACGCCCTGCGTTAAGTCCATACTACAACATAATAGAGCGAAGTCGAGGCTACTGCTTATTTATATAGAGAGATGGGTACTCGTGATAGTTAGTTTATAAACTCGGAGTCATTTATACCACAGGAATTTGAAAATCTCATTTTTTAAGACGTCCACGAGATGAACATAGATTTAATTGGAGAATTGCACGAAATGATACTACAGGAAAACGGCAGTGTTCAAGCGGCCAAGATGAAAAAATTCACATTCCGATTTCTCCATACGAATATTTGGCGATATGCATAGTTGCAAAAACAATTACCTCTTACCATATTATATCTTACGCTTAGCTAGAGAAGAATACACAGGTCGTTAAAAGTGGCATGCTCAACTGCCCATACCTAACACTTAAATTCACTCAACTGCTCGTTAAACGCTCGTTAACGCTCCCAAACTGCATTCTATAAATGTATCTAGCATCTCAATCCCAGACATTGAGAAGGAACTAGATAACCTATCAGCACTCCCACAAAAAAAAATTCAAGAAAATAAAATCTCTACAGAAATAGACTCGAAGATATTTTTAAATAAGTACCGCGAGAAAAGCCGTAAACGCGGACTGGAGTCGACGTATTCGGAGCGGCGCGGTAATGCGGAACGATAAATCGAGAACAATTTAATTTTACGAGTCTTATGGAGGGATAAATGAAGAAATATCCCTTGGAAAGGCTAATGGACGAATGCGAGCGTAATTAAACGCGGTGTATCGTTCTACTAGTAGTTAATACTTCCCCCTCCAAAAAATCGATCGATTATTCTCGTGATTGCCGACCATCATGCGAGGCCATAAAGTCATGAAAACTTCGCATGTGCGTCGGATGAGAGTACCTCTACCGTCACGTTTTTTTTACAGGAAGAAAAAAACGCCCCTAGCGACCAATTGGTGCAAACGAAACAGAATTATCGATTCGTCAAATACATTTGGCCAAAAACAGGGCACAGTATCCCCCAAATGCTTTGCGTCAAGTGTGGAAAGGAATCGAAATTCGAACAGGATATACGAGCATTATGTCGTGAAGTGACCAGCTCTATTTTTGAAACGCCCAAGGATAAAATAAATAAACCAACAAATTTATTGC
The DNA here is from genome assembly GCA_036926305.1 of Uropetala carovei. NCBI lineage: Eukaryota > Metazoa > Arthropoda > Insecta > Odonata > Petaluridae > Uropetala > Uropetala carovei. The sequence continues at coordinate 4,758,905 of JAXCHB010000017.1, read as the reverse complement.
AGTAAGGAGAACGGAGAGAATAGATCCAATTTACACTTAACTCACGCACGATGGGAGAAGTTATGACACCCGAACTACAAATTAACAGTCATTTAATATACGTAGTGAATTTCAATTACCTTCACACTTTAAAATGTTATATTTCGATTTGAAAATTCTCTGAAACTTTTCGATAATCACAAATACCTTATAATTTCACAGTAAAATATTTGTCCAAAATGTACTTCAAGAATTTCACTTAATAATAGTATTGCGCAAACTAATTAGATTTACCTCGACTCGTGTATGTCGCTAAAATCCACGGGTGTAGTTAACTGACTTTAAACATTTCAACTAGACTACTATCTAAAATGATTCCTAGCCGCAACCAATAATTCTACAATTACTGCTTTACCCGGAGTACATATTTAAATGAAACACTTTTAATTACCATCCCTCCAACCACCCAACGCATTTTTACTTGATTCGAATTAACTTACATACAAAGAAAAAATACGGCACAATTGCTAAATCCCTCGAATTTATTCAAGCTGCATTTTTTCCTCTTGCCAATTTTTAATCGTTTTCAAAATTTTAGTCCGCAGTTTAATGGAGACGGTAGAAAGAGAGTTGTGACAGAGGACCAACGACAAATGCATGCAGTATTGAAGGAAAATATTTTATTAATTCCTCTTTAGACAACTTCCGTCCATGAAAATAGAAAATGAGTCAATGTACTTCAATGTTAATGGAAAAGCCTTGCATGTTTTATTTTTATAATGAATAATGTCTGTTTGTCAAAGAACGATATTTTGCACCTATATAAGAACTCTACACAAAACTATGAATTTCTGAATATGTTGAACATTATGAAATTTGAAAATATACACAATACTTCTTTACAAATGGATTTCAATGTGTTTTGTACGCAAAGGATATTTTCTAAATATAATTAACATGAATTGTCAGATTTAACTATTAATTCTAATAGCCTGTTATTAGCACTATATGACATAGATTATTTCATACGAGCACAGCGTATCATCAGGTTTTCCTATGAGATATCTTGTTTGTTTACGATTAGATTTCGTAAAAAGGTCAAAAGGTTTGCACTGGACCGATATCTTTGAAATCACTGCCTTCGTGCCACGTTAGTAATGCCGAAACCGTTGAGATAACGCACTCGCACAAGGTCATTCTACTTATCTCTAGCTACTACTCTATATTCGTTCATATAGAGCTACAGTTAATTCCTCACCGAAGCACAAATTTTAAAACTTGCAATTTTAAGTAAAGAAAGGTGTTTACTTAGAAACGTTGAATCATCTCAACTTGAACGATAAGTTTCAAATGTATAGTAGTTCACAGAAAGCTACATTTTACATTGAACGCAATAGTAGATTTGGATTATAAAGACGAAATAAATAAAAGATCTTCGTATACTGATCGCTACAGAGCTTTGTTTATTCCCTGAAATGGTTAACAAACAAATTCCAACATGAAATTATAGGAGTATTGATTTCTGTATGCCTATCAGTCGGGAAAAAACATGAGTATTATAGCGGTAATACATTATTATTCACAATTGGCAAACGGCGTCAAATTAAAAATCAGTAAGATTGCCTTAGTCTGCCGCAAAATTTTCATCGGAACATCTCAACTTATTGGAATATTAACGTAAACGAACGCCCGTGGATAACGTGAGGAGTTTCTATTATTTACGCGGGAGACAATAGAAATTTCTTACCGTGAGCGGCACTGCCGTGATGATGGTGGTGGTGATGATATCCGCCGTGCATCTGAGAGGCCGCCGCGTAATACCTCGCCGCAGCAGCTCGGTGGTTGGGCGAATTCGCCGCCGCGGCCGCTGCAGCCGCCGCCGCCGCAGCCGCCGCGTCGAGCGAGTGGAAGAACATGTCCATCTCCTCGGCGGTCGCGGAGGCGGTCGTTGCCGCCGCCGCCGAGCCGGAACCCGCGGAGGACGTGGACGAAGAAGAGGACGAGCCCCCAGCGTTGTTCATTAGTCCACCTCCGGGGCTACCGCTACCGTTAACGTCTCCGTCGACCATTCCCCCGGCGCCGCCCCCGCCTCCCCTCGGAGGAGCGGGGTCGTACCAGCGATGTGCGGCTGCCGCAGCCGCCGCCGCCGCAGCGGCTGCCGCGTGGGATTGGTCTGAGGCAGTCATGTCCATGGCTAACATTTGTGCGGCTTGTGTGGGATCGACACCTTAGTGGGAGGAGAGGGAATCGAAGGGGGATGGGTCCCCTTTTCCGTGATCACTCGAGCAACCTCGAGGTGCTCGCACGCACCCTCTGATCCCTCCTCGTCCTGCCGCACGGTCTGCACAATGGCTCAGTGGCCGAGATCATGAGTGCGACGAGTGGTCATCGCCAACAATCATCAGAATCGGAGTGGCGCGGAAAATGATTATCGTATTCCCGGATCGACAATTAGACACTTTTATTTTAACGTTCTCTTTTACATTTCTTTGAGTTTTCGTCACTATCAGAATGATTTAACTTTTCATTTGAAAAGGAAAAAAGCTTTGGAAACGATTGAAAAAATTATTATGAAATTGTCTTTTTAATAATCGAATCGGATTCACAAATTTACCAACGTGCGAAATGGCCCGCTCCGATCGTATCACTGCAATTGTAGTCGTGTCATTTGGCGAGTTTCTTTGTCGTCAGGGGACAGAGTTGCACACTCCTGAAACGATAAGATAAAAAGAGATTGGATTTTAGTCAGCACGAAACCGTGATACACGTGATAATAAAACTAAATCGATGACAACACTTGATTTGGGTATTTTTTGCCTGTCCACATTGCGAAGCCGATAAAGCCTAATACAGATATGGTATTTATATGAAAAATATAGGCGTGGAATTGGCTTTATTGATTTTTAGGCGTAAAGAGTTAAAATTTCACTTATTACAATAAGAGGCATTCCACCATATGACTTTAACACGAGTTAAATATCAGCTTACCATTAGGTAAGTATAGAATGCTGAAGGCAACAAAATGAGAAACTAAGTCGTCATGAATGCGTGAAACCTTGCCACTTTCAATTTAATAAATAAATTACAAGTAACAGAAATGATCGAGACGTTTGCTCTACTCATGCCCTCCACCGATCGCGTAGGCTTCGGAAGGCCTTCCGTAGCTTGAGCATGGTCGAGGAGATTCGCCCATCCTCCGCGAGAGGGCTTTCCCGGCTTTCGAACCTTCATCGACCGTCAAAGCTTAGCGTCCGCTGACGGCGATGGCCCAAATGCCCAGAAAAAGTCTGTTGGTTTCCCCTATTCAATATCCTGACGATTTCTCGGATAACATATTTAGTCTTAGCATTTTTGGCACCTTAAGTAACAGACCCCAGTCTGAAGAAGTATTTTTCTCAGTTTTCACAACAAATTTTCGGCTTAATACAACGATATTATTAAACAAATAAATTGTACCAATTTCACCCCTTTAATTTAAAATGCCATTTAGTGCGACACATAAGTGCCCATTTAATATTAATTAATTATTACCAAATAAATACTAGGCATGAACCCATAAAACTCCGCATGAACATTTTATATCTTTAGCATGACACTTGATCTTTCCCGAAATTTCTTCATCATTAAATGTTTAATGAATGATGTTACTTAGTGTCCGAGATTTCCTCAAGTCTGGATCAATTATCACAGATTACATGAATCCACGCTTACTAAAATACATATCTGTTAATAAATGAACCAGATTGTGCTGTCACGCTCACTAAAGTTGTAACATTCTGGACTAGAAAAACTGACTCCGAGTACGATAACATAACTAAGTTACAAATAATTGTGCCTATGAGATCTTTGAAGAATAAAATTTTTGAATAACTTCAACGAGAAAAATACTCCGATTGTTTCGTGGCATAGATACCAATTTGACTTCGAAGATAACCCTTTACGATTATTTAAGGAACACAACCGCGCTTACAGTGGTATTGTTCCCACAGAGACTGCAAAAGGAATTTTACGAAACAACGACAACGAAGGCCTTTGTGTTTAACGCACTCAGACAACAATCAACGTGCCAAGATGAAGTTTCGCGCTGAATATTACATAGGCACACGCTAGGATTCCATGCTGCACCTTGCAAAAAAAATCGCATGCAAAGACGATTCCTCTCCCGCCGCGCCTTCATTCGACATTTCTTCCCTTCTCCTTAACCTCCCGATCGGATCCAAAACTTACGCAAATACGACCGTCAAAAATGACAAATTTCCCCAGCGACTCCGACGTCGCTCGGAAAGCAGCGGGAAACAAGAAGGGGGAGTGAAAACGGACACGCCGTTTTTTTCTGTATGGTTACATAGATGGTCATAAGGAGAGGCCAGAGTGTAAGCAAAGCAGCCTCTTTGCAGCTATATAAGCAACGCGTTAGATGTAGTCATCGCGCCCGTATGTTGCTTCGTTACACCCTTCAAAAAGTCGCTTTGCAATTGAAAACGAGCTGGCTGGCTCGAAAGGCCAGAGAATGAAGACAAAAGTCCACGCATTGTTCCCAAGCGTTGAGAAACGCACGCGTTAAGGGTGTTCTCACAACATTACGAACGCGGCTGCAAAACTAACTCGTTGCGTAAGGCAAATAGGAGTGAATTTGGTAATTCTACGCGCAAACCCAAACTCGCGCCGAGGAAAATCGGATGGCATTTTCCCTTATATACGCCAAGTGTCTGATCAAGAAGGTTAAATAAACTCACAGTAGAATTGACGCGAGTTCCCCATTTAAATAGGCGAACGATATAACTGCGGCAACTAACTCATTGCCAAGGCTGTCAGCCCGACCGATGGAACTTGGCTCAGCGATACGTAGGTTAGCAGGCGTTGGAGATAACGCGGGAGTGTAAGGAAAGATAAACAGTTTTCAAAAGCTTAATTGCCTGAGATAATCCTTTTGCTTTATCTCGCTCCCTAAACGGAGAATAGTTAACGGAAAGTTTTAGACTGAATAGAGAACGAACTCAAACGCAATATTCCTGTTGCAACTTGACCAAGACTTCGGTTTATTTCCCGATGGTGCAAAGGGTAGTTAACGAAAGAAAACCAATAGTCAGACATAAAAATCGAGCCTGAAGGCAATTTTCTGAACATAACTTCTCCGCTTCCCACGGAGACTCGAAACTTATCAAACTTATGTATTTCTCAAAAATCTCGGTGTATTTGACTTTATCTCCAAATCTCTACGAATATTTAAAATGTCCCATCCATTCTTCCGATAATAAGATAAGGACCACATCTAGTTAGGGACTAGTTGAAGAACGATAAACCTATCGATTAAAATTTCCTCATTCAATTCCACCCCTACCTTCAAATTACGATTCCTGCTTTCTGAACTATCTTAATTTTACTCCAATGGATTCGTTTACCTCGCGTAAAAAGCACCTCAATGATGAGAACTCGTATACCTCATAGAAAACTAGAAGATATGCCGGAAAAACGCGAGATCCTTTCGACAACTTAGTGATTATAGTAAGATTAAAATCATGCGTACCAACCTTTATTTTATCGAGTCCCTTTGCCCATCGTAGTTTAGAATCCAGGCACCAAAAAAGGGGATTCCTGGATGGGGCGTTTAACAATCTATTCGTCGGGGATTTTTTCCCCGTAAAACGAAGCAACAACCTCAAAAACAGTCCCTCTTTATCGTACGTCTCCTCTGCGGAAGGTCCTTCGATATCTCACTTTTCACTCACACGTGACAACTTGCTTTCACAGTGACTGCCGGATGAGGCGTTGCGTTAAAGGGGTTGCCCCTTGTTTTCGGTCCATTCTTCATTCGTTTGAAAAAAAAATAAAATCCTTTCGCCGGAACTTCGGCGGTCGTTCGAATGCGTCGAAATACCTATTTCCTATCGTGTCCTTTCGCCGGAAAACATCACACTCTTCCTGTTTTCTCCCAAAGGTAATCCCGTCCTGATTACGCGGGGAGGCTTTCTGTCCGGTCGGCTAACACACTTGGATTCTTACTTCCTTCACGAGGCCGCGATGATAACTACAGTCAATCCTGGGCATCCCTAAGAGGGAGGAGAAAGAGAGGCGTATTAAAACACTCCCCTCGCCTTCACCCGATGTGTATCTCTCCCCGCGCACTCGATCGCCGTCCACTTCTTGTCGGTGTTCGAGGGGGGCTTTACACGGATTTTTCGGGGGAGGTGGGGGTTTGGGGGGGCGGCGGCCGGCGCTGGTGATGGCGGAGGGAGGGGATCTCGCGACGACCTTTTAAACTGGCTTTTTTCCCTTATACGTGCTCCACACTACCGCCGAACCGACACCCTCGACCGTCGCTTCGCAACTGAGGCCCCTCCAGTGGAGGCAGAACCGGCCGGGCGAAGGGAGGGGAGAGTGGAGCGAGCGAGAGGAGGTGGGGAGGCGACCCGCGCATAAGGGAAAGTGGGAAGGAGGCGATGGACGGACTGCGTGGTAGGTTCGCCGGAGATCGTGGTTGGTTCGCCGGCTTGACTGGTGTAGCTGAGGTGAGTGGAGAGGTGGACTTCGGGTGTCTTCGGCTGGCTCCGCCCACTAACGCCCACTACGGCGAGCGAGAGAGAGAGAGAAAAAGGTTGAGATGCTGGAGATGGTGGGAGGAGTGAGCCGTTTGTGCCGACAGAGAGCGCGCGGAGCATGGGGGCGGTCTCTCTCTTTCTCTCTCTCCCTTGTGAGGGGGGAGGGAGAGTCGGAGGAAAGGGCCGAGGGGGAGGTTTCTGCGTGCGCAAGGATCGCCGCATTTGGCGAGGACTTGTCGCAGGGTGAGGATCACGTTACGCGGGGCCTTGGAGTCATGCGGGAGATGGAATGCGCTGGCGAAGTGAATGCTATCTCGCGCGAGGATGCATTGCCGAGATTCCCTGCCCGTTCGTGCATTAAAATATTCCGCCGAGATATTTAACGATTTCTCAGCTTGAATATTTTCCTCCGGAGCTACTGGCTTCTTACAAACATGCTGTTTTTTTTTACGAAGAACACGGCGAGATTTATCCGTTTTAATTTTAAATTCAAATCTTGATTTTAGATTATGACCGCAAATGTTTTCTCCCTAGAGAAACAAGAAGTGAATATCTAATGAGATATTTCTCTCTTAGTTTTAAAATCACGTTCATGTACTTAGACAAGCTTATCATGTTTTCCAGTTTACCATTTAAGGAGCCAGTTTATTCCTCTAAATTTTCTTAAGAAAATGTTTTGTTTTAATTTAGTGAGAAACAATTATCGATTAATATATAAAATGATCGATGATAATAATGTCCTTATCTCTTCTAGAAGTTGAAAAATCGCCAACAGTAATGCCACAGAGAATCTTTCATTAAATTTTCATAAAAATATTTTATCGATTTATTTTTGTTTTTACGTTAATTATACTTCATTAGAGTTTTACAGAACTTTTTAGAGAAATAAATACCTAAGAGAAGGCGAAAATAAGGTTTTCAAATGGAGCAGATAGAGAGGTGTGAACTGGAACCTACCAAGATGTAAAATAAGAAACAGCTAATATTTGTATGTATACGATAACGTAATTCTTCTATGGCTGTGGTAGAGCCAACATAAATGTAACACTCTAAGCGGTAGATCACTCTGATTATTCGTGTTATTCAATCACAAAACAAGTGAAATTATTAACGGAAAATTACGAATAACAGAAAAGTAGGAAATGCCTAAAACTGCGATAATGGAGCTTGCTTAAAGTAGCCATTAGCAATTAGATATAGAGTAGTAATGATCCAAAAGGCTAAATATTATTTACAACACAAAATAACATTTTAAAAAACATTATGAACACAAAATAAGCTTTCTAAAGGAATAATTGATTTTTGGCACTTAGATAACAAACTTCAGATATTAAAAGTTAAAGTGACGGAAAAAATATTCAAAACATGATATAAATGAGAACTTTTGCCATGCAATATTTAAAAATCTTCGTGTTCAGGCGCTTTAAACAGCTCACAAAATGTTATCAATAAATATTCAACCAATGTAATTGATTAAATAGATTGCTAAGATATTTATATTAAATCGAGCAAGTATTTAACAAATCAACTGCATCAATAAATTAGTTGTACATATATAATGACGCAGATTAAGCAAACCTAAGAAATATTCATTTTTATTGTTAACAATAGGGATGTTTTGGATCCACAGATATTCAGAATTATAAAGCACTGAGCTATGTAATGTTACAGAAATCCGGTTATAAAGTGATGAATAGACGTTTTTGCTTTTACGTTCTAAGAAAAGCAGATGAAGTTTGATGCCAACTTATGTTAAGTTCCGAATATAGACGATAAAAATGCAAGTCAAAATTTAATTCTCGTCGAAATTCACAAGACATGTTTCGCATCTCTAAAAATCGAAAATAATTATCAATTACAATTAAATCGCCTAAATGTGGTAACGTATCTCGCCCTCGTTAACATATTCGGAAATGTCAAAGAACAAAATTACCTGGTCAAGAACCATGAAGATGCATAATAATACGGAATCTTCCGGAGAGACAAACAAATGAATAAACATTTTCGCGCGAAATGCAATCGTCAGTAAAATTATTTGGCGCTCTTACTACCACAGCATTCGACCTTCATTTGTTTAACAGCGTGATAAAACATTGCACGAAACTTAACGCACATGCGACGTATATTTCCGTACCGTCAACAACACCTCTCTGTACTTCCTCACACTCCTTTCTCTCCCTCTCCTCTTCCTGTCTTCATCCTAGCTCTTCTTCCTCCACGACTCCACGCTTGACTGGTTTCAGGGTCTCACCCTCCTTCCCCCTCTCTTCTCCTCCATTATTACACCTCCCCCCCTCCCACCGCATCCCTCTCCTTATCCCTCTTCCCCCCTCTTAGCAGCCCGCTTGAGGGTGGGAGAGAAAGAGAGAGAGAGAGAGCGCGCACCCGAGCGACCAATCGGAGAAGCTGACGTTTTAAAGGGGGCGTCTAAAGGGCTTTGAAGGGGAAGGAAGGAAAAAGAGAAGTAAGCAGCGGGAAAGGGGAGTAGGAGGGGAGGGGATGGGACGGGAGATAAGCACAAAATGGCGACGGTAAATCTGTTTCGGGAGAGAGAGAGAGAGAGGAGGGAGATGGGAGTTTGCGGAGGGGGGTGGGGAGGGGGGAGAGCGGATCGGAAAGAGAGAGAGATGGTGAGGGGATCTTGAAAAGAGGGGTGGGTGGACCAAGAGAGGAGGGAGGTTAAGGGGGAAGAAGTTGGAGGTGAATTTGCCCCGCCCACCTCCTCCTCCTCCCCCTCAGTTGTTCCGAGGCTACGGAGTGAGCATCATCATCTCTCCAACGTTTTTACGACCTTTCAGCGTTCATCTCCTTTTCTTCCTCTATCTCGGATGCTTATTCTCTCTCTCTCTCTCCTTTCCTTCTTCGTATCACTAAATGCTCGTGTTACGCGCCCTAGTTTTCCTCTTTCCCTATCGCGACTCCCTCTCCTCCGTTGTTTTTATCCCTTATTAACCCCCTTTGGAACTCCTCTCACGTCACTTCCTTTTCTACGACCTCTACCTTTTTACTGTCGTTTCGACCTTTGAAATGTTCGGCAATCAATTTATTTCGTATCTAAGGTAAACTAGTTACTATCTTACGACCCTATTTTCCATTAAACTATTCTTAAAGACTCTAAAATTCCCTCGCATCTCGTCCGTTTTTGTGTTACAGCCATTGATCTTTTTTTTTACTACGGAGCTTTCTACTGGTCCGTAGATAACGCACTAATTCTTATTTCCATAAACGACGTTTACGTCGCCTCCGATGTTTTCCTCCTCTTTTACTATTTAATGGATTTTTTAAATCTTTCAGCTTACCATGAAAAACGTACCTACGTAAACATTGAATATAAGTAGGTACTCTGGTTCTTTCTTAAACCTTTTCGACTCTCTGCTACTTCCTCATTCTGTTGTTCTCACACATGCGTATATAAATATGATGCATATGTGCCGTCAAAACTTTATATACACTTCAAGAAACACAAAATAATAACAATTACCAAAATTAGAATTAGAGAGACCCACGTAACTTGTTAATGATAGGAAAAATGTCTTTGCAGTGATAGTAAATACGACAAATAAGTGTATTTTCGATTTACTGAGCTTCCACTGTGCATAAACATGAACATGCATCTTAACATATTTTTAGGCATGTTTAAAAGCATAAAATCCCCGTATTGCATGTTCAGCTTCTCCTCTCTCGTGGACCACCAACCTCCCTCTTTCTCTCACCGGCAAACCTCACACTCCTCTCTCTTTCTCGAGTTTGCTTTTCGGGGATTAAGATAAAAACACGTGAGATGCATAAACATGTAAGAGGAACCATCTCACCCGCTAACCCTCACCATCCCCTCTACACCTTCTCTTTGCTACGGTGTAAGATGTTGAGAGAGTGATTCTAATCCCTTGGAAGGGAGAATGGTAAGGAGTGAGAGAGGGACACAGAGAGAGAGAGAGAGAAGAGGAGAGAGAAACTTGGACCCCATTGGTTGACACGGCGGCATCTCTGTTTCTCTGGAGGTGCTTTACTCTTTACCTCTACCCCGTCTCTCTCTCTCTTTCTCCTGTGTGCACACAGTACAAGAGGAGAAAAGAGAGCGTTTCGCAGGGGAAGAAGGCAGATTAAAGGGGATGGATTCAAATGTTAACCGTGAAGTTAGGAATGAATAAATATGAGTAGTTTTCTTTGTTTTAGGTCTCGTTATCTAAGTGGGCATGAGTCTACGCGTCATTTCTTATTTTAAATGGTTGGTTTAAATTTATTTTATGTACCTACCAAGCTACATTGATGAAGTAGTTTTATCCTGTCAAAATGTAAAAATTCAAAGGAGTTTGCTGTGGGACAATCAATGGCAATATATCGATCTCCTAGAAAGATTCTTTTTTAATTGATCATTTACATACGAGTACACATGACACGTAAGCAATGAAAATCACCCAACATCATTAATTATAATGAATTAAATAGAAATTATAGTAACGTTTAGTTTTTAATAGGATTTTAATAAAATTTAAAACACGGGAGTTGTTCTGTAATGAACATTTGGAATTATTGTAATTTTGGGTTCTTTAACAGCTGATGTCATTCAAAGTTGAATTAGCAAGCTTATTTTAAGATACGTGTTGAAATCATGCTAGGGTTGCCGGTTCTTTTCATGATACATACCTATTGAATTATCGCAAAATACCTATTGTAATTAAATACATATCAGGTTTACTCAGCCCTTTCATGAGTAATAAAGGTACAAATTTAATTTTTCAGAAAATTTGGGTTGCTTTACTGGTTTACGTCAATCGCTTTGCTTTTTGGTATCCGGTAGGTTATGAAAAGATTTTTTTGTATTCAGCGTCTCTTTAATCAGGTAAATATTTCGTTTTCACTGACTTAAATTTTCGTTTCAGGATATAATCTTGTTGTATGTGAATAAAGTGGTTTATATGTCTCTTTATTTGTAACGTGTAATACCGAATTATTAAAAGGGTAGGCAATGCGAAAATAAGGCATAGGTAATGGAATTCCCATCCAAGTTTAATGTAGGAATGAGTTACGCTGAAGCAATTTAAATCTCACAGGATTATAGGCAGAATCTGAAGAAATAATAGCACTACAAAATACTTGTTTTAACTGAAATATTATAAATAATAATAAAAAAATATTTTTTAATTACATACAATTTCCTTGGCTGATATATTGTTTAGATCGCAATGCTAAACAACAATAAAGTTTTAAATGGCGTGGCAATGATTAGTATTTTAAATAAGATAAAATGCTTTTAAATAAGTATTAGAATTATTTTCAATATTTGAATCGAAATACATATGGAACTTCTATTCCTTGCTATGAATTTTTATCCGAGAAACCATACCTTAATAAGGATTTCCATTAAATAAACTATTAGTTGGTAAATAATGAAGTCTACCGTTATCCCCAAGCCTATGAAGAGCACGACTGTTAATCATTCAACACGAAAATTAAATGCTCTTAGAAAGTACATGCTAGTGTAGTTGATGAATTATTCGAATAAAAGTTAAATAAATTTTCCGTATAATTCATCTTTATACGTCAAAGACTTCCCTTGTCATCTCCCTTGAGCGTGGCCTTCAAAATGATCTTTAAGACTCAAAGTGCAATGAGACCGTTTTAGCTCATATAATATTCATTCCTTACCTTTTAGCATAATTTTAAATCCGGGACAAGTATAATTTTTAATGACATCCAGGACGTTCTATTTTTATTTAAATTCGGGGCACCTAATAGGTAGGATGATGGTGGACAGCAAGAGTGGAGAAAAAGAACAACACCATTTAATGTATTCAAATAAGTCAGTACAATCATTTGCATTAATATGGCCGTTATTGCTCAATTCGGTAAGAATAATCTTGTGGCTTTCATTATATGTAGGAATATTCTTGTAAAATGTAGGGCATTCAAAGCCAAAGGTATCACATAGAAAATACATTAACAGTCACTATCATATTTATGATAATCAGTGATCACAAAAGAAAATATGACGTATGTAACTGATTCTTTTTAAATAACCTTGTTGTGGTTATTGGAGATACCTGAGATAGGTAGGTACTTTTTTAAACACTTTTTCTCGAAATCCTTAATTGGCACTGTATTTGGCTGCAACTATTTTTATCAAACCTTTCCCTAGTAACCTGGAATCTAGTCGATAGCTTAAATGAACTCTGAAAGTTTTTATTTGTGACTTTGAAGAAGATACGACGTAATATTTCTAAATATAACACTGCGTACAGGTTGAAACATAAATTTTTTCCTCTAAAAATTAACTAATTAACGCTTTTTTATCCCTCAAATGCTTATCGTTCAAATATTAGCTGTCAAGAAAATATACGACACTGAATTTCTTCTAATTAAATTTTACTGAAAGGGCTTATAAAAACGATCCTCAATATCGCCTTCTCCAATAATCGATCTCACGCATTTTATCGTCGTGATCCTGTCTCCCAAAATACTGACGTTATTTCATCCACCCTCTTTGGTCAAACCAAAAAATAATGCCAAATCCGATCACCAATTCGGAACAGATAAATACAATAAACAAAAAGTATTTTTTCTTGTCAAGCCACATTACTCCGGAAAAGGATACCATTATGATTAGAAAAGACAACTAAATGCATACATAAATTTTTGAAGAATAAGTGCTAACCTGTTGAATTATGAATGCTGATGAACAGCCCTGAATGTAAATAGGGGGCAATGCTCCGTCAAAGCGCGTCAAGAAAAAATGACGTAAAGTAATCAGAATTCACATAAGAATGAGATTGAAAGACAATTAACTCCGGGAGCAGTTCGGATAGTTTCATGCGAAAGGCGTTGGAAAACCCCTTTTTAGATCTGAGAAGAGAGCGGATCTGTCGTTCAAAGGATACATCATAGGACCCGTGCAATCGGGAAAACCCTTCTTTTCGGGTGGCGAAGGAGTTCGGCTAGTCTTCTCATGGAAAAGGCACAAGACGCGTGTGAAAAAATCTCCTTTTCGATAAATTGAGTGTAGTGGCTGATCGTATCACGAAAATGCACCGAGGTTCTCAGAGAGTATAGGTTCTGGTCAAGAATAGTGAATATTTTTGTTCTTTAGCTGCGCATTTGAACACCGCTGCGGTATAGGACAGTATAAGACAAAGGTACGGTCCTAGAATGAACACTCTAAGGCAATGGTGGGAAAAGTTTTCTACCTGGTGGGCCGCATTGGTGGTTGTAAATTCCCCGGCGGGCCACATTGCAATTTGTCAATGCTTCGGCGTGCCAGTTTAAACTTTAAATCGGACGTTAAATAGAGTCTGAGGTAGCATAACAGTGAAAATCAAGTCTAAATTAGATTTTAAGGGCTAATACTTCAATATCATGTATTTTGTTGCCGTAACTTGAATATATATTAGATAAATTTGTGTTAAATCTCTTTTTAATCGTAACTTCGCGGGACGCATGCAGGACGTGGGTTGCTCACCACTGCTCCAAGTTATTTAAGATGATGTGCATCCGTCTGTCTTTCTCCAGACAAATGAACGTTCACTTCGATTACTATGGTGCGAGACCTGCATGAAATAATAAATCTGGAATGAAATGATGTCCTAAAAATATTTTAGGGACATTAAGTTAAAATCCGATACCGTCTCGGAAGACACCGGGTACTATGGTTACTTACTATAGACAAAATCGTTTTTTCAATACAATGGGATCACGGCTCGTTGCCCCTTTAACAGTCTTTCTGCAGGGGAGGACATTCGGGCTCAATATTAAGACTTTTGAGGTAATCATCGCCATCGACCAATTATATTTGGTAGCTTTAATGTGTATGTATATGCATCCCTTTGTCGAAACAACGTTGAAGACTTTTTCATTCAAAATGCAATGGCTAATTGAATCGACACGCGTACGCACTTAACTCCTCGATTTTACATTTAAAAACAGCCGAAGGAATAGCTGAAGAGAGGCGAAATCACGGGAAGGACTGATTATAGAGTAGAAAATAGAAATGGTGAGATGGGAAAGAGCAGAATAAGATCCCGAATCGCGATGTCTACGGCTCCGTACTCTGGTGTGAGGGTACGGACGGGGGAAGAGAGGAGAAGGTGAGGAGTGAGGCGGACGGTGTGGGAGGAGGTGGAGGAGATCGACGCGGTTATAAAAAGAGCAAAAAGAGGAAAGAGGGGTCGGAGGGAGGAGCCAGAGAGGCCGCCGTGGTGCAGGCCACTCCCACAATGCCTTAACAACTGTCAGTCACGGCTGCGGATGCAGGAATGGAAATATATAAGATGTGAGAAAGAGTTAAATAGATGGTTGGAGAAGAAGAGAAGAACGAGAGATTTTGGGTTAGAAATAAATCCATAGAAACGGATGAATAAACTTAATTGACGCCATAAATTTGACCGACGACGCTTTCTTTGATGCCACCCGACTGCATCAACAGAAATTAGATGCTTCTCATCTATGGTAATGACGCTCTTTTCGAAACATTACATTCATATTCGATGGAAAATTTCGAAAAATTGTTTTTATTGATGACTTTGGAAAAAAACTTTGGCTTCACAGCTCTAAGACTAGTTTGGTTATCGGGAAAAATGAAATTTTCCGCTTTATTGTGATTTAATTATAATAATGCATTCGCCCTACAAAGCTTCAAATGTTACAAAAAGAATGATGTTGTATTTATTTACATAAGTGGTATATATATAGAGCTATATAACTCCAGCGCATATAATATGATACTAATACTATACGTCTACGATAAACCCTCTCACACCTCGACTTCATAGAGCTTTTGTTTCTAATGGATAAGAATCTCGGTAATGTACAACGCAATAAACATTTACAAATGCACTCTGGAATGGGCATAGATTGTAAGTTAAAACTACTAAATTACTTTATCATATGAATTAAAATCCAATGCAGTGTCTTGAACTATTCCAGTAAAACTCATGCGTCTAAGACTTTATTTATTAAAAATAAATTGTTTGATAATAAGGGCAATACAGCGTGCGTCAGATATCCGGGAATCACATAACAGAATCCATTCCGGATTTCTGAATTTTCCGAAAAATAAGAGGCGATTTTTATTGACCAGGACGAGCTACGAGATTTGAGATCTTCCGAATTTTGGCGTTCTGTATTTTGGGAACTCTAATTTCCGACTAAGCGGTATTTATTTATTCTCTCATGTGAGAAATGTTTACGAATTATGAATGACAAAATATTCATAGTTCACGACTTTTCCAATGTGAAAAATATTGCAAGGGTAAGTATCGCATACTTTACTACGTCTTATCTTGATTCAATGAAAGCTTCTTAAAGGTAAAGTACATGCTAGACGGTGCCGATCATCAGCGTAGAATTCTGTTACGCTTAGTCAATAACGGACTAAAATGCTCATTTGCCCTTTCTCTCGCTCATTTTGCCCATTCCGAAAGCAAAAGCATTCCTAAAAGGGACCGGACTAAGGGCTCTCCCCAACCATGAAGCCATGCACTCCTTACGAAGGACTGGCGAGACCGCTCGCTCGCCTGCTAGCTCAACCTAAAATTGCGGAGGATGAGTCCTCGAAACGCACCTTCAAAAGAGTGCCAGGGGCTAATTGCCCCTTCCATTTGGTCTCGTGGTCTCTTTTTGGCCACGCGTCTAATGGACGTGCCCTGGCACCTACAATCAACACTCACACGCCCATTTTCTCCTCTCTCTCTCTCACTACTCGAAAGCTCAGAGTGGGCATTTTTTGCGGCAGGGTGGAATAGAGAAAAAACCGGTGGTCCGTTGAATTTAAGTTTCATGACCGCTTGTTTATTGTTTCAATAAAAATCTATTGCGAACAATTTTACGCAAAGAAAAAGATAAGATTCTTCCATAAAACCTGCCCACTTGAAGACAGTAAATAGGATGTTCTATTCGGATTTGTAAGTAGTAGGCCCTTACTGATTGCGGTGGTTTAAATCCGCAGATACTTAAAACAGGTACATTTACATCAATACCCTGCAAGCCGCCAGAAGCATTTGGCAGGTAGGCACACTACGGCTCGCGGAACAAATGCAATCCACGAGAGCATTTTATACAGCCCGCAAACCTCTGATAATAAAGCGATCTGGGATATTTAACCCATTGTTTTATCAAAATTATGGACACAAAGCCTGAAATTTTAACGCTTTTAGATTATCTCTAATATGAGTCCAAGAATCTGTAGTAATTTTCAATTAGAGCTTTTATGCAGTACGCTGAATTACTCGCAACCTCTAATGCGGATCGTTGAAGCCCACCACATAGAAAAGGTTGTCGACCCCTTAAAAACAATGGCGTATGGGAAGAAGGGAGTTCGTCTCATAGAGAAGAGTATGGTTAGGTTAGCAAAAATAAACGTTATGAAATAATGTCTATTTTTGTAAGGGAACATGATGAACCTGTATTCAATATGTCCATTGATAAATAAAATACAACAATTTTAATTAAATCAGATTTAACGTTCGCTTTCCTTTACCTTCTTGTTTTTGGATCGGGAGATTAATGGCTTCCGTGCTATACTCATATATGTATTTTTTTAAATTACACCACTCACTACTAGGTTCTTTTATGTTCTCTCTTAATTTTATGCATATTTCAGAAATGATTTAACAACTAGCATTCTCCCTTGATAAAAGGCAGAATTAGACTAAAAAGTATTTACTTGAGAGTATAGCTTGCCTTTTTCTCATTATCGCTTGTTTGGGATTATTACCACCTTATGTACCACCTTCATAAACTCATGATTTTTCTATTATAGTTCACATTCGATCTTATGTTTTTAAATAACAGAGCTCAATTCATGTTCTGACACTTGCTTTACACATATGAGGGACAAAATAACTGCAAAAAGCGCGATATTATTACAAATTAAGTGAAGACATTTTTTCACGTGCCTGCAGTCGCGAACTACGTCCGAATGCGCATGAATGAGTGGCCTCTCGATAGGGATGCGGCCATGGATAATGGAAGGCTGAGGCTTCGAATAGAAAATAAGATTACAAATAAATTTCCCGCAGATAGCCAAAACTGAAGAAAACATCGCGGATAGCGAAATTCTACTTTATTTAGAAATGTCACTGGAATGAAAGAAATCGCATTTATTTTTACTCTCAGAATGCAAATCGTACCGACTAATATCTTTCAGATGAATAACATTTCATTTTCATTGCTACCCTGCCAAACGGTGTTAGCGGGTTTCGAGGTAAATAGCAACTAAAAGATTTCACTAATGGCATCCACTTCTGAAACACTACTATGTTGTAAATAAAAGTAATCAGTACAGGACAAACTCTTTCGTGATTCCCGCCAGGATATTCTCATGAAACGACTTGCTAAAACTATTCCCGAAATAAAATTCTTGAAATCGCTCCGTTTGTGAAATAGAAATTTAAGAACCTTTCACCTATTCCAAAATGACTTCCTTTCCTCTTATAACTGATTTCATTTCTATTGATAATTACTAATTTACGATAAAAGTTCATGGGAGTCATAATAGTAATAGAATTCGATCGATACCAATTATTGTACTTTCTTACTTTTACATTTTATTATATCAGTAATTATCTTATGCCATAAATTTGTTATTCTGATTTAATTAAGGAAATAACTGACAAGAACCTGAAGGAAATATATATATTTTATATATATATTTATATATATATATATATATATAGTGTGTCTCTCTTGTGCTGCCTAAGGGATCATCCCGAAAGCTCTAACCTCTACAAATGTGTCTCTCCAACACCCCAGCGGCTCTACTTCTGGTAAGTGTTCACTGGGTTTCCTTCAACATCTAGTTGCCTTAAATATCCTGACTTACCTTTCCTCTTCCGTAGTATTTATATATATATATATAAAATATGCTGATAGTTAAAAAAGATTAGATTTCATCGTCTGTAAGCGTAAGAATTTATATTGCTGACTCCGGAAAGTGATAAGACCAATCTCAGAATTTGTTTCGATTGAATCTTCAATTGCAATGCAGAACCATATGCCGATAAAACAGACTCAATACGAAAGACAGTCAAACACCTGGATCCATAAACTTGGTTAAATGCCAATTTTCAGAAAGGCTGATAAGCTTCTCATAGGTTCCTAAACGAGGATAACTTCCACTCGGATATTAACAATAATAATACTAATTTATTGACACATAACATTTACAAAAATTTACAGTGATATAACTGCACGTAACTGCGCGCGATCGAAAAATCATCAAACATCTGCCGCGACAGAGCTTCCGAAATATCGTCTTCGGGGGTATCCTTTTATTATAATCAGCCAACGGCACAAAAAAATGGAGCAGTACCACCGCATTTCGTTTTCACCGACCGTCGAGATAGGTCCCATCCGATATCCATCTCCCTCTTTCTCTTTCGACCACACAATCTTGCCTTACGTTTGTCATGACTATCGATTATACACGTATAAAAAAGACGCCGAAGATGCCTGGGGCGGAAGGAATTCAAATCTCCCAAGATATACGAATGTGGGAATGGAAGGGGCGAAGCGAAGGCACTCGGAAGGGAGGGGGCGACAAAAGAGATGGAGGAAGAAGGCGGAGTAGCACCGACGGAAGAATGACCATTGCCCTCTAGCCTTAAAAGATCCCAAAACTCCTTTCCCTTCTTCCTCCCCCACCCCTTTCCTCATATCTCCCCCGTGGCATTCTCCTCCTCCACGTACCTCTCACCCTCTGCCACCCGCTGCGCTCCCCCGATGGTTAGGCCATTGTCTCCTGCGCCCCTTCTTACTCCAACGGCCACCCCCCGCCTACGCCCACTCCGACACGGCGCCTCCCCAGACGCCTCGGACTATATATCGTCCCAGACACGCCTTCCTACACCGCCTCACTCGGAGAGAGAGAGAGAGGGAGACACAGTAGCCGTCCTCCTTCGGCCACCACGCACTGCCCCCGCAGCGGGGTGCGACGCAGAGAGAGAGAGGCGGGTATCCCCTCGCCTCCTCATCCTACTACATTTAACTGCGGCAGACCCAAATGGAACGAAGAGAGGCGACACCGAGAGATGGAAGTGCTTCTTGGAGCAGGTGACCTTCGGTGTGTCTGAAATCCACATGCAACACGCGCGCCCACACAAACTACGGCGCATGCATCATCGCATCTCCTCCATAGATATACGAGATAGTCAAGGTCGTTCCCAAACGCCATACGACGAACGGGGGACTGCGTATCTGATGGCCGTCCTTGCGAATGCAGATGGGATCTCCCTCCCTCTTACGCACCACCGCCTTTATCTCCGAAGCGAGGTGCCGCCTCACATGGAAAGGGCCGAGAATAACTCGGGATGCAATGACACTAAAGCCGAAAATGGAGAGGGTAATGATCTATATTTTAATATACGACTATGCGACGTTTGTAACTATTGAAAATTTTAATTTCTAGAAGATTTTTTCACTATTTGAAACATAACAACCATCGTAAACACAAATGAAAGTAAATTATGATGGATTTTTCATTAAATTTTAATTTCTTTGATAGCGCCCAAACATAACTGTTATCTAAAGCTTATGAAGCATGAAAGTGACGAAAAAGACAGCCGGTATCGTCATAAGGATCATGCGAAGCACTGATAAAAAGCTTCGTTAAACA
Organism: Uropetala carovei; assembly: GCA_036926305.1. Classification (NCBI taxonomy): domain Eukaryota; kingdom Metazoa; phylum Arthropoda; class Insecta; order Odonata; family Petaluridae; genus Uropetala; species Uropetala carovei. Next base: position 4,738,781 of record JAXCHB010000017.1, on the reverse strand, counting down.
CTCGTTGTGTCAGCTAGTAAGATGCCCCACGAGATCGAACAATATATTAGATTTACTCGTAACGAACTACCCTGAGCGCATGAACAAGCTTTCCATAGAGGAAGGAATAAGCGATCATAATGCCGTGCACATAGAATTTAAGCTAAAAGTGGAGGAACAGGTTAAGGCTAGAAGACGCGTATATATGTACGCCAAAGGCGATTTCTCGAAATTTAGGTCTTTTTTACAGACATAACTCCCTAATTTCTGCGAGGCATCTATCGACGCCAGTACAGAGGAATTATGGTGCATGTTCAGGGATATGATGCGAGATGGTACAGATAAATTCATTCCACATAAACTTAAACGTGACTGTGCGGAACCAAGATGGTACAACCAGGAAGTTAGATGCGCTCTTAGGAGGCAAAGAAAACTTCACGCTCGCTTGAATACCAATTCTTTAAAAGTCACAGAGGAACAGAGGTCAATGATACGGCATCAATATAGAGAGGCGCGGTCAAGAGCTAGAGTAACAATGCGAGAAGCATTTAATGATTACAAAAAGAAAGTTCTGCATAGTAATTTGAAAGAAAATCCGAAAGCATTTTGGTCGTACGTTAGGGAGGTTCATGGTAGAGGCCCCACCATAGCGTCACTGAGAACGGAGGCAGGTGATGTAGTACACGATAGCGCGGAAAAAGCGAATTTGTTAAATGAACACTTTCAGAATGCGTTTACTTTGGAGAGCAACGAATTTGAGGAACCAGCTTTGAATGATGAGGGAAATTCGATGGAAGATTTGATATTCTCTGAAACAGGTATCGCCCACCAACTGGAGTCGATTGAGGAAAATAAGTCCCCCGGGCCGGAGGGCATACCAGCGCCTGTGTTAAAAGTAATCGCACCTTACTTGAAAATAATATTCGAAAAATACGTTGCACATGGTACAGCTCCGAAAGACTGGAAACTAGCATACGTAACGCCCATCTACAAAGGCGGTGATAAAGAGAACCCCGAAAATTATAGACCGATTTCCTTGACGTAATTATCGTGTAAGATTCTAGAACATATAATCGTTAGCTCTGTTCCGCGTTATTTAGATGGTCGTTCTTCGCTAAGCAAAAACCAGCACTGCTTTCGGAAAGGTTGGTCATGCGAAACGCGGCTCGACCTGTTCGTAAACGATTTCTTGAAATGCGGAGAGAAAAACACTCAGGTTGATGCCATTTTTATTGATTTTAAAAAGCGTTTGATAAAGTACCCAATAATAAATTCATAGGAAAACTAGGAAAGTACGGCATTAACCTAAATATCGTGAGTTGGGTAAACAGCATGGTGTCAAAATTGGAAAATCGAAATTAATCACAGCAAATGTTCCCTGTTGAGTTTCTGGAAGAGTGAGAACAATGAATTAGACTCGGAGTACAGAATTGATAGACTGAAAATCCAATCTGCGGAGCACGTTAAATATTTGTCGTGATCTATCGTGGAATATGCATATTCGAAGGATGTAGGCGCAGCTAATAAGAAATTGGGCTTCGTAGGCAGAATAGTAAGAAGTAGCATAGAACAGGTACGAGAAACGTGTTATTTATCACTGGTCAGATCTCAGGTCGAATACGCTTCCATCATATGGGATCCGTACGAAAAGGGACAGACACTTGAGTTGGAAAGAATCCAACGCAGAGCAGCCAGATTCGTTAAGTAAAAATATGAGCAAAAATTAAGCGTCACATCACTCTTGAAGGAATTGAATTGGATATCGCTAGAGAACCGCAGAATTAACGCTAGGTTAAGACTTCTGGAGAAATTTAGGCCGGAAGTTCTCGTAGAGGAGGTCTCAGGAATATTAGAGGCACCTACGTACATGGGCAGGCACGATCACGAGGATAAAATACGAGAGATCGACTGTAGGACCGAGCGATATCAGGGCTCGTTTTTCCCAAGGACCATACGGGATCATAATAGGAGAGTGATTCCCACGAGGGACGTTATTAGGCAGGTTTTGGTGCGCTGCACCCCCTGCCACCCACCAGTCTGGTGATTTGCATGGTATCATGTAGATGAAGGATTAGATGTAGTGGCCGTTATAGAGGAAAGCATATAGAGATGCTGCGACGATACTTGAGCAGACCGAAATGATGATGGAATCGTCGATGGATAAAGAACGAATTGCTTAAGATGAACGCTTAGGAAAACACGACTGGGAAAGTATGAAAACTTTACATTATGTATAAAGCAATATATTTCCTCCTCAATCGACTTGGCACATGCAAACCAAAGGATTGGAAATCAACATCAAAAAGTGCTCCGTTATGTATTTTGAAAGCACAAGAAGCAATCGATATATTTCCTGTACAATATCGATGGACTATAAATACTTCTAGTTGACTTCATAAAATATATATGAGTAAATACCTGCATCTGAATTTTCCCTGTAATTCATTAAAGCGGTAATTGTAAGGGGAGCAATGAAACAAAACATCCCTGTCAACTTTCTCTCTTATGATCCTGGTTGTCCTCGGAAAAAACGATCAATCTCACGTATTTCATCGTCATGATCGAGTCTTCTAATGTACGTTGGTGAGTCAACTATTCCTAAAATCTCCTTTGCTAAACCTTCCGACCTTTATTTCTTTAGAAGTTTTATCTTATCACTCAGTCTGCAAACCTCCAGAGATACCCAATTGAAATACTTTATTAGTGATGCTACACTTTGCTTGTGTTCATGCATTCGTTTTATTAATCTAACTCAATAATGTGGTCCTTCTCTTGATCTAAGGTATTCGAAAAGGCCCAGAGGTAGAAAAAAATATAGTTGAGTGTTGATGTATTGGATAACCCTTAATCATAGAATTCAAGAGATAACGCCGACAGAAAGATCGAGGAGCAGAACATGATTCGAAATAAAAATAAATTATCCGAGTTATGATTAAGAAAGGTGAGAGGGGAATCTGGAGCAAATATGTGAATATGACATTCTCCAAGAAAGAAAAACATAAGTAAAATAATGTTATATCGTGAAAGAATGATCCATATAATTATGAATGACCTAAAACAATCAAGTTAGGGTGCAAAAATGATTTTCCAGTTATTTTCAAATGTAAAAAGTATGTATTCAGCATTTATCGATCACGTTGCATTTGTTGTAAGATAATCATGAATTTGATATTTCGTAATATTTATTATTTTCAGTGAATACAAAAATACTCGTTCCTTTCCTGTAGGAAATGTAAAATGTTAAAATATGATGCTCGTAATACATTCATACGTAAAATACACTAACGAAATAAAACAAATTAGCCATTGCTGCCAAACATTTGCGGTATTTTAACGAAGCACCAAATTGAAGATAAATAACCACTTTCTGGGAAAACACACAGGACAGAACGATTTTGTTTTCTAAAGCTATATAAATGGTTTCCTATAAATTTACAGGCCAATATTTTAAAGACAGATTTAATTATTAAAAACTCATCACTTATTTGAAAGGAACGATGAGTATTATGTTCTATACATCCTGCGAACAAAAGTTTTTTTAAAGTAACGATAAACGACATCTGCATAAGCATAAATAGCTGGCGGAAAAATCGTCCAAATCCAAATTATAGAACCCAGAATTAAATTAAGATAAAATCAATTTTCATATGCTAATTTTACAAAAAATGTCTCTCAATGTGCGCTTTCGTATTTCAACTGTCTCCACAACTTTTGAGGTGCAATTTTCGAAACGACGTTACACGATCTTTAATAGCTTTCCAGTGTCTTCTCTTGGAAGTGTATGAAAAGCCCTTTCGTGATGATCCGTTTTGAAATCGGAAGCAACGATTATGAAATTTGAGGCGAGAAAGAAGAGAGGGTTAAGGAGGAGGTGAGGAGTTGGCCGTGGGTGAAGAAGGGGCGGGGGACGGAGTGGGGGCGCATTGTTAAGCGAGAAAGCTTTAACTCTCGGTTCGCAGTTCTACTTTCGTATGGAGGCGGGAGATGGGTGGAAGGTTAGGTAACCTTAAAGTGTTGCACCTGCCCCTCTCCTCCTAAACTCACCATCTTTATCTATACGAATCAGCTAAAAGTTTTTGGCACGAGATCATTTTTGTATACGCGTAAAAACGTTTCGATATGAGATGTGACTGCGTGTTGAAATTAACGGATGGGAGAAAAAGTTTGATTGAAGATAACAGAGAAAGAATATTCGTTAGCCAGTGAATTTTATATCCACGCGAAATAATGAAAATACATTTCCTTCAATGAAAAATTCAGTGTTGGAATATCTCAACGTTTGATCCGCGATAAGGTAATATTTCGCGATTTTTTACCGATTGCACTCAATACATTTATATTGTAAGTGATTAATATGTAAAATAAAAAAGTTGCTTAATTAGGACAATGGGTCTCTTCAGCATAACATCTATGATAAAAGTAATACATCATATTACAGATTAAGTCATCATCTTCACGATTCAATTTCCTATTCCGATATCCATTGGGTACAAGTACCTACAATGAATTTTTAAGCGAATGGGGTATTACCCAATTGCACAACTCGCAACCCGGAGGAACACTACCACACGCGCACACATTCACACCTAAAAGAAAAGGGAACCCGGATATCAGCATTAGCCTACTAAGGCGACACTGCTTAACCTCACATCCGAAGCACTGCGTGTCTCAGGTTGAAAAAACCGGTCTCCGCTCGGATCCAAACCGAGGCCCGCGACGTTGAAAACCAACACTCCTCCACCACTTCCATTCTACACATATTATAAAACTTACCAACTAGATTCAATTAATAGTATTTTAATGAACAACATTTAGCCTAATTTATTTACATTTTTATATACGTATCAACAATTTATAAACAAGGGCTAAAGGAGAATTCCAGGAAAATAAATTTACGCTTGCACTGATTGATGTTTGTTTTAATGTCAAAAAAGGTTTAACTAGCAAGTTAGCTAAGAAAATAAATTATTTCTCGCCATGAGCCCATTCTTCCAACTTAAAGAGTAAAGAATTTCTAGGATCCAAAGGGAGATTTATGGAAAATCAAGTTTCTCCTGAACTTAAGTATTCGCTTTCTCAATCTTCTCTAGCAACCTGGTGGTTAACCGTTCTCTTCCGCTTTATTTACTACCTTACCCTTAGCTCCCCATGTGTCTATTCTTGGAAAGAAGCCCTCTGGCTCCCAAAATCCCTAATGTGTTGCCAATTTCTTTTGCTTCCAATCCTTTCCTTACTCTTTATTCTTAAGAATGCGCCCTCTGGCGCGTCGGGGGTGCTGCTTCGGAGTTCCCCAAGTGAGCTGGTGTTGAATGTATAATTTGGCAGGAAAAACGACTGCTTGGTGAAAATTCGTTTTCACTTGCCTTGGGACAAGGTAACGGGAGGTTATATCAGTCGAATGAAATAAATTAAAATTAAACATGACATTTAAGGATTTACAAAACAAAGTCATGATTTGATGAAATCTCTTATTAATTAACCATTTTGTTATCATTAGTTAGACCAAAGATCGAAACGCCTAGAGTATATGGCAGCCATATGAGAAGGGCCACATCATATCATAAGAGTGCAACGCAGAGTCACCAGAACATGAAACTAATGTATGGCCATAAACATTAAAGAATTTGAAATCTTATCTCTGAAGGATTGCAGATTGAGCGCTGGGTTAAAGCTTCTGGCGAAATACAGGATAGAAGGTTTAAAAGGTTGAAAAACCAACAAACATTGTGAGACACGATCATGATGATAAAATGCATGACACTGAGTCAAAATTGTGAGAGGAAGTTTATAGGGATATATTGGTGCATTTCTCCCTTTGCTATCCATCTTCATGATGAATTACAGAGTAACACGTAGATGTAGATTCATTGTGCTCGATCAATACCATATCACAAAGTATGAAATTTTTGGTGAAAAACAAATATTTTGAAGTATTTAGAATAAGTCATGTCATTTTCCAATCATATGAATTGCGTAAACAAGAGCAGCTTTTTCTTAATAAAGCGTGAAACGCGTCTACTTCGTCCAATACTGTATCTACATCTATCTACATGATACCCTGCAAATCACCAGACTGGTGGGTGGCAGGGGGTGCAGCACACCGAAACCTACCTAAACACGTCCCTCGTGGGAATCACTCTCCTGTAGAGGGGGAATAAGGTGAAATTTATAACTAAATATGCCGCAGCGCAAGGAAGCAAAGTATCCGTGAAAGAATAAAGAAAGAACATTTAAAATGTTTAACAGAAGAAGGCGGGGGTGATGTCATAAATGTAACAAGATACGTATATACATATTTTACAATAAGGTCTTTTAGATTTGCTGATGGCAAATTAAAAAACTTAATATAGTCGTATTGTGAGGCAAATTTGGGTCGTGTCTCCTGGAATGCACGATTGGTGGACCATAAGATGTAACATTAAAAATGCGCAAATTATATAAATACCTACAATTGTGCTAAAAATTCTAGAGATTAAGTTGTTAGTAAGATTGCATAATCATTAGTTGTTATATGCATATTTATTAGACGTCACCAAAATAATTCGCTCAAATGTTATGTGTTCGTGACTGTAATGCATCTATCATTATGACTTCATCATAATTATGATATAAACATTTGAAATATTTCCAAGATTTCATATAAAATTGATGACAACATTATAAACCTCTTTTTGGTAATTCTCTCTAAGCCGTGTTTTTTTAACGGTATGGATTTATGTAGATGCCGCTGAAGAAGAAACTGTAAGTAATATAATTTTATTCCTTCACTAATGTTTTATGGCAAATTAAAAATATACTCTGTGAGACACCGATTTCGAAATGAATAGCATTGAAATCCACATCACTACGCCACAACGCTGAGCGAAAGTGATTTTCAAAGCGCTTTCATGCGTTTTACAATTATCTGAGGCGGCATCTATCAAAGGGTTTTCAGAGATTTAAGCGTCTGTCAACACAAAGGAGATCTTTTGTGAATGGACGATTCTTCGAAAAAATACTAACTCAGCATGCACGCGGAAATGGACGAGTTGATGTTATTAGACCGTCCCGCCTCGGGTCGTGACCCTGTTTGCCGCGAGGTATTTTCATACAAGTCCTTCACTGCTGGCGAATTTCTTGGTATCTAGGACTGCGGAAGCTTTGGACTGCGTGGCCAATGAAGGAGGTGCATAGAAGAGAGGGAGATTAAGACGGAAGAGACTTTCGTAGGAGAGGGTGAGGTCGACCTTGAGGACGATTATGGGCCTTTCCTGTTCTCCCTCCTCGGGACCTCCTCCCCGAAGTCTCAACCCTTGCCCCTTTAACCTCCCCTCGTTCTCCTACCCACCCTCGCTTCCCCATCCTTGCGGAGGGCCTCCTGGCGCCAGCATTCTTACGCCTCCTGTAATCCCCTACACATGCTAACCCATCACGGATTCCTCAACTCCCATAAGAAACCCAGAGAAAATACCACTTTCTCGTCCGCCTTCGTGCTCAACTTACACCTTGCCAAACCAATCGACAACGTTGATTACGGAAAATACAGCGACTGGAGCATGAGAAACAAAATCTCCCTCGCTTTTGAATTTAATGTTAGGGGAAAGTTTTATGTGCGCTATTTTCTATCCGGAGATAATAAAATATTTTATTTTATCTTAATTTGAATATTATCAATATTTAGCTCTTTTAAACAAAAATCGTAGTTTATAATCGATTGAAATGTTGGTAACCAAACAAATTCCATTAAGAAAGAAAACACGAACAAATCAAATTAATGTTACTAGGAGAAGCGATGTTTATAGCATCGTAGAAGTGCTCTGAGGTAACCCGATCGAGCCTAAAAACGTACGCACCATCAAACCAGAAGATCAAATCTCAATCTTTGCACACTAACGTTAAACCTAAATCTTCCGATACCTATACTTCGGCAATGGATTTCCGTAACCGAAAATGCGTTCGGGGATAACAAATGAATGGCCTGCGTGTATCTATACATTGAATCTATTGGGATGCGCATAAGCCAAGGGAGTGATAAATAGGAATGGGTGTGAGAAGTGGATGTTGTTGAGGAGGACCTTTAGAGGATCCCCGTTTCAGAGAAGGACTACTGAGAAATGAAGTGTCACAACAATGGGGCATGGGACAGGGCTTGAAGAAAAAATGATTTCGTCTGGAAAGATGAGGGATGGGCAGGAAGTTGAGTGAGAAGGAAAGAAAGGAGAATGGAATCTGTGCGTGGGAGGAGGAGGAATCGTAGGGGATCCGCGACATTCGGTTGGAAAATGAAATACTCGTTCACGTCAAAGTAACAACACAAGAATCCTAAATTAAAAGTTGACAATATAGTTTCAGATATTTCTTTCTTATTCAATTCTGTATTGAAGTAGTATCGGAATATATCCAACTTTCGAGTATAATCCTTGAATTACAATAAATTTAGGAACGAATCGGTTTTCAATAAATGCTACCATATTGATTACAGTAATTACCCGATATAAGCACATTGCCCCGTTATAGGTCACCTCGTTATACATGTACATAATACCCTGAAATTCACATTATTGGTGCATGGCAAGGGGTGCAGTACACCAAGATGCCCTAGTTTACCTACGTTACCTCTTCCTATTATGTTCCCTTATCGTCCTAGGGAAAAACGATCCTCTGTATCGCTCCATCCTACAATCGATCTCGCGGATCTTGTTCTCGCTGTCCTGCCTTTCGATATATGTCGGACTTCTGATAAGATCTGCTATCTCATCCGCTAATCCCTCCGACATATATTTTTCTAGCAGTTTAAATCTAGCCTACAGACTACGTTCCTCTAACGAGGCCCATTTCAGATTTTCTATTAATGACGTTACGCTTTGTTTACAATCGTAATTTCTCTTTTCGAATCTAGCTGCCCTCCCCCACTTTTTCTAACTTATTAATGAGTCACTTTTAATAAGGATCTCACACAGCTGACGCATATTCGACTTGCGGTCGAACCAAGGAAAAACAACACAATTCCTTTACTTTTCCGACCTATTTCGAACTAATCTCCCTATAAAAGCCAGCTTTTTGTTAGAGGCACCTATCACTCTATGGATGTGGGTGTCCCACGAGATATCCCGATGGATCGCAACTCCAAAATAATTAACCGAATCTGAAATAGAAATCCTCACTCCATCGAATGAATAATTAACATTTAGCGAGCTATTTGTGGTTCTCCAAAAATTGATAACGCAGTTTTTCTTTTGGTTGATTTCTAGGTACAAATCCTTACACCACGCTTAAATAGCTTCTAAATCATTTTGAAGATACTGATGGTCTTCCAGATTGCTTATTTCTCTATAAATGACAAAAAAGACGAAGAATGAATCTTCGTCTTTTTTGTTCGGCCTACTGACGATGAAATCGTTGATTCCGAAGTACGTATTTATGCAATCTTTTAGAAAGGAAGTACTCGTGTGTGGTTTTTTTGGCTGGTGTGTATTTGTGTGTTTGTTCGAGTAATTCCCCATAAACCCGGAGGAGAGTGTGAGATTGCGTGTGTTTGGTCCCTGGCATGGAGTAAATTCCTCAGCTATGTGAGTACTTTCCTTTTTTAGGCGCGTTTCGCTTCTAGCGTGAGCACCTATCATCGTCGGCCTGTCCGTCCGTCGATCCGCATGTTCTACCGAACGAATTTTCATGAAATTTGATATTAAGGAGTTACAATCAAATATAATAAGAAAATCGCAAAAATTAATCACGTAAGATAATCAGGGGTACCACTTGATTGGCGAAAAAAACTTTCCGCCACATCTCGTAAAGTACTATTTTCAAATAAAACGTGTACAGCTAGTAGTATTTTTCCTTTCCCGTACATTTTTATCGTAGGAGTAGCCGTTATCAAGAAAATCAGACAATAATGTCTTAATTCGAGTTGAACTTGGAAACATTCTCGCATGGTTACCCTTTCATTGTTGCTAACATAAACAATCTCACAAAAATACGTTTAATTTCATTACATGTGCATGCAGTATTTTGAAATATGAAGAAAATGGATTATTTATGTCGAAAAAAAGAACTTTAAAACGCTATTTTCCCTATGTGCATTTCTTTCAAATACTCCATTGCACGAAACGCGCCCGTTTGTGATATGCTGTACACTTTTCTAACTTGTTTAAATATTTTTTATGGTTATTAGGAGGTTTCTCCATGCATCATAATATATTATCATGCTTCTAATTATGCGATCAATTTTAAATATGATATTGTTAGTCTCTTTCTTTCGAATTCGCTTTCTGACTTGAATAGAACATTGTCGCTTCAGAATAACGACGAAAAAGGGACTTAACGTTTAAATTTTAAGTCTGCCCGTGGTGCAGTTATTAAATGTTTAAATGAGAAGATCTACCACGATAAAAATTTCAAGACGCATAATGTCGTCTTCACAACAGTTTACGTAAAAGAGCACAGTTGATTCCTAATAACGATGGAAATTCAATTGAAAACCACAGATACAAAAATACGTGTTATATCCTCAAAGTTTGATGTTGCATCGCGATTAATCATAGAATATGCTCGCAGTTTGTTGTGTAAATAAAAAGCGCCTATATCTTCTCTATTTCTAATAAATGAAAATAGAATTTGACTATCACTAGCATTAACGTATTGATAGTCTATCAATCATTACCTTTTTAATAATTAAAAAAGAATGCAAGCCTACAATCAATTCATATGTCACCCTTTATAAGTGGTAATGTTTGCCGATTGTGCATGACGGTTGAAGGAATGTGCCTTTGGTTTATACGTTCCGCTAGCCCCATCCATCCTTTTTGGGTTCCTACGCGCACACTTTGCAACCACATTGCAACCGCCTTCTCCATCAAATGAGACAACGGTCACCCAAGTCGTTTGGAGTGCTCCTCTTCCCTCATTTGTCAGTCCCGTGCCATTTCTTGGCCTCCCCGCCGCCACCAACCTCCGCGGCCCACCCATTTGTGGCGGCGCTGCATGTCTCTTGGGACACCTTCCTTACGTAGATGTCAGAAGAGAAGACGGAAGGAGAGAGAAGAAGGGGACTGAGCCATTCCATTAGGCACCTATCTCCTCATATCCCACTATGACTACTTCCACTCCCACCCCGCCCCTTAATCCTTCCTCTTCTCTTACCCCATCTTTCTCCAGTACTCTTTATTTTCCATCTTTAAGGAACAATTTCAGGTTTAATCACATTTCCAAAAATCACCGTTGAACTTAAAAAGGAATATCAGTACCATCGAGAATCAAATTGTTTCGGGTATGTGGGTCCCTAACAAGCTCTCTTGACGCGCTGCAAATTTATTACCATCGTTTAGTTCTAGGGAAATGTTTCTTTTGCAAGGATGTCTCCAGAACGTAATTTTAAACTAGCATCATTATATTTTCTGTATGAATCCGATCATTACTTAACATTTTCCAGCTTTTTGACGCTCTTCCTTCTAAAACGTTCTCCACTTTTACGGCCGAACAGTGTCGCACGCCTGAAGTGTCCGATCGGGAAGCGATAGCAAATGACGAACGAGCGTCTCTTGAGCAAGCTAAATGAACAAGGGTGCGGGTGAGGTTCGAACCCTCGACCTTTTCGTTTCCCTCTAAAAATTGACGTAACTCGACTTCCGAGCGCTCGCCCATCCATCCTGGGCCCTTATCTCTCGCTCCGTGGCTGCATTGCTTCCAGATCGCGTCGCGGGCCGATGCATTTTGCGACGGAACCCCCCGCGGAGGAGGGAATCCGTACGAAAGGGTTCTGCACCCGGATGCGACCCCCCGACCTTCCAATCTGTCTTCCGCAAAGACCCCGAGTAGCAAAGCTCGAAGCGGGCGACGCCCACGCTGTATTTGGGCTCGACGATCCTCAGAACGACAGAGTTTCTATTTGAGTAATATATGCCATTATGAAGGCAGTGAACCGCGTTGCATTATTCTGTTGCTTCCCGCACGATAAACTAGTATTTTCAGCAAATGTTTGTTGCAACTAAAATGCAGCAGCCGGGTACGTAAACATTCCATCTAAATGTGAACATTACGATTCCCAATTAAAAATACCAAGTCAAGGTAAGCGGAAAGTCTACGTTTGTAATGAGAATAGACTGAAAGTTGAAATTTGATATGTTAAAATGTAATGTAATGGATGATGTCACTTTCTTAAAGTTATTTATCACAGAATCCTAAATTATTAGACGTCCCCTCGGACAACTCTGTACCATCAGCATTACCTCGCCACGCCATCAAATATTTACCCTTAAAATTTCAGCATGATTGATTGATTGTGGCTAAAGCAAACGTCAAATAGTGTTAGAATTTTGGCCGATTAAGATTTTCAAGTTATATTTCATTTATTATCTGAAGAGTGTACGTTGTATAAAAATTATCCTTGATTTTATTTTTTTGATCGAAACAAATAAACATTACTTAAATTTATCACATTCATACACATATTTAGCAATCGTACTGCAAGTTTTACTAATCCTACTAACCTTGAGGGTGGTATACTGTTGCGAGTCACTAACCTATGCAACGGCTACGCTACTCATCCCAACTCTTTCTTATACCTACCTCCTTCACACTCCCTTTCAAACTACATCCCTCAGTCTTTTCCTTCCTTCACGTCTATCTCGGCCACTTAGCACTCGGTCACGACACTCGATAAATTTCACTCACATCAAATCTGCATCAACATCTGTGTGAGCCCTGCGCTCTTTCCCTTTGCCCTCGCCCGCTTACTACTCCCTACGGCGAAACATTAAAAGTTTAAAAATCAAAGGACTTGAGTCACTTGGGGGTATTTAACCCTCTCACTCCATTTATGTTCTGAGTAGCGCTCATCTGTGTTAAACATAAGTTGATGCTATCCATGAAAATGCAAAAACTATTTAAAATACGGAAATGTTATTAATGTCATTGGTTATAAATGCATTACCTAACTACTATATAACTCAAGCAAGATAATAGAGGACATAAACTTTAATATTTTCGCGATTTTTCCCAACATTTCCACAGAATTTTACTCGTTTCATAAAATAAGCAATAAATTACATTCATATATGCATTCATTAACATTAGGTACCTGCTCGTCTACAAGTATTAAGAGGAAAGCAAAAAAACTTTAATCGTCCTATATGTTCACCTTTAGGCAATCGAAGGTTTCAAAAAAATACCAAAATGGACAAAAAATGTCCCGTGAAAAAATTGAGAGAGAGAGGACCACTTAATGCAGATGGGTTTCATCCCCTTCCGGGAGTTTTTGTGAAGAAGAGGTTTTCGGATTAAGAGGATGAAGGCGAAAGGCGGAAGGGGAAGATGGAGAAACGCAGAAAGTGAAGAGATTTTTTTATAAATCCATTTCGTGAAGAGTAAGTAGGCGGCAATTTCCAGCTTTTAGTTCTCAAGCTTAAGTGTTTTTTTTACCACCTCTCAGTTATCATGCACTCCTTCCCTTCTATAGCTTCCACCTCCCTATTTCTCTCTCCTCCCTCTCTCTCACCGCCCTCCTCTACTATCATCTCACCCTTCGTCACCCTGACACGACAATTCTTACTTCTGGACAACGCCGCCCTTTTAATTTGGAAGTAAAATGTATTATTTACCCCATGACATCCTCGACGAGCCACTGTGTAACATTAAAAGATTCTAACAAACAGAAGATAAATGCAAGGTGGCAACTATGTGGTGGCAGTATCCGAACCCACGGACTTTCAGTAAAAAAATTCGCGTTGAAATTTTAAAAGTGTAAATAACGCGAGAACTATAAATATATGCAGGAGGATGTGTATGGCCTAGTGATGACGCATTTCTATGAAATCCTTTAAGGATGAGGTTATGGGATCCTTTGCACCCAAAGAATTTTAAATATAAAGAAGAAAACCATAGTTTATTTGTGTTCGGCCTTAAAAAATTTAAAAAAGCAAAACGCGCCGAAAAAGAACATAAATAAATTTCTTCAAAGCTTTAACCGATCACACGCTAGTTTAGGTCGAGATAACACGAAGATAACGCGTCGGATATGCTTTAAATTCCCTGTTTATTTACGGTATCCTGACAAAGCACACAGTGATTAAGATCCTAAGGGATAACCCTTTACAGAAAGAGAGAGAGAGAGCGAGGGGAGTGAGGGGAAATTATTTTATCTTTCCCGCTCCGCTCCGGACCTCACCGCTTCCTTCGAGAACCCATTTTGATCCCTCTCTCCGCCCGAACCCTCCCACTCCTTCCCCCCTCCCTCCGTCTTTCCCGGCATCTTACCATCCCGCACCTCCGACCCGCCTCCTCCCACTCTCCTCGTCATAGAGGGCGCTTTTGAAGGAAATCAAAGGGCGGCTCTTTGCCTAGACGAAGTACCGCGTTCGCTTGTCTTTCACGCCTACGTAACCCACATCAGACACCACTCACGGTTCGGCCAATCCCCTTCCAGTTTCTTCTTTCCATCTCTCTCTCTCTCTCTCTCTTTCTCTTTATTTCTTCTCTCCTCAAAAGCCCCCTCTCCTCCTGACTCTCTCATTCCAACCCCCCACTCGCTCTACGCTTCCATCCGCCTTGCTTAATTCACCATCTATTCCTTTTTTTGTCGGAAGGGTCGTATTTAAGCGTTCGAGGAGGAAAAAAAATCCCCGAGGAATTTAGCCGCGACAATAATGGGACCGAACGCCAGAAAAAGTGCGCGTTTTAGGAAGACGACTTATCAGCATAAGAAAAAAATGCCTATCTTTTTAATTAGGTTAAACTGAAATCGCGTTTATGCCTCCTCACAGCGTAAGATTATTATCGTAATTATGCCTATTTAAATTTCCCGCTAATTTGCTAGAGAAGTTCTTTTTAAGCAAGATGGAATGACTTCGATTAATAAAATATTCGCAACCCAAACATCACGAAAAGTCGACGGTATTAGAACTCGCGAAATGGTTGTCTTTCTGGAGGAAAAAAACGTGAGAGATGTGGAAGAAATGGAGAGAGGAAAGACTAATGCTTCATTCCCGTTAAATATAAAAGCTACAAGGCTAAAAGTTTGATTTTTCAAATCGATTGTATATATCGAAATTTCACAGACAGTAACGTTTTTGATAGTACTGATTACTTAAAATAATTGATAATTTGAATTAGCTACTGGAAATCCGTTTATCTTATATGCAGATGATACTACAACACTGATAAAAGAAAACAGTATAGAGAGGCTTGATCTAAACCTAACACAAACAATAGGTCAATTAAAAGAATGGTTTCCTGCTAATGGAATGAAACTAAACACGGAAAAACTACCTTAATCAATTTTAAATCGATCAAAAATAAAAGAAATTAACTAGGTTTACTATCCAAAAATGTAGGCATCAAAATGGAGCAGTCCACAAAATTATTAGGAGTGAATGTGGATGAAAATGTAAAATGGAAAGAACAAATAAATAGTGTTTCAATAAAATTGAATAAGCCATACTTTAGTATGTCATGTATTGCACCAGTCACCAGTATGTCAACAAGGCTAACAGTGTACTATGGTTATTTTTGTGCTATATTAAAATATGGTATCATTCTTTGGGGAAATGCACCTGGATGGGAGACGGTATTGAAAACTCAGAAAAAAATGATCCGCATTATGAATAATTTGGGAAAAAGAGAGTCATGTAAGCCACTTTTTTTAAATGGCATACTCACTTTTCCTTCCATTTACATATATGAACTGATATGGTATGTTAATGCAAATTTGGAAATTTTCAAAAATTTACAACCAGATCACCAATATGAAACAAGAGGCAAAAATATGTTTCAATATCCAAAGCACAAGTTTAAGTTAATTGAAAATTGTCCAAGATATATGGGGATAAAATTATATAATAAATTGTCCATAAAATGAGAGACAAATTGTCTCACAACAGTAATATTTTCATGAAAAACTTTTCTGGTAAATAAATGTTACTATTCTGTAAATGTTCACAGAGGATGAAAATGTTAATATATAAGTGATGAAATGTGCATATATCTAATGTAATGTATATAAAATGTAAATGTATGTATGAATATGTAATTAATATTGGGTGTGTTTTTGTATTATTTTTAGTTTTGTTATACTTTGACAAGATACCAATTTACAAACGGGCTTTATACTCTGTTGTTATGTAAATGCTTTATTGTATCAATAAACAATTCTAATTCTTCTAATTCTAATTCTGTAAAAAAAGATACAGTTGTCTCTCCTATATACGTTCCTGGAAAACATCGTGTAATAAGATACGTTAAGTCTATGGTAGATAAGAAGAACTTGGCTCAATATAGTAATAAATGGATATAAATGAGATACATTTCAGGTAGTGTAAAACTCATTATTGAGCTCTGTACTGAAATAAAGAGACAAAATGCAATCTGAAACAATGATAGAAGACAAATTGTGTAATATTGCTCCGCCTCGGAAATTCTTTATTAAAAATTCGGTCTTCAAAAATCGTGTATACGTGAAACAGTCCTAGTACTAGGTCCTAGAGCACAGGGGGTTTTTAACTGGGGGTAAGCGTACCACTTAGTGTACTTCAAGAGTGTTAAAGTAGTACGCGAAAATGTTAAAGATTATAATTTTTCTTTTTACATCGTCTTTCTCGCATGACTTCAGAATGAAAAGTTGCGATGTTACAACGAAATAATATACCGTTATAAAACAAAATTAGGCCAAAACAGTAAATTTTAATATTATAAACATAAGTTATCTATCTTAATACAAGAGATATTCATCATCAATTAAAATGTACAAAGGGTTACGCGAATATTAATAAAATATTCTAAGATGTGCGCGACCATTAAAAATATGCTCCAAGGGGAAAGTCAGCAAAAAAGGTTGAGAAATCCTGCTCTAGGATACCGCTTTATAAGCGGGACAACTGCGAATGATAGAGTCCACATTCTCAAACCATAACATCAATTAAATACCGTTAAACTATTTAAAAAGCTATGAATATTAAAAGATACCTCAAGAATAGTTTAGTTTTGCCCAATCTAAACGTATCTTCATTTTAACTAAGAATTTCAATCGATTAAAGCAATTCTATAACGCGTTAACACCAAATAAGATGCGGGCAAATAAAGAATGCTCACAAACGAGATTCAGTAAAGCGGAGGAGTAAATCACAGGTTAGCAAGATGGAAGCAGGCGAGTGGCTGCTGAGAATGGAGGCGAGTTGCTGAGAGGGTGAGTGTGGGGGAGGATGAGGGAAGGCAGGGAGGGCTTGTGTGGCGCGTGTCAATGTTCCGTGAGTGAGGACCACGAATTAAGATGCGCCCTCATGATATGGCGGTCGTGAGTACGAACCCAGTGATTCCCGTGGAAGGCACTTGCCACCAAGAAAGGGACGGCCCCCTCTCTCTCTTCCGACCTTGAGGCAAAGTTCCTCTCTAACTGAAAACCATATGACGCCGAGAATAAAGATAGAATTCAATGCTTGCAATATACAATAGAACATTTCCTTGGACTATAGCAACATTTCTAGGGATCAATATCGTAAAATAAAGTTATATTGGGATACTTAAGAATTATTTCTTTACGCGCCCTATAGCAAAAAGGATAGTCTTTATGTTTAAAATTTATAATCCTATGAAGTTTTATATAAAAATTAAATTGTTTTATAAATTTATCTGCTTATTATTTATTACAACACAGCGAATAAATTGTTGAAGTAGGATAGATTTTTAGAATCAACGTAGATCAAAAGATATTACTGACATATTTAATGTTCTGACATTTTATACATAATTCACTTAATATCGAAGGATCGAAATTTTTGGAAAAAATCTATATATAAAATGGTATGTAATATCATAAAGAACTCTATACGCGATTTTATGTTGCGTCATGTAATAAAGTATAGTATTTCACTACTGTAAATACTTATTTTGTTTATAATAGGGAACCTAAAAATAGTGGATTATTTATGTAGCATAATAATGCCATTTATTCAAGAGATTGGCGATATGATGTTTACATATTCCTAAATTTAAACCAAACTTCAAGGCAAAATTACCAATGGTTATTACCGAATATTATCAATATTAAACTCAACTTCTACCCCCCTCCTCCCTTTCTACAGCCCACTCCAAATCTATCCCATCACTCGCATTCCTCTTGAATTCTTTTAAAAATATCTCTTCTCCCTCTTACGTTCCTCCTCCCTTGTGCACCTACCGCCTAAATTGCCTTCTACATTTACACTCTCCAAACCTTTCCAACGCTTACCTTCTCCTCCCCTCTCTCTCGCACTCCTCACTACTGAAGGATGACAGGCGCTTTTCCACCCATCGCTCTAGTTATTTCTTTTTACCTTTTCTCTTTCCAATAAAAAGAAAGGCGTACTCCTACTTTCGCTACCTCTTTTCCTATTCTTTCAATTAACATATTTGATATTCTTGCCCCATCCATATATCTCATTGCGCAAGCGTATACATATTGATCTTCATTTATGGGTGGCAGAGGGTGCTATGCAACAAATACCTCTAAGAGCTTCTCTCTCCAGTAGGAGGAAAAAACCTCGAAATTTCTGTGTTACAATCGATCTTACATTTTTATATTTCTTTTCTCGTTTTCGATACAGGTGGAATTTTCAATTATTCCTAAATCTTTCTCATAATATAATCCCTCCAACTTGTACTACATACATACAAGTACTCTCTGAATTAAGAGAAAAGAAGAAACCATCGTTATCAACAAAATAAAAATACAAAAAGAAAATGTCAGCTAATCCTGAATCGAGTGTAATTCTGAATAAATATCGCGCAGATTTCTAAGCAAGCTTACAGTCCCATTTTAAGAAATGGTACACTATTATGGACCGATTAGCTCCGAATCTTAGCAGATTAAGCCATGGAAGAAGTGGAAACTATTTAGGGAAGAACAAAAAGGGATAGAAGAATTGAAAGAACAGACATAAAGGAGATGGAAGTATGTGGATGATGATGGATGACGAGCGAAAAAATGGTCGGGGTTTGAAGAAGAGAGAAATGGGAGGGAGAGTGTGCCCATGAGGTTGAGGCTGAGTGAGATGAGATGGAAGTGAGAGTGGTGGTCGGGATATATGTTGGAGTGGGGGAAAGGAGAGGTCGCTGTTGAGTCCAAACAGCCCGACACCTGGGCATAGGTAATTGCCCCTCTCTGGCCCATCCGACATCCTCTTTTCCATCCCCCTGCCCCCTCTTTGCATCATCCCCATCTCCTCTCCGTTCCCGCCGCATGTCTTCTCTTCCGTCTCTCTCCATCTTAAAGGTTCTTCTACGTTTCCTCTCCCCTCACCTCCCCCTCCGTCGCTTTCTAGCGTTCCTGCTGCCAGCGCTAACTCTCTATTGTGCTCTTAGTATGTCAATCAAAAAAAGTTACGGATTTCCAAAGACTCAAAAGTCAAGGGAAACATCGTCACGAGCATAGGGCTCAGAAACATGGTTGAGGTGTCACGGCGGTTTTGAGGGGAATCACGAATATAAGAATCATGAACATGAATCACCTTGCATAAAACTTAGACTCGGGTTAAATTTAAGTGACCTTCATCGCCTATTTATAAAGACGCATTTTTTTATCAAATCGAAAGTCACGCATCGAGAATAATGGGAGGGATATCGTTTTAAGATCTCGAGAGACTGATTAAAAATACATATTGCAGAAAATTCGGAATAATTATCGGCAATCCTCAGGATACCTCTCTATACATTAAAGTTGTAGTCGGTCGGTAGCACAATCAAATGACGGAAACTGCTTATAACTCAAAAACGTTTTATTATTTTTCAATCAAACTTTCATAAATTATTTGGCCGTAACGCTTTTAAATTTTAAGCTGATCGTCGTCCGCATTGAAGTCTTGAATTTGATTCTAGAGGTGTTTACTTTCCCCATTTGATTAACATGGGTATCAGTGTAACGCAATAATATTTTGCATTTTTAAATTAGGATTTCAGTTTCCTGCTCTCGAGTTCCGAGTTTGAGACAAATCGGATAAAAAATTAATTTTTTACGCGAAAATTTGACGTATTTTCATATAAAAATCTTTCGTCTGTGTGATTTGCATTGCTGCTCGTTTCGTGTAATTGCGTATTATAATTTTGCGTCGCATACGTCCCCACATATTCGACGCTATTTTGAAGTTTAAATACTACATATGTAACGATAAACAATACATAGGTAACGAAAATAAATATTCCATTATTCGTTAATATTTTGTTAATGAGTGTTCTTAAGTCAGATATTTCTCTATATATTAAAGTCGTATTAATTGGCAGAGAAGTGAATGTGATATAAACGTGTCGTCTACTAAGAGAGTGGCCGAAATTGGGGATAGATATCATTTTCTTTCTTAAATACACGCCGAGAGAAGGAGGTTAAGGGCTGCACACGGGTAGCGGAGGAGTTCTCGCTGGGCGAGACACGGGGTTGACACGCATAGCACGTAGGGGCGGAGCCCCTAGTATACATTAACATCATCAACTAATTGTAATAAATTCGGACCAAAAATTATCACTACTCCATTAAACATTTAGGAAATGAGCTTATGGAAGAAATTGTTCCTAAAATTCCGTAAACTTTCTTTCTTTCTATATACTATTAAAAGACTAATGCTGCAGTTGTTTATAGGGAATGTTGTTTAATATTTTGCCATATGTCCACATTTCTGCTGATTTCAATTTCAGGATTGTTGAAATTATTTTTCTACCGCCTTCATTTATCAATGGAGAAATTTTCATTTTATCTTCTACATAACGAAATTTGTTATTGAATATCTATTAATGACGGAGGAAAAATTACTTCCTGTTGTGAAATATACAGATAATTTCTATACCAATAAAAATGTCAAGTAAACCAAACGAAGAAAAATGGTATCTTGCAATGGGAATCGTGATTACTTCGTAAAGAGAGTTCCCAGATGGTTTATACCAGTGTTTTTCAAACATTTTGTCTCGCGATGCAGCGGAATGGAGACTCAGTGGAAGGGAATGCAACATAAAAAAATGTTCTGACACGAGTTTACATTAACTCTCAATAAAAAATAATATATGTTAAAATATTAGCATTTATCTAATGATAGTATTCCATTCCTCATCATTTTTTATATATTTCAGCAGGTAATGCATTCAGTGCTCACATTTTTTATGAGCTTTGCGACCCAGTACTGGTTCGCTACCTGTAATTTGAAAAACACGGGTTCATGCAATCGCTTAATACGTAATAGTAGCTTCCAAAGGCCAATTATTTAATAAAATGTATAAGCTCATCTAACTGATTCAAACTTGAAATCTTTGGAGTTTTGACTTCAACTTAAAAAATGTGATATTTGAAAAATCGTTCTCACGACAAATTCCGAAAATTTCGAGAAAAAGATCTAAGAAGAGTATCTCATAGTTGGAAATGGCAGGTAGGGAAATCGTTCTATTACGTCATAAGCCTAAAAGGAGTGATTGTCTAAGGCGGTCCTAAAAGTAGCGCGTTTATCCAACAGCTACGAGATCGTGGGAAATTCAGGTGGAACCCGCTGGCGAAAGTGAATCGAGGCAGGATAGATTAAACGGCTCGTGTGACGTGTGGCAGTTTGATGAGGATGAGAAGATCGAACAAGTTACGCATTCGGTAGCAAGGAACAAGTCACGTATAGAGAGTTCACACGATGGGGAAAATATTTTTTGGCAGTTAACGGGAGTGATGCCCTTTGGAAGGCGTAAGAGTGAGCTATAATCCTTCAGAAGCGGCGGTAAAGAACTTAAAGTACTTGTAGCTAATCGTATGATGATTGGCAAGGCGGAAGGCCATGTTATCACGCTTCCGAAACGAAGTGATGATCGAAGAACAATGGAATTCAGCATCGTGGGTTGCGGTAGCAAGAATGGATTGTTTTAATTTAGTTTTTTAACGCCACCCTTCAGATTTGGAGGGCGTTATAGAGTTAAATGAACCACCGACTAATATCATGTTCTAAGTTATACACGGAAAATGAACAAAACTTTAACGATGAAGTTCATAAACAAATAGTTAATTCATTTCTCTATATCAGTGAAACCTTATACTGTTATGAGGGAGCAGATACTCGAGAAAAATGTGAACTGTCCAAATGCACTTTAAACTTCGATGTAAATCTACGCTTCTAATCTCTCATAGAATCCATTTCCAGATAAACTCGATTGTTAATTTTGCGCGAAAATAAAATAAAATGTACGTATCCATAAATATCTTAAAATAGTTTTTCCTTTGACTGAAAATAATAGGACGGGAGCACTTTGCGGAAATAATAGGAATAAGATATTACACCTAAGTACTTGCAATATGTGGTTATTTACTTGTTTAATAGATGAAACGGAAACCTCCGTTCTACATTCTGTAGAAGTGTACCGTGAAATTTAGTAATTTAAAAACATAATTTATCTTTTTAAATAAGCCCCATTCCTAAGAAAAATTCGCGAACAAAGAAAGGACTAGAACTAGGTTGTTACTTATTTAGTTTTACCTCACATCATCATAGTCAGATTCAAAGATATTGTGGGTAGGAAATCTAAAGAAAAACGCTCTATTTGTCCTAGTCTTCGATGAACTGTCTTGAACAAAATAATCATGAGCAAGATATAAGATGGTGCATCGCAATGGATAATCGGCATCCTTGAGGATAAAAATATATCCAAATACGTAGGGAGAGATATCTGAGCGGAAAAGGGTGGGGTAGAGACGTCAATAGCCTAAGGAATGAGGCGTGAGGAAGAGGTTGAGGAGGCGGCCGTTGTTGGCGGCCAAGGTGGAGAGGAGAGTTCAAGAGATTGACTCGTAGGATAACGAGAAAGAGAGAGAGAGGGAGGGAGGTTGGAAGGGATGTGCTCGCTGTGGGGAATCGGACAGCGCCGAAAGCAATATGGGGAAAATAGAAGGCCTTACTTCGGTTTGCCGCGGCGATTTCAAGATACGGACGGACCGGAGCGATCTGCTTTTGGCCAGTGGGCCTCGGATGGAAAAAAGAGCAGTCCGATCTGTGATAGGAAGAGGACTAGTAAAAAAATAAAGCCGGATAAAAAATATATTCGAGGAAAATAGAAGTTGAAGGTAAATGCGTTGATGTTTGCTCCAATGGTTATCATTCAATTATTTAAATAAGCTTGTAAAGTCCGAAATTATATGTTTTGGAATATGTAAATGTCCACACGCTCCTTGGATGATACATCGTTTCGATGTTTATCGAGTTTTTATGGGCTGGAAAATACGTAAATTCTTCGGTTAATTTTTTGAAGCGACCTTTCTTTTGCGGCAAGGCTTCGAAAACCAAGTTTGATTGGTTTGTTGGAAATAAGCGTTATAAGATGGGGAAATAGAAGTTCGATACGCTTGATGTTAATTTGGAGTCCGTGAATAAATACGGACGCTCAAAATAAGCGAAAAAACAGAGACGCAATTACGTCTCCGAAATAAAAACTAGTTTAATTACTTAAGCGGAATTATGTAGATTGGTACGCGGAATTGGTCCGGATTGAATTCGCATTAATGGGAAAGCGGTATCAAATACCTGAATGTTGATTTGATACCAGCTAATGCAAATATAGGAAGATGTAAATACCCTACAAAGCAAGAACCCGAGGATGATGGGAGTATCGAATTTTCTAAACATACACATTATGCAACGATAAAATCATTTTCATCACTGCGGCATAAAATCAAATTCAAGGAGATTTTAAGCTCTTGCTTCTCGAAGACAAACTCATATTGTCGCAAATTCTCGACAGAATAAAATGAAATCTATCTTGAATCACGAATTTCAGTTTATGGGTTGTATCAAATAGCATAATCTGAAGCCATTACAGGAAGTTCATATTATAATTAACCGTCAGAGACGTATGCTTTTTAGAAGCGCCGATATTTTTCCGTTCGCTTATAACAATGAATTGGCAAATCAAGTGGAATTTATCAATATCTTTAAGGACACGTTCAAGCCACCCAGCATTACAAAAATTGCGTCAGTGCCGCCAATTTTAATGCATATTTCGCAATTAAATCTCTCGTGTTAATATCACTCCTTGAGGCACTGTCTCCGGTCGACCGAATTGAAAAAATAACGCAAAAAACTTCCGGACGGAAGGAAAGTAGCCGGATTAAAAACTCCCGCACATTAGGCAAATTGCTCCGCTACTATAGCTTTGCATGCTTTATCCCTGATAAGTTGAAGGATGAATGCACCGAGGTTGGGCTGCTAACACCTCGCAAGAAATTGTGGAGGTCGTTCACCACTTAATTTCCTCACAAAAGAAAAGAAGGGCGATAAGGAGAGCAAAAGGGTAACGTCTCACGACAGGGGGCGCTGCGGCTGTGAAGCGATCTCTCCCCACCCTCCCCCCAACCATCCCGCTTTGCTACACCTTGGAAAAGTCCTCCTACTCCGCTTTGAGAAAAAGGTTAATATAATCCAGGGGCGTTATCACGGAGAACTGGATTTAAAAAATAAGGACTTTGCGCCTA
Organism: Uropetala carovei; assembly: GCA_036926305.1. Lineage (NCBI taxonomy): Eukaryota > Metazoa > Arthropoda > Insecta > Odonata > Petaluridae > Uropetala > Uropetala carovei. The sequence goes on along the minus strand of JAXCHB010000017.1, from coordinate 4,714,381 downwards.
CTACTGCTTGCTGCCGCCTGATTCATCGCTCAGGGTTTAAGATGCAGTAAGGGTGAGAGGGAGGAGGGGGGGAGGAAAAATACTGCTGCAGCCATTAATAAATCACCCTCGTAAGATTACAGGGGCAAAAGGGATACCGTGAGAGTCGTATCAGAGGAATGGAGGGGAGGTGGGAGTGGCGGCGTTGAGTGGGGTGGGTGTAATCCCAGAGTCTCTCAATTATACGCGCAGGTTGCATCGATGCAAGCGATTTCAATCCCGGTGGATGAAAGAATCTCTGAAGGAAGTCGAAAGAGAGAGGATGTAGGCAATGGTCATGCGAGAGATCCGCTGCAGATTACTAGTCCGGTCAGACATTGTCGGCTGCCATATCTTGATGGGCTGGAAAAGCATACGTTATACGTGCACCTCGAATTGAATATTCATTTTTTTATAGTGAATTTGCTGCATGTGCATGCGTCCACGGCTGAAATTTTCTCCGGAAAATATCAAAGAACACGGATTTTCTTTTTAGAATTCGCTGGGGCGCGTCTGTGATCGCATATAATGGGGTTATTACATGTTTCAGGCTGCATTTATGCGAAATTTGCGCCGTCGGTTATTGAACGTCATTCTGTAAATTTGCATTTTGACATCAAAGCAAAAAAGTAAATGAGTTTTGAGGAAGAAAAAAACGAGACATAACCCAGAAAATGTGAATTTTAGTCTGTCGTCCATGTTCTATATAACCGATTTTGGATATGAATTTGCTCAAGGTGGGTTTACAAATTCAAAACATACGTGCATAGTATCACTACAAGATTAATCAGAAAATTAATGCTAATTAATATTTTAGGGTTATATTTAATACAAATTACCGAGTTAATACTGTCACGGAAGGAAGCCAAAGAAATACAATGTCAAAAAAAGAAAATACGGTGTCCAAAAATTACTTTGGAACCGGGAAAAATCCCGTAAACCCGGGACTTCTGTTCGCCCTAACTTAACCATAAGTTTCAATATTATATTTATAAATGTCACGTGTGGTTTTTTGTAAAAAAAAAGGTCAACTGTATGTAGTCCGAAGTATTACGTGTCATATAAACGTATATCTTCGGATTACCCTTTGTTCTGCAGGATTTTCAGAAGGATGACGAAACAAAACTCTCAGATGCTTCTCTCTTAACGAGCTTTGAAATTTTAATTTTTTTCACATTTTTATAAACGAATAAACATTACCCACGAAGAAGGAAAATTAACACAATTAACAAACTGTGGAGCACTACGGAATTTAAGGCCCCTCCGTTTTTACGAAAGCGCTTGAGACAACCATCTAATAAAACGTTACTCTTAGGCAACTTCCTCTCTTGGTTTTGGTAGTAATTATTAAAATCGTTAAAAGAGACTTTAACGCCTCTCGCAGAGATGGCGGATGTTGAGAAACCATTTCCTCCCTTACCGCCCTCGCAGCAGTTAGTTTCCTCAAAGAAATATTCATTTAATCACCTCTCTCGCTCCCTCCTTAGGAAACTCGAAGCCCCTTCTATTCTCACTCCCCGAATCTCCTCACCCCCACTTCCCTCCCTCCCTCTCATTTATACTTCTACCCATTCCTCAATTCCGCCTAACCTTAATTCCTCAACCCTTTTTTAAACCCTCCCTTAATTCCAAACTCCCTTCCCATCCAATCTTTAAGTCTTTCTTCGATCCTCCTCCCATCCCCTCGATTCAAGGGTCCCTCGCCTCAACACACCCTACATCAACCCACACCCTTAAATCCATTTGCTGCATTGATCTCTCCTCCGTATATTTCTCCCTCCTCCGCACTCTGCTTCGCGGAAGCACTATCTCGAACATTCTCTCTTATGCCTCTCTCCCTTTTAAAACTTCCTTTATTTTTTTTACTTAACCCTTTTCTTCCCTCGAAATTCCCTTTCTTGGTGTATCTTACCCCTCTCTCGTCTCCAGTCTCTTCCTCCCTCACCCTCCTCTTTCTCACCATCTTCTTTCCCCTCCTAACATCCCTCTTTCCTTCCTTCTTGGTCCATCACGGGGTCGTAAATAATCCCCGAGATATCGGGACTTAATTAGTGGAGTGATAAACTGCGACCGAAAGAAATACCAGATAACTTCCTGATATATATGCCACACCGTATTTCCTCCCACTTAGCTTCCTACTTTTCCACCTCCCCCCCGCTCCCTCCGCTCTCGTCGTACCCTCCTTCCCTCCCCCTCCTTGCTCCTCCTCCTACACCCACACCCTCGTTCCTCTCCTTCCCTCCCTTCTATCTCTTTCTCGCTACCGTCTCCTCCCCTTAAAGGCCTATTATTTCCGACTCTTCCACAAATTCACTTTTAGCAGCACACGTACTGCTATGCACGTGGTAATTCGTTTCTTTTTTTTGTAAGATTTGAGAAATGTACTCCAGAAATACATCTCACTGAGCGATTTAACGTTTTTATATGCGCATTTTCAACAAGGGAGGAACATAAAAAATGAAAAACAATCGAAATGAATTTCTCGAAACATTACAAATTAGTCACATTACGCTGACCATTAACTTAATTGAAAATTTCGTGAAATTTTCATCACATAGCAGATGTATTTATTAGAAATAGACGGAGTAAGATAAAAATTCGCGTTTGATAAAAAATATCGGCACTTGGGGAAATGATTATGCCATTGCTATTAATGCCGCTTAGAGAAAAATCGAATATTCCCCGTGAAAGTGGATGTTAACAAGCAGAAAACTTAATTTGAGACATAAGTTAATACAACTCATTTTCTTTCCTTAGGTTTATGCGTAGGGGGGAGGGAGCTAACGATCCCCAACCTCGCAAAAAAAGGAATTCTGTCCAACTTCTTCAGAATATGAGAAAATAGTGTTGGGCCAGGACGAAAAAAGAAATCTCCCTGTGTTTTGGTAGAATTTTTCGTGTCAGTAGCCGTGTTGCTGGAATTTCTAGGAATACGATCTCTCTCTTTTGGGACAAAGGAAGAAGAGATGCTCGGAGAACGAGGGAAAGGAGGAGAGGAAAGAAGAAAGAGGGTGAGTGGCCGAAGGCGAGCGAAAACAAAGCGATCCTAAAGAAGAACCTTACAACCTCTTTCTCCTTCCCTTGACGTGCGGACATTTAGCCGGAGACGGGGATAATCTCCCTTTTGCGGTGATTCGCATTTTCTCCCCTTCTCCTTTCTCTTCGGTTACGTCCTCGACAAGTGAAAGGGATGAGGAAGGGACAAAGAAGGTTGATTCGAGGTAAAAAATTATTTTTTAATGTTTGAAAGCTCTTTTGAAAATACGCTTTAGAAGCCTCGTATTTTGGGAAGACCTCTGGTTAAGGTTTAAATTTTTCATTAAAATTTAACATTTCTGCCTTTAAGAGTTACGATAATCCCAGTTAATTTTTCTTTGCGACATTATAAAACGATCTACTTCAAAAGAATAAGAAGTAGGAACAATTTAAGCTACAAGCAGAGAATTCATATTCTGGGAAAGTAAGGGGAGTTTCTGCTAATCCTGTGTTTTGAATTATTTCAGTTTCCACGTACGATTTCTCTGTCAATTTAAAAGTCAAGTACTTTCTATCGTGCCAACAAATGCTTCATCATTTTCTTAATTTTTGCTACCCTCGGTTTACCCGATAAAGTCAATTTTATTTCAAACTTCGCAATGACTTTAAGAGATTCTATACGATGAATCTTCTCCGTGAAATCTCTTTTGGAAGATTCATCTTTCTTTCCATTTGACAATATTTTTGTGGAAATTGCAATTAATTACATTATTAATGTGGAAGCTTTCTAGGAAGTGGAGCCTTTTCAAGTGGATTTTGTACTTTAATTTCATTTTACACTATGGCAAGATTCTACAAAGAGACGCCTGCAACAGTTAATTTTATTATTCTTTAGTGACGCATTTTGGACATTACATCCAAAATCCGATATTTTAGTGGCAGTGTTGTTTTTGCCAACACCTAAGTTACAACTCCTCTTACTGCTTTCGTTCATTTTATTTTTTGTAATCTTACCAATCTCAAAAAGTCGATCGTTATTTTTTCCCGAGAAACATCACATTCTACTCCTAAATTACAATTTCGTTGTTTAGCAGTTAATAGTTGGTAGAATTTGGTACGCTGTTATTCGGGACCCGCAAATTGAAAGGTAGCGTACTTTTAAAGAGCATGGTACCGACGATGATATGATTTCATCTGGACGTTACGCGTTAAACCAACGAGAATTCGATATCTAACCTCCTCTATCTGATACAGTTTAACGCGATGTAACACGAAACTATACAATAAAGGTGCAAATACGCAACCACAAGGGGAAAAGAAAAAAAGGGAGCATCTTAACAACCTCGGCATGTATATTTTTTGACAGGTGAAAAATAAAATCCTTTTTTTATATGCCTCCCGCACCTGTAACACAAAGGTCTCCTCACCCATTCCCCGAACCCATTCCCAAATGCGGGTGCTCTCCTTTACACGCACCGTATTGGGCACGAAACCCATAATCGGCGCCTCACACACCAAGGCACTTCTTTTCAGGACGAAAGAGACGACCGCGAGGGCCGATGGGGAGGCGTCCTTATCCCGCGAGAGCGGAGGAGAACAGGTTGTGTAAGAGGAGACGAGAGGAGAGACGGAGGTTTGATGTGCGTGGGAGGAGAGGGTAGGGAGGAGGAGACTCGGCCGTGAGCTCCCTACGCTCTCTCTCTCTCTCTCTCACTGTCTGATTTTCCCGCACGCACCATCGCCACAGTAGCATACCCGTCCTCACGTCCAAACCTTTTGGCGGGGGTTCTCATTATGGGATCAGACTTGTCGGCGCCGCGACCGTAATGCTTCTGGCATAGGGAACGAGAAGGGAGAGTGCCCTGGTAGGAAGGTTTTTTTGTAGGAGCCCAACGGAGGAAGAGAAGGGTGAGGAGATCCGCCTCCCTACGCCTCCTCTCGGATCTTTTTGGCGCCCCCTTTTTTTGCCCTACTCCTTTGGGGATGAGAGAGAAAGGGATTTCAGGTTAACCGTCCCATCCATTACGCGAGACTCGGGGGAAGATTTCGAAGGAACGGTGTCCTGTGCATGGCGTGTGGGAGGGTGCGACAGGAGAAGTGTGGGTGGGAGGAGATGCGGAGAGAGGATGAGATATGAAAGACGGGAGGGTGTTGAGGTAGGAGTAGATATATATATATATATATATGGAGAGAGAGGAGAAAGCATAAGAAAATAAAGCAAAGTCGAAAGGAGAAAGATAAGAGAGAGAATAAGAAGAAAAAGAGAAAGGAAGAGTGAGAGAACGAGAGAAAGAAAAAAAACCATACAGGGAAGAAAAACGAAGAACGTAGTGGAAGAGAGAGGAGGTTAAATGAGAAAAGAAATGAGGGAGGTAGTGAGGAAAGGAGGGAAGGTGACAGGTGAGAAGGGGAAAAGAGTGGGAATGGGAGTAAAAATAGGGTCGAAAGTAGAAAAGGGGTATGGGAAAGGGATGGGAGAAAGAAGGGAAGGAGAGTACGGCGAGGGAGAAGATGGGGATAAGTTATCTTTCCCTCGCTCTCTCCCTCTTTCCTAGTTGAAGGGTTTACGAGCAAAGAGAGGACCGGTCACGTGATCTGCCTGCAGACCTAACAAACTAACTACCCCTTGCTAAGCGATGCTTTTCTTTTATTCTTCTCCGCGAGCTTTACTTTTCCGAAAGAACGGGATGTGATTGAGGACCTAGGACATAAATGTCACGGTCTTCTTTGTGCAATGCGTCCTTTTCTTTGAGGAGGGGGCGGGAGGAAGAAAGTCGCCGTCTCTTGGGCTCTTTAGTCTGGTGGCACCGCAAATACTTGACTCGCAGAGCGCTTGCGGAAAATCAGTTTGTTTTTTACTTCCTGGCAATTATTTGTACTATCTTCAATACTTCACGAAGCTTACAATAAACGCACCTGGAATTGCTAGCTTAACAATTGAGAATCAAGTTCTTTACAATGCAACACTTTCAGCATTAGATTATTTCAGTAATGTCCATATAAGTACAACTTTAATCATGAAAAACTGAGGGTTCAGATTATACAACTGCTGTGTAGCCAGAGTAAAAGAAAATTATTTTATTTAATTCTTTTAGTTGATGTGTAAAATGCGAAATACGCAACTTTTTCATAACTTATCTATTCATTATTGTTTTAGGTATTTTGTCAACATGGTGGAAAATTCCATAACATTAAGATCTGAGTCGTTTTTATACCAAAACAGTATTTATCTTACTGTGATTATAAATACTACTGATCTGTTATGAAGTCTGTAGTTACAAAGCCACTGGGTATTAAAAATAGTCTCCTGAAAAGCTCATATTTGGGATTGGTTTCAAATCCGCTGCTCAGCATGGAGTATTTCCAACAAATCCCTTTCACAATTGACGAATTCACTCATAGAGCGAACAGAATATATTCTCTATATGTAGAAATTCCCAAATTGTGTTCCGCGATACTCAAGAGTTCTGCAGAATCTAAATGGGTTTCCGTTATAGACAGAGAAAGAGACCCGATACGTTCTTCATTCTCTTATTTACAGCAGGAAACATGAGCTTCACTTATAAACTGCACACTGTAAGATACGTAAACTATGTAAATAAACTTTACAAAGTTAATTTTCTTGCGATTTTTCTTATCACACCTTAGTTATGGTTCCGAGAGAAAAAATATTTGAATATAAGGGTTTCGTGCCTTCACAAAGTTTGGCAATTTAGCTTGTCTTATAGCTGAAAACAAATCTAACTATATAAATAAAATTGTAACCTGTCTGTACATTTGTTTTTTTGTCGGGGTTTTACTTTTTTTGTGTGTTTTGCATCACAGGAAGACGTTTGAACCGGTTTGCACAATTGTTGTCTGTTTGTTTGTTACCGCATCACGCAAAAACGGCTGGCCGAATTTTTATGTAACTTGCAGCGTATCTTTAGACTGGTCCAGCTTAAAATATAGGCTATGTGGTGTGCCTAAAAAAAATTTAAGTGGGGGTTTGGGGGGGCATCGATTTGGTTTTTCGACGATAACTCTCGAGTAAATTAACTTAGGAAGTTAAAATTTGATATTTGTCACTTTCAATACAAGTATAAGATCAATCTCCTATATATTTATGAAAGTTTGTTTGTTTGTGCATCTATACATTTCCACAGCGTTAAAGCTAGAGTAATCAAACTTTCAACAAATACTTTCTTCACAAATAGGAAGATCGAGGGCCACTTTTTAATCCCAAATGTTTTACATTAATTGTACAAAAAGCAAAATAACTTTGTATGCTTATGCATTGCCATCTAGAGATGAGTCAGAAAGAACGGGACATTTCTCTCCGAACTGTTACCTCCAATAAAATAACTGTTCTCATAAACTTCCTGTTCTCAAAGAACAGGTAACTCTACATCTTATACACAGTGAGAAAGGAGGGAAACGACTACTTCCTTATCCGTAATTGGACGGCGGGGACCGATTAAACTACGCGTATTTTCCCAAGTCCTATTATTGATTTGAATCAAATTTGGTGCGATTGTGGAGTGCTCCCAGAAATAATTCATACGTGGTTTTTGTTTCTCTCTGCCCGTTTTATTCAAAACGGTGACCGAGTGATTCTTAAATACCATGTATCATCTAGAATTCCGATCGGATTTGAACCAAATTTCCCCGGGCAGCGCCGGAAATTTCTGCTAGTTTAAGAATAAGTCCTTCAATATCAAAAAAATCCATAAGTACGCACTTATCTTAAATATCTCTTATAGCCACAGCAAGGTTATTAAAAGCCGATGCGCATTTCGGCTAGAATTTTTGGGATCTACTTTCGGTTAATTATCAATGAAGACGACTGCATTGTAACCGAATTGCACATCTGGATTTCACAATGTTGCTGTGGTTATTAGTGATATCTAACATAAGATCGTACTTTTTCAATTTTTTAAATATTAATGTGCTCATTCCTGAATAATGAAATAAAATGAAGATAGTTTTCAAAAGGTAATCTAGGTAACTCTTGTAGTAACAAATTCTTGAGCAAATAACATATACATTACACTTATAACATAAATGTCCTATGAGTAAATTCATTGGTGGTTAGTTTTTAACAAAAACTTGACCACATTTCTTTCACAGCTATGCTTTCACGGGAGCGTTTAAGTGCTATCTGCTGCAAGTAAAGCTTTCATTTTAATCCGTGTAAGAATCTGATGCAATGAAAACTTTCACGTAAATGTACAATTAAACAACAGACTGAAGGAGGCGGAGCAAATGGGCCTATTTATTGGATCGGTGAACCGTTAGAGACAAAAAATGGAAGGATGAGATGTGGAAATAGGATTTGAGGAGGATTATATGAAGAGAAAGGGAATGGTGTGGGAAGGGTGGAAGAAGGAGAAGGATTGGATGAGAGCCAAGTGTGACTTATGTACAGTGGGAAGACGGGAAAATTGGAAAGCGACTGTTTGAAGCGGTAGAAAGATAGGACAGGAAGAGAAACGAAGATAATGTGGCGAGGGAGAAAAGTAGAGAGAAAGTCATCCTCCACTAGGTTTGGCTTATTTTTTTCACTAAAGTTGGTACATACATAACTACGAATTTTTACAGAAAACCGCGTAAAGACGATTTTTTTTACATTAATTACATTTATTTGCGTGAATTTTTGTGTGTGGATAATTTTAAGATATTAAATATGGTGTAGCTTTTGGGTATTCTGGTATAAATAGTTTGAATGCTAAATCGTATTCGCCAATTTATCTCGCGTTCCATTGGTTTCGAAGTCGTTCATTCAAATAACTCTCGTTTTCAACTTTAAGAAACCGGTACGATAAATATTGTCGTGAAGAATTTGCAAACCGTACGATATAAAAGTAGTCGAATGGTAATGATAATCCCCCATTAACTGTCAAATTCTCTGGCACTATAGCGGTTGTCTGGCATAAGAACGCTGAGGATGGTGAGCCAAGGAGGAATTTGGGAAAGGATGGTGGATAAGTGCTGGACGGGGGAGAAAGTTCGATCGTTATAAGGCGGGGAAGGGGACTTCAATAACGAGTTTTAAAGCGATGAGTCCCAAAGCGAGAAGAAAGTTAGGATATAGAAAGGAGGGGGAAGAGGAAGAGAAAAATTGGCAGTAGACGATGTGAGCAAGATAGGAGAGGAATTGGAGATAAGGAGAAAATTAGATCGACTCGGAAATTCGGGTGTCCCAAAACAAGCTCATCTGATATTAATTGCTCTTCACTTTTGGTTAAGTTAGAATTAAAATTTACAGCTAATTTGTGATTTTTACAATGTCAGCTTCAATGCGTTCAGTGTTTTGAAGACAGACCTCTCAGCTTTAACTATATCCTCCCGCTGTAGGCGTATATCGGTGCCTTATTTAAGCGCAAAAGTATTAATTTTTGGAAAGAAAAAAATTAATACATTATAAAGTTTCAATTTTACACAGATTAAGATAGAGATACCAAATTGGGAGGATGCACTTATGACTAGGTAAATGCATGGAAGTCAGATTTTTGCTACATGCCATCTCAGTAAATTTTATATGACCTAAAAGTATAGGTACGTTTTCTGATCTTCGAGAGTGGCAATTTTGACAATCACTCTAAAATTATTTTTCTAAATCTATCCTTCCATCTAAATTAGTGAATCTTTGTTTACATTGTAACTTCACGATGCACGAAGGCAGAAATATATCTTGTCGAGACAAGAAAACATTAATGTTCACGGCTTGTAATGAAAACAGGGAAATCGAATTGAAAGAGAAGTAAGAATGAGAAGAGGCGTGCGAGAAAGAGAAAACGTCTAGATAATACCTCCTCACAGTTTTTAAGACAAACTTGTAGGAGGCAGGGTTAAAAGGGTTCCATTTTCAAGGTTTGGATGGGGAATAGAGGACTGGTTAATTAAGCAGTTGCAATGAAATCCTTTCTCCCGAAACCCAACTGCCGCCACCAAAAGCCACTTCGACGAGAATTTATGGTCTCTTCTACAGAAGGATCGCGGATGGCTCCTCCTCTCCCTCCCATCTCTCTCTCTCCAAAACTTCTCGATCGCTCGGGATTCATTTGAAAGCGGCGAGAGAGAAAAAGGGGAGGTGAGATTTGGAGAAGAAAGGAGTTTAAAACGAGAAAGAGTGGGAGAAACAAGTACTTGTAGGATAGAAGGAAATCAAAATGGGAGAGAATAAATTATGAGATTATAAAGCCAGAAAGCGAACGAATGACTTGGATTAAATGTTTATATTGACTAGAGAATCGGATAGCAGGGCGATTTTTAAAAAAAATATCTACATAACTTAAATTCCATGCGAGTTACACTTCGCTGCTTTAGATATCCCACTGCTGCGCTATATACATCTGCCACCGTGATATTGTAAGGTAATAAAATTGTAAGGACTTTAAAACGCCTTTCGATCGGATGCCTTGCCTATGACGATTAGTGTCGTTTAGCTGCAAATCACAAGGGCGAAAACTGTTCCTAAGAAGTGGCGTCTCCCTACCTTTTCTGTTGTAATTACACCAAAGCTGACACATCACTGCTTTAACAGAGCTCCTCTTGAGGCACTCAAACACGTCATCTTATGGCTCTCGCAGGAAGATAGGGCATCATATTCGCGCGACATCTGGAACGGATAACGAACTTTAAATTGTTGTAATCCCTTTCAGTCGCCCAAAATTATATTTGAAAAGGTTATGAAATATTTATAAAACTCCATGTATTAGAATTATTCTAGAGATTAGAATTTGAGCAAAAAATTTCAATTGTACACTGATTCGTAGCATGGCATTCTCTTTAATTTTTAATTTTAGTGAATTGTCAAAAAACTGGGGTGAACCTAGCTTTTTAAAACTAACATTTATAAGGACTTCTTTAAGGTCCACAGTAACAGAATCACGTTTTGCTGATCTCGAATGAGTATGAATAGGCTCAGTTATTGGATTTTACAGATATCATTGATTTTGCTTCAATAAATTATAGGATGGTATTTTGATCGTGGGAAATAAAATCCAAAGACTCTTTATATTTCCCCAACAAAAACTTCAATGCAGTTTTGTGGTGTTTTTTATGAAGAACGTGAAAAATGGGGACGCAACATTCATTATATGCAAACAACAAGAGGTGCTGGATCTGCATAGAGGTTCTAACGTATATCTAATAGGTATATAAAAATGAATGTATGTGTGTATCATAATTTTAAAACTCGAAAACTACAGATCGTAGAAGCAAGAGAAAGGTATCATTTTAACCGGAATAATGAGTACGGTGGTATAGTAAAGTTTTTATATCGTTTTGATTGACCTGTCTAATTTAAAAAATATTTTATTTTTTTCATTTTCTTCATTTGAATAACATAGGGACGAGTGCAGCTTATTTTTCATTTGAATTTTAAAATTACTTAGAAACATGGTACGAACTTGAGACTTGAATGGTTCTACGAAGAAAAGAACAAAGTTTATTTTTATTGAAGACAGAATCCGAATGCTGATCGAATTAGCATAAAAATGCATTTAGAATCAATAAAATACGTGATTTTATCAGTTTTTATAACAATACCCATTATAATCTACCATAACAACTCCCATTGTCGCCGAAATTGAGAGTTCAATGCATTTATATGGGAAAATTTTTAACGTAATATCGTAAGTCAATTTCTGTGTACGATTTTAATTTGTTTACATGGAAACCAAATATTTGTTGTTTTTAATTGAATTATCTTCTAATCTAACATATAAAGGAGAATGTTTGTAAGTTTGATCGCTTTGAATGCTTTTAATACGAGATAGGGAGGGAGAGAGATGGATGGTAACGGAGGGGGGTGATGGAGAGAGGGAGTTAGATGGAAGGGGTGGAGAGAGGGAGGGGGAGGGTGGGAGATGGAGGGAGAGAGGGGAGGGAGAGAGGAAGAGAGGGGAGGGAGGAGGAGAAGGGAAGGAGAGGGTGGGAGGGGGAGGAAAATAGGAAAAAAACACTCCGTTCTTCATTTTTACTTTATTCGACGGGTATAACTGTGTACTATCTTATTCTTGCGATGCTTATATGTTACACGGTCGAAGTTTTAGATTCACTAAATCCGTTGAAATTCAACGGGCACTCCTGCTAGTTCTCTATAAACGATTATTGACCTGATACCTTCTTAGAATGGAATTAGCAGTTATATCACATAACTTATATGTAGTTTTTTGATGCTGAATAATTAATTTGAGTTATTTTGCAGCCATACTTGTAAACTCAATCTCAGACGAATCTTACCATCATTTATAATTCTAGTGTTATAAGAATTTTCCCAAGCTAATTTTATCCTCATTTTATTGAAATTATGCATTCGAAAACAATAATAAACGTAAAGAAATACTCGTGTGAAATCTCCAACTTCGCAATCGGCTGGCCATCGCGTCAGGGTGTTTCGTAACAATTTGCAAGAACGAAAGGAAGCCTTCAATTAAAAAAAATGAACGGAATTCACAAAAATATACATTCTGGATATCTGTATTCCACCAAGCATACAGATATCATCTCTCACATTGAAACGAAAACTTTTTCAAAATAATAAAAGCTTTAGAGATGAAAGCCTTTTATGTCCTTGGCCGATATGATGTTCTTGCCTCCTAACCGGACGATCCTGCCGTGTATATTTTTATTTGCGTGCGCGTGTTTGCGTGTGTTCCCGCGCGAGGAGCAGAGATATAAACGTTGATAACAAAGGAGGAGGCTTCGATTCAGCGGAAGACGAAACAACACTCCGTTGGCAACATTTTTTTTAGTTCATCCGCTTGACCGAGCGGAATAGCCGTTTCGAGTAGTTATGAAACAGAATGCGAGGGGTTGAGGATTGGGTGCCCCCTCCACCCTTTAACGCAAACGTTTTCGGCGCGTAATTGCACCAGCTAGCTCTTAAGTCCGTGTGGGAAATTTCTCTTTTCGGGGGAGATCGAGGAAATAAATTAGAGGAGAGGGTGAGAGAGGGAAAAATATGAAAGAGGGGGATGAGGAGGAGGAAGGAAGTTTCGGGACGAAAGATTTGTATCTCCCGGGGATCGCGTGTCCGCTGGTGACTTTAACGCTAGGGGGGGTGGTGGAGGAGGGATGGAGTGAGAGATAGGGAGGAATGGGGTGAGAGGGGGAGGAGGAGGAGGAAGTGAGGTGGTCGGAGGATTGTGCATGGCTGGATTGCAAAGAGGGGTGGGGTGGAGGAGGAAGGCTGTAGCCAAATGTGTGTGTGTGTGCTAGTGGATGGAAAGGAAGAGGTTTGGGTGGACGGGTGTGGAGGGAGGAGACTTTTCGAACACTCCCTTGTGGAGGGTGTTGACACTGAGCGGATGAAACCGATTTGGTAGATTTGTATGGGATGATAGTCGATGTCCTTGCCTCGATCCTCTTCAACGTGCTCATAAAATATATTTTCACCTGGTTACATTGTCCGTGGCGATCAGTTGTCCGCCACGGTTACCCCGTTATTTACGAATGCTGAATCGGGCCTCTTTTCGCGCTCTTTTCTTTATTTCTTTTTTATCATTTTCTATCTGAGATTTTGCGCTAGTAATTTTGTTTTGCGTAACTTACGACCAATTTGAGGTTGTGGAATAAGCGTGAAATTCGGCCATGAACCCAATGGAAATTCACGCTTTCCTAAGAAGTGGGCGGTAAAATAAAAAACTATTGGACTGGTTACCAAAGAGAAAAGGGGGTTAGTAACTTCGTCTTCCTAAATATTTAAAATGAGAAAATGTTAACGTAATTGTTAATAACCTCCCAGGAAAAATCAAAAAAGGGATCCCGTGATAGACGGAGAAAGGAGACCCGATACGCTCTTCTTTCTCTTATTTACAGTAGTAAACATGAATATCACTTGTAAACTGTGTACTATAAGGTACATAAACCATGTAAATAACAATTAGCAATTATAAAGTTAATTTTATTGCGATTTGGCTTATTATCTCTTAGTTAGGGTTCCGCGAGAAAAAATATTTAAATATAAGGGTTCCGTGGCTTCAAAAATTTTGGGAACTCCTGTTCTAGAAAAGCATTCCGAAGTATCTTTGTTTCAAATAAGATTTAAAGTTTGTATTTTATTAGGCGAAAAATGCAAATAAAATCGAAAAGCCATTTTTTCTAATAGTTTTTACGAAGGATTTATGAAAAAATTTTCGCTAATAAAAGACGATTTAGAAAACAAAACCGTTCTGTTCCGTGTCCTTCTATGGGAACGCGATATGCCGCGTGGGCCTCCTTTCCTCCAAAACTGCAACAACAGAAACGTGGAAAGATGAGCGCTGGGAGTCGCAATCACTCCAGGGAATCGTTCCCGGAAATCTTCCGCGACGGAGTAAGGAATTTCCAACTCCCGCGATAACACTGGAGGAGGAACAAATTCATCAACCTCGATGACATCGTGTAAAACTGCATATCCTCAAAAGTTCTCTCGTATCCAAATTATGGAGAAAAAAAAATGAAGGGGGAAGAGAGAGAGAGAGATCGCTTATCTCAAAAAAGAGACTTGGCGCATTTTTTGAGAAGAGGTCGAGAGAAAAGAGAGATGCTTTCAGCGGAGATTAAAAAAACAAAAGATCTTGCATGCGAAAGAAGAAGGCAGGAATACAATGAAGTATGAAAAGTGAAGCTTGACGCTGTACACGAAATGTGCCTCCTAGTGCTAAGACACGAAATTCGGTAATCAGGAGAGAGAAAGAAAAATGGCAGAGAAAGAGTAAAAGAAACCTTATGGAAAAAGGAGTAGTTTAAGAGAATGAGATGGGGGAAGACAACGTTAGAAAGGACGTCATCGTGGGAGAGGTAGGAAATAAAGAAAGAATTAAATATCCCCATCCTTCGCGTGAATGTATGTGGGGAGAATGTGCAGAGGATGGTGAGACAGAGAGAGGCAGGGGGGTTGGGTTGGTGAGCGGAATGAGGTTAGAAAGGAATGGGAGGGGGCAGGAAGAGAATGAGAAGATGTAGGTTTAACGGAAAAAAGGGATAGACGAGAAATGGGGAGGAAAAGGAAATGAGACGCAGCCCTTTTCCTCCTTTGTCCTGAGAGAGGAGGCGAGGGGAGGAACAGAGAGGGAGGATGGGAAAGGGGAGGCGTGGAATGGGATGCCGTGGAAACGAACATCCGAGGAGACATTATGAAAGAAGACACAGCGAAAGGGTGGGAACGTAATGGATCAGGAGTGCAATTTGTGTAGGAAAGAACGAGTAATATACATAATGCTTTGTATCACTAGGTTGTGTTATCGTTTAGGATGAAGATCTCACGGACATGTCTGACTTGCACCCATTTCAGCACATAAAATTTAGCGATGTAATCCATCGGAAACAGTCAAAATCGCTCTGAAATCCTAAATGAAAATCTTGAATATATGAGAAGCGGAATGTGACGATCTTGATTTGATGCACACGGCTGAAATAATTACGGAAGTAACTTTATATTCTGGGCAAGAGCACGTGCGGTAAATGAAACACATAAGCGAGATTATTTACTGCACGTCTTTCCCTACCTCGGGGGTTCACCAGATATCGGCCGCTTCCCTGAACTAAAATGACCTCTTAAGCAATGTTAAAAATTTTGGGCAGCAATGTGAATAAAAATTCTATTGACTTCTGTAGATTTAGAATAAATATTGCCTTGAAATAGAAGTTGAATAGGAGAACCATAAAAACTTTTAAACCAATTAAAATTTGACGAAAAAGAATAAAATTAATCTCGAGAAAGAATACCTACCCTAGCTTTTCTCATCAAGCAAAAAAACGTAAATTTATGTCTAAATAAAGCCAATTTATTAAATGAAACTTTCACGCGGAAAATTTTACATACATTTTAAGAAATAACAGTGGAAAGTTAAACGGTAAAAATGTCGCGACGCCGCTAATTTTTTATTAGCCGATCGAACAAAAATTTTCCCATTAAATTGTCTCTCAGGAACAAATGTAAAGAAATAAAGCATAAAACCAACGAAAAATATTATTAACTCCGAGAGCCTTGGCTCTGACGAAGACTCCGCCGATTCACGATAATAAGGAGGGATCGAAATAAAAGTTTTCGTCGTCATTTGTCTTGGCACAAGTTGAAAGAGTTTTCTGACGCCGTTTGCTGGTGGGTGGGTGTGTGAGAAAAAGAAGTGGGAGAGGATGGAAGAGGAGAGGTTTGAGGGAGGAAGGGAAGAGGAGAACCTGAAATCGCGGAGAAGGGAGGGAGTTTTTGAGAGAACGGTTTTGTTTGAGGAAAGAAGAGGAAGAAAAGTTAAAAAAAAGAGCACGATCGAGTGGCAAAAACTCAGAAAAGAAGAAACTCTTCTTTAAACTCTTGGCATCTTCCAAATGAGTTTACTTCTTTCGTGTTCCATAATTCCCCCCTGGCGAGGCGCACAGTCGGTGCAACTTTGGCAGTAGTTGGAAAGGTATAAAGTTGTTGGGCTCGGCGAAGAGGGGCGCAGGGGGGAGAAGAATGAGAGAGAGGGTGGAAGAGATTGAGGAAGAGGAGGTTAGGAGTAATAGGAGAAAATACAGAAGGGTGAGTGAGAAGATTTCCTAACTGACTATTCCAAGTTGGGGATTAGAGAGGAGGAGGTGAAGAGGGTGGGACTGAGGAAGAAGGAACTCAGCGAGCATATTAATTAGGGGGACCAAATTAAGGGAAGGAGGAGTTGGTTGGTAACCGCCAGCAATCCCACCAATGGCAGCGCATTCATTTTAAGGAACTTGGAGTAGGAGGAGGGATGTAATACACTATCTTCGGGAGAGCGATGTAACCGAAAGGAAGTTCAGGGATTACGTCGGCCATTTGTTAAATGTTCTTTTGTGATTACACGCTTGAGTACCAAGATATTGCAGATTCTCAAGTTCGATCGGAAGAAGCGGGATACGGAAATATATATGCCGCATTCCTGCCGACTTGAATTGTTGCTATCTTAAATGATGCTATCGCCAACTTAAACGAGTGCGTAGTTGGCGTCGACATTTTTTGCGTTTGAGATGCGCGATATTAGGCCAGAGTCAACGCATGCATCTTTTTTGTTTAATGTGATAGGCACTATTTTTATAGACATGAACCTTTTACAAATGTTTTTATGAAAACACGAGATTAGTACATTTTATTGGGATTTCGTCCGTTTCATATAATAATAAAATAATATTAATAATATTATTTATTTACCGCAGCTTTTATTAGTCACTGTATGTTATTCATTTTTACCAAAGTATTGTTTCTGAGCGCTATTTAGAATAAACTTAATTAATTAAATGTAAGCTTTAGCACTCATTCATTCGCTAAACATTCATTATAATTCCTCATGGCTTAGCGGAGAATAAAAATGCCATTGATTAAAAAATTAAACTGATTTTTTCGTAACCTGAACCACACATTGTCAAACTAGATTAGTTGTCATTCGAAATTTTTTGATTTTCATTACAAATATTTGTTTATCATTTATTTAGAGACACCCAAAGCGACCGTTTGCTATAATTTAATACTCGAGAAGCTGGGAATTTGTAAAAGTTCCTTGTTGAAACACTCCATGCCAGAAACTAGTGTATTATATGAAGCTCAAAACTAGTTTTCGCCCATATCATGAGCTATTAATGGAATCTCGAGCAGGATTTTCACCAAGCTTCTATTATTCCCTAACACAGGAACGATAGTGAGGTCTGTTATGGAAACAAAGGATAAAAACTGTTGCAGTCAAAGTTCATAACTGCGTTAAGTTTTTACTCCATGGTTGGATTTTTTTACTCTGCTTTTCTCTATAACACATTCACCCTTCCTACTCTTTCTCCTATCTCATTTTCTATCTTCCTGCCTCTTTCTTCCTTTCTCCTTCCATCTCGACATAACGGCAGCCATAACTACGAGGTTTTCCCCAAGCAGTTATGCCTCCAAGTGTCTTCAGAGGGCAGTAAAAGGGACCCATCTTAAGATTTTCATAACTGCGTCCCTCGTGACTGCTCTCAGGAATTCGCCTAAGTTTTTGGAGGACGGAAAATTTCGCTGCGAGTTTTACGAAGCATAGCGAGAAGTGAAAATACGCGACCTCTGGAATCGAAAATGAGGCCAAATTCGGTTATGAAAACATGGGGGGAGTAAATGTGTCGAGAACAAATACATAAATGGAAATTCATGAAAATATTTCATGGAGTTTAGTGTCTATGATGTTCATAATGTTTAAATTCTTAGAGCATAACGGTAGTTAAAGTTTTAACATATGAAAGGGACTCGACAATGCCGTACAAAACTAAAATTGCAGTACTATAGTGTACTGGGTGAGTGAATATTGCTGAAATTTTAGTTATGTGCGGCATTGTCAGTCCATTTCATACGTTATATCTATGATGTTATTTGCTTACATCGTATAGCTCTGATGAATTTTGTTTTATATTTCCAATTTATTTTCTCTTTATATTAATTACCTTCTACGGTGAAGTATTTTTGTAGTAATCTCCAATTGCGACTTTTAAAATTTTTATGCATATACAGTGGAACATATACAATGCTTTTATTCAAGCGATAACCAATTTAAACATTTACCTCGTAATTTTAATTAAGAAAGACTACAGTATACCTCCTAATCAACCGTTTAAAACATAATAAATCTAAACAAAAGATACTACATTTTTTAACTTTAAACCACAAAGGAGGAAATAGAATTATCATCTCGTATATGCAGTACATGGAGTAAATGTCTAGATATCTCTTACACTAGGACCACTAACACACTACAGAAATTTAAACTCTTAATTCATACTTTCACGCTTGATAGACCCGAAATTCCGCTACAACAAATGTAAAATAAGCTACGCGAAAATATTACTAGTATTATGTCATAAGCGTATTCCAAAATTCAAACCTTTATGCTATCATAACCGTTTTATATGCAAATGCCCATAAATATTCGGAGTAGAGTGACTTACTCATTAAATAAAGGAAATATATTGCGACTAAGGAGATAGTTACGTATAACCTCAGGGACACATTCTTCAATGATGACAGATCGTTCCTTTGTAAGCCGAGAAGGCGAGAATGAAATACATTATTAAAACATGTAAAAAAGAGCTGCGGTGTCTAGAGAAAACCAATAATGCGAACGAAAATAATAAAAAAGCGCAAAATTGCAGAAATTCAGTATCAGGGGAAGAGAAAAACGATAAAGGAAACTTATTCTAAGAATAGTGCAAGTCGAATGGAAGATAGAAGCAAAGGGAAACGGAATGAATCAAGGATAGGAAAATAAAAACGAAGAATGAAAGGGTATTGGAGGCGTAGAAAGAAAGGGAAGGGGAGAGAGAGTTGGAGGATGAGGTGCCGGCTGACGATAGGGAAATGAGGACCTTCCGTCCGATATGCATTTACATATATACATGCACACACAAGCATACAAATATTTTATATATATATATATATATATATATATATATATATGAGTAGGCAACTAATACACACACACGTATGCCTCTCTCTTTATCTGCCCCTCCCCTCTTTCCAGCCGGGATATCCTCTCCCCTTTTCTCTTTCCCCCAAAGGCATTTTTTCTCGCCGTCCTCCAACACACACACATTATATCGCCGCAAATGTATTCCTCCGCGTCCCAACCACCCAGCGATTTATGTGACGATGTGCATGTCAGGAGTGGGAGGAGAAGTGGTTCTGGGAGGAGGAGGTGCGGTTTGGAAGGGAACGGACACCGAGGAAGGGAGAGGTGGGGTGTGTGTATAGGAAGGAGGGCGAAACGGGTAATGAGAGGGAGGACTTACTAGCTGTGCCACGCCTCTCTCTCTCTCTCTCTTTTTCCTCTTTTGTCGCCGCCGCAGCTCCACATCTCCCCCATCCAAAACACCTCCCCCAGCCGTTCTCTAACCCACTCCGCACCATTCCGCCCTAAATCGCACCGGCTCCCTTCCCTACGGCGATAAGCAGCGTAGCTCTCCCCCTCCTTCTCTTTTTCACTCTGCCCCCCTCCCCCACCTCCCTCTCCTCCCCCTTAAGCGGTCGCGGGAACGGGGGTGCGGTGGACTCTTTCCGCCATCGCCTCTCCGCAAAGGGAGAGTCGTCGCTTGCTAGCCCCCCAAAAACATTCGTATTTTTTTATCGCTTGACCGTTGACACAAGATGGATTCGATGCGACATTCGTCAAAATGACAAAAATTTGAAAAAATCGGCGAGATTATTTTTTTTCTCTCTCTTCCCCCTAAAATTCCGCTTCGTTCCTCCGTTTTATTTCCTTGATTTAGTGTGTTTGCCGGAACGAAGGCCGAAGCGTCCGCTTCTCGATCGTGTATTTTTTTGGGGTAGTCTTATCGTGTTTGGGAGAGATTGCAGTAGTGTGAGATGGATGGTCGATAAGCAACCACGGAAAATATCGTAATTCCGTGGATGAAATTCCCGTGAAATCCTTCGTTTTCGAATAAGAGTTTTGAGGTATTTACATGCTATGGTTCTTTGCAAATAAGGCTTGTGAGAAGGTGATGGATGGAGAAAGAAAGTTATCCAAAGAAAAATCAAATCGTGCTATGAGAACACCCTAACCTGCCGTAATCCCACACTTCTTAGGTTTTAGCGAGTAAAAGAAACATTTGCAGAAATATTCTCTTTAAATTTACGCTTACTTTAACTAAACTTTCTACCTGGAGGGACACAATTTTATGAATAAGCAAAATTTACGAACTAGGCAAATCGAATGCTTATTGAAATCCTTATTTATACTTAGTACCGCAATTCGGTTTATTATATTTTACATAAAATTAGATGTATCAGCCGCATAAATTTCTGTTCTAACATTTTACTAAAATTAGCAATGACCAACGCTATACTCTTAGATTACAAGGAAATAGAAACCCGAGTATGTAGTCAATTACAGTAGAGATTATAATTCTTATAAGAAATACTGAAGACAAACCTTATGATACCACAACTCCACAGTTGAAGTTGACTTGTGACAGCAAACTGTTGCTGAATATCATTACGATAAATAGTTTAGCTAGTCTATACCAAAGAATCTAATTGTAATCCGAAATGAAATGTCCCATAGCATATTTATTATTTGAACCGCCTAAATGTATAAAACGTATGTGACGACATTTCATTCTTTAGTTTCAGGGGTTCATGCGCATAAAAGTTATTTTTCGTTGCTTTCCTTGTATCACCGCAATGCCTGTAGCTGAGGCTGAAATAAAAAAGTGGGAGGAATCCCACAAGTCAGCGTATCTACCCTTCCCTCCCCTCTTTCTCTCTCTCACTCTCTCTCTCTCTCTCTGAGGCGCGGGAGAAAATGTTTTGCATCGCTGACCCACGGATATCTACTCCCTCCATCGTCGCTGTCTGGTCTGACAGTTTGGTGAACAAACCCTCCGGGAAACATATTATATAAACTTGATAAGAAAGCGGAGTAATGGCGGTTGATAAGGGAAATAAAAAATTGCGGCCAGGAACGGAAAACAAGAGAAGATGAGCGAGCAGCGAGAGAGAAAGAGAGAGATAGGGAAAGGAAAAGAAAGAGCGATAGCGAGAGGGAGAAAGGGGGAAAAAGAGAAGAGAAACAAAAGAGACGATACGACGTAGGAAAACAAATAAAAAAATAAAAGTGATTTAAGCGGAAGAGATACATTGTGAAAAAAAGTAAGTCGCGGGTGTATAAAAAGGGAGGGAGAAGTGGGAGAGGAGAGTACGAGAGGAGGGAGAGAGTAATGGGAGTGGGAGAGAGGAGAGGAGGGGAGAGTAATGGGAGAGGGAGAGAGGAGAGGCGGGGGAGAGTAATGGAAGAGAGGAAAGGGGGGGAGAATAAAGGGAGTGACAGGATAGGGAGAGAGAGGAGAGGGGGAGAGCGTGAGATAAAGGAGAGTAAGAGGGGTGAGAGAGAGAGAGGAGAGGGAGAAGAAATGGGAGGAGGAGGCGAAAGGGGTAGGGAGAGATTGGTGGGCGAGTGGAGCCAGTAAAGAGAAAGGACGTTAACTGAGAGTTTAGTGTGACGTCGCCCATTTAAACCCTTTTATTTACTTTCTCCTCCCAGTTTGTTTTCCCTCCTCCTTCACACTTTTTCCTTGTCACCGTTGTCACCGCTTTTTGTGTCTCGGCTCTTCGCGACCAAAAAAGTTATGCACACAATGGCCTTTTTCGGGGGAAGTGGGGATGGGGCGTTATCCATCCTCGGTTATCCTAACCCGCGGAGCGAGAACGACCAATGGCGCCCTACCCATCTCTCTCTCTCTCTCACGAACCGCCAGCCGCCACACCTCCCACTTCCCCCCTGCAACAACATACCGCCTCCCCCGCCTCCCACTCCACCTTTATTTTTCTCGCAGACGCACTCCCTCGCACTGACTTCCCGTATCCTTCTACTGTGCGTGGGACGCGCAGCGGTTTTCGACTATTATTTTTTTATTTTTACGAGTCGAGGCCGGCGCCAACCGTTACTTAAGCCCTGCTAAGAGGATGAGGGGTGTGTGAGTGTGTGTGTGTGGGTGGTGGTGTCGCGTTTTGCCCCCTTCCTCGCAGCTACAACGGCGCGCCGCCCTTCTATTCCGCGGCGGGGTTCCCCGCCCTTATTTAGGGAGCGATTCCTCATCTCGTTATTCGGTATCCTATTACACTGGCAGCGTCACTCCCTCTCCAGCTACCTCCTCGACTCTCTCTCTCTCTCCCTCTTCCCTCCATCACAGTCTCTGCTTGATATGCATCCATCCCCTTTTCCCGCCCCCTTCTTACTGCCTCGTGCAGAGGAGAGATATGCGTCGCGGAGATCCAGGTTGTTCCGAAGAAGGCAGAGGAAGGAAGGAAGGAATCACGTTTTCTAAGGTATACGAGTGAGACTTTCAACGGCGTTTCTAAATGTATTTTTCTGTTAATTTTGGCCAAGTGATATATAGTTTGACAATTTTAGTGCTATATATATTTATATGGTAATTTATCTAGCTGATTTTTCATGAAACTTCCGCAATCTCTCAGGGAATTTCCCTGGACTAGAAAACGATAGAATGAAGCAGATGAGCATTTCAGGTTCGAAGTAGTCTTGCTCGGTAGTAATTCGTCGACAATCAGTTATTTTTTAAGAGAATTATACTGAAAAGTAGTTTTCTTAACTGGGACACAGCCCTCAAAACTCATTACTTTGAGAAAGTAGTGTCTTAAAAATAGTTTCACAGTGAGTTTTAATCTCTAATCATTTCCTTGATTTAATTATGAACCTGGTAAAATGTTTAGAAATAGTATTAATTTTGCTTAACTTGTTAAGTATTTCTTAGCAGTATTTCATTTCCAAAGCAACGTTTTGCGTCTGTTTTTCAGATTTAATTATTGAACGAATGTTATTTTATTTTGTGTACTACAAATTCACAAAGTAATGACTACATCGAGCTATGATTTTAGTAACAGCAATAAAGGCGACTAAAGGTTCCCCGTGTTCTCAAAAGGGATACTTGTACTCAGAATGAATACGATTAACTCTTGAGTATTCGATTAGAAGAGTATCATCATATCATTGGAATTACTGTCATCCCTTTATTAATTTGCAGTCTCGCCAAAAGTCTTATATAAGAGTGCCATTTACCAACTTTTTTTTAGGAGAAACACATCTGCACCGTCTATTTTTCTCCAAATGTATGTAACACGTTTTTATTTTTCCCACCGACCGTGACGATGAACATGTACACAAAACTCGCATGGATTCGTGACAATAAAGTCATCAGAGAAGAGAGAGAGAGAGAGATTCGCTTAATTCCTTCCCCCCTTCTGTTGTACCAACAACCAAAGCAATGGCGTCAGTGCATTCGGTGACTGCGCGCGGAGTTGGAGGGTAGTAGTTAGCGCAGATGGGAGAAGGAGAAGCGGTGGAGAGAGGAGAAAAGAGAGAGAGAGAGAGAGAGGGGTGGAAAAGAGCGAGAACCATAAAGCTGTCACGTGGAGATGCATTCGCCGCTCACCCGGATGCACGGTGGGGTGGAGAAAGAGTGAGAGTGAGGGAGGGTGAGGAGGAAGGGACGGAGGCTGAGAAGAGCGGAAAGGGGGAGGGAGAGAGAGGGGAAGGGAGGTCCAGAGGGAGCGGGTTTGCTTTTGCCGTGCAGAGAAAGGTTGGGGAGAGATCGAGAGGATGGGAAAAGTGAGCAATCACATGGGATTGCATTTTCGTGAATTGGAGACGACCCGTGATGATTTATTAGTGTGCTCACCAATTGAGTAATTTGAGTTTGCACGGGAGTTTAATGTGCAGTTTAAACTCTAGCACGCCACCGTCGCACCGATTGCATCAAATCGTGATGCACGTCACGGGGTGTATTAATTTCACGAGGATATTATAATTTTCGACGTTGCGTTTATGTTCTCCGCGTGTTTACGTCACATCAGTTAGGGAAATAATTTCCTCTGAACTGATGCACGGCGCAAATTTCGAGCTGATTTTTGAGCGCTAAATTGAAACGCTAAGTGCGGCTGATTTGAATGCGAACTTATTAAAACATCGAATACTGGGAAGCGCTAATTGTAGAGTCTATCCCTAAATTGTGTATGAAAAGATCGGATTAAGGGGTAATTTAACATTTGCTCACCATCTATTGTGATTGTTCCAAAATATTGCAGCATATTAACTTGTGAGCGCAGCTCAATTATCAAGTTCTGTGACGCAGTTCCTTTTTACTTACTATCTCGAAATTGGCTACCGATTATTCAACCTACAGATAAGACAGCAAATGCATTGAACAACGTAATTGAGGCAGAATGGGTGCGGATTTCCGGAACTTTAACCAAAAGAGGGAGACAAAACAAGACAGAACCGAATAATCGACCGGCAGCATATCGCTAGAAGCATAATATTCCAAGATATACGACAAAATTTTGCTCAATATGAGATCTGACGGGAGCACATGCGTTGCATTGGTCTAAGCTTAACATTTGTATCAGCAAAATTTAACATAGAAAACTAGGTGGAATATCTTACCTTAATCTTTTTTCGACTATCTGATTGTTCATTCGTGAGGAAAAAGACATGGGAAATGAGTCTCAACGCTTTCGTGACTCGAACCCTAGCATTCGAAAAAAAAAACTTCACCGCGTTACCAGTCCCTTACGAATAAATCTTAAATAGTAATGAATAAAACCAACTTCCTGTGGCAAAATTAATATCCTAAAAATCGCGAACGCTAAATCAAAGAGTTCGTGCAAATTTTAAGCCGTAATAAAATTCCCCTGCATTCACGTTTAATAACTTGTCCACAGATATACATCAAGTATAAACACATCCATATGAAAGAGCTTTGCTCCCAAATGTTTGCCGGAGAAACGCAATTAGAGGGAGATTTTTTTCATGATGTTGGGAATGTGTGGAAAAGAGAAAGAGAGAGTGGAATGGGAAGCGGTCGTGGAGAGGGACACGAACACAGTTTGCGCGCATATTTTGGTCATATCTCGTCGGAATTCATGCCCATGATCGCGGTGGCGTTTTCATTGCTGTTTCGGTCAACGTCCGAGCGAGGGATTTTTTTAGCGCGATTCCATTCGTCATTTTCGTGTCCGTATACCCTCTACACTTTCGCGCATTCCGAAAAAAATATCGCCCCAACTCGCTCTCTTTCTCTGGACCCATTCGTCCTCCGGTTTTCTCTTGTCTCTTTCCTCAGCCAAAATTTCGTTAACAAAGAACTAAAATTCCCACACGCACAATTAAAGAAATACTCCGATTGGTTTTTTAAACTCGTTATGATGTTTTAGAAATATTTGCTGTAAACTATCGAGAGAAAGAAATTGAAAGCGGTAGAATATATGCCAAATTAGTTCAAACGATTTCTGGTTAAACACTGAGGGCGGGTGGTAAATTTTATTCAGTAAAACGCCCACCTCATGACCGAGAACACTCAAACAAATGTTTGCGAAACTCTTCTTTCGGGGTAAATTATAACAATTGATTTATGAATGCTTGGTGGCATAACGTAACGGGAAAATGGTGTATGATTTTTCAATTTTATTAAGTCCGTGAAATTTCTTTTTTC
Source organism: Uropetala carovei (assembly GCA_036926305.1). Classification (NCBI taxonomy): domain Eukaryota; kingdom Metazoa; phylum Arthropoda; class Insecta; order Odonata; family Petaluridae; genus Uropetala; species Uropetala carovei. The sequence goes on along the minus strand of JAXCHB010000017.1, from coordinate 4,688,446 downwards.
TTGTTTGTTACGAAATTATGAATGTATATTATTTCTGTTTTATTATTAAGTTTAATGTCATTTCGCGATTTTCCTCGTACTTTTTGCAGGATAAAATGCGGCAATAACACTATCTCTTTCTAATCATCTGATCGTAGATATGTGATGAATGATGATGGAAATAATTAAAATAAGCTTTAATACAAATGCATTACTGTTAGATGGTTTTACAAAAATAATAATGTACACACGAAATCGTAAGTATGGCATTAGAAACTCGAAGTTGATACAGAAAAAAAAATACCATTATTTTAAGTTCAGAGTATGATTTTAATGTGTCATATAAAAATATGTCATATAAAAATGATATCTTATTGGCGTAATCTGATGTTTCTCTAAGTATAGTAGTTCATTACAAACAACATGCACCGAAAATATAAAATCAGCATACTTATATTTATGAAGGTTATGGACAACAAAATTGTTAAAATAATATGCAAATTGATCACGCAAATACAACGAATTAGAATGTTTTTTTCCCCGTGTTTTGTTATTTAACGGAAATTAATGCATTCACTGGGAAGTGACTAATCGTGAATAAGGTTTGCCTGAAAACGGTGATTGAAGTGAAGGTTAATCTTGATGACCACTAAGCTGACACGGACTGAAGTGGTGAGACGAACTTTTAAATTATGGAGACTTTTCGCTCATTTAAGAGGGTCAAAGCAAATTTATTTCGCCATCAAAGATCGTCTGAACTCGCAGAACGAACCGAATTTCGATGACAAGTTTCCGATTGATAAGTAATAAGACTAATTTATAAACTCATTCTTCTGAGGGAGGTTAATTCGATCGATTTTGGTATCCAATTAATCTTACGATATCTTTTAATCTTTCGCGCACACGCCAAAGCGCGTTACTCAATATGGTTGATATGCAAGGATGGCCAATTACGTCCGACGTAACGCAATCACAAAATCTATACGTATGACCCCTTCCCCCGTAAACTCCCTCTCTCATTACCCCGTTTTCAACCACCAAGCTCAAGCCCATAAGAGGGGAGGAGTTAGCGTGAACGAAATCTCACGATTCGTCACAACTTCCTCTCTATCTTGGGAATCGGCAATTAATCGCCGCTGAAATTTCGAAGGGAAAGTCAATTCGGAATTTAAACCGGCATTATGCCACGAGGACATAAGATAAAAATCGAGGATAAGAGCCGTTTTTCAATTTTTTCGCGTCTGAATTCACGAAATAAATTGCCCGCGATAGGAGGGGCGCTATCACGTAATTATAAGCCTTGCGATCAACACTTTTTTAAGAATGTAAGTAGGAGATAACAAGCTAACGCCATAAACTGTGATGAAAGGAGATTTAATTCTTTGCGATAGGCGCTAAAAGTAAGGTGGTTATAAAAAGTCCTCCTGATAGTCGCAACTGAGTCATAATATACATTCATAAAGGAGTAATTATATTCAGCGAGACAATACTAACAATAAGTATGAAAAAATCATTGTTATTGCGGCTCAAATATAGTAATTTAAGATAAGCATAAAATTTCGAACAGGTGTTATATTTTCTTCGATGGAAGTGACAGTGATCTACTTTATTTGCCAAAACATGCGAATTTAATTATTTTAAATTATTTCTCTGGCCTATACAAGATCGAGAATATAACACAAATAAAATTTTATCTGTTTGCTATGTCTACTTTTAAACGTGTAACCTGACCTGCAGAGCGTATAAACGGGGATTTTGACAAAATTACTCTCCGAAATAAAATTTCCGCAGTGGGTAAGCGCGGAGTGAAGCAAGCAATCAAAATTAGCTTTATCTAAGTGCCCGGATTATTCCTCCCTCCTTCCCGATCGCTAAATGTGGACAGCATCCGCGAAAAGGATAATTCACGATTGCAGCGCTACTCGCGGGCGGTTTTTGGGGCTCAATATTTCAACTCACTCATCCTGTTGCATTTTTGCTTCCAGTGTTCGGAGACAAATCGCGGGTAATCGCCGTTTCAATGATTATTCGGGGAGGGCGCCCGTTGCATGCTTATCTGCAGTTATACCCCGAGTCCTGACGTCATAATCGGTTTATCGATTCCATTATCCCGGCCGTGCATCTGATTCCGGGAGAACGTGTGCGAGAGAGCAACGAGTCGTCAAAATACACACACGTTCGGGATTTTCATTGGCTGCGACCATTTTTATTCGCTGACAGAATATTTTGCGACGAATTTTTAATAATGGAATAACGGCTGGATTAAAGCGCGAAATGAAAAGAGGGGTTTTGGCGGCGCACCGAAAAGAAAAAAACAACGAAACTCGAGGTTTTAATTCGCTTTTGATGATGATGCGCATTACTGGACCGATTTTTGGCGTCCGTCTGTTTGGCGAGATCGCAAAATGAGACTAGGATGGATAATGCGTAGCTTGGCTCTAAATTGAGAGATTATGAATCGAAGGCACTCTTCCTCCCACAGTCTACTTTTTTTTACTATTCAAATGATCATTCTCGCCTAATAAGTGTCGATGATCATTATAATATACATGTATTAGTTTCGTAGAAAGCACCGTTAAAAACTTTTTTCTTTCTATTAAAAATTCTACATTGAAATCTTTTAACATTTGAAAGTTTTTTTATAATCCTACGATTCCGGATGAAAACACCAGATAACAATTCTGAACTAGACGATTACATTTTCAGGGAAAAAATTATATTTATCCATTAATGTACGAGCCACATAGGACACTAGCGTATTACATTCCCGAAAATCCGGGATTGAAACGAATTCATTAAGCTCATTCACGGAATTCACCGAAAAATTGATAACATTCGTATAATTCGTGCAAATGGCTCCTCGAACAAGGGACATCACAAAAAAAACCACCGAATCGGGAAGGTGTGAAACCGATTAAAACAACTTCCACGCACTACAAAAATTAACAAGTCTGATATCCGCTCCGATAATCTCCCAAACTTTTCAATGAATTGCGAGAGGAAAACGCGGGATGAAGAAGGGTAAAGGTGGGACCCGAGGGATGGGGAGAGGGGTCCGGAGATAAAAAGAGTGACGATTTTAGCTATAGGTGCTCATGAATTAAAAGGGCGCCGCATTATTATCGGGACGGCCTCTATGGACCGTGACGCATATTTCCGCTTATGAGGGCGTTTTTACAACGAGATTAGAGTCGAGCGTAAACCAAAGGCGGCGCAATATAATACTCTCCAACGTATTCTCTCTCGGCGGAGAGAGATTACATTTGACGAACGAGGTCGATCCAGGATCAGCGGCGTTTTCGCGGGGGCGGGATGGCCGGGGGAGGAAGAGAGGCCGGATGAGGCACGGATGGGGGATGGGCGGAGGGGAAAGTACTGCAGGATTTCGGAACGTGTGTCGGAACGAGGTGTCTGGTCGGCGGGGAGGACGGGGTGGGGTGGAGGACGCGAGAGAGGAAGCTTATGCGTGCGATCCCCTAGCGTGTATCCACGGGCGAATCCCGGCCACCTGAACTTTCCCAGACCTTATCTCTCCGGTTGGTTCGAGGACAACGCTATGAACGATTTGTGTTCTCAAGAAAAATGCCTGGGCGACCCGTGCTAAAACCGATGCAAATCCGGATACGGACGAGGACAGCGGATGAATCCGACGATACGCGGCGCATTTAGTGTAATATTTGTCCCGATGGAGCCATTAATTCAAACAAACTGCCCCTTCCACGTCGCCTCCCGCATCCTGCCGCCGCAACCTTTCACCGTGCGGGGAGGAGGTTTGGGGAGGGGAGGCGTTTTAGGGTATGAGGAGTGGGATGGAGGTATGGAGAAGGGGGAGAGCGTGGCGTATTAAAGAGAGCATGTTGTACGGGGTGAAGATAGGTAGGAAAAGAGGAGGTCGCGATAGATAAACTGGGAACAAACAGGAGTAGACGTTTATGAGTGAGGTGGAGGGTACGGAGGGCGGAAGAGGTAGGTGAAAGCGATGGAGGGAGGAGACGTCGGATGGAGTGTGTGCGGAGGAGGGTGGGAGGAGGAGGTTGGCGTCCGCGGAGTGGACAAGGGAGAAGAATAGACCGGACGCGGAGCAGAGGGCGCGGCTGATACGGGTGGACTGGCCCGGAGCGAATAAATGGAAGCCAAACTCGCTCATGATTGGTCGCGATAATGCGGACAGTAGGTGGAAAGAGGGCGGGGATGTGGGTGTGTGGTCGCGGGGATGGGTCGGGGAAGGGGGATGGTAGGGGGAAGGGGGATGGTAGGGGGAAGGCGAGGGGATGGGGGTGGGAGGCAGGAGTGGCGCCTTGATGCACGGTTCAAAAAGCTCTCTCCCGAAACACGCTGTAGCGAACCCTGTGTATGAATCTCCGATATTTTTTTCGCCCACTTTTCATTTTTTTTTCGCGAGAAAAAACAACGCCACAGAGAGATAAAAAAATTTTAATAACGTTTTTTTATTGACGCGGGCCGGCAGTAAAAGCGAGGGAACTTGAATTCTGCGGTGGAAAGAGACGCGCTGGCGGAGGAGAGAGTGAGGAAGATCGAGGGGGGATGAGAGGCAGAGAGGGTCGTTGGCATAATTTTCCAACTTGTCGTGCGGTGAGAGATATGCGCGTTTTCGCCGCTGTTTTGTGTGTGTGTGCGCGAGCGCGCGCGTGTGTATGTGCCGTCCGTATAAATAGCCCGAGAGGAGGGTGAGGGAAGGAGAGAGAGGGAATCGAGCGTGTTTGTTACATTTTGCCTTTGGGAGATTTAGTGCTCCTCTGTCATGGAGGTTTCGGGAGGTGACGCGAAAATGAACGAATCGTCACTAAAAACGAATAAAATCTGTTTTTCGTGCTCGCGCGGTCATTAACGATCGCGGTTTTCCCCTCTCCCTCCCTCTCTCTCTCTTGCATGTCTCATCTGTAAAACGTAAAAGGGAATGGCAATTGGTGATTTGCTGCCATCGTCACCTTTTTTATCGAAAAGCCCCGTTGATGCGTTATTCGTTAATGTGGGAGCGTCAAAAATGTCCTTCATCGTCCTTTATTTTCCTCAGAATCCGTGAGTTTTGATCGCGAGTCCGATTGTACCTTCGTCGGTGCGCGCGCAACTATGTTTGCGTTTGTGCAGGAAGTAATACTGATCTCTATTAAGGTAGATCATTTCAGACGATTTTTTTCTCCGACCTGTAAATCATAATAGATTTGATCTAACGCGAGATTTTTGTCGAGAATTTATGGCCCTTCAGCTAAGAGAAAATTAATGTTTTTACGCTAAGTAAAATATTTATCATAATTTTCCTCACGCGAACTTTTATGGTTTTATGGCGTACTTTCATAGTAATAGCCGCAAAAAACTGGCATATAAACAGCGGTAATCCTGCATTTATCTCAATTCAGGAATGTTATTTTATGTTGCAAATTACATTTTTAAAACGACTGACTTTCATAAAAATGAACCGAAAATGGAAAATTATGCTCACCTCAGGGATCTGGTTGATGGCCAAGATAATTCCGACAGCAATAATACGACTGGAAATACCCGATTCACTTTTCGGATAAAAAGCAGCAGTGATCAGTGGTGTCCAATCTTCGTCACACCATCGCTGTGACTAAGAATGGACAGCAGAGGAATGCACTGAGATTTAATTAATCATGAAAACAATGCCCGCCTATGTAAGTGGTGCCCAAACGACGGCCCGCATATTTTTAGCAATTAAAGGACACAAATCCTGAATTTCCTTAAGCTATTCTTAAACTCTATTTTCGTCAGGGTATGGCCCACGAAGAGAGCGGAATCGCGATGTTAACAGCAATGAGTCATGTGGCTCTCGGGCCGAAAAGTTTAGGCACCACTGGTTTATGTCAATTAGCCAATTCATATTGAAAAATTCCGAAAATGACGCATGAAAGACGCAGTGTGTGTCTCCAAAAAAGGTTTGGACTCAATTCAAACATATATCGCTATTACTATCAGAAGCAAAAGACATTTTAAAATGTTGAATAAACTCAGTTAACACACAGAAGCATATTGACTTACGTGCCTTTTAGTGATTAGTTACGTTAAATGTCTATTAATAGATTCTATATTTTAGTTTTAAATGTAAAGTCAATTTCGGATACGAAATTTAAAGTAGCGGAAACGTCAATAAGGTATATTATTGAATACTTTCATTATAAAAAATTTTCACGTAGTTTCTAACCATTTCAATGTTTCATAGCATAGCACGAACAAAACAGAAAATAATATCTATTTAAGAAATATTTCTTGTACTATAGCAAACTTGTATCAAGAGTAGTTAACTTAATTATTTATTTTGACCTAATGACAACAAACTCCTGATTAATGCTTATGCGCTACAATATTTAATCAATGGAAATTTTACATATCATTATTTCATAGTTTACAACTTTATTTTAAATACTTTTAGAAAAATGTCTACAATGATAATGGATTTCCAAATCGCTCATTCTAATAATATAAGTCCCTTGTACTAGCAAGAATCCGCAATGACTACTTTCAATGAATGGAATTGCATATGCAACAGATTTATTGAAGATTTTCGAAAATAATTTAGGGAAACGCAATGCAATCCATGTCAACAGGTAGAAACATTGAGTATTCCTTGGAATCTGACGTTCGATTTCTGTGATCTTTCGACAGGGTTATATATTATACGTTATTTATGATGATTCGCGAATATAAGTATACGGCAGACAATCCCATAGAAGAAAAAACTTGTTTGAAATATAATTTTGCGTGAAATATACTAATACAAGTACATATTATAGTTTTAAAGCAATTTATACTGTTTTTATTAGTAACCGCAGCTATATCTTTTTTCATGAAATTTTCTAATTTTATAGCCGATTTTTGGCGATATTAGAAAATCGAGGCGAAAGTTAAATTCAGTATAATGAGACATTCAGCACTTTTCAGAAACTAATTTCGTAGTAAAATGTTCGGAGCTCGGCTCTAGAAGGTCTAACAAATGCTCACAAAGAATCACGATAAAACATTTTCTCTCTCTCTCTCTCCCACATCCCTATTCAGAGGCGACCGTCTTCAGGAGAGGGTGATCGCCTTAAAGACGGGCGCCTATGGGTCGCGACCACAGGAACCGCATTAGAGAGGGGGAGGAATGGGGGAGAGGCGGGGGATAAGGAGAAAACGAGGGAAAAATGGAGTGGGTGAACCTCGAGGGGGGGGGTCTCGCAAAAGGGGACGGGGAGAAGATGAGGCGCCCGCGAGGTATAGGCGATGCTTTAAAAAAAAAAAAAGGCGGCGCTCTGTGGAGGAAGAAGAAGAGGGGCAAAAAATCTGTAAGATGAGAGCCTTGTCCTTTGGCGCCGCCTCGGATGAGCAGCGGGGGTGATGGGAGCGGAATGGTGGGAAAGGAGTGGAGAAGGGGGGAGAGAAGAGTGAGAGAAGGAGAGGCAGAGGAGATGGTTTTTGAGGAAGGGAAGGAGTTTCTTTCTAAGAAAGAGAGAAGGGACAAGATGCGTTTGATGAGAAAGGGTGCGGGGAATATTTGGGGATGGGAGAGCGAGATGAGATTGAAAGTGTCGGATTAGAGATCGAAAGGAACTCCAAGAAAAATTCGTCGAGGTAGGTGTATGGTAGTTTCTAACATGTTTTTTTCGATATGTTTGATTATATGGATTCCAAAAATTATGGTTCCCACGTACATACGAGGACGGGCCACTAAATAACTGCAGATGACCGCGACCAATTACTCGTTGTCCACCAAATTAATAATTATGACAGATAGGATTCACGATTAACTGAAAATTTATCAAACTCTCCTTGCGGCTTTAGAGGAACTTGATAACTACATTTCTTAATCGAATCAATGGTTGGTGATCACCACAAAATATATTTAATATTATTCGTCTGGTTTACTCAAGTAATTAACGTCTAAAGAGGACGTATGGGCCAACTATTAGTGAAGCAAAACCTTAATAAGTGGATAGTAGTTCCTAAAGATGCTAATGAGCATATAAGAAGACCACAGTGCACAATGGGATATACAGAAATAGTCGATATAACCGATTGGTATATACCAAATACGATAAGAAAGGCTAGCACAATTTTAACCCAATGGGGGAATGGTGCAATGGCACCACCCGCCGTATTTAGCAATAGTTTGTATGAGATTTGAAAAAATTTTCTCACAAAAATGATTCACGAAACGCAAGGTGTTATCTGTATGCGCTTCATGAGAATAATAAAATGAAAACAAAACCAAAAATCCCATGAAAGAATTCGCGATATTTAAAAAAACATTTCCCCCAAAATTCCTGGTTTCAACCTAAAAAGTCATCGGAAGATTTAACGTTCGTGATAAACATCTGAATATTTGAAATAAAACTTCACTGCGGGGCAGCAGCGATATTTTTTTCGACTCCTCATGACTCACACCTCTCCCTCCCACGCCTCCATTCCCCTTCTTCCAGCAAACCTTTCGCGTCCTCCATTTCTCCTGCACCACCTCTCTTCGCACACAACATGGCAGAGGTGGGGATGTGGGGTGGAGGTGAGAGAGAGAGAGAGGGAAAGGGGAGGAGGGGTAAGGACGTCCCCAGGGAAGAATCCCACCTCTTCCCGAACCCAATCCTTCTTCCAGCGGACAACAAAGGCAGAGAGGGGGAGAGAGAGGGGAGGTGGGCCTCCCATTAATGGACAATACGAAGACCTGCGCAGCCCACAGAAAGGGAAACAATGCCATGACAAACGGATATCTGTCGCAACAGAAGCGGAGTGACGCCCGACATGCTGCGTTGCCACACCCCGTGCCCTTCCCTCTCTCCCTCGCCCCCTATCCTGCCTCCACCTACCCACGCAAGCCTCCGCACATACACACACACGCGCGCGCGCGTACACAAACGCACGCGCTCATACACATACACACACGTTCATGCACGCAGACTCCTCCCGCCCGCCTGCTGCTCTATCCCGAGCGGCAATAGGACTGGTGCAGCGATTTGTCAGCATTGGATGGGGCGAGTGAGACTCCTTCGGGGTAAGGCCCTAAACAGTGTTCAAAGCTCGGCAACGCGATACTGTCAAGTATGACAAACCGTCTCAGTCAGGGCATCGTGATGCACAGCTCCGCGACTGCGAATATGTTTTTTCGTTATTTTTTTAAGGGAAAGGAAGTATATGTAGGGGGAAAGAGGGAGAAGGGGGGGAAGCCCCGTGGAAGATGCGTTTACAGTGAAAAATAAGCGCATTAATTTTAGCCGGTGGAAAAATGCTACTGCACGAAACTCATTTGTGCCACCACGGAAAAAGAGAGAGAGAGAAATGGGAGGAGAGAGAAAAAAGAGAGAAAAGTAGCTGACAATAAAATCTGACCTTCCCTTCAGAAGTAATCGGCCGTAACTGCTTTCAGTTTCCGTTCGGAGGGCGTAAACAAATTACTCGGCCATTATCGTTTTTCTCGTTGAACGAGTGCTAGTCACTAATTCCAGGTGTTATATTTATGTATGGGATAAGTCAGTGGTAGATATATGGCGACCGGTTTTGGATGATTTCTTTCCAATGTCAATTTGCTTGTCGTTTCGTAATTTGAGACGCAGCGCTCTCATTATGTATGCAACACCTTTGAAATGGATTTGTTAATTTCGCCAACTTCACGTTATGTACGATGAACGAGAGTATAGAAAACGATGGACTAATTCTGGTAAAAATTAAAGACTTACTAGAAATCCTTTTATTGGCCAAAAATAGCGATCTAAAGTCAATGAATTTCAGTGAATAAGGGAAGAATTCTTATGGATAGTGTGAAACGGAAAAGGTTCACATACCATATGAATATTTTAATCACGCTGCTGTCGCCGTGAGCAGAAATTCCTCAATACTAGATTATAATTAGAAATGAAATAAAATGTACCGATTTTTGGCATATGTAGAATTAACTGAATTGTTTTACCAATCCTCACGTTGAACCTATGAGTGGTTAAAAAATTAATATTTGACAAGAATATTTTGTATGTGCGGCAAAACTTAATAATATTATTGTCATACCTTATCGTCTAAAAAATGTAGGTTAAATTTATGGGACTGCAAATAATCTGATTTACACAAAACTCCATTAAAAGAACGCGCCACTGATTTAGCCAAAGCAAAAATATAATCGAAAACAATCCAGAGGTGGACAGTTTGTCTGTTAAATTACACGCTCGTTCGCTTTGTACCTATGGGGTGGAAACGTGAGCATTCTAAAAAAAAAGAAAACCTAGAAGTGCTTAGGGATTGAGTCGTTCCCCTCTGTTCCGACCGTTGGAAACATTGACTCTGACAATGACACAATAAAAAAGGAAACTCAGCGACGCCTTGGCCGTACAGACCCATCTATATCTCTTTGTCAGGTTTTTGGGGGCAGATTTGAGGGCGATGGGGACTCCGAAATAAGGGGTTGATGGAATTTCTTTCGGTGGGCAAACCAATCGAACGCGTTGGTGGGCCAGTAGGGGGAGAACTCTCCACAATGACCTCCCATTCAACAATATTTCTCTCTCTCTCTTTTCTCCTCCAATCCCACATCTCCAACACCTTTCGCCTCCATCCATCTTCCCTCTGTAACCAAAAAGTATTCTTCTCGGAAGAGAAGAAAAACTCACTCCCCCTATTCCCTGCCACCCTTTGCTCCTTTCTCCCCTCCTACCTCTCCCCTTTCTCGACCTCTCTATCCCGACATTCACTTTTTTCGTCGTTCTCGTCCTTCTTGTTTCCCCTCTCTCGTCTCCTTTTACCCATTATTCCTATTACCTTCATTCTTCAATTCGTGTTTTTATCATGTCACCCTTTCATCCCCATCTGTGACCGGGATGCCGCGGAGTTTAAAAAAAAATATAAGAGGGTGTAACTTTTCGTGTCCTCGAAATTTTCCATCATATAGCTCCGCATTCAAAGTATTCAAATTGCACCCCTTACTTCTCTCCTTCCCACCTATCCACCCATGGATCTAATGATGAGGAAATGTGATTTTGACCTCCCGCTAAGCTGTGCGCAGCTTTTTATCCGTGCTAGAGCATCGTCCCTCCCTCGTTCCCTCGAAAAAGATTTTTATCTATATTAATGCCGTTAGGTCCGTTCGAGAAGGGAAGTTACACCAAACAGAAATACGCTTAAAACTTCCGTCATACTTCATATTCGAACTCTATAGATTAACGGATAAAATTACAACACGCGTGTGTGACGTAAATCGATGCTCCACCTTACACTACACTGATCGATACATATCAATTTTTTTACTACGAGGTGAGTTTTACAATGTACTTCTATGTATCCTTTATTTCTAATTGCCCGTAACATGACAGCTTAACTTTGGCTAAATTCATTAAATCGTCCGTTCAGTTTAATTAGGCGTTTATCTATACAACTTACAATTTCGGGGTGGCACACTAATTTGCATGACGACACAGCCTGGCTGTTGAAGAGAGCGGACGTGTCTTTCACTTCCTGCAGTGGAGCCCAACGGACTTCGAGCGACAATTTTAGCAATAGCATTAGAGTAGAAGTAGCCGTACTGTTAAGTAGAACTAACTTTTCTTTTACATTACTTGTTTAACCTTTCTTATAGCTTATTTACTTATAGTAGTAGTTATCTTAACTAATAACCTCCTTGTCGTATTTTTTTAAAACGTAATACTTACAATTAGTAATCTTATACCGTAGCGTAGTAATCTTTGCGCATTGCTTTTTTACACTGATATTTATATAGTAATTTTTATTATTTTTTTCTCTCTATAAAAGTAACTTCTTCCTTTTATTAGAATTATACGCTGTTTGTGTGCTAACCTATGTTGTATTAACGTTGATTCCTGCTTACTAACGTTGTTTTTACCTGCGTTAACCCTAGAATACAGCGCTTAAGTCAGCCCACGAATAAGTTGGCCGAGTATTTTAAGTTATATTTTAAAAACATTTAGCTAGTTCAGATTAGTTTAGAGTTTAGGATGGCTACCCCAAGGACTCCCGTTTCCTCCTTTTTGCGCGACGCTGGTTTGGAGGCCATGAGGTCTCGAATCACGGAGCTTGAGAGGGTGGTTGCGGACCTCCTTCGGAGGGTGGAAAAGTCCGAGGCGGCTTTGGTGCGTGTGAGGGGAGCGGGGTCATCCCTGAAAGCAAACCGCGCCAAATTGGCGGCTCGGGTTAGCCTGGGTGCGGAAGCCGGTAGAGCGATCGGGGTTGTCCGTCACTCCATATCGCAGGCTGAGGGTGTTCGGGCCGGGAAACCCGATGAGTGGAGAGTGGTATCCACTCGGGGGGATCGTGGGGTGGTGCTGCGGAGGCAGGGAGCTGGGAACTCTTCGGTGGACCCTCTTCCTGTTAGTAATAGGTTTGCGGTGTTGTCGGAGGACGACTCCGAAGGCGTTGCGCCCGCACCCACTCCCGTCTCCTCGGTGGGGTCCGGGCCCAAGGGGAGCTCGGGGGGAAAGAGGGGGCTGTTAGTGATAGGGAGCTCCAATGTCCGGCATGTGGTGGCGCCTTTACTGTGCCGCCGGGAGGGTGTTCATGAGCGGGTGTTCTCCAGGTGTATAACAGGAGGTACGGTGCCCCAGGTGACGAAGGAGATCAGGGCGTCGGTTTTGGGTGATGGTCCATTTTGGGACCAACGACGCTTCGAAGCCCGGGTCCGAGGAGGTTTTAAGTTCTTTTAAGTACGTGGCCGCTGAGGTTGCTCGTGTCCGAGAGGAGTCGGGTTCTGATGTGCGGCTTACCATCTGCAGCATTGTCCCTCGGACGGACTGCGGTTCTATGGTTTGGAGCCGTGTGGTGGGCCTGAACCGTAGGCTGTGGGACTTCTGCAGGGGCAATGGAGTGAACTTCGTTGACCTGAGGCCAGTGCTGGACTAGTGTGGGGTATCCCTAAACGGTTCTGGTGTCCACTATACGGCCGAGGCAGCGGATGCGGTAGCGCCTAGTGTTTTTGAGCACGCTAGGGTTTTTTTAGGTTAGACGAGGATAAAACCAATAGATCTGTTAGAAAAGAGTCCGCCAACAATAACCCTAGGGAGTCCAAGAATAGCAGTAGAATGAAAAGTAGAAAAATGAAATTGTTAGATCAAGTGTCGGGGAAATCGGGAACGAAAATACCCGTAGAAAACGCAATAAAAATTATTATTATGAACTGCCGAAGCATTCGAAGGAAACGGGCTGATTTTTGCCACATAGTTAAAAGCCATCGTGCAGACGTTGTATTGGGAACTGAGAGCTGGCTATCGGGCGACATTAATTCTAACGAGATTTTCCCACCAGATTACGTGGTATATCGGAAAGACAGGGGGGAAAGAGTCGGAGGTGGAGTTTTCATCGCCGTCAGAAACAGTATATGAAGCCAATTAGAGGAGTTTAACGTCAGCGAACACTGCGAAATGATATGGTGCTCCCTTCGTACGAGAAATGGTAGAAAATTATTTTTTTGCTCATTTTACCGCCCACCTGACTCAGGAGTCGAGAACATTAGAGAACTCAGTTGTACATTGCAGGTGATAGCTAGGAGAAAGAGCGATCCAGTAATCCTTCCTGGATGAGACTTTAATCTTCCATCGATCGATTGGAAATCCGTAACATACGTTAGTGGTGGAAAAAATAGAGAAAACTGTCGTGAATTAGTTGAAGCGTTTACTCTAAACTCGCTAGAGCAAATCGTCAACGAGCCGATGCGATATGACAACAACGGAAACGGAAACATATTAGATCTGCTAGCCACTACCCACCCACTATCGACTAGAAAACTACAAATCGATGACGGCATAGGTGATCATAAAATAGTAATTGCCGACTTCAAATACACCCCTGCGACAATAGACTAGCGATTAGTCTATATCTTCTGAAAAGCAGATCTCCCAGGCTTCAAAAATTATGTTACAAACCAAATAGCGACATTTATCAATTTTGCGAATAATTAGAGCGTAGATGACTCTTGGACGGAAATTTTGCGAATCATTCGCGAAGGGCTAAAAACGTTTGTCCCAACCAAAGCAATTCGTGATCGCAAGGACCTGCGGTGGATGAAACCGAAACTCTGCGATTTGCTCAAAAAACAAAGACGGCATCACGCGCGCATAAAGCGCCTTAAACAAGTTGGTAGGGATCACGCGAATGAGTATTTAATATACAGAAATAGTCGTAAATCTGCAAGAGACGAAGCGCGTAAGGAATTTGATGCCTACCGATCCATGACACTCTCGGATTAACTTAAAAACGACTCGAAAGAATTTTGGTCGTACGTGCGAGAAATTCGAGGTCAGTCCACAGTACCTCTTCTACGTACAGACAACGGCGAAAGTGTACACGATTCTTTTACTAAGGCTAGTATGTTAAATCGGTTCTACGAAAATTGCTTCACAATCGACAGCGGTGATTTCATTGATTTCCCTACTCGCATAGACTCAAATATGAGCGACATAGAAATATCCCAAAGCGGTACCACTAAATTACTAAGACAGATCCATAAAAGAAAATCGCCAGGATCGAAAGCCATGCCTGCGTTCATTATAAAATCGTTAGCAAACGAATTAGCTCCGTACCTTAAGATCGTATTCACAAAATCTTTAGATGAGGGAATAGTTCCTGTGATAAGGAAAACAGCTCACGTTACACCAATACATAAAACGGGAAGTAAATTAAAAGTGGAGAACTACCGCCCTATATCGTTGACGTCAATCTTCTGTAAGGTTTTTGAGCACATCATCGGTAGCTCAATAATGCGATTTCTCGAAAGCAAAGAAGTGCTTAATAGAAACCAGCATGGTTTCCGGCGAGGCAGGTCATGCGAGACTCAGCTCTACTCACACATGATATTTTGAACGCAGCGGATAAAGGAATAGGAGTTGATGCAGTATTTTTAGACTTTAGGAAAACCTTCGACACCGTTTCTCACGTGAAAATAGTGCAAAAATTAAGGGCTTATTCAATTAACGAGAAAATTGTAAAGTGGATCGCCTCGTTCCTTTCCGATAGAACCCAGAGAGTAGTCCTTGATGGAGTTGCATCAGACGTCGTCAAAGTGACTTCCGGCGTGCCTCAGGGAAGTGCAATCGGACCTCTGTTATTCTTGATATATATAAATGATTTAGCGGATAATATAAAGTATAAAGTTAGACTCTTCGCGGATGACACTTTTGTATGGGGAAATCAACACAATACACGGCCAGGAGAATTTGCAAAGGGACCTTCAGGCTATTACGAAATGGTGTAAAGATTGGTAACTCGACCTGAATATAGAGAAATGCGCCACAATGAATTTCACGCGCTCCATGAATTTCAACCGTTACCCGTACCAAATATTTGAATTAAAGCTAAAATACGTCAATAGCTACAAATACCTAGGAGTAACTCTCAGTAGCAATTTGTCTAATAGAGAGCATATCAAAACCGTTATAGCATCGGCAAACAGAGTTCAAGGACTTTCCTCTAGAGTCCTGCGGGGATGCCCCTCGAATGTGAAGGAAATCGCATACTTTCTCTAATCCGACCCGTAGTGGAATACTGTTGCGCCGTCTGGGACCCCTTCGAGGAGTGCCTAACTAGGGAGCTCGAAATGGTTCAGCTTAGAGCGGCTAGATTTGTAAAAGGAGAATATCGGTATGATGCGAGTGTATCAGAGATATTGAGGGATCTGAAATGGCAGACGACGAGTAGAAGAATTGAATACAAAAGGAAACTATTTGAAAAATTCAAAAGCTCCGAATTCCTTGAAGACGTACGCGGCATAGTCGTCCCCATCGGTGTTAGCGAACGTAATGTTAGATGAGAATGCCGGAGAAAACATGTCGAAACAATGACTAGAACAGAGAAATACTACAGATCCTTTTTTCCAGACGCGATAAGACAGTCCAACAGAGGAATTAGTTCATTTGGTGTTGTGACACCCCCTGCCAAACGCTTCTGGCGGCTTGCAGGGTATTGATGCAAATGTAAATGTAGTTGCATTTTCGTTACTTTTGCCATCTTCCAAAATAATCCGATTTAAGTTGCAATTATACAGAACTCGCTAAAAAAATTTGCAAAATTAGACGGGAATAAATTGGAAAAAAACGTAAGAGAGGTTCAATTTACTTTTTAAAGTTCAAAGAATGTATTGTTGATCACTACTACTAGTTTCATATGGTCATTTATTGTTAGCTCTATAAGTGCGCGGTTGTGTATCAACGAGAACTAGAGGTCTATCGCCGCAGGAGTATTTGCAATAGCAAATATTTTCATCTGTAATAAAACTTAATGCCTCTGGGCTTGTCAGTTTCATCATTGCAGTTTAATATAAGGAAAATAGATATTTTCAAGCGTGCCTAATGGATTCTTTTGAGAATCAAGATAAATTTCTGCTTTTGAGAATATTCATTGTAGTACTGAAAGCTGTCTTTGAGTTAATATATTTTTCATAGTAATTATTCAATCATTTGTTCGATTTACTTCATTTGTAATATTACTTTTCGAATAAATTATTTTATTAGGCGCACTGAAATTACTTTATTGCCTTTTTCTTTTAACTGACACTTGAGTTCAAAAAGATATTCCATCTCTGACATAGATGACCGGTTCGAAGAATATCTTGGGAGAAGAATTTGTCTTCGTTAACATTTCACTGACCTTCGATTGTTCAGAGTCGACATGGCCATTCAAGGCAACCGCATTCCAAAAGATTTTGTTTCCTCTCTTCCATTCTTTCCTTCCTTCTTTCGCTCCCACCTCGCCTCTCTTATTTTCCTACGTGACACGTGTTTCTTGTTTGGGCAAAGAACTACTTTGTATTGTACATTGTCATCATCGACCGTCCCATCTCTAAAAATTATTCATTTCAGAATCGCCCATTTTTGCAACTGGCACTTTTGCGCGTTTGTCATATTTTTTACTCCCAAAATTTCCGAATAATATGTGTTTATGAAATAATTTTGTTTGTTTTTACCGCCCCAGCGTCAAATAACCAATTAACCATTCCTGAATGCCTTAAACAATATACACGTAAAACGAGAAAAAGAAATTCGAGACACCAGAGAAATGTTTTTTTATGATTTTTCCACCGCAACGGTTTATGAACTCCCTCATTGCGGGACTTAAGTATTATATCATCGTTAGGGACATGTTTAAAAGGGAATTCCAAACACACTCGCAGTGGGACCCTTCCTCCTGAAAGGCACTTCACCTCTCTTTTCAATTCTCTCCTTCCTCCACAGAAGAGCGGTGGATAGAGAGAGAGAGACGAGGAGGAGGCCTCAAAAAGGGTCAATATTTGGCCTCGGATGAATAGTGAGCTGTTTTCCCTCGTTCGACTCCTGCACATTAGTTTTGCGTGGCCAAGAGATAGGTCTTCACGGCAATGACAAGTCGCAGTTCGAAAGAGAGAGAGAGAGAGAAAGTCATCTCATTCTCCCATGAACCTCGCTTCTCCTTCTCGTTCCCTCCTCCGACCTCACAACTCAAACCTTCCACCCATTCCTTCCATTGCTCCTCTTTCCCCTCCGCTTCGTCGTAAGGGAAAGGCCTTTACGCTCACCTCTTCAGCTCCTTTTGTGCATTCCTGCTTCATTTGTGAGAGACCAGCCTCCCGTGACCTTCTCCTCCCCTTCACAACTCGTGTCGGCACAATGAAGATGACTTACGGCCCGGAATGAAGTGTTCGACAAGGCTCCTTCTCTTCCTACTTACTCCCATCCTCTCTCCTACCAAGATGGTACACGTCGTCCGTCTCTCTCTCTGTGGATCCACCGGCTATCCCCTTCCATTCGCCCTCCCCCAACCCCCATTCCGTTCGAGAAATGATGTCGCCGAAAGAAAATTTCCGTCGGGAGGAATATGGACCCGACAGACGAAAGGTTTCAGAATAACCGAATCATGCGAGGAGAATTAATATTCTTTTGTTTTGAAGAGTTTTGGGAAAAATTATAATCAAAATAAATAATCTAGTGTTTTGGTCAAGCGTGTTAGTTTTTTTTAAGAAGCGGAGTTCGTGTTAATGAATGTGTGAATAGAAAAATTCTCACATACGCCCATTCGCTCTTTCACGGCCGCGAGTGCTCTCACGGTAAAGAGGTCATCAGTCGTTTTATGTTCAGAGAATAATTAAAGCATCGATTAAAAAGTCATATATTATGCTTTTAAGAACTTAGCATCGAGAATGGTTTTACTAGTAATCATTGTGAAATTTCTCATTCAGCCCCTAGTTATTGTTAAGGACTCTTTACTAAAACGATACTGTATGCCTGATAAAATTATAGGTACTTTTGGACGCAGATAAATTTAATTGTTTTTGAAGTTCTAAGGAATAAAGTTTAACAAGCAGAACTGTTGTGGAGAAATTAAAAATATCACAGTTTAGATAGAATAACGGAACGGGCAATAATCCTATAAAATCATAATCTTTGCAAATTTATCCACAATCACACACTAGCGTTACCTCAACGAGTTGAAAATGCGCAATGAATATGATATGTCTAGGTCAAGTATTTCCGCCAAAAACGCGAACAGACTTCTGGATACACAGCAGTTAAAAAAATCTCATTTTTTGACTTGACAGATTTGCAAAACAATCTTTTCAAAATAATGAATATTGAATATTTCTCTTCCTAAGAAATTCGCCTAAATACATTTTTCGTAGAAAATAACAGGAATAATAATTAATTTCTGTACAATATTTAATCAATGGAGCGGAAAGTACCTTCAATTGATTTCTACAACCATAGGTGATGATTCAAGAAAGAATTATCTAGCTCCTCTCACGGTTGACAAAAATTATACGTATTCTAGAATAAGCACTTAGGTATTAAAAACAGAAAAAATAAACACTTGTCTTGGGCATCTCCAATAGCAATGACAATGTTACGAAAAACCAGATGCGCAGTTCGGCTACAATGCAGCCGTATTCAATAGTGATTTACCGAAATATTTTATAATACTTATACGGCTGAATTGTAGCCGAACTGCGCATCTTGTTTTTCATAACCTTTTTATGGCTATTGAGTGCTTATTCTTTATGGCTAACTACTTACAGTCGTTAGAAAAAATGACCGTTTGCTTATTTTTACAAAAAAAGTATTAATGTTCAAATTAAAATTCCTAAATTGAGAATATAACCAGTAATATTTCTGTAAACTTCCGTGCTGTACATTTTTTATCCAACTGCACGCAAGGAAATGCCATTACCCCTCAGGTTTCTTGAAAAACATTTACAGTACAAGAGCGAACAAACAAAAGGTAGTACCTACTTTACTTCGGTTTACGTGATTTTAAGTCACTCCGTTAATTTGGAAATCATATAATAATAGCGTGATATAAAGCACCATTCTGTGAAGTATACCAAGCCATTAGTACCTCCTACGTGAACGATGCCAATCATATAATTTTCGCCGGAAAAGTAATATTTTTTAAAAAATTTATACGCATTTGCCATTCATTTGTCTCTCGCTGCACGCGATGCTCGTCCAAATTAACGAGCCAATTATGTCTCTTTCCTCGCTATTTCCGCACTCAGGCAGTATAGCATTTCCTTCCATTATCATGTCAAAACAATAAAGTAATACTGAGCGCGATTGCATTAAATAGAATCGCAAATTGCCTTGTGGAATGGAAAGTTCTTATGCCTCTATGAAAAGTGGAAAGCTAAGAGGAAATGCTGCATATAGAAAATTAAAATCATATTTTAAGTCGTTCGATTTTTCTCTCCGCAAACCATTGAACCATTTCATGTTTTATAAATTTCCGGAACTAAAAAACGCCGAAGGTAAATATTCCCCCAAAAATTTAGCATATGCTACTAAAACAGTTATTATGGTTGACGTATGAATTAAAATAGTTTTCAGTGATATAAAGATTCTTTGATTATATTCTAGATACGCTGTTTTCTTGTATTATGCAAAATGATTCATCATACCACTATCGGAATGCTGTTCATGTAAAATTTGGAATAAGTATTCATTTATATTCTCTCGATATATGTAATTAAGAGTTAATGGAATAAAACGACAGATATGTTACGGAGATTAAGAGATGGTGAATTTTTAACTTGGTTCGATTTCACAGACGTCGATAGAAACTCTCAAGTTTTTTTTTTTACACCTGAGAGGACACGGAGCAAACAGAACACTCCAGAAGGGCAGTCTTTTCAGGAGCCGAGAGAGGACGCGAACACGGATCTTCGGTGACAAACTAAACTCCAACGGGATTGAAAGAAGGACAAATGCTTATATAAATTGGTTTGAGAAAGTCTCGAGTACGTAGGGGCACTTATTTTCTGCACGATTTCACATCCCTTGAGGACAGAACAAACTTTTCGTAAACTGAATGAAGGAAAAGCAAAACGGTAAGCCGACAGGAGTGGGCAGAGAATTGCGGACGAGGGACGGGAAATGTGAGAGGATCTGACTCAAACGTGTTCCAATCGTGGAATTTTGGGCAATTCTCAGAGCACAGGGCTGTGTATTCAGGGCAAAAGCGGATCCAGGCTTCATCCATGGGCGGGGGAGAGTAATCAGGCATGAAAAAATAAACTATTTGAAAATACCGTAATTCACGTATATTTTAATACAGAAAAAGGAAATATATAACTTTTTAACTGAAAAATGAATGTAGTAAAACGGTACAGTTCTCGCCTGACATGTTCTATACGTAGGATGAGGTTTGGGTGTTAATTATTTCTAATTTTCAGAAATATTGTAGGGAGCAATTAACCCCTTTACCCCTCCCCCCTGCATCCGCCCCTGATTCAGGGCCAGCCAAAGAGGGGATGCGGCGGATGGGAGGCATCCGGCCCCCCGAATAACGGGGCCCTCAGAAATTCTCAATTATTCAAGTATCGAATGTAAATCTTGCAAACAGTTTTACTAAAAATCACTTGCAAACTGATTTCCAATTAAAAACACTCCGTAAATGTTATAATATTAAAATGGGACTCCATAAATTGTTCGTTATTACCATAAATATTAATATCGTGGGGCCCCCATTTATATTTGCATCCGGCCCCCCTTCAGTACTTGCCCGACTGTGTGTATTTTTAAAATAGTAGCAAATCAAAATTTATAAAAGCTCGCCTACAAATATTTCTTCAGAGTACGTTTTTGAACCAAGATATTTTTAAATTCTGGTAAAATGTTGCTCAGCACTCAAAATATTTATACACAAATTTTAGGTTGGAATGTTGCCGCTTACAGAGTTTTTACTGTGAAAATAACCCTTTTAAGAAAACACGAATAAAGAAATCCAGAAAAATGTTTCTTTTCTTTTCAATTATAAGCATCGTTTGATTATGGATCAGTTTCACAAAGATGAACTTGCAACATTTCTATTATTTGTAAGCAGTTTAAAAATGTAATATGCATAAAACGAATTTACGCGTAAACAAAAATAAAATTAATTTTATGTAATGTAGTTTCCAAAGAAAGTCTTTTAAGGCTTATAAATTGTTCTGAATCGATAAATAAAATTGCTATGTTAGGCTTATTGTATAAACTGACAATAATTGTAATGATTATTTAAAGTCTGCTGAATCATAAGACTGACGGGTTTTAAATTCAGAATGATAACATAGAAAACCTTATTATTAAAAATACGATAATGACTATATTGACAATTAAAAATCAGCGTTACAGCATATAGTAGACACGTGGTAATTCTTAAATCTAATTTAAATTTCGAAAAGTAAACAGAGGAATTTTGTAATTGAAAAGTGGTCAAATTCTGGGAAAATTATTGTTATTTAACACTATTCCACTGTTAATCTCAATATCTCATTCTGTTTGTGCCATAAAAACTAGCTATGAAAATCACTCTGTGCATATTGGTAAGGTCGATAAATTATGAAAACGAAATTAACAACTGCTGAGAATACTACTACTACTACGGTATATTACCACTGTATACTACTGTATACATCAATTCATCTATCATTAGTATATTGTTATTGTATAGATTTTAAACGATGGATGAAATCGGGAATTTCATTAGGATTGTCTTGACGTTGAATAGTGTACTTTCAAAAATACATTTTTTCCAGGTAGAATTCTACACGATTGTATTTTACAACCGAAAAAACGAATATATTATCCAAGATATTGGTTTAAAAGGGATTTCAACTTTTTGCTCTCACTCTAACAAAACTAAATACTCCCAAGCCAACGCATTTAATACCGGAAATAAATTTCTCCACGTAAATAAAATGTCCGAATCGGTTGGAGCATTCGGCGTATTACAAGATGACAGCAAGCCGTAGGTACTCGTACGTGACAGTCGATGATTTGAAAGACAGCTGACGATGTCGAATGGAAAGGTATGCTGTGGGAGAATTGAACGAGGGAGACCGAGAGACTCGGACGCATCCGCATTGAGCCTTATCTCGAAATCGGCTGCGGTTCGCCATCGCCTACCTCTGTTACCCACAATCCACCGCTCGACCTGATCTCCCTTCACCAAAACCTCTTATCCCGCCACCACTCTCCGTGTCTTCACAATCTCCATTGTACCATTTCTTCCTCCCCCACCCCGTCACCAACATCCGCCCATTTGCTAGTTCACAAATTCTCTCTCTCCCTTTCCATACCACGATCGCACCATACGAAATCCGCCCGACATTCCTCCTTCGTCCAGCAGGCGTCCTCCCGACTCGTTTTCAGATCTTTTCCTCTCCATCCCCCCTTCTCCATGACATCCAACTGTTGGTGTATTTATTTCCTTCGTCTTTTTTACGTCACGGTAACAGGGGCATATTTTATCTAGCTATGATCAAAATTCGTTTGAGATTGAGAGATGTTAATTGTACGATCGAGTTTTTTCGAAGATCGATTAGGTGATCCCAGACTGAAGGAAGAAATAATGTTATTCCTTGTCATTTATTTCGTCTGAGAGCTTATCTATTGATGGTGGATGTGTATGTTATTTGATATATTATATTATCTCCGAGTTTATCAAGTGAGTCACCCTAAAGTTAAATCGAATTGAGAGATCACATTTTACTTGTTGAGCACATTGCATTCTTGCAAATATTACTAAATTATGGCATTAAAGAATTATAAAATTAATCTTAGATCATAGTAAATATTTTATATCATATCATTAAATCGATAAGGTGACGAAGTACATAAATTCGATCATATACACTGGAAACTTAAATGCTGTATGCACTCATGATAATTCTATTTCTTACGGATAAGTACAACAGAAGTATGAGTTAATTCGATTTCTAAAGCCAAATTTTCTCTCCCTGATTCCCAGGCATTTGCCATAGAGAAAATACACGTACATAGAATAGAGGCCATGTCTTTTTTAAACAATGCGTCGATAATGTAATATTCAAAATGGAATTTTGAAGCTATATGCGCAAAAAGCGTGCTTCAGAGATTAGTAATTTCTGAAATATTGTGAACTTGACTTAACAGACATTAGGTACAACCATTAATCGAAATTTATACGGTTACTATTGTATACAGCCAACAGCCGATTTAAAGAAACTGTTCTTCACCGAGATTGGCACTACAACGAAAATGGATGATAATAGAAATAAATGCTCACCGTCGCTATTGCGCAGTTTTAAAGGGGTAGGCTAAATAATAATATATAATTTTTCTTCTTATTTCAACTTTCACATGTGACTTCGGAATCCAAGGTTTTGGCTTGACGGTTCCTTATAAAACGTCGTGAGGAAGTTTTTACCAATGGGAAATGGGAAAAATATTTCGTAGGTATATTACAATAAGTTAATGTGACATCGGTAGGTTTTTAACGCAAGAATCCATACTTGGTCGATAATTAGACGTACAATAGAAATTTGTCACATCGCTTTTTAATCCTTGACATTTAGAAATATGACATGCCTTTGAAGACAAAGGTATTTCTATTTCCTTTTCGCTTAAAAATGTACTCGGGGATGCGTGATTTTTAAATGCTAAAAAGAGTACGTCTGCAAAAAAAAAGGCTGACGAGCATGGCTCTAGTGAATGAGTAAGATTTTTTCAGTCTTTCATCGGCGATAATCTAGGGTGGTGGTGGATCTAAGGTTGGTAGTATTCACAAAAAGTAAAATTATTTAAAGTAAATTCATGCTTATGGAAATAATAACTGCAATATTATTTTTCTAAAATATATTGTGTACATATTTGAGTTACTTCGATAATTGTTGTTTTAAATTTGAATATAACTAATTACAGTACCAATTATACCCAGGTGATTGTATACTTCTAGAACCTGAATACCCCAACAAAAGATAAATTTCCTCTCACTTTCACATAGGGAAATAACACCTATGATGCGACCCAAGAAATCCCGGCAGAGACGTTCTACTTATACGATTTTGTGCGATCATTTCGCCATGAAAATCAATCCACTCCATCAAGTGACAAATCGCCAGGTCAAGAAACCCTCCTCGTCTGTTGTGTTCGGAGAAAAGCAACAAACTAAACCGTTGATACAACACTAAACAGCTACCTCTCTCAGCCCCTCGTGGATGATGGCAAAAGAATGTATGCCGTGAGACAGTTTTGGCGGACGGACGGCGATGGCCGAGGAAGCGAATCAGTAGCCGAGATTACTTCCGCACCGCCGATCATCATTCGGTTTTTATGAAAAGGGTCCGCCCGAGACATGCGAAATGGCAAGAGGGGAGGCGGTAACAGGATTACGGGCATATGACAACGCCTTGTACCGCAAAAAGGGAAAATCCACAAAGATTTCAAACGAATGTATGAGATTTGCTACCATTTTCACGAATGTTACGTGGTCACCATTGCGTCTATTTTTCGTTCTTTACATCTCTCCAAAGAAAGGAAATACCCGATTCCGAAATCCGATTTTGAAGAGAATAAGGTTTAAGATCCTTAAGAGGGCGAGGAACGTACCGGATGTGATGCAACGGTGTGGAGTTCCGTCCATAATGGAAATAATGAACCGAGGTGCCGTCTTTTTTAAACGAGTGCTCTAATCGGATTACGATTAAGAGTGGTCAGAATGAGTCAAGTGTAGCCGGTTAGGTTTCTTCCTATCTTCGAGCAACAAGTTGGTGGCTATTTATAGAATATGGTGTTTGCGGTTTCACAAGACGACCGCGAAAGGAAAGCGACTGCAATGGCATTTGCAATATAGTTTTCACCGCGGAAACAAGAATTAAATGTAAGCATTGATCGGTGTAGTTTTCTTAATAATTCTAAATCATCAAATACTGATGGCAACTTGCATTTGGAGATCGAGCCAGTGCGCAAATGAGCGTGTGAGTGCGTTAGTGTTGTCCCCTAGCAGTTCCCTTTAAGGTTCGGAAGGAAAATCTCTTCTAGTATCCGGCGTTTTTATGAGAGTAACTTCTTTCATGCTTCTGAGTTCCGGGTAAGAGTTCACAACGGAACTTATAAAAGAGGTTGTTGCGTCACAATAAAAGATTAATCGAGTACCTACATTAATTATAATCTCTAATACATTCGCGCACCCGTTAAAAACTCTCCTCCAGGAGTATACGTTCCCCTTGTTGAAAGCCCCTGCTCTAGTAGGCCTTTGTCAGGGGCACATCTATATCTACACCTCTTGCGCGGAATCATCGCCCATAATCGTAAATTAATATAAGTATTATTTCTTCTTTATCGACTCATTTTGCTTACTCTGAATTTTGGCTTACTTTGATTCTATAAATGTAAAAAATTAAGGGTAAGGAATAATTCTTTAAAAATATAGTAATAATCGATCATTTATTGCAATAATGTAGATTAGAAATCTTTACCGATTGGAATTGAAAATGAATGTATAAATTCCTTTTTTACGTTTCATCTATTTGTGTCGATCACTCTTTTCAATGCATTTTAATGATGTGGCAACCAATACCGCACCTTACACTCTCCATTAAACTCGGAAAAAAGCTTCGCAAATATTTTCCATAGAAAACCCACAAATTATTTTTCCCCTTTCTTGTTTTCAAAAACGAGACTTTTCCTAGCGTTTCCGAGTCGTTAATTTTATCACCTTACATAACAGCATCGGCAGTATTTTGTAAGGCATTTGGACATCTCTCTCCGCCAACTAGTCTCCGCCATACTGCACACCTTGTACCCTTTGCCCACTTACTCCCGCCCACCACCCTACCAATGATCACACCTGCCCCATTATTAGCTCCCGACGCCCATATATACCACTTATCCCTACTTGTTGTCCTGCGGAGAGGCGGTGCTTGTCACGAGGGAATGGTGGACAGTTCTTTTTTCGCAGAATCGGACGGAATGACCAACGGGACGCTTTACTTTCGGACCCCACCATTTCCCTCCCTCCTCTCTCTGTCTCACTCGTCTCTTCTGTCTCTCTCTATGTCGAGAGGTAAGTCGATGTTTTCGCTATCTGCAGAGGCAATCAGTGGACAGTGGGAGGTCGGGTCACTAAAGGGATCATGTAGTGTTGGGATCCATAGAGAAAACGGGAGGAAAGGGAGGCTGAGGAGTGGGAGGGGAGTTTGGGAAGCGTCGATGGGGGAAAGGGAAATGAGCAGATGCGCGAGCGAACAGCGATGGAAAAATGTTTTAGTTTTGAAGAAGGAACAAAAATACACAGACACGTTTACGTTAGCGCGTTTGCACACATATGGGAAGGATTTTTTTTCGATTTTACGGAATTTGCGCGCTGATTTTGAGGTTTACTAGAAATACGTGAATTCTTGTCCGAATTATACGGAGGCGCGAAATCGGACCATCGCAATTCTCATGGAAAATAAACAATTTCTGTAGAATTGAATCGAGGATCCGTTCCGTAAACACTTTCGAGTCAATACTCGACGCAAAAAAAACACGAAAAACTTCCGCACGCTTCCGAAACCTCTCCACTTTTAGAACTCACCACTAAAACCTCTTCCCTTTCTTCCACCTCCTCTCCTCTGAGAAACTCCCCAATCGCTTCGGCTCTCCACCCCACTTGGTATATCTTTCTCTCTCCCTCATTCTATTCGCGCACACGGTTCGTACTTGCACCGAAAACATAAGCGAGTTCCCGTTTCTGCTTCCGCCCCATTCCCTCCTCCCACCGACTTCAGTTCTCCTTTCCATAAAACCCACACCACCTCCCGTTTCTCCCATCGCTGTAGCCCACTCCGTCCCGACCCTCCTTCATCCCCGCCTCGCCATCGCGTTGTCTGCCGCTGCAGCAGGCCTCTCTCTCTCTCAGAGGCCCACCGAGAGAGAGATAACATCGTTCATCAGATAAGGGCGGGACCTCTCTTGCCTATCTCTGGGCATTGGAGGCTGCGGGGTGGCACGGCAGTTGCACCGATGAGGGAGGATAGGAGGAGGGGACGTAGAGAGGGGTACGTTTGCGCAGGGAACGGGAGCAATGGAGAAGTGGGAAAGGTGAAACGGAGAATTTTACGCGTGTAGATACTCTCATGCCTTCTTCCCTCTTTCGCACCGACACTCCGTCTCTTTTCCATGTGTATTTACGTCCTCCCTCCCTCTCCCTCCCTCTCTCTTTCTCTCTCTTAGGAAGTGTGCGTCAGGGGCGCGAAGGGCCATAACACGCAAAGTAGAGCGGTTTGGTCAAGGGCGGAATAAATAGATGGTCGAGAAGGAGATGAAAGAATCCTTGGGTCTAGTACCATGGAGAAGGAAAGAGAGAGAGAGAGAGAAATTGACGTGTCTGAAAAGGAAGAAAATATCCTTTTTTATTTTTCGGCGTGTGTGTGTGTGAGGAGAAGGAAGCAAACAGTCTGGTCCTACCTTCCCTTCCTCCAACGGAGAGCACCTTTGGCGAGCGTCTCCTTTGAGTACTTGTACACACTTCGGTAATTGTCACGTAAGCGAGAGGTTTTTCAAGCGGGAGAGAGAATGGAAGGTGGTAGTGGCTTTGTGACGCTGGTGTTAGTAAAATGAGAATGAAAGAAAGGGAGAAGTACGGCTCTCTTAGCAAGGAGTGTTTCCTGATGTCGCGCGTGTGAGAGGGACGGAGGAAACATTGGACGAGATACGGTCAGCAAATAAGTCTGAATAATCGTTGCTTCGAGACGGCTGTTATTTATTTAACATTACATTTTGATGATATCTCCGTCTTTAATCGGCTGAATGGAAAGCACAGAAAAGTACCGATTAAACATTTAGTGATCGATATCGTGAGAGCAATGTGCATGAACGCGGACGAATTAATTATTGACGAGTAATAAAATGGGTCTGAAGAAACTTTGATCTGAATGGGCTATTTTAGAAAAGCATGTGTGCATCCTATCCTCGCAGCGGGACAAAATATTTCAACTTTTATTGGAAAAATACAGTTCCGCGGTATAACACTCAATCACAGAAAAAATCATTACTGCATAACAATGAATGAATAGGCAAAAAAAATTGTTCTTCATAAGATCTCTGTCATTATGTCATTGTATTTTCGAGACCTTATATTTGATAAGACTAAATGAAACACTTTTTATTAAAATCATAAATTCTGTCTGCTATACACAGACACATTAAAGCCAACAATCCTTGGGTTCTTAATTAAAAAGAAGTTTGAGAGAAAATCGGCTTAACATAATGTAATTGCCATGTATGCGGAAGCAAGACAGGACTACGGTGAATCAAACAAAAAAATTGGAGAGAAAAACGTCGTTTCATTCATTCTCCGATTCCAAACCTTTGCATGTGCGTGCTCTACTCGGCCGTACGAAAAACTGATATTTATCTACAACGGATTCAAACGGAAGGATTCCTCACGCCCTTAATCACGCGAATGGAACTCTGGGAAAAGTTCTCCTTACAACTCAATCTCAGCCCTATTTCTTCCTTATCCCTCGATCCTCGCTCATTTTTTTGCTCCCTTCCCGCCTCTTTTTTCTACCCCATCTCCCCGCCACATCCGCCCTTGGGTCCCAGTCTTCAACGAGGTGATTCCATACTTTCCCATCCGAACAAGCAATTTCAAAAACCACCACACGATTTTTAACCGCCCCTGTCCCAGCATACATCACCCAACTACTAGCCCTAACTGCATCATCCCCCTCCCCCCGGCAGTACCCGATCCCCACCCACTCAATCCCCATAAACTCACCTCTCCCCCATGCCATCCCTTGCATAAAGACCGCATTACCCCCACCCTCTCCTCCCGCTCCCTCCGCCTACCATTCCTCACATTGCTCTTCCCCAGAGGGTGCTCAGGACCCGCCACCTCCCTCCTCCGTCTCATTCTTCCCTCTCCAACCCCTCTCCCCCTCCCTCCCTCCTGACATATCTCCCCCAACACACTCCTCCCCTCCTCCATCCCTCTGAATGCTGATACTCATCTCTTGTCTCTCCAACTCCCATTTATGCTTTTTTTCATCTCTCTGCTCCTATTCTCAATGTTCTTTCTCTTCCCTTCAGCCCCCCTCCCTCTTAATACGCAGCATTCGCTGACAGAGGACCCTCTCTCTATATGTATATACGCTCTTTCTATTTTTCTTTGTCTCTTTCTCTCTCTATTCTGGGTGGTGAACTTTTTCATCCTTCCGAATGTACGCCCGTTAGGTGAGATCCATGTAGGTTACGTCGCTTCCTATTTACCCTTTGGCACACCCACGCACGCCATCTTCTCGCGTAGGTACATTAAAAATGTATGGAATAATAAAATCCAATTGGGTACATCCCAAATATTATTTTTTGAAATAGAATTCACAATGAAGTCTAGCGCATATGTAATTGAAATTTCCCATACACCAACGCAAAATAAGAGTTTAAAATTATGTAATAAGTACGACTATATAAAAGAGATTATTTTACGCTTTGTTAAATATTTTAGAATAAAACTATTACAGGACCTTTTTCCAAAAAGAACTGAAACAACAAGTAGCTCGGCTTACTTCAGTTGTTAATTTGTAAATTTCCATGAAATATTCGTGTAAGTTTACAAAATTTATGAGATTAACTCGTGAATATTTTAATCCTTTCGCAAAGTATATAAATTGATCAGAAACACGAACTCGAGCTAATTTTATAACATTTGGGTTAAATAACATCTCTCTCCAACAAATTTATATATAATCTACCAAAATATTTTGAAATAAATTCAGGTAACACCGAGAGATAACAAAGAATTACGCCGAGAAAGATATAAATCGTTTTTATCGTGGGTCCGGTCGCGAATTTCAGCACAAAAATATTTTATAGAGACAGTTTGGGTTATCTACTATTTTTTTTTTGACCAGAAAGGTGAACTTATTTTTTTCTCGCCCTTCCTGTCCCTTAAACGGCGGAGGAGTTTAAATAGATACGCGTGTCGGAGTTTCAGGTTTCGTGTTTGGAAAGGGACGGAAAATAAAACCACGCGAGAGATAGAGGATCAATCTCTCTGCCGACAGTCTTTTTCGCCACCTCTGCGTCCTGCTCTCGCCTCAAAATGGCCGCTCCATCTTTTGGTCTCTTGCTCTCTCTCTCTCTCTCCGTCTGGACAAACTCCAAGAGCGACGATCCTTATCAATCGCTTTAAATGCCCTTTTCAGAGGGTATCATCACACACACACACGCGCGCGACTCCTGATGCCTCCAACCACCTCGCATATCTCTATCTTTCTTTCTTTCTTATCAGCTCCGTGTTTACCCACTTCTCCATCAAATCTAACAGGAGAAGATAAAATTTATTTCTATTCATCGCGCGCTAATTTAATCTTTTTAGCATTAAAGGTTTTAATCTCGGTATCTTCCAAATTCGAATCCTCTCTCCTTTGAGGACAGAGACATCGATGAGCTTTTCGGTAACACTTTTAAACTGAGAAATCTGCATTCCCATAATCCTGCTTGCATTCCCCTGTACCACAATAAATATATCGTAAGTCGCCAAAACAGATTAATTTTTATAAGAGAGGTTTTATTCAAATTCAAATTTATGTAGATTCGGAGACCTAAAGTTTTAAAATTCTCTTTTTTCTTACAGAAACTAAATACAAGCAATGCAGTGACTAACATAGAAATTATTATATTAATTTATTGTTAAATTACGTAATTACATTCTGAAATGTAGGAGAATTACGTTCCATTTATTATGTTCTCTAATCAGCCAATGACATCATTGAAACAGCCAGCGACTAATTCAACATCTCTGTTGAAGGGTAAATTTTATAATACAAAATAATAAATTAAAATTCCAGGATGTATTCTAGTAAGACTCATTGCAGGAGCACAGGATCACCATTTTAACTCCAAACGCGCGTCAAATCGCACGAATATATCTTCAAGAATCCGTTTGTGCATTTGCACCCCTTTCCTCTCTCTCTCTCCCCCACTCCTCCAATTTCCCCTCGCACTCTCTACCTCTCCGACAAGCATTTTAGCCTGTCGTGTGCCGGGGGTAAGAGGACGCCCCACACAGATGAACGGAAAAAAGAGGAAGAGATAAGGGTGCCAATGGAGAAAAAGGGGGTGGGAGGAGAGCATGAGGGACAGAAAGGACCCCCCCCCTCTTTCTGCACTCAACATACATCCATGAAGAGAGAACGGGGATGGACGGGGAAAGGGGAAGGGAGGGAAGGTGTAGATAGTGATCTTGCTGTACACAATCCGGGAGGAGGCTGCGGCTGAAGAGGTAAAGAGCTGCTGCTTATGCTTGCATGGAGGGATAGAGAGGGAGAGAGAGGAGTTAGACAGAGGGAGTGAGTGAGGTTGAGGGAGAGTACTGTTTAAGGTTTGCAAGAAGGGGGGACTGGAAGCGTATTTGCGGGTTATGGGAGGGACTCTAAAGGTGAACTACGGTTGGATTTTTTCCTGAGATAAAGTTATGGTGGTTGGTAGGTTGTGGGTTAGGAAGATTTGAATGGTAGGAGACTTTTTAGGAGGGGAATGAGAGAGGGAAGTTAGGAAGAGGTTTGAGGTAGAGGTTAGTTATAGAGAATGGAGTGAGAGAGGGGGATAGAGAATTTACGTTCTAACAAGGCGGGAGGAATAAAGGTCGTGATGTAAATGAAAGAACTGTACGTAAAATCTGACAAAATTATTCCCTACGAAACGTTACATGACAAAAACAAAGAACTCATGATCAAGGTAACCTCTAACTTTAAAATGGTTGAGTAATGAAGGTGAGTAATTCAACTACAAAGTAACATCCTCGAAAATAATAACCGATCTTTGGACGACCAGAAGTAGGCCCAAGCAAAACTTTAGTAGTATGAAGCTTGCTTAAAATTTTACGTTTTTGCGCGAGGAGATACTATTATTATATGGAATAAATTTAGTCTATAGCCTATTATCATTATTTATTTATTCAGAGCGAAAACTTAGATATAAAAATATAAATTTATTTATCTTAGCTATAACACACCTCTCCTATTCTTGCAGTTTTATATTAATAGAATTTCCATTTACTTTTTGGATGTCTATTTTTTTCTAAAAGACATATGTAATAATAAAAAACTTTTCTCTTTAGTACAGTCGCAAAAAGTAAATTCGAAATAGCAATGTATCAAAAATATTTATAAGTATAGGCAATATATTAGTGATCCTTGGTTGTTTATATAGTTATACAGTTGCTGCAATTCATTTGGGAGATAATTACATTTCATATAATATCCTGAATAACCTTCTGTTCGAAGGTTTTCATAGGTGGAGTAGGAAATTAATGAAAAATATCATAACTTAATGTATTTACTTATTAACTTGAGTAAATAAGTGTTTTAAGGAATAACCGCGTGGACTTTATAAATTCTGAAGGCATACGATGTACACAACATTTTTTCTTACTGATAAAATATCCTTTTTCGCGCTTTTCTTGTTTAAAAAAAAGGAAAAAAATGACCTTAGAAGCACCACCACCGGTCAAAAGTGGAAAAAGCTGCGACGAAAACTTATAAAAAGGAATAAAGGAAAGGAAAGATTAAAGAAAAAATGAGTGAGAAAAGAGCGAGGTTTGATGAGAGGAGCAGGGGATGGGAAAACTGGAAAAATTATAGAAACTGCGGATAATGACAGAGTAGGTGGAGAGAAAGAGAAGTTGGAGAAACGAGAAGTAGGAACACGAAGAGGAGAGGTGAACAAAGATGGAAGCGAAGAGAAGAGTCGTCGACTGGCGTCCAGTGTCAACCACTGTCACCTCAGAAAGGGTCGCTTATCTTGGTCCGAAATCCGCGACCTCTCATCTCACCCTCCTTCCATTTGCACGACGCTTCCTTTTTTTCGTGCGGCGGAATGAGGGGTAGGGAGAGAAAGGCGATACCCAGCAAGCGTTTAAGACTGAAGCAGAGCGTCCTCCTCCATTTCGGACTTCACCGGAGTAGCTCCCGTGAATTAGGGAGAAGGGGAAGGAGAGATATGTGTGCGGTTCCACTCCCTCATTGTTGAACCGCGCACGCGCATAATATCCTTCCACCTTATTCAAAAAAAAATAGGACAAGAAGGAAGGAAAGATTCCCATCTATCCCTCATCTTATCCTCGCGCGCACTAAAGAGTGAGAGAGATTCCTGGAAGCGATTTCTCCCGGCGATAAGCGCGCCAAAAAGGCCACGAGGCCTGGCATGGCCATACCCCAAAAGAGAGTGTAAACAGAAAGAATGAGGGATTATTGTGAGAGATAGAGATGGAGAAAGAGGAGAAGAAAGGGAAGGGGAGAGGGAATGGGGAAAGGTGAGAGAACGGGAAGAAGAGATGGAGGGGGGGGGGAAGAAGAGGGAATGGGAAGATGACAAGGAATGGGGAGAGAGGAGAGAAGTTGAGGAAGAATGATAGAAGTAAAGAAACAGAAGTGAAAGAAAGGGACAAAGAAAGGAAGAGAGAAAATACGAGGGAGAATATAGGGTGGGATAGAAAGGAAGAAGGGACAGAAGGTCGTATAGATAACTAGTAGGTCGGAGAGGGTTAAGGAGACAGGGAAAGAGGGAGAAAAAGTTGACACGTCCGGTTCGTTTTATCTTGCGATGAGACTAAATTTGGAGGACATGATACGCAGTCGATAGGGAAGTGAGTCTGTTAAAAGAGTAGGAGATGGAGGGAGAGTATGGTGAAGAAGAGGAAGGGTTTTCGTCGCAATCTGAGATGAGGAATCTGTCGTCGGCACGAGGAGAGAGAAAGAAAGAGTGAAAAAACGGGTCAGAGAGAAGAAAAAAGAAAGAGAGAGAGATAGCTTTGACGTGAAACACTCATTTCGCGATCTGTAAACATCTCCCCCGCCCTCCCTTTAATCTATCTCAATCAGAGATGCGGAGAGAAGAGGGAAAAAGAGACGAGTTGAAGTGCGGCGAGGGAGGAGAAGGGGGAGGTGGGGGGATTAAGAGGATTATCTATCTCTACAGCCTTTTCAAGGTGTTGCTGCTCCACTCGAGAGAACTCGACTTCTTGTTGTCCCTTTTTTTCGGAGAAAAGTTTTTTTTCGCTCCCGCTCTAAACTTATCTTCACTTCGACTAGTTGTAAAAATTCAGTTCCTTCTTATTTTTCGGATTTACGCATTTCTACCAAAATTGAAGGTGCTTTCTTTTCATCTTTGAGTTTGGCGCATGTGTCATAAATTTTTACTATTAACTAGTGTCTAGTAAACGATTTACATAAAAAATTATAATTAAAAGGAGCGATCCTTACATATTTATTGGGATTTATTAGCGATAGTGTTTTTCGCATTTTTATACCCTAAAAGTTATATGATCAGGAAATAAGATAAATTATTTATAATATAGAATATTTATGCTGTACTTTCGACTCTATTAAATGACGAAATACATGCCTTTATATCAAGTATATATCCAACAAATAACTTTTATAAATATGTTAATAATTTTCTAATGTTGACTAGTACTCATTTATTAAACATTTGTTACGGTTGTTTAATCAGTTTCAATGCTGAAAATTAAATATCGTTACATCATCTCAAAGCTAAGATTTATTTTATAATTAAATTTTGTTATAATTCCAATACATTCTTAAATGATTTGGAAATTACTTATATCACGGTGTGTGATTATGCTACCAAAGCTGTCCTGTATCCAAAAAGTAAATGGATCTAAGGGTAAAGTTTAAACTGATTATAAGTCATAGAGTGCTTTACATATGCATTATTATAATTGTAAAAATATTCTTGGCATACTTATCTTAACTAGTGCTTCGGCTTCAACACTTAGGATTAGTTGCCATTCCAATCAGTTTCTTCCCTTTGTACTTACAAGATTAAAACCGCTAAATTATAATACCTAAAGTCTTAATATAGCTTTTCAACAAAAATTAATCATCGATCATCAATTTATCCGCATATTTTGAGGTAGTAATGGTCATTTTTCGTTCGTTTAACGATACGTAAAGGGGTTCAGCTTTATTCATACAGCATAATATTTGCATGGCGACCGTCATTGTGGGGTGGAAGCCGATAAGGCCAATGTAAGGACAATGTAGTTTCCAATATTGGCCCAAAAGCGGGAAGCGGGTGCCCTGCTGCACATCTCGTACCAAGGGAAAAGGAGAGAGATATGTATATAATATGATCTATGCCCCAGGAGTGTCGCGTTTCTTTTTTCCCCAATTCGGAGAGAGTGGCGCCATCTTTCTTTTCTCTCGTTTCCATTTGCAAATCGAGAGTGGGGAGAAATGGGGTTCGCCCCCGTGAAGCGTCTCCGAGTGAATCTCTCCCGCGGGTGTTCAGTTGCACCGCCCACATCACGGTGTCCCTTACGTGCTCTCCCTCGTAAAACAATCGCACCTGCCGCATAGCGGAAGGGAGTTCCCGCCTCCGATTCCCATAAAACGCGCGCAAATAAAACATCCGGTGTGTTTTAAGTGCCTAATACGAGAGAGAGGGAGTAGAAGAGGGGAAACCTCACCTCGCGATGTGAGACTCGTTGCTATGCGGGTGGAGATGTCTTGGACTATGAGTCGGAATTGATTTGAGGCGATCTGTGGCATCTTATACTGCTAATGTTTTTATAGATTACAGTTATCCAATCAATGATAAACATTAAACCTTAAAATATGTAAATGAAAACCATAGTTATATTATTCGTACTTTTTATCTATAAAACGGAAAATATGTGAGCGTTTTAATAACGACAAAATATTCGATGCCTTACGCTGTTTTAGAAACTACATAGCCAGGCATCGTTTTTCCAATAAAATGCTTTAATAATATGAAATAGGTATTATTAATTCAATTTTCATTGAGTCAGGCACTAATGAAAATACTGTTGACGCGCCTATAAACATCAATCACTCACTCGGTAGACAATCGGAAAGAGCACTTTAATCTCTGGTGGCAATTAATTTCTTAATTCCATAAAGGCGCAAATCCTGTCCTGATCTTATTTTTCTTGTCAATAGTATAAGCTTTTAATATGAATTTCGTTTACTAGCAAATTAAAAATAAACGAGCAAACGAATAAATACATTAATTAATAAGTTTATGAAAATTAATTATTAACTATTATATCTACAGATTGTTTTCTAAGCGAATTTTGAAAAATTTACTAAAAGTTATCTTGGAAACATGGCATTAGTGTAAAAGAAAAAGTAATATTTTTACTTTCATTAACTTGTAATACTCTGTCACATTAATTACTATTCAATGGCATGTAACAAAGAGGTATACACCTGGCCCTCCTATAACACGGGTTCTTATAACACGTATTCGCCACAGCACGGCTTGTTTTTTATTGCCTAAAATTCATACAACGCGGGTTGCGATTCGCATCAACGCGGTTTGCTCGGACTTGGGTTGTGGGGTAGATAGACAATTCTGGCATGTAAGAATGCCGAGGGTGACTTTAAGTGTAAATTCTTACTTATTGTGAGTGTACGTACCGCTCCGAAAATCCCCGAGCCTTAATAGGTCTTCTTCATAAGCCTTACTCGTTCATTGGAGATCCAATAGAAAGGCTTGGATAACTGGAAAATTATTTGAAGATTGGTTTTTGCCACGAGGTGGAGCGATATTGCCTGCGAATCTAACATATTTGGTTTTTTGCAGTGAGTTTTGTAAATGAATGTGCATAAAAGAGATAGGTTTTGGAATTCTAGTTCTGGATGAGGATGCAGGAAAAGGTATGGAACGCAACCCCCATTTCACTATGTAAAACAGGATTCACATGACGCGGATTCACATTACACGGTGCTTTTCCAGAACGCATCCCCCGCGTTATATGAAGGTCATGTGTATTGCTCAATGTTAATTCTTGAATTGGAGAAGTTATTTTAATCGAATATCATACTGACATAAACGAATATTTATGCCAGATGACGGAAGATACTTTTATACCCTTTTTTACATCGAAGCAAAGATCCCAATATATTTGGAGTATACGTCGGATTAAAATAACTACTCTTTCATATTCTGAAGCACCAGTATCTCATACGTATGCCGAGTATGCGAGACGGGCAGCAGAGAACTCGGGATGGAGATGGAAAGAGGGGAAGTGGGAAGGAGAGGGTAGAGGCGGACAAAATAGAGAGGACTTTGAATGAGTTTTCCACAGTGAGTGGGGTTTGAGGGCAAAGGGTTTGGCGGGGGAGGACGCAAGGCCCTCGGGGACCAGAAAAGGGAGGGAGGGAGGGAGGGTGGTGCATCATCAGCTACTATCTCGTCAGTCCATCGCACCCTCATTTCTATTGCGGGGGAAACCCTCTCCTACGCCTTTCCAAATGACACCGGGCAAACCATCCGGTTATGACAAACGCCCTCCAAACCTCTCTCTCTCTCTCCCCGAGACAATTATTCTGCTCTCTCTCCCTTTTCCTAATAACATCATCGGCCGCCCTCCGCACCCCGCTCCCTGTAATGTGCGGATCGTAATGTACCGTTGATCATGTAATTATCTTTAATATTTGGCATTATGTCTCACGGTGACCTTTCAGATTTAACCGAGAGTAGTGATTTCATTCGTTCATTTAGTCTCTCACTTTCACCTTCATTCTGGAGGAGAAATTTCATTTTTTCATCATTCACTAAAAGAAACAAAGGCGCATTTCATAAAATTTCAGCTTAAGGGTATGTGGTTACGAAATATTGTAAAAAAGTGGGATATGAGGCAATACTTGTAAAGGTATTTAATTTGAAAAATGCTTTAATAAAACTGTGCGTGGAGTAAATTCAGAGCGTAAGTTTCGTCTTGCTCATTCCTCAAGATAGCTTTAATAGTCACAAAACACATTAGTCAAATGAATACTATGCAGTTTTTCATAGTTCAAAGAAACGTACGGGTTATCGGCAAAGGATTTTTTTCCCTTCTAAATAATTCATTAAAATCAAGGGTTTATAGAAGACAAATTTAGATTAATCAAAAAGTGGTAGATTTTGACATGTCTAAGCAAAACTCGTGTAATAATTAATAAATACATATTTTTGTTAAGCAATTAGTGTAATTTATAACCGCTTTACAATATGAAAGATAAAATTTTGGAATAACTCTTCGACTCACTGCTTCACCGGCACTCTCGTCAGCATGCACCCTTAATTGGTTAAGCGATAGGATGCGGCATATTTACTAAGCGGATGCTTTCAAGCGACGTAACGCGATTCAGTTCCAATCGAGTTCCTTCTGCTAATCTTTTCGCACGGTATAAGGGGCCATCCGTATCACACGCGTGATTTACGCCGCTTACTTTCTCCAAAAAGCTAAATCGAATCATCCACGTTCGCTTCGTATTCTTCCGCTCGATGACACACAGCTACTGCGCCAAAGCGGCACACCGTATCTCCCGTCTTTCGACCATCTCCCTTTCTCTTATGTCTCTCTCTCTCTATCTCTTGGTTGGTTTGAGTTTCATTTTATTTCACATGCATTCCTCTTGAACCATTGCGATTCTTTTATTTCCCAGCCTAGGTAACAATAATCGTATTCATTCATAATTTCATATGTTAACTTCCACCTTTCATCTTCGTAATATAAACACAATCTGAAATACTCATCTTTCTCTTTCAGGCGAGTTTTTCTTTCTCATTTTTATCTAGATGTGAAGGCCACATGTGTTGCATTTTTCTTCCTGCTCAGGAGTGTATTTATCAAAATTTTCGATCTATCTTTACCTGCATATCACGATTATTCCGTGTTAGTAGGTAATTTCTTTATTCATTAAATATATCTGACTTCGCCATCATATCCATTCTTTAATAACTCCATTCAAATATATGTCATACCTCTCTTAAAAGTGTTCTTTTTCCTATACAAAGTTATCAATAGCTTAATAACAAATGAATATTTGTAATTTTTCATATTTTCACAATTAACAAACAACCTTGTTGCGATCTTAACAGTAATAATTTAAAGAATAAATTTTGGGCTCATCATACTATATTCTAGGGAATTTTTCAGTAAAATATATTCCATTCGATTTGCAACCATCTTTCCCGAGCTAGCCTTCACCTATTTTACCTAAGGAATCCTACATCTCACTCCTTTTTCTCATATCCATGCCAACCACTAAAGTCCGTCAACACCCAAACACGCCTCTATTTATATTATACACATTTCCGGCGTAAATAGCAAGGAAATCATTGACAATGAAATGTTTGCTCAGTAGATTTTAAAATACATTTAGTAGGGGGTTAATACAATTTATCATCCACAGGCCACATTAATTTTCCGTCTTTATCGTGCTATATCACCCCAATCCAGCTACTCCCGCGAATGAAAACCCTTTACCGCCAACAGAAGTTTTTAATTCTCCGTCCAATCAATACCCGTTTCTCCACCCCACCCTCCGTTTTAACCCATTCTAATAGACTCCTCCTCTTCGAATCGTTGTGCCATAGCACCCGAAACCCTCTTTACCTCTGTGAATCCCACCCACCCCCTCCCCCAGCCACTGGGGTCTGAGGCCGAATGTCAATTCAGGGTGACGCTGATGTCATCTGGAGAACTAAAATCGAAAGAGACAATTCCCCTTCACCCTCTTTCTTTCTTTCTACATCACCCTCTATATATTCTCCCTCCCTTTCGTATCCCGTTCCCCTCCCCGCACCCCAATTCAAACCGATTCCTTTCCACGAATGCCGCCCCACGCCTCGGCAAAACGTGCTTGTCCTCCCATTCTCCCCTTGCGCCCTCTCTAGCATTATAACCCGGTCGTCCTTCCTCCCTTGTTCCCCTCCTTTCATCTCAGTAGCACACCATCTTATCTCTTCCTATCTCATCTGGAGTCCCTCTCTCTTCTTCCATCCCTCTCCACATTCACCAAGACCACCCCCGTCTCTCCATAGAAACTCTTGCACTCCATCCAAAACGCAGATGGTAAGCGTCCTATTTTTTTCTGCTTAGCGGTGTCCTCTTAAAGCGTATGATGGAGAAGGAGAAAACGAAACGCGCCAAAATCGAGTTATTCATTTATTAATGCCGCCGAAAGAGAAATGCATTATTATAGGATTTTTTTAATTTAAAACATATTAAAGCGCTTTTCTTTAAGAATATGCCTCTCGAATGAAATTCTCGAAATTTCGACGGAGTAATTATTGTATAAAGTATATCTAAAACTAGTAGTACCCTCCTATAACCGAGCTTCGGTTCGCTTAAATGAATAATATAAATGCAAAGCACTTTAAAGTTTGTCATTTGTATTAAAGTACGAGCTTCAGTAGCGAAGGCATGTCATATACGGTAGTTTTGTTTTCTTGATAACAGCAGATCTTCAGAAATGCGAATATAGATATAATAGTCAAATCTCTAAGGTCCAAACCTAAAGCGAAAGCAAAAATTCAATTTTTCAATACCTTTCTTCTCAATACTGATAATTCTACTTATAGAGATTCGACAGCATTTATTCCGAGTGTTTTTCAGTTTTTGCTATAAAATTAACTGAAGACTATATAAAAACCATAATATTCTATGCGATCGGTAATGGAAAAGATCTTTCATAATGTACCGTATGAATGTAATATTTCTGATTGGCGATAAACGGGAATTTTCTTTTACGAAAGAAAGATCAACCTATCGGTTTTTGAACGACAAAAAATGACAAGAATTTCACTGATTAATTGTGACATCCAGCTGTTTCCACAGCTGAGCACGAACACCAGCTAAGGGTTTCACCCTTCGACAAAAACGAGTGAAATTCATGGTATTTTAAGTAGATGTCAACCCAACGTCAAAATGAGATGAATTTACTGACAAAATTACTTTCAGAAATAATTTGTAGATATCCATTAATTTCCGTTTTTCCTTAAAGAAAATCAGGGTATTAGTAAAATATTTACATTAATAACATCTGCGGGCTTATAAATTGGAGAAAAATCGTATCCTAATTACCAGAATATGATTTTTAAAATAGTAAATACAAACAAAGCTTTTCTTACGAAAAACACGGCCTGTTTAAAATGCATTCAGGGTACGTTACCTTTAATGGATGCGTGCAAGAAGTAAAAATATGATTTTATCTTTAGATGATTATTGTTAACGTAGTAATTATTATTCTTCAATAACGATTTTTTATTAATATGCAAGTTTAGTGATAACAAATTAGCGTCTAAAAACAAAAGTATTTATTATATGTTATCATAATTTTTATATATTTCATTCTAAATTACAATAAATTTGATTCGAATATTGCGCAATTCTGTACGTCACTATAACGACAAATGACAGGAGACGAACGTCATCAACATAAAATAATTCAATATCCATAATTCTGTTAGTTCAATGGCTTTCCTCAAGAAAAAAGGAACTCCCCTTTATAGGAGGCGATTTGAATGAGTGATTTTTAAGCCATCTATTTTTCCGTATCGAGTCGCGCAGCTTTTAATTTCTTTTCGATTCCGGCAATTTCTTTTTACGCATTGTCGTGACGTCGAAGCAAAAAAACGGGCATCCGAATTAAGCGCAGAGGAATGGGAGAAATGAAAGAAAAGAAAGAGAGCTGGAGAAGAGGAAGGGCTCTCTTCTGGTCCGATCTTAGATGGGAGACATTGAGATCGCCGCGCCAGATACACGTCTTGGGAACGAGATGACATGGGAAGGACGCGACGGACACGAGATTCTTCTCTTTTTTTTATCGAGACAGCAAGAGAGAGTCTTGAGGCAACGGGATCCCTGTAGCTTCAATTGGAGACGTCACTTTTGATAGCCCACGTTCACCAGGGCGTAGTATTTTTGGAAGTTTTGATAATGGACCAAAGACGCAGGAATTTCTAGGGAAGAGAGAAAATGGCGATGGTCCTTTGGAGAATCGTACGCGTCCCATTTGTGGGAATCGACCGTTTTTTTCTGCCAAAGTTCAGACCGTCTTTCTCCTCAGCATCGTGACCGACAAAAAGGGCATGAGTACGAGAAGAGAACTGACTACACAAGACCGTTT
The DNA here is from genome assembly GCA_036926305.1 of Uropetala carovei. NCBI lineage: Eukaryota > Metazoa > Arthropoda > Insecta > Odonata > Petaluridae > Uropetala > Uropetala carovei. Next base: position 4,646,334 of record JAXCHB010000017.1, on the reverse strand, counting down.
CGTCCCCGTTGTGTCTTCTATGGATGAGGCTTTCGACCGTCAAAACATTTACCTATGTCACTTTCTAAACGGAATATCACGAACAATAGGAAGACTTCTTGAATATCCAGCGAAATTTTATTCCGCATTCCTATTTCCAAGTACGTAGGCGCCCACCGCGCAACCACAGCCAGAATATTACGATACGTTAGGGGAAATCGAAACAAGCTCAATTTCACAAGGAATATTGATTTACGGTGAAAATGGTGGAAAAATACAGCAGAAGCGGAAGAAAAAAAGACGATGAAAACTAATAAAATAGCTATACGTGCTGTTCGTATACAGCGCAGGAATTTATACCCCAATTAAATATTTATACAATATGTGATTACACGAAAAGAGTATTGCTCAGCGTAAAGCTCTTATCCACTGATGGACGGATTGTCGATATTATCAACGACTTATACTTTAAAAGAATCATTCAAACAGGGAATGGGCGAATAATTTTATTTCACGAAATGATTCTTGTTCAAGGTTCAGTCGACTAGTACGTAATATCCATTGACTTCTCTACAGCTGAAGCATCTTTAAATTAAGGTCTGAGTTCGATTAATAGACTCCTATCCGACTCAAATTATGACATTTTCACGTTGACCCAAATCTCGTTTCAACGACTGCTTGTATTATTATAAAATAAATTTGAAAAAAACAGGAAATGGAGGAAGTTTCTCTAAAAATTGGAGTCTCCTTACCTTGAATCCGGCGGTAGAAAGCCTTTGTTGTTCTAAGATGACAGAATTACCTCTTGAAACTACGCAGAGACACGCACGGTTGTATTTCAGGGGCCATGTCCCTTCACAATGACGAGCAAGATGCTTGCAGAAAAATAATTGAAAAGTCACAAGAAGGTCGCGTCGAACCTGGAAATGAAAATGAAGCTTGACTTATAGGAACTCATTGGAATGTTTCAACACAATATAAAAGAGAAGATATCAAAACAGATTTGGTGCAAGGAATACACCTTCACGATAGATTTTTCAAAAGAAATTTCTTAATCTCACCATTAACATCCTTTCAGATTGATATGAGGATTTAAAATTACAAAGCGATTATTACTGTTATTATTAGAAAAGTGTACATTCCAATGAAAAGGGGATAAACTCAAAACCTTCTACATGGATAAATAAAATGATCCACTCTTTTCATTACTGCTGTAGGCTTACTTATAGTACTGCACCTCTTCGAATACGTAAAGCTGTTCACTAAACGGCTGCTTTAGCTAAACTAACAGCAAAAAACAAATGCATAAAGTAACAAAATCCGGCCGATCAGAATAGACCATGAGTTATCTCTTTGTCAGGCAGTAAGACCTAGATAGAGAATTTTGGAGAGAGGAGGGCAAATGCCAACTCTTACCTTAGCCCTGTCAAAAGAGGTAGGTTTGTTTGAATGAAAAATATACCGTACGCAATGCGATTTCTACTCGTTTAACCATGCCTCGGAGAAGATAATAGAGTAGGCCACAAGAGAACGAAGGACATAGTGAGTTAACCCGAGTAAGCTGAGGAGGAAGTTGAAGGATCTTTTACCAAATCAGCCGAGTAAGAGTTAAGTCAGCGATGCCTTATCGGGTTGGGACGAGCACGTGCATGCTTGAGCGCCGGGAGTCGAAAGAAACTTTTAAGAAATTTATTCGTTAAATAGAAATTACCCGTTTAGTAGTTTCCAAATAGTAGGATTCTGAGTAATAAAATGCGGTTAAAACAGAAAGGAAACGATAAGCGATGTAGGCAGTGGAGTTTCATTCTCAGATAATCTATTCATCAGTAGTATTTATATTTTAAGTATTTTGTGCTAAATAAAAAGCTCACGTTTTATAAGTGTCTTTTCTAGTCTAATTCCATTAAAATATAAATAAATACTGTAGCTTTTGCAGTTTTGCCGAGTTATAATATGAAAAAATCTGATGTGGCCAACACATGACTTTCTCCATATTTGGGGTATAGATATGTAATTATTATTATAAGGCAAAACTATTATTTCGTATCATAGAAGAATAGTCGTCCTTACTGCCGTAAATTATGTGTTGAATATGTTTACAGAATTCACCGCTACATGGTGGTGGCGCTGTATACTGGAAACTTACGAATAAGTTGAATATCTCCGAAATGGATGGTTCTACGAAAATTTGTTTCAAACAAAACTTGGAAGAAATATTGTTTTCTACAACTTTGGTCCTCACGAAGATGACCATTTACGACGTTATTAAGGAGATACTTGACGGAGACCGAAAAAACCGATTATTTATAAATAATTCCTAAACAATAACTGCCATGGAAAATTGTTTCAAATGAAAGTCTTAGGAAATTACCTTCTCTATAACCTTTGTATAGAGTTGTATATACAATAATAATGTTTTAACGGAGAAATATCGCAAAACTCGAATCGGGTTTCGAATAAACCTCGACTTCCGGTTAATCGGTATTATCTAAAAACTAATCAGTTCTTTGTGCTCAAGCTAAAGTGTTCTATATGAAATTTGGTATTAATATGACAAGTACTTTTTGAGATAGAGCGCCCACAATCACTTCCATCCACCCCCCCCCCCCCCACACACACACACAGCATTCCGAAAATAGTCTAAACGTGTTCTAGTGACCTCAAAACGTGTATTTCCGTTGAAATCTCGAAGTCTTTCCCTATACTACGTATGGAGAATGTAAAAAGATGTTCTTAGGATACTTACTTGACCTAAATGATATATAATTACGAATGGTAGTTATCCGCCGAAATACTGAAATACATTAATAAAAAGCTGTGATTACATTTTAAAATGAGAAAATCCAGCAGTGAAAAAAGCTTTACAAACTTAACAGCATTAAGACCAAAGATTACGTCTGATTAGCCTAGTAATTATTTGTATAAGAAAACCAATTGCCTCAAAAGTTGTATATTACAGATGCCAATCTTGATTTTACTGCCTTCGATGAAAGTGTCGATTTACTTGTGGACGACTTAGCCCAATTATACCAAATTCTTCTCAGAAGAAAGGTAAAATTTATATATAGCGTCTCATGTATTACTCAGCCATTAACAGCAATATTTATAAACGTGTACCTCCATATAATACCTTTAATGACGAAGCGAAAAAAACGAGGATTTGCTCTAGTTGTTGAAACAAACGGCGCCGGCAACGCATAAAAACCGCTAAATACTATTTATTCAGGTCAATTTTTGGCATTATTCTTTGTTATAAATTGATAAAATGAATGATCCGAAGGTCATTATGCGACAGGCACATTTTCCATTATTCTTTACATCCGCAAGGTCTGTAAAAAATTAAACCAACCGATAGTGAGAGGGAAAGGGAAATTAATTCAAGATCCCTAATCATACGCCGCTAATTATATCCGCGAGTTTTATTGTAAAACAAAAGAGGTCACTTGATTAATTAAAGAGCAAGAGCCTTACTCTTTTTAAAAAATTCTCCTTCCATATTCCCCAAAAGTTAATAACTCCGACGAGTGGGTAATAGGGCTGAAAAGGTTCTCATGTAACCAGCTGATAATTTATTGAGTGGTCGAAACGACCGGAGTTCATGCACGTTATCATCGCTCTCTCCTCCCTCTTCCTCTCCCTCCCCGCCGCACCCAGATGGTAATCACGTGACCAAAACACCATAACGCTCCGTGGATAGAGACATTTTCCATCCCATCAGATATTGCGTGGTTAGCGAATCCCGCTGCTTCGCATTTCATTTGGGAATGGCGGCAGTACGCGAGAGGACGAGGAGGGATGGGTCACGTGGGTAAATGAAGGGGAGGGATGGAAGAAGAGAAAGGAGGTGACGGAGAGGGAGAAAATGGAGGGAGTTTTTTTTTCAGAGGGCTAGGTAAAACGCGTATTGCGCCACCACCTGGCGTGCTATTCTTTTTGGAAAAAAAGAAATACGGAAATTCGAACTACGACGGTCATGCGATTTTTCGGCGTTAACAAGTAGCTGATGTCACGCCGCCCGACCCTCCAACGCCCTCTGGGGACTGCCTCTCGAAACTGCGAGGGAGAAAGATGGGCAAGGAGAGGTGATTGGGGTGTCGTGGGTGGAGCTGGCCTTCGGGGGAGGGAAAAGCAGGAGGGGAGGACGTTGGTACATGTGTGTGTATGCAGGCGGATCCCGATGTCCGAAGTAGCCACCGCGCTGCCACTGCTACCCGATGTGCTCATTAAGCCTAATTGGTGCTCGCATAATAATTGTCACGCTATCAAACCGCGGTTATCGGAGTTTATCCTCCATTCCTTCTGAACCCTTTCGCGAGAGATTGGCGAGGGAGGAGGGGAATACACTGAACGGTAGCTTATGGCCGTAAACTAAATGCCGAATCGTAAAAAAATACTCTTCCCCTTTCCCGTCTGCTTGTCTAATCCATCGACGGAAATGGATTGGAATATGAAGCTTTCCAAATAAATGGCGAACTTTATTTTGCTATGACGGTAGTAACGGATGAGCATTCGAATGATTTACTGCTCGATGCTCCGCCCCCGATACGTTATTTTATCCCGTCGTTTCCGGAAGTAATGACTACCGCGTCAAGCCATGCGTATCTCCATACTATCCATATGTTTGCCGAAATTCCATTTCTTCTTTTGAATTTCATACTGACTTATGAGATCTATCATACTGCCGCAAGAACTATGGCTGTCTATTAGTCTAAGAGTTCTTATTTCATTCGATTCAACAGCATAAATCACATAGCGTTAATAAATGCGCGTGCCAATAAAATATATCAAGGAAAAGTCATACGTGCAATAGTTACTCTAATATTTACCGTGTTTGCCCGACTGTAAGAAGCCAACTTTGAGGAAAATTTGTTTTATAAGATATTATGAATCAAATAAATTAAACAACACTATTGGAGTTATTCTTGTTGAAATCTCTAAAAATAGTCATCACAATTTACAAAGCATAGATAAATGTGATTTTAACCATGCTACAGGACTAGTCATAATCACTGTCATTTATTTATTTGTTGGAGATTATAAGACGACTCTCAGCCTTTTATTTAACAAAAAATCGGAAAAAACTCGTCTTATAGTCTAGTAAATACTTAGTCACATAAGGTAGATTCTATCGAAACAGTGTAACGCAATTCTAAAAACTAAAAAAGCCGAAAAACGTTGCAATTGGTTTGTTTAAAATAATGTTGTATCAAACAATAAACAAGATTTTTTTTTACAAATATCATCAATAATTTTATTTTAGCAGCGACATTTGATTTGATTTTGCCTAAAATAAGTACCTACTAATTAATTTGAATGTAATTATTAATATAAGAAATGTTGCCATTAAAGCCATTATTTTTACAAAGATTTGAAATAATAAATAATAAACTCGAGAAAGGCGGGAGAGAGAAGGAGGAAGGGAGGGAGAGAGGCAACTAGTTTAAGTTTAACTAAAGAAAGACCGTCATATTGACGGGCTTTAATACTATTACCAATTAACGAATGAACATTCATAATAATAGCAATTATAACAATAATAATTTTGTTTTCGTAAATAAACAACCTCAAATAGATGAAAGGAGCAAATAGCGTCCGCTAAAATCTTTAATTCATTATCCTAAATAATGCATTCACGAATGATACTAAATAGTAGAATTTATTACCCAACGTTCATATTCCTTGTCGTTTATTTGTTTTTTCGCGAATACCAAAGTAAAATAGTCATAAATTTATATAATTTTTCCTTCTGTCTTTGTGCGTAAAGGGGCTTAAATCCGGCGCTTGAAAACTTATTTATAAGCGGTGGGTTTAATATAGTTTCAGGTTGTTGTTATCACATATTAGTTTTCCATAGCTCGTCTTGATGTCACCCGGTGAATGTGCGGAACTTATTGGATTAACACAATCGGAATTATCTCTGCCAAAGTAGCTGCGGAAACCCCAAGCCCAGGGAAACAAACCAGCGGCCATCGAGACATCTGCTGGACGTCCGCCCCCGTGCCTTTCAACAATGGCCACGGGACAACGATGCTCTCTCTTCTCTCTATCCCTGTCGCTCTCTTCCTCTCTCTCTCTCTCTTCGTCTCTCTCTCTCTCTTTTGCTGCGTGTGCACTCGGCGCGGAAAGATTGTCGCGGAGATATTTTGCTCCGAATTCGGCGACAGAGAGCCCGCATGTTAAAAGGTCAGCGGATGGAGGGTAAATGGAGGGATGAGTGAGGGATAACGGGAGAGAGAGGACTGGAAAGGGAGAATTGTTTGATTGTATAATAGCGACCTCCAAATCCACGATCTATGCGCCAGCATAGGGAGAAACTGGATTGTTTGAAGAAGAATGAAACAAACATTCGTGTTACGAAAAAGTTCAGAAAGAGGATTCGTACAAAGTTTAATGGCTGTCGAAAAAACAGGTAAAACAGGTTTAATAAAATTTTCCTTTTAAGCCTAAGAAAAAGAAGACAAAACTATTATACCTACATTAATATGTATCATGCAATACGAATGCCACATTTCACGTGATTCCCATTAGATGTAGCGAAAGGTAACACAAACCAAATCAATCGAAAGTAATGCCAATATTTCAAACTTCTCCGCATTAACATTATTTCGTAAGTATATATATTGGTAAATGGTAGAACTTTGCAATTACAGAATGTGTGCCTCTCAAAAGAGATAAATGATTAAAATATATAAGTTCACGATAAACGAAATGGGTGGCTCCTACAACTGGCTGATTTTATGGCTTTAGAAAAAGTAAAAAGAAAATGACTCTTTACATACTCTATTACCATTTATTGCCATATATTATTATTTAGAAATTTCTAAATATTAAAAAAACGAGGCAGTTTTCAAAGTGATTCCAAATGTTGTTGTTCCCGCGAGACGGGGATAATTTTTAGAGAAATTAATTGAAAGGCGGTATTAATAATAGATTAAAACAACCAAACCAATGAAAGACACATGGATTCCTTTGCTCATCAAATGAAACTTTTCATTTCCTCATTTCGATCAAATCAAATATACACTGACAGCCAGAAATAAAGTAATCGAACACTTTTTTATACGATCGACCACATCACATTGCCCTCCTTGGTCTCACCCACGTCTAAAGTTATTGAACATCTCTTTATGTATTTATATTTTAATTTTTTCCTTTTGGAAAGGAGATCGCCGCCGCAATTAAGATATCCGCGGGTGGGTGTAAGATTAGGAGACGTGTGCGCATGCGCGCTCTTTTTCAAACACGCGGGGGCCGCTCACGCACTCATTTTCTCTTTCCTCTTTCGCCGCGGAAGAGAGAGAGAGAAAAAGAGAGATGCTATCGCAAATCTCCTCTCATTATAAAGAACTCTCATCTCTGTCTCTCTCTCCTTTTCATCCCTCCTCTCTATCTCCTTTCTACCATTCCCTCTCTCTCCCCCTCTCGTCCATGGTATGTTTCCTGACGACTCACAATACGAAAAAACTCACCGAGTCATCACGGCCATCCAATTATGAGCGTCTAGACTATCCTCTTTTATTTCTTTTATTTTTACTTTTCCACTTGGAGGTATTATTTAGAAGGAAGGGGAGGAATGGAAGAGAAGGAGGAGGAAGTCAGGCGATGGTTGGCTTAAGATTGGATTGGAGGAGAGGGGTGTTATTTGGAATGAGGAGGGAGAGGTTTATAACCCCTTTACTTCGCAAAACACAAATATTTCGATTTGTAGGACAAACATACCGTATTTTTTCATCTTTTTGTTTATACAATCCCTATTTCCCTCTACTTATACTAAAGGTTGCATCAAAAAGAATTTAGAGAGGAATCCTTTGAAATTAATGGATCAATGTTTTTTTTACGACAAATTTTCGAGTTTCCATATAAATTAAGTTTTTCATTGTATATTCTCAGACTGAGAGATTTTCTGAGCCATATTTCTGCATTACATAATGTATCACGCTCTCGCTATTTGTCCAACAAATAAGTATTATACACTAGATCAGGGGTGCACAACATATGGCCCGCGGACCAAATGTGGCTCGCCGACACCTTCTGTTTGGCCCGATTGACGCTGGGAGTAACTCAGCTGGTTAATACCTTTTATATCAAAAATACAATTAAAATTTGTAAATTATATTTGTTTGCCATTTCATTTTTTTGTCATATAAAAATTGCATGTAAAATTTGTTATGGTAATTAATAAATCGACAATTGTGTAGTTAAGTTTTCATTATGGACCAAATTTTCAAAGTGTGACCCGCATAGGTCCAATCAAGGTCGATTTTGGCTCGCGTCAACTTTTGAGTTGTACACCCCTGCACTAGATATACACCTAGAATGCAGAGTGCACATTTTATTGAAAAGTTAGCGATAACGAAAAGCTCCCATCATTATCAATGCTTAAGAGATGAAGAAACCATAAACAAAATACTCCTGTTTGTTTTCTTAATTTTAAGAAATTAGTTCACAGAGAACCCCAGGACTGATTTCTACTGTTTTTATACCATTGGTCTTTATCTCGTATGCAAGTGATCTTCTGGACAAAGAATTATTACCTCAAGAATGTGTATGTGTGTGTGTGTGCGTGCGTGCGTGTGTGTGCGCGTGTGTGTGTATGCATTAAAGAAGATATACATTGTCATGTTAAAACTGCCGGTTGAAATTGTGCATGAGACGCCAGCTACATGCATGCATTATCATCGTCGGAAGAGATTTGACTAAATTATAGCTGTAAGGCGGTGGTAATAATTTACAAAGAAAATTGGAATAACTTTTCACTTTTCACATAAAACACAGGTGTTTCAAATAAGCCGACCTGACAATCTAAGTAGGAAGGGTCATAATATGAGATTATGAAGAATAAATTGCTGTGTCCAACACATGACTTTCTCCATACGTAAGTTGTCAACTAAAATCAAATAAATACAGCGATAGCAACAGTTCAACTTACACGCTTCAGCGCTAGCGATTCAATTGTTATCAATACCACGCGCGCGAGCTGCCCACTAACCGCAAATTTCGAAGAAAATCGAATATCTCTTGAAATATTCCTCATATGAAAATTTAATTCAAACAAAAGTTGTAGAAAAATAATATCTACAACTTTTATATATGTGCGTGTTAACAAAAATTCAGTTTTAAGCGAATTATTTAAGAAAAACTAAAATTTTACAAGAATAAACCGCTACTTCCGGTTGACCGATTGTGATCAAAATATTTTCTAATCTTAAAAATATATATAAAATCACAAATATAGAATTTCATACTAACCTGATGAATAGTTTTTGAGTTAGAGCGCACGCAATATTTCTGTCACACACATACGGACACACACATCATCGAGAAAACGGTCAAAACGTGTTCAGGGGACCTCAAAACGTGTATTTTCGTTGAAATCTCGAATTCGAATTTTTTCATTAAAACAATACTTTATACTACGTATATGGAGAAAGTAAAAATAAACGAATCAATAAACCTTTTACTTTAGAATAGTTTTTGATAAACAGTAGAACTGTATTGTTTTTAGATTAAAATACGGAAGACATTTATAGTTAATTTTAGTCTTTATTTAACTATTAAATTTCTTTTCCAATAAAAATAGCAATATTAAAAAATCTACTCGGATATTATTTTCTATGATAAAAAACGATCATATGGAAATATTTTCAAACTTCGTTGCATTATATGCTCGTATGAAACTCCTCTTGTAATAAAACTGTTGCCTAGACCAGCGGATCTCAAACTTTATGCATCGGCGACCTTCTTTTATGGTAGCTGATCCTGTCCAACCCCATATTATGGCAGCCGGCCGTATCGCGATCCCCTTAACTATATACATCCATCGACCGGTATATATTTTTAGAAATTATTGTAAAATTGAGGAAAAATCAGATTGAAATAATATTATTACTGAAATAAAATTACGAAATAAAAAATAACATTGAGACTTTTACATATACGCTGCTCCGTCTCCACAATCCACCAAACCATCCACCAATTTGGTGAATTGCATCGAAACGTGTAAATGAAAATGTTTCGCGATCCACAGTTTGAAAACCGCTGGTGTAGACTATATGCGTATTTCAACCACTGGGTTTGTGGTATGGCAACAAAAGTTTGTTCTATGAAGTATATTCAGTTAATATTTAGCATATAATATGTGCATTAAAATAAAAATATTTCATTATCTCACTTATTCATAATTAAAAAATACAAATTTACCAATAAGCTAAGATCCATATTATTCAAGTTTTTAATTCTAATACAGATAATACCGTATTTACTGGCGCAATTGCCCCACTTTTCCAAACGATAGATTTACGTTATAAGAAGGATGGGGAAGATATGCTGTTTCCCCAATTTAGTAAAAAAGTGGTCTTTTCACAGCAAAGCATTCCAATAATACAATTTAAAACAATTGCTGATAATTTGTCCCAGCACAAACTGGTCAATAAAATGCATTTTATTTAATGTTATCGAAACTTGACAATGTCTTCAAGAGAGACACGCAGCGTAAACAATGTCAGTCATCGTGTCAAAGTAAAGGACTGGCAAAGTAACTGCAGAGTGATTTAAATCAGTTGTCACCAAACTTTTTATTGAAAAGGCCACATGATGCTTTATGTACGACAGCGCGGGCCACTTTTCAAATGACTGATCGAGCCGTGTGAAAATTTCAAAGAGCAAGTTTCGACCGCCCAACTTCACTATTAAAAATTATTTCGAGCGGAAAAGCGAAAAGTTTCAGAGATCTACCTAAAACGAGTTGGCGATGATCGACGTCTTGAGCACCATAAATGATGCTTAATGAAAATTGCTGTTGGTGAATACACAAAACTTATAGAAATATATGAGGTAAGGATTAAGCCACTGCGCGGGCCGTAGTTTGGGGACCCCTGATTTAAATGATCTTTCTGCGTAGTAGGAGTGGGGTTATCGTTTTAAAATTTATTTTAAACAAAATCAAAACGATAAAAATAGAAACTCGACATTTGGGCGTATTCAGAGCAAAAAATGATACTCTATTTCGTTCTCATAATTTGGGTGAGGCAGTTACGCGATGGATGCAATTACGCGACTAATAATTAAGCGAATAATAATAATCTCCTAAAAATCAAAAATCAATTGCGCCGTTTTGGCTTCTCTAATACTCATCATGCGGGTTTATATTAAGAATCATTAACGTAAAATTACATGACAACATATCAGTTACCTAATACTTTTAGTAACTCTACGTAAACCACAGTAAACATTGAGGTAAAAGCAAAATTATAGTAATTCTTTGAGAGCCATAATGTTAATACAAACCAGGTAGTTTGATTTTCCATCATTTTTCTCTATAAATAACATCTGTAAACGGTAAAAAGTGGACTATGCTTTTAATTTAATAAAATAGTTTTAACATTAACAAATTCTACCTCTAATTGTAATATAAAGCAAAAAAATTATGGACGAAAGAATGTAGGTATTAAAATAAAAAAGTTCTTCGACTAAAATATTTCTTCATTTATTAGAAATTTAGAATAAAATAATTCAAAAACCAAAATCAAACAACGAAAAGCCGATAACAACCCAAAAAATCGCATAATTTCATCTTTAATAATAATTTCTAAAAACTTCAGCTGCTAATGCCGATGCTGATAGGTGTAGTTTAAAAAAATTGAGATGGATTGTTGTGCCCTCCGTGGAACGTAAAATTATCAATTCGTAGTTTAAGGGCAACGAATAATTTGCTGAAACGTTGAAAATACAACCATAATATGAATGAGCCCAAACATTAACAAGCTACACGATCTTAGAAACAATGCAGCGTATCATGAAAATTGCCTCACAAAGAAAATAAAAGAAACGGAGCCATCAAGACGTTTCCTTTTCACATCAAAAAAAGATGAGAGAGATGGTGAAGGGGCGGTGCAAAGTGCGGACTCAGCATCTTAATCCGCAAACACAAATAGAAAGAAACGTCACACGCCTTTCTCCTCCTCCCATATTTTCTTTTCTCGTGGACGGGTTAGCAGTGAGCCAGAGAGAGAGAGAACAAAGAGAGAGAGAGATAGAGAAGACAGGTGAGAATTGATAAAAATGGCGACGGAGCACATCAGTGTAGAAGGGAATGAGAGTAAGGGGTGGAACGAGGTAGAGAGGTGCGGAGAAGAGGAAGGAGGTGAAATTGAAGGAGCCAAGGAGAGCAAATTGGAGTGGTGTGAAAAAATAAATCAAGGTGTGGCTAAGATGAGTGTGGCAAAAGTGTGACGGCTAATTGAGACGGAGAGAAAGAGAGAGAGAGAGAGGCAGGGAGAAGAATGACGAAAAAAAGGTGGGAAGGGGATTGGGAGAGAGAACAAAAAGGGGAGGTCGAAGGAGGTTGGAGAATAGGAAATACACCTGGGGAAAAAATGAACTTGACATCCTTCAATGCTATTGAGAAATTAAACAAAGATTCCTAAGTGCGGATTGAATGATGAAATATCACAAAAGATTTCTGTTACAAATTTTAAACTGTAAGAACCTTTATTCTCGTTTAACGAATGGCGATAATAAACTTCCCTGAATATACGAAACTATTTTTTTTAAATAAGTTCCTTTCCTAAAGTGGTTGAAATCACATCCCATTGAAGTTACGAAGACAAAAACATATTGGATACTAGAAGGTTTACGTTTATAGGAATAGAATTGATTTCCAAAAGTTACCAAATAAAATTTCATTTATTACTAAGAAAGATTTTGCTAGAGAGTCAAATTTACTCTATTATATCAATCGCTGGAGAACTGAATTACTCCAATATTGAAGCACTGAATTGCCAACAGTGGTCTATAGGATTATATGTAAATGCAAGTAGACAATCAAGCAAAACAATTTTCAATGTTTTCAGTAAACCTCTCGTATCTATTATACACACCTAAATAACTATATCGTAAATGTAATACTCTAAAAGAATCACTTCCTAGAGAGACCTCTTTTAAACTAACTCGTAGATTTTCCCATAGATTTTATTATTTAAATTCATTATAATAACCATTAGCTATATAATCTGGAATGTAAAAATACTAGACGACGTTGAAATAATGTGCCGTGAAAGTGTTTAAATCGTTTCATGCAGGCAAAAGGGAAGATAGACACCAATTACAATGAAAATTATAGGAATCGATCGCATGGGAAAGAAGAAGTATTCACAGGTGTGCATGTCGAAGATGGGGAAGGTGAGAGTGGAAAGAGGGCAGAGAGAGATAGGAGAAAGAGAATGGGGTGGAGGGATGCACATAAGACTGAAACCCTTCCCCCGTTACAAAGAGTGGCATTCGAAGCAAGCCCCCGAGAGAAGTGCATGGAAGACAAGCGGGCGTGAGCGTGAGTTTGAGATGCAGATAAAGCTCACCGATACGTCAGGTCGTCGGAGGAACCATTCCATCCCTTTGTAGGAAACCTACACGTGGTTGGTGGTCTCCTTCTCCTCCGGAAAGAAAGAGAGGAAGATATCTCGAAGAGGTCTCGCTCCAATCCCACCTTCTCCTCTCGAACTCATCCTCAGCACCTCACCTCCTAGAAGGTGATGTGGAATCGAGATGGAGCAGAGTCCCTTTTATGCTGATGAAGTATTCTCATTTGGACGGTGGCCGCTGGAGGAGAGGACGGGAGTTGGCTAATAAGGCGGAGGAGAAGCGCGCGTGAAAGCGTATTTCAAGAATCTCGCGGGACTTGATCTCGCGAGGATTCCTTCCCTCCTCGAAGACTTCGCTCCGAACGATCGGATAAAGATTGAAACGGACCGGTAAATCAAGGCATTCAGACGGAGAGTTATAGATGCAGGGCTACTGTTCGTCGTCGTTTCTTCTACTATGCCTTAACTATTGCGGAGGAGAAAGAGATCTGAGGAAATTTATCTCCATAGAGTGGGAATTGACGAGCGAAGCTCCTGTTCATTCGATCGCGGATCAAAACGAACAGTTGATTTATTTGACTTCTGTCCTCTAACTAGCAAGAGTGCAAGGTTTTTACGGCGGTTTAATAGAAAAATCGATAACAGCGTCAAAATTGCCATCATATCATAGTAGAAGCGAATACGAAGAGTCTCGGTACTGTAAATGAATCTTTTTCTGGCGCATGTTATTCTATTGATTTCTTATAAACGTTCGGATGACGAAGTTATTTATCACTATTTGAAAGTACTTCTAGCAATTTATATATGATGAAAGAAACTCAAGGGAAAATTTTTTTAAACTTTATCACTTCTTGATAGGTGTTGGATGTCAGTACACGGGGGCTGCCCAACAAAGACTGACCACATTTTTTTAAACAAACTATTAACGTAACAATTGTAGCTTAGTGGCAGAATATTGCAACAATCCAACTTGAATTACGTCACAAATGCACAGTCATCTGGCGCGCAGCATGTTGCAGTGATGTCAGCACTAAAGCACGTCTGTTTAGTTTCGCCTACGGAGCGATGGAGGTCACGCGTGAGGAACAGTACGCTGCGCTGAAATTTTGCTATCGCCTCAAAAAAAACTTCAGCTGAAGCGTACAGCATGTTGTAGGAGCCTTATGGTGAATTTGTGCTTCCACACAGCACAGCCCGGAGGTGGTTTAAAATGTTTAAAGTGTGACGCGAATCAATCACAAATGAAGGTGATCCGGGTGCTCCAACCACTGCAGTGACTGAGGTAGCCATCAACACCGCTGCTGTCATTGTGAGGGAGGATCGCCGTGAAACTGTAAGACAACTGGCAGGAATATTGGGAATATCAGTTGGAAGCACCCACACTATTGTGCATTACCGTTTGAACATGAGGCGAGTCTGTGCACGCTGGGTTTCAAGACTGCTGACGCCTGAGCAACAACAGGTGCGCATGGAGGTCTGCCTGGAGCTGAAGAGAATAGTTTCTGAAGGTGGTGACGAGTTGCTAAGCAAACTGATAACTGCAGACGAGACCTGGCTGCACCATTTTGATCCCGAGAGTAAGCAGCAGAGCTCTGTGTGAAAGTCTCCAGGGTCCTCTACACCAAAGAAAGCCAAATTGGTGGCCTCAGCAAGAAAGGTTAAGGTCATCCCCTTCTTGGACATTCATGGAATGGTCTACCAGCATGTTGTGACGAGGAATACAACCGTCACAGGGCAGTACTAAACATGTGTACTGAAGACTTTGCGAGACCACATCCGACGGAAACAACCTCAGCTGCATGCAAGTGGGTGGTTGCTTCATCATGTCAATGCGCGACCTCACATTGCTCATGTTGTCAAGCAGTACCTAGCCAGCATCGATGTGACATGTCTCCCTCATCCCCCTCTATAGCCCAGATCTTGCACCCTGTGATCTCTTTCTTTTCCCCAAATTAAAGAAACAGCTGCGGGGGTAACATTTCCAGTTGTCAGCTATGTCACGTAATGGCTTCTCCCATGTGTATGAAAAATCTGATGTGGCCAACACATGACTTTCTCCATATTTGGGGTACAGATATTTAAATTATTATGAAGCAAAATTATCATTTAGTATCGTAAAAGAATACAGTCGTCCTTATTGCCGTAAATTAGGTATATTTTGAATATGTTTACAGAATTCACCGCTACATGGTGGTGGCGCTGTATACTGGAAATTATGAAAAAGTTAAATATCTCCGAAATGGATGGTTCTACGAAAATTTGTTTCAAACAAAACCTGGAAGAAATATTATTCTCTACAACTTTGGTCCTCACGAAGATTACCAATAAGGACGTTTTTAAGGAGATATTTGATGGAAACCGAAAAAACCGATTATTTATAAATAATTCCTAACAAATAACTGCTATGGAAAATTGTTTCAAATGAAAGTTGTAGGAAATTACATTCTCTAAAACTTTTGTATGGAATTGTAAATACAATGATGATGTTTTAACGGAGAAATATCGCAAAAACCGAATCGAGTTTCGAGTAAACCTTGACTTTCGGTTAACCGATATTGTCCAAAAACTAATCAGTTCTTTGTGCTCAAGCTAAAGTGTTCTATATGAAATTTGGTATTAATATGACAAGTACTTTTTGAGTTAGAGTGCCCACAATCACATACACACACACACAGACATAATTCCGAAAATAGTCTAAACGTGTTCTAGGGACCTCAAAACGTGTATTTCCGTTGAAATCTCAAAGTCGATTTTTTTCCTGATCACAATACTTTCCCATTACTACGGATGGAGAAAGTAAAAATGGCTGGAACGTTGGGACAAGTGTATTCCAGTAAATGGGGACTACTTGGAAAAGGACCATCAAAACATAGACGATGATTGATGTGATGTGTCCACAAAAAAATCATGATCACTCTTTATTGAACAGCCCTCGTAATAAGGCTAAATGAATGTGGCGAAGCAAATAAAGTTAGTAAAATATTTATGAATAAATGCCATTTTTATTTTATGTTAAAAGAAGAATATGTACATTTTCGCTCAGGATTAACGAAATTTCGTAGACGAGGGGCGCTCGACCTGCGGCCCGCGGGCCGGATGCGGCCCACTAAGCAATTTTACGCAGCCCACCGCTAGTGTTTCAGTTTTCTAAACTTTTTTCATTTATTTTAATTAACTACCAAATGTTATTTTCCATGTTGCAAATTTTGTTAAAATATCTAACGTTAAATTAGAAGCTCTTAGAAAATATTTCTCAATTCAAATGGGTTCTTTTTAATGCTGTTATTGATTTTTTCCTCAAAGATATTTGATTTTCCATCATGATATTTAATATTGAAATTTTAACCTTAAAAAGCTGATTCTAACTCGATTTTCACGCATATGGTGCATAAGAATCTCTAGGTAACTTCCGATTTAACTATAATTCATTGGAAATTTCCATTGCGGCCCACAGGATTCACTGCCTTCAATACGGCCCACCATGAAGAAATAGTTGCCCACCACTGGCGTAGACAATTAAAGGTTTCGAAGAACTTGCTATACGCTCATATATCATGGCGATACTGGACTGTCGCACTAACTGATGACTATTTAAGCTATGAACTAAGTATGTGCGCTGGATTTATCAACAATTATGAAGCGCAGACTTTCCAAATCGTTCAAAATATAATTTTCCTTAAACAAAAGCGATATCTTGATGACATTAGAACGGTTTCGTAAATTATAATAAATTTCAAGTGAAATAAAGAGAAAATGTTATAAATTCTTATCTATAAATAACTAGTATTAGGTTTTACTTGCGTAAGCTTTTTCCTAAAGGTTTTTTACCTAACTTCATACCAATACAATATTAACAATGATATAATGTTGATCGATACAATAATTATAATTAATACACAATTCTCTACGATACAAAAAAATAGGTACTGTATATATTGAACAAACTTGCTCATATACCTTATTGTACTCAAACTATATTACCACTCTAGCCTAGATGAAGCATTGTTGCTACAAACACAACAAAATCGCGGGAATCTTTTTTCCGAAAGTAAAAATATTAATACATATATTGATAACCTCATATATGTTAAAAATAGAACTTATAAATATGATAGTTTCGGCATACATAAATATCAAACATTATGTGGATTGGCAAAGCCATATAAGTGCTAAGGCAGTATTATTGGACGACGACTGTGGTATAATGTCAGAGGACTGGAGAGAGCTGGACGGAAACTGTGCGTTGGGGAATTTGGAATGGCAAACTGCTAACGCAAATACTCTAAATCGAGAAAAAACTCTAATTGACCTTCCCTCAATCAAGAAACAGGATGTCTCGTAAATGACAGTTATCCAACCAGTTCTCCATCGTTTGCTGGCGCAACAAAAAAGCAGCTGTTCCTGACATCGAAAGTGTGAATCTCCCATCTCATAATTTACTGTTTTTAGATGACAGCATCGAAAAACCGATACATTTTAAGAGAATCGATTTAAGTGTACTTTCATTCCCTATCACCGAGCGAGATAATGCGCCACTTTTCCACTGGGAAGCGTCTCTATTTTTCTTGGAATAAGATAACCACACCCAAAATACACTCCATTGAGTCTTATATTTTTCAGAAAATGATGTCCCGTATTTTCGGAGCAATCAAAACGTCTCTACTGACGGGACGACTTGTTTCTCGTTTCGAGCGTAACCCAATTCGCTATCTCTCTCGCATAGTGGCTCTGAATGCTTCCACTAAATCCTCCATTACGCCCCACGCCATGCAATAAACGAATGACGTGAGACAACTTCGCGGTAAAGGCTGTCGAGGCGCTCTTGTCTCAAAATGAGTACAAAGTACCCTTCGATTTAAGTCGCCAAAAATACATGAAAGGTAGCATCATACAGCAAGGGAGCCGGGGCGAAGCCCAGGGACTGCCGCTGTAGAAGAGCCCGTAAGAGTTCGAACGTGAAGTCTTTGAAAAAAAGCTAGCCCGCAACCGATTTAGGTATATAGAGGTCTCCACCGGCCGTTTACGATTCTAAGCGCGATTTCTGATGAAATACTCATTTACTTAAGAGTTCAGTGAAGGATTAGAAAGTACATACGGGAGATTAGGGAGAACATGGAGATTTTACATTATCTTGTATCTTTCAATCCCATCCGAGTTGCTACGCTTGTTGACCATTTGCCCGCATTCGATTACATCTCCTCATCAACAAACTTGTTTCTAAATACTTTTCCTCTCTTCATTTCTATCATTTCCCATATTTCTTCCTATCATAATTTTTTCGAAAACCCCAAAAAAAAAGTCCCGTCAAATTCTTTTTCCACCAGTTTTCACAATTTCTCCTCCCATCTTTTCCTCCGTCACGCTCCTAAAAGAGGACTTCTCTTTCACGGAGCTGCGAGGACCTACTCCTTTTGAGTAAAATATTGATACGGTGGATAAGAAGCGGGGTAGGAGGGAGAGAGGACGGCAAGATCGGCGGAGAACGAGGGTGGAGGAAAGGGTTGGAGTAGGGGGGGAAGGGGGGGGGGGCGGAGAAGAGACATGAAAGAAGAGGAGGAGAAGTATGAAGTGAAAAAAACTCGTGATGGGGGGTTTTGACGGGCGGTCACCAAAAAGGAAATGACTGCCGTCAAGGAGGATGCTGGTCTGGTGGCTTTTGACTCTCTCTCTCGAGTCTCGCCTTGGTAATCCTCTCTCTCCCTCTCTCTATTCCTCCTTCCCACCATCTCTCCCCTTCTCTTTCCGTGGCGAAAGAAGACAGGACCGCACTTAGTATCTCCTCGTCCAACTCCATTCCTCCGCACCTTCCATCTCGTCCTTTCGTACGAGTCTTTTTATCCACCAGACCCACCCACCCACCTTACCCCGCCTTCTCTTCCTCCTCTGCCCCGGAGCGGAATTGCCCATTAGGCGTTGTCCCTCACACTCTTTCCTCTTACCGAAGGGAAGAGGAAGAGAAAAGGAAGTAGAGATGGATGGGCGAGGTGAGGGAGAGACGGGCGGGAGATCTCAACGGGGGGAGGTGGGAAGCCCGCGCCTATATATTCGCTGTGGCAGTGGCGGATGTGAATGGAAAGAAGAGGGGGTGGCGAGGATCGGGCGTGGAGTAGGGCGGGAGTGGTAAAGTAAGAGAGGAGGAGGAGAGGGAAAGGCGAAGCAAGCGAGGACCTCCTCGAGACCCGGACTAATTGGTTGTGTCAGATGTGTCATTAAAGTAAGGGGAGGAAGGGGACGAGGGAAAAGGGTGGAGGAAGTGATGTGACTGAGGAGAGAGGGAGAGAGGAGTGCCCGGAGGTGGAGGAGCGGAAGGTTACTCTCTTGAGTTTGATGAGATGGGATAGAGAGAGAGGAAGATGCGTGATGGCTCGGGAGGAGGGTGTGGCGGGAGGAAAGACGGGAGTGCTTGGGATGCTGAGAAGAGGGGAGAAGGTGAAGGTGACTGAGAGAGAGAGAGAATCTTTTATGATAAGGAGCTATGTTACGTGGATAAGGAGGAGGAGGAAAAGAAAGGTTGACACCGGATGAAGGAGGTAGATGATGACACGAGAATTTGAGGTCTCGCGTGCGTGCGTGCGTGGACAGCATCGTAGACGGAATAAAAGTGTCGGGAGAGAGTGAGCGAGAGAGAAGTGGCTCCGATAAATCCGGCCAATTTATTGGCATGGAAGTGTTTTGGTTACTTCGGCCCTCGGAGAGATGGTAAGCGCTATGAGGAAGGAGCGATAACAATTTGTTGAGATGTAAGATATAGTCCGACTGTCGATATTTACGGTTCGGTTAATAGAAAACGTTTGGAAGATAATAAAACCGGTTGATTCATTAAATGGAGTTGGACATAATTTTTTGAGGACCGTGTTGAAGTTTCGTGGGCGCGCGCGGGCACAGTGGTAATTGCGAATTCGTCGACTTTTTTTATTTTAGACAGATGCTGTCATTTTCCGTAAGATATACGACGAGAAATTGATTGGGACGACAGATAAATTTTGTAAACATTGGTCTTCAAATAAAAATTGTCGAGTTCGATATTTTTAAGGTGTAGGTATAGTAAGAAATGAAAAATTCGTAATTATTTTGTAACAACAAATCTTATGTAGCCAAATAATTACATATATCCGGAGAAGAAATTAAAGGGTATTAACCGCAATTAATATAAATATGAAAAATCTCTAGCATAGTAAATAGGAAGTCAAGAGTAGAATTAAACGTTTTCACCGAAATGATTTTTAAATTGGATTTTTAAACTCAATCGTTGATAGGTTAAGGGATTGAGCCATTCCAAATAGAATTCAATCCATTATTGCTGAATGGCCATTCTCGGATGAAATAGATGAGATTCTACAGCTGTGATTGGGATAGTAGAAACGTAAATAAGTAACAGGATTCGCAATCCACAGTACAGGAAAATTGAATGGCTGAAAAAATACACCTCAGCTAAAGATGGTGAAAACGTATGGGTTCAAAAATGAAAAATGATGTTATTATTATGTAATTCATCTTATACATTCGATCCAACGGATGATCAAGGTAACCAGTTTCTCCATTCGCTTTATGGTCAATAAAGAGTAACCGGTTTACGAATGTACAAAAGTGTATCCAATACACAAAAAGACCTCACGCGACAAAAAGAGGCTTCACAGAAAATTCGGTAATATTCTATGTTGGAACATACTACATTCAAAATTTCAACACGGGCTAAAATTTTTAAGCAGCTTACGGAGGTGTTACTCATTAAGGAGTTTCGTTCAAGGTCGATCTTCTTTCATGTTTCGTAAAATATTTTCTTTGTAAATTTATTTTTTACTCGCAGAGAAAGAATAAAATAAATTTAAAAAATTAAGGGTAAACCTAAGATTATTTGAAAAAATATCAAGAAATTCAATTTTTTAAATTACAAACTAACGAAACATTGTCTGAAAATGCATGCCATAATGATTTTAAACTGTTAGAGTATACCCAAAATAACCAACACAAACGATCGCAGTGTATCTATACGTATAGTTACAATATATCGTTTAACTATGTTTAGCAACGTAAATATATTTTCTAATGCTAGGTCGCGGGTAAAAACTTGCAGGAACCGTCCAAATCAAGTGAAAAACAATTAATGACGCTGAAAGTGAAGCAAAAACTATATAATTGATTCCTCATCATTTAATGCCTCATCTATACAAAAAAAATTGTAGAATGTGAAAGAACCGGTTTTGGAAAACAGCATTTTTTCGGAGAAAAATTAATCTCTCGCCTCCATTATTTTTTGTTCTTTAAAGATTTTAATCATTAAGAACCATATTTAACTGAGCTTCGATTCATACTTCTAGGTGAAACTGGAGATGTAGACAGGTTTTACGCCATACCTCAAATGATAGTTTTTTACAAGTATGTTTTTATAAAATTCGTGATTGATGCATCCCTAGAAGTTAAAAGATATTTCTCCTTGTACTATGACAGTGACCGATTAAAGCAACAAAAAGCTAAAAAAAAAGGACAAAAACAAAAAAAGAAGACGATTGATCAATCGATCGATCATAATCCCCAAAAAGAAGTCAAGTGTCATTGGGGATGCCTTCAGGGCACGTGATATGTGACGTCAACGGGAGTTTGGTTTGAAGCGGTGGGAGAGATAAGCGATGCAAAGGAATCATACATGAAGATGGTTTTGCGGGGAACGTGGAGGGGAAGATATTTTGGCTACAGACTTTCCAACGTTTTGGTATTCTGTAGTGCGGTCACACGGAGGGAATTACAAGTAAAGTTCCTGAATATGGGCGTGAGGTGGAGTCGGAGGTTTGAAAATAGCAAATGGGAGGTGGAGGGGAGGAGGAAGGGAAGGGGGCCGGAGGTTTAAGGGTGCGGGAGGCGTAAGTGGCCTATTATGAGTGTGACGGACCTCACGGACAGGACAATGAAGATACTAAAAGCGGAAAGTGGACGCGAGAGATGAAAAAAGAAAGAAAAAAGAAAGGAGAAATGGGAGGATGGATGGATAAAGATTGACGGAATGGATTGTGTGGGTCCGGGGATAAAAGGCAGGAGTGTAGCGGGCAAAGACGTCTCCTTCTTACTATCTCCTTTTCTCCTTCCCCCCCTCTCCTCTTATTCCCTCCCCTCCGGAGAATTTTACGCCACCTCTTTGTCATTTTTATCCGTTTTTCTTCGAAGCTTCACTTCCACCTCTTACCATCTCCATGTTTCTTTTTGTATAGGTGTCAATTCAAAAGTCCTCCATTTTACGTCTGTCAATTTAAAAACTCTTCGCTATGCTTTCAAAGAATGAGTCCTGATTTTGCCTGCGACCGCTCTGATACAAATTTGAATAGTTTGATTTAAGCGATTTATTTGCTCCAGCGGAAAGTTTTAAACAATCGATATTAAATTTGGAAAGAACGAATTGCTAGATATTGATAATCATTAATACGTTTAGCCTTTTGTAATAACGTTCAAAAATAGTAAATTAGTATTTAATATTTCAGTTTATCTATACTTAAAACGCCTAAAAGATTACAAAAATAATATATCAATAATTGACTGACGAAGGCATTATAAAATGTTTCTTTATCGTTTATTCTTACATTTTCATTCATGAGTGTTTACTTTATAACGTCCTTATGACATGTATATCTTATACATTATGCATCACCTTGCATTTGCATTTTTAATAGTATTTCTAGATCGATAAAGGCAAACGATTTTCCCATTGCATTAGAGAAGAAAATTAAACAGAAATGATTCTTACGCTGTAAAATAATGAAAATATGAAAACATAATAAACGTCAAATCCCTGCCTCATATCATTCAGATGGGAATGGAATCTGAATAGAATACATAAACGCTTAGCGATGATAATACTTTAAAATGCTCCATCAGACAATGGAGCTTAAAGGGGAGCCTTGATTAATCATTACAAACTACGAGTGAGAAATAGAAATCTTTAAAATTTTAAACATTTAAATATGTTCAGACCATATGGTCATCGGAGAAAGTCAGATGACATAGTAACTTCCCAATTATCCGCTCATCTTTCACGGATACACCGAGCGGACAAGTTCCATTCCTCCATCTTTCGCCCCTTTTCACTCCCTATCTTCCGTCTTCCCCCTCTCTCTTCCTCTTTCCTTTTCCTATATAACAGCAATGAGCCAGTCAACCATTCCTAATCTCGCCCCTCCAGCGACGCCCAGAGACAACGGTTGTGCGGGAGCCTGTTAGGGCAGAATGGCGGGTGTCTCGCCCGCGTCCACTCTTCCAACCTCCGCCTTATCTCTTCCCTTGCCGCTCTCCTTCGCAGAAGAGCAGAGGAAGGAGATGAAGGAAACGAGGAAGGGAGGCGAATGGGCCGCACAGGAGAAGAGGAGGAACTGAGCGAGAGGAGGAGGAGGGGGGGGGGGTGGCGGAGATCAAACGCCTTGCTTGCTTCCTGAATCTCTCAAAGGGACACTCTCTGTCCTTTAGGTATCGGGGCAATGGGGTGAAGGAGCGGAGGCATCCGCTATGCTAAGCGTGTGTGCGCGTACATGTTTTTTGGTGGAGACGTGAGGACGTCAGAAGGAGGAGAGAGGGATAGGAGATGAATATGGTAGGGAGAGAGTGAGGAAGGAGGAACGATGGGTTAATTTGACGCGGCTGGGATGAGAACACCGACGGGAGATGTTAATTGTCCCTGTTTGGAGAGGAAGCTTGTATAAAATTACAAGAGAGAAGGATATCTGTTGGAAATTCATAATAATCGGATAATGAGCCCGTTTATAAGTAATCAAAACTCCGAATCGAGAAGCTGTTGATATTGAAATATGCGAAGGGAATGTCAACGTAATTTCTCTTAAAATCCGAGAAAGGTTCTTGAAAGTGGAAATTAAGAGAGAATTATTTTTCTTTAAGAGATATTTTTGTTTTTCTTATTATTTTTGCGTAAGTGAACATTTATACAGCGATTATTTAGAAAAATTGTATAAAGTTGCACCTATCAAGAAAGTTTGTATATTTGTAAAAGATAGCAAAGAATCAGCGCATGGCATTCAGTTCATTGAAAGTACTTCTAGATATTAATCCACTATTATCTTGGAATGAGGTTGGCACAACAATTGCAGGCTTGAATGTACAATTATAATTCTTGATCGTCCAAGGAAAGACGAACCTCGATACCTTCATGCTTTATAATGCATTTCGTGGTCAAAGTTACATTACCTTAAATTCTTTGCATGAATAAGTTCACCAAATTAGTATTAAATAAGCAATAATATATTATTATTTAAACAAGAATTTTTTCAATACTATGAGCTACAAAAGACTGAAGATTCAGTTGAAAGGATTATGACACGTCCAAAGATGTAGCAACAAACGCTGGCACTGAATTCACTTTACAAAACAACTAATATTAAATTGCTCTATACCAGCATTTCTTTCCTAAGAAATTACTTTTTCTAGCGTAAGCATCTCAAATATTTTTTTCAATCTTCGCGACGGTCGAAATTAAAATTGCAAGTGTCATATCATGGTCTTAATAGTTAAGACCTCGCTGCGTTGTATATACATGGAGCGAGAGAGAGAGAGAGGAGTTGAAGGTTTGAAGAGGAGGAGGTGCGGCGACCTGGAGACCGGGTTGGCAGGAGAAGGAGACGAGTTATACGCCAAGGGGCAAGATGGGAGTGATAGGCCACACGCCGTACACGGGCTCAAGAGGGGACGCGAGGAGAGAGTGAAGCTCCGTGTGGAAGAGGAAGGAAAGAGAGCGCCAGAGAGGGAGAGGGATACATTTCGAAGAAGAAAAGAAGACAAGAGTGTCTCCTACTCGGACGAGAATAAAAAAATCAAGTGGAATCTGACTTGTAAGAGCGGGAGACTATAATTAGAACCTTTTCTCTCAGTGCCCTCGTTACAAAAAACCTCTTCGGTTTCGAAAAATAAAGAAAAATGACGACTTCGGCGAATATTTTTAGCTTAATTAGCATCTCCAACTCCGTGCCGGAGTCTAAAGGTGTTATGCGATAGCGGGTTGTGTGTTATTAGGGGAATTTCTCGGGGTGGAGTTGTAACTACATATATTATTTGTTGCAAAGAGACGAATTTATGAGTGGCAAGAGATCGATTCCTCAGGCATTGCCTGAAAAAAATTTTCATCGATGTGAATTGTTAGGGAATGTTCTATAAACTACCAACACAATATTCCCAGGGGTACAGTTATTATAATATGTAAATAGACTACAATAATTTGAAGAAAAAAAGTGGTTTTCCGTATTACATCAAAAGATTCTTTCGTCGTATTAATCAAAATGTCAGTTACTGTTTTTAAGTGGCAAGAAATGTTGAATAATTTAAATTAATGTCTCATTTGTGTGAAATATTTTGTCTATTAAATGCATGGATGTAAAATGCACATGTAAGTTATCCTCATCCTAATATGTGACCAGCTAATAATTTGGGATTCACCTCAAAATGAGTCCTGAATCTGCTCACTATCAAACAATCGCCAATATTCTAGAACGACTTACTTAAATTCCGTTGAACATACCTATATTTTCGAATTTACGATAGATTCTTCCGGAAAGACCACATTTACATTAACATCATCATCAATATTTTCAAGCAATATACATTTTAATACAACCATGAAAAACACAGTGTTGACATTTAGAATGAAGTAAAGACAAAAGGAGCGAATCGACGGTGGTGATCCGATTGCAAAATGTGCCATTTTTGACCTGACTTGATTCTCTTTAACCGAATGAGGTTTCTCGACCCTTATCTTTCGTTTCATTAACAAAGTTTCAAACTCTTCCAATCGAAATATTTTATTCTGAGCGTATCAAAATAGCATTTGTGAGGCGTGATTTAATATCCGCAACTTATAGAAAAAATCTGATAAAAATATAATCGAAGATAAATGGAAGAACCTCCTAATAACCATACAAATATTTTTAAAAAAGGAAAATAGTCACTCCTATTGACTCACAGCATTGCCCTAGTCAAAAAATAGCAGCTTACAATTCCATTGTTCATAGATTACTCCGTGTGCCACCCAACCAGTCAGATTTCCAAAAAGAATTATTTTTCATTAAAAAAACAGCCGCCGGCCGGGTTAGACTGGTAGACGGTGCAAAATAACCTTAGCTGTTGACGCACCTAACAACCTAATTACTACTACTAAAAACAGCCTTAAAAAATGGGTTTCCTGATAACCTCACGGATAATTTAGTAAAGAAACACAAGCGTAAACTAAAAGTTCAGAGTTCGACTACCTTAGCAATTCCGACGATTCCAAAAAAGAAAGATATATAAAACTTCTGTTCTTTCCGCAGTACACACGAGGCCTTACAAATATTTTCCGTGTTTATGGGTTTTAAATTGCCTTTTCCTCCAACAGTCATCTCCACC
Organism: Uropetala carovei; assembly: GCA_036926305.1. NCBI lineage: Eukaryota > Metazoa > Arthropoda > Insecta > Odonata > Petaluridae > Uropetala > Uropetala carovei. Next base: position 4,619,629 of record JAXCHB010000017.1, on the reverse strand, counting down.
GTTTTCTAGGTAACCCAAAGGATCCTACCCTCACATGAAAAATCCGATATTTACAAAATTGTGTGTGGTAGTTGCGAAAGGGTTTATATTGGTCAAACTGAAAGAAAAATTACCACCAGATTCAAAGAACATTTATCATATTTTAGAAATGCTAACTTAGACAAATCTTGCGTAGCAACTCACATCCTTCAGACCCAACATTCCTTTTCATCAAAAAACCTTCAATTATTGAAACCTATTTCCAGCCACTACCTTCTAGCCGCAGCCGAAATTTAGCCATTCTTAAAAACAAAGATATCATCCTCAATCGAGGCACAGGTCCAATAGGAGACACTGCTTTGCTTTCCCTTTCGAATAACGGTCATTCCAATGCTCTTCCTAACTTCTCCATCGCTATATTGTAACTATTTCCCCCTTTTCCCTTTCCCCCCCTCTCATTTCACCCCATGTATACATATATACATTCCCCAACTCGTTAATCTTCGTCTTTTTGATCGGCCTACTGACGATGGAATCGTTGATTCCGAAATGCGTATTTAGGCAATTTTTGGAAAGGAAGTGCTCGTGTGTGTGTTTGTTTGTTTTGTGTGTATTTGTGAGTGTTTGTGTGTGTGTGAACAAAAAAAGGAGGGTCACTGGCGTGGAGTATGTATTTTCTTTTTTTTAAATATCTGTATAGTTATTAAGAGGTTCTTCCATTTATCTTCATTGATTAACCATATGACTGAAAATTAATATTTAAAAAAAAAATTATTGTTTGCTTCCTTCGATATTCACCAACCAGGTAAATCAAAAAATAGATGGGTTATGTGGTAATATGTAACAGCAAAATTAAAAAAATGAATTTCCGTGCCTGATCTAAGCATAATCGAATCTGGCAAAAAGGTTTTTTATGACGAGAATATTATTTAAACCAATGTTTCTCAAACATTAGCAGACCGGGGAGCACCTAAAGGTATCCATTAATGTTGGAGGAGCACCAGAACAAACATTTCAGGAAAACATTTGTTACCTATCAGTTGGAATATCCGCTAGTATACTAGTTAGGACAAAAACGATCTAGGAAAAAAAATGAATGAATGAACTCAAAAAATCGAAATGAAATTGATCTCACACATATTATATATTGGTTTTTATAAAAAAATAAATCCATAGAAAACGTGAAGGATGGAAAGCTTGCGGAGCATTTACCTAATGGTCGCGGAGCACCGGTTGAGAAACGGGCCCCCAAGCACTCGAAGTGTCGTCGTACGGTCAGTTCTACAGAAAAATATTGTTTAATCCCAATTTTTTTAGAGATATAGTAGCTTTTCTTTCTTTATGGACCATATTTTATAATAGTGAGCTTGGAATATTTAATTAATTAATTAATATAGCATATAACAATGAATTCCATCAAGTTAAATTTTACTAAAACGCATAAATATAACTTACTTCGTGTCTCCTATTCTGAAAATTATAGTAAATGTGATAACCATTTACCCGGAAATAACTGGGAAATCAAATGTTATTCGTTGAATCGTACTCTTACGAAATCGCGACCATTCAATAACAAATTTAATGCTACGCTATCATAATATATAACCAAATATATACGTAAATTCATATGATGAAGGGAAAAGGAAAACCAGGAGGAATCTATAAATCTATTATCGGTATGACTCCTATAAATGTAAATTTTATGAGAATTTATTAGTGTAAGTACTGTAGAGATATCTGGCGATCGGTACTCATTCATACTAAGATCTACTCTACTGTAATCGTATTTTTGGACTCTGTTGCAGTGCAAGATACGCAGTTTCTTTAAAATGTCACGGGGAACCTCATAATGCAAAGTGTACGACAAGGGCGGATCCAGGTTTCATCCATGGGGGGAGAGAGAGGTTAATCAGGAATGAAAATAGAAACTATTTGAAAATATCGTAATTCACGAATATTTTAATACAGAAAAAGTAAACAACTTTTTGTACAGCAAAATGAATGTATAGGTCTCGCCTGACGTTTTCAGCACGTAGGGCGAAGTTTAGGGGTTAATTAACGAGTCAGATTGAATTTTACTGGTAACATAGCGACGGGTATTAGGTTAATCTTATTCCACTGTGTTAACAATGAAAGATGACAACGTACAAAAATGGGCTTAATCTAGATTATTTCTAAAATTTCCTTTCACAAATGAATTTATCAGGCGAGATTGAATGGATTTACGCGAAAGATCAAGGAAATATGGATAATAAACATAAATTCTGTTGTTCCAGAGCATCAGTGAAATCTGTAATTCATATCTAATAATTCTTTACTTATCTAATGGTTTTAGCAATACTAATTCACCGGTAAATAAGCGACTGGAAAATTTAGGTAATTGTGAGAGTATGAACTTTTCTTAAAAATTACAGGAAAAATAACTTCTACGTTCACTGTTTTACAAGATCGAAAATCAATGCGGAAACCGTAGACCGAGATTATCTTCTAGAACACACTCTGCTCAAAAAGTTATCTAAGTAGACCGAGAAGACTTGCTTGAAACGTGTTTCCGGTCATCGAAAATTTGCTATCTATCCCTCAAAAGACCCTTGACACGAATGATGAATGCCGACCTCGTCTGTTGGAGCAAGATCTCGAAAGAAGTTGGCGTCGCGCAAACCATAGGTCGTGAGATAGCGAGAGTTTTTGGCGTGGAAGAATACCAAAAAGTCATCTTCGGCAGCCACACACCCACTGCCAGTCATCGGTGAGACTTTAGGACTCCTGACGATGTCTCGTTCACTTGACACTTTCGACGCCGTATGGCACCGTGACTACCGAAACAAATCCTACACGTCACAATCCCTTTTTCCTCGAAGAACCCCTCCTCCCCTGTTTAGTTCCCATGGCCCGTGACCCTTGCCGACCTCTCCTCAGCCTCGTCCTGACCCCGTAAGGGCAGCGTCTTTTAAAAGAGTCCCTCCGATTATGAAATCACAATGCGCCGTGTCCAGGCGACGGGTGAGACGGACCATTAGAGACGAAAGGGGGAAAGAGAGGCGAAGTGAGGGAAGGGGAGAGAGAGAGAGAGAGAAGGCTGGGGGCGGTGTGTGTGTGAGTGCACAGAAGGGATTGAAGGGAGTGAAAGGGGCGAGAAACAGAAGACCGCTCTATTGGAATGCCAGTCGTAAAAGAGGGAAGAGAGAGTGAAAGGGAAGAACAGTGGCATTGTTTGTGTTACCAGGGGTACTTAAGGAGCTAGCCGGAAATATGCCGGAGTAATTTCGTCGCCGTAATTATTCTTCCTTAGAATTCGTTATTGCTTCACGGGTCTCTTTCTCCGCTCTCCATTTTCTCTGTTTTCCGACTTCTTTCAGCATTTCCAGCTGCATGGTGGTTACTTTCTACGACAAAAGGGGGAGTTTGAAATGTGGACGAATCTCATGCAAATATTACGAATGATGATGCATGGCATTTCTTCCTACTTGTTATTTTATAATACGCTTTTAGGATGGGACAATTTGATTTGTTGTATATTGCATACCGTTACTTCCTCGAGGCCGTGTTTAACGTATATTAATCATAACAGCACTCTATGTTCGTTAATTTTCTCAGAGAAGCACTAGCAATTTTTCTCAAAAACGTATAAATAGCATTTACTGTGTAAAGCTTATATATGTGACGTTTACTATTCAGAAGCTACATATCGAGTGTGATATTAAATGGTTAACTGTATAAATATCAATGATTAATGCGATTTTTGCAACGCGTTTTTATTTCATTTGTTAATTAACTTATAATTTTACATAACACTTAAATCCGCCACTCGTATTTTTTATCTAAATGGAATACATACGAACTTCTGTGACACATATCTAAAAAAAGATAATAATCAATTTCAAGGATGTTAGCGTATTAAAGACCCTGGAAGAAAATTATCGTTTTCGAACTATCTGAGTTCTAGTTGTAGATTTTCAACCGACTGTAACATATAATGAATGAAGTGCGCAGAAAGGATAAAGAATGGAAGAGAGAGGGAAAATGCAGTGGTTTGAGGATTGAGGACTGGTAAGAAGGAGGGGGAGGCAGAAGGCAAGACGGGGACTGGCGCCGGGGTCTGCCCAACCCGCCGGTTGCCCCCACCTCCTTCTACTCCGACTCAGCTCTTCCCCTTGGTCATTTTTAATCCTTTAACCGCAGTCGCACAGAGAATGGCATTCAAACTGGGCGGGTAAGCACCTCAAAGCGGGCTTTCCCAAGAAATTCTCTTTCTCTCTCTCTCTCTTCCCCACCTCCTCGCATTCCCGACGCGTCCCGCAACCACGAGAATACACCCATCCCTTGTATCCTGCAGGCCAATCACAATGTAGATGATAAATTAGGTAATACTTTGGAGGTGTCGCATCCACTTGCTTTTAACTCTTAGATCAAACTCTTTAAAACACGGCACGCGGACCGCCCTCAGCCCTTGGGGGAATTTAATTTGCGCCATTTTGCAATTTTCCTCAAAACCTGCATTTTAGTATGAAAACAAAAGCGGAAGTTTGTGGAAATTACTATCAAAATCTGATTAGGTCCGGGAATATAAAATGCTCCCCTTTTTCATGTCAATGCATACTTAATAATAAAAACTCTATGGACAAGTCCATTTAAATTATGTTCTGTCCCTGATAGAATTTAATTGTGCAAGTAATCTTTATGGTTTTATATCCTCAAGAAATTGACTATTTTGTCTTCAAATAATGCAGCGTGTATCTTATTCAGGAGCTTTCGAAATGTAAACATACGGCGCGTAGTCGATCTGTGATTAACGCCTCCTGCCGAACTCTTGTAAATTTAAAGTGTAGAATATTGAATTTATGAATAATTAAGCGTAAATTATCATTCCCCTCCATGGCTAAAAATATACTGGATCGAATAGGAGGCAAAGAAATTGAGTAACCGTTCAACAAAAAATCTTGCTAATATGAAGTTTTTCATAAAACCAGTTGGCGGCAGGAGATTTCTAATTTCTCAGATATTTCCATCAAGGAGCAGAGGGAGTGAAGAACATAATATAAGGTTACGAGTATGGTCGAAAGTTCGTCAGAAGATTAAAGAATTTGCATAAAGATTCTTAGAACTAATTTAAACAGAAGTAACATCTGATTTTTCATGAGTGGTGTGCGGCACCTTGTCACTGTCGGTGGTATTTATTTCTAAATATTAACTTAAATGTAACATAAAATATAATAAATCAATCAAGCGTGTGATAGGCCACTTAAGTTTGGACAGGCCTTTCCAAGAAATAAGAAGCCTACTAGGGGCCCTTCTCTCACCCTCCATCCTCCTCCAACCTCGTCTTTCCCTTCATCTCTCTCACACTTGACCGATCCCACCAGCCCTGTGAGAGGAGTACCAGAGCCATGCGTTTAAAGACACTTGGCGTTGCTAAGCGGACGGGTTGGAGAGGCAACTAATTACCATTTTTACAATCAAAATTTTACATTTTACTCTAATTTATAGAGGGTGTGGGTTATATACACGTTCTCTGACCTTGGTCCATTAAAGGTTCCAACCCCGCCTGACGGCTCACTTCCTTTGTCTATTATTTTCAAAGTAATTTAACACGAATTTAATAAATATTTAAAATATACAATGCACTTTCATTACCTGATATTGCAATATATACAAAGGATTTTCAATCAGAAAATATGGAAAATTTTCCGGTTATTCACAATAAAAAATATGGGAACTATTCTAATGCTTTTAAATGGAAATTAATAATTTATATTATTATATACATTTTATCCTTTTAATGGGAACTAATACACTATATTATGTTACCTTTCATTTCAACCGAAGGCGTAACATCGGATGACGACAAAATCCTATCACGAAATATCTTATATTAAAATATATCGCTCCTTTTATTTTTATTTCGGTTTTGATTGCTCTTCTCTCTGTAGTTTCTGTTATTTATAATGCGGAAGAGGAAATGGTCTGTGTATAAAAACAGCTGTATTGGCACTCGGACTTCAAGACATGCGTATATCGTAAAATAAAGACTTTGTTAAGATCATATGTGATGAATTCTTATATTAACCCTCTAGCCGCGCATCCAGCATTTTCCGCGTGCAGCGTGATGCGTAAAATGCTGCGCACGCCGCGACTTTCGCGTGTCTACAGCCGCCTCCGAAATGCGTACTTCTGGCTAGATAGCGTGCTTGGCCTTGTAGCTGGTGGACTTTCACCTTTCACGGAAACACTCGAAGTCCGTCCGAAATCGTAGCATGCAAGATCCAAGCCGGAAGCCGAAGTCTAAGACCGTAGTCAGAGGAAATGCAGTCTTAGAAGTAAACTTGAGCAGTCACGGAGGGAATCTCTTTCAACTGCATTGTCGTTTGTATCTTTGTTACTGATCGATTCCAGCTATACATCGAAATGCTTTATTATTTTAAATATTAATATTATAAACGTTTATATACAGTCAGTGATATTATTCGTGATTTTTAGTTTACCAGAATGTGCTAAGCCCAACTGTGATAGGTTTCTTCATTTGTGTTTCCTAATTCACTATAAATATTTTTGAGATCGACTTGTAAAAACATGAAGTGCGGCTTTTATGCGAGTAAATACGGCATATACACACTATAGGAAATCCTACATAATCGCTTTTTCGACTTGCTGTCATCACAAATGAAACTGCCACTCACCAATCTGATGAATTGCAGGGTTCAATTTGTTAGAAGCACTTTATTCTAAAAGATCGAAGGGCATTACAAAGATATTGACAACCTTATTTAAATGTATGCTTTTGGAAATATTTGTTTACATCCTCTAAATAAATTAATGGACATTATCTTGATTGTCATGTCAGTTTTTGTGAATCTCAGTGGTCGTTTTCGTGCAACTTAAAATCTTCGACTGTGTATCTCAAAAAGAGTTAAGTTTCCATACTGCGTTCTTATCTATAAATTAGCATATTATTAGGAATCGCTATCTAGATATTCATTCCTTACAAAACTGGCAATTTTCTGAGAGACATAGGGTGAAATATGTACAAGTTTCCTAAAATCTAGCTCCGGTTACTTTTATTCACTTCTATGATTTGTATAGGAATAAAAACTTCGATGCAATAGAATTTAAAATTATTTATCATTTTAAAAAAATCTTCCGAAACCGATACGCCCTCTGACCGAGAAAGCAATCAAAACGGAAATTTTTGAAACAAACCAATCTATCACGTTGCTTCAGGAAGTTTCCTTCCAGGAAGTTTGGAAGCATGACGCGCTTTTTTGCAAAAAAACAAAAAAGATTCACGGAAAAGCGGAGAGAAACCGCAGATCGTACTTGTAATGTTAACGACGTCGTGAAAAATGAAAAACTGGGACGCCACGCGTCAGTCATTTTTTCCAGCGCGAGTCATCACTTTTAGCTAAAGGGGGAGCATTAATCATTCAGAATTGACGCCCATGCAATTTCTTAGGAGGCAGAGGAAGATGGGGAGAGGAGAGGGGGGGGGGGGGTTGGAAAAAAGTTATTGAAACTGCAGGTCAGGTTAAATGAAGACCACTTTTAAAAGGCGTGTTTATGTGTGTTGGGTTGAACTTTTGGGAAGGAGGATATAGAGGAAAGGGGATGGGTTGTGCGAGTCCTTGTGGTTTTGAGGGAAAGATGTTTGGGATTCCTCGGGGGTGAAAAAAAGGAGAGGAGGGTGGAGAAGAAAAGGAGGGAGGAGAAACATTGCGAGCGTGGTTGGCAGGTGAAACGGGAGGTCTACGGTTGAGGTCGTGACCCACGAAGACTCATCAGTCACCCTTAACGACAGCTGAGGTAGGTGTGAGGGAACCGCTGCGGGATAAAATGAAGTACAATGTGTGAGAGGGTCGAGCTGTGGTGTAACGCGGAAGGTAAGGCGATCATTAGTGTGTAAATAGGAAATCGACTCTTGTATTGAGCAATATTTCTGGAAATATTCCGGATAGCGTCTCTGATATTTTAAAATATCCGAAGAATGTATTTATTTTGAAAAATTTTCCTTTCCCTTTACTGTTAACTTTGGTTATAATATGTAAAAAATTTATCAATCAACTTGAAGCGAATTTCTATGTAGTGTATAAATAATATTAACCAATCAAAGGCAACTGAGCACAGAACTGCCCGAGTTAACTCCAAGCCTACATTGCTTACAAGTAGTTAAATGGCAGGATACATTGTTATTCCATGAATGTTTTCGTAATCAATGTTTTATTTTTTAAGAAGTAATAAATAACATGTAGGATGAAATTCCTTATTAAAATGGTTTGAATTAGACTCTGTAATGTGTTCTTGATCAGCACAACAAAATACCTACGGCCGCTCCTGATCATTAATCACATTAGATAAAAACCGTCTGTAAGGACTTGAATGGTACCGAGTATGTGAGATGGCGATACGTTTAATGTCAGGGCCGCGTCAAGGATGTTTGGCGCCCGGGTGCAAAATAATTCTGCGGCGCCCCCACCCTTCTCCCAAAGTACTAATATTAGTCGATCCTTAAAAAAAATACCGCTGCTGTCCCCTATATAGATGTTAGTTAAGATATCTTTTCTTATTCGTGTTTTGGACAGCCTCTAATTTAAAAATAATTTATCGACAATGTCTATAGTTAAACTTTGCTACGTTTGTTTAATATTAGCTTTCAATTGCCAATCTTTTTTAAGAAGGGGCAAATTTTTAAATGAACGACAAATACAAAGATACAAATAATTTTATGGGAAGGCGCCACCGACTAGTTGGTGCCCGGGTGCATTGCACCCCTTTCACCCCGGGTTGACGTGGACCTGTTTAAGGTACCTATATTTAGTATTTAAAATGAAAAAAATTCTCGAAAGAAATTTTTAGGTAGCATGACCTTTTTCTTTGCTACTATTTTGTTCGATGGTTTCTAAAAAAATTTTCTCCACCATGAAAAGTAATCCTACTTTGAGGTAATTGTCAAAACCCTCACATTATATTTTATCATGTGTTTGCCAATCGAATAGGATTCGTAAGAAGCACTGCTTGGCAGTAGAGATACTTTTGGGTTATACGTTAACCGAAAGAAATAAAAGAGCATACAAATTTACAAATTTTAACGTAAAAAATTAATCCACCAAATTTTCAAGAGGTCTTAATTTCTCAGTATGGAAATTTCCTTCTTTAACTTAGAAAAGCTAATTTTCATTTACACCTGTCCTAGTTTCCTAGTTTTTTGAAGTGTAGAATAAAAAAATAACTTTTTCAAAACACTACCCATCTATGAGAAGAGAGCGTAAAAGTAGCACGACGTAACTGAAGATATGGACAAAGAGACAAGAAAAGAAAAAGGGAGGTGGGGGAAAGGTCGAGAGAGTGGTCGGAAAGAACAAGTGGGAGAATGTGGCACCGAGAGAGAATGCGGAAAATTGACATGGGGGAAAGGTAAGACCGCTGTCAAAGCAGTGAAGAGAAGTTTTAATGTTCCAGAAAACAGGAGAAGGATAATAGGGTGAACATCTCTCCAAAAACCCACACGTCCTCCTTCCAACCTCCCATCACCTGTTTTAAACGCAATCCACGCAGCGTCGATAAACTAACTTCTTTCGCATTTGGTCGAACATTGGAGTATTTATTGGTGTGAGAATGAAGAGGAAGGCTAAAACTGCTGAAGGAAGTCAGAAATATACTTTTAACGAGTGGAATTATTTTCGCAAAGAAAAGAGGTGGCAGCACTTTTATAGTAATAATATGCGGAAATAATAGTGATTCAACATCTATGGGCCAAAAAATAAAAGAATCGAAGTTGACATTTTCTTTTCTCTTCTAGGGGAAAATGTGCGATTCCACAAAACACTATGATCCTTTGTTCCGACAGCGTCAAAACATAATTTTTTACTAACTCTCCGTTAAAATGTCAAAATAAATGAGTTTAATGAACATAATAGAACTTATATATGTATAAGAAAATTGTTAGAAAGTGTGGGCAATATATAGTTTAGAGAGAGAGTTTAGAGCTTGATCAGATATCGGCAACCTGCGGATCTTAAAGACGTAGATTTCTGCCGCACAGAAATTTTATTCAAAGTAATAGTCAATCTATGAAGTAAATATCCGCATTGCAAATTTTCACTCAATATGGCCATCGGGGAATATAGCATTGATCTTTTGGAAATATGTTTGAACGTTATCAAGAATTATCTTCCGCGAGTTTTGTTTATCATAATATATTTCACGGTAGTTATGTTACTCTCTACTTGCACGCAGAAATCATCCTTCTCAATGGGGAAGGCTAGCAGATAGAGGGAAAAGGTAACCGATTCTGAATATTGGAATGGTTGAATGTCGGTATGATGCGAGTTTATCAGAGATTTTGAGTGACCTTAAATGGCAGACAATGAAGAGTAGTATAACGGAATATAAACGGAAACTATTTTAAAAGTTTACTAGCTCCGAATTCGTTGAAGACGTACGCAGCATATATGTGCCCATCGGTGTTAGTGAGCGTAATGTACCAGAAAATAGGTCGAAATATTCGCTAGAACTGAGAAATTCTACAGATCTTTTTTCCCAGACGCGATAAGACAAGCCAACAGAGGCATCGGTTAGAGTTCATTTGGTTCAGTGACATCCCCTGCCAAACGCTTCTTGCGGCTGGAAGGGCATTAATGTTAATGTATATTATCTTGTGATCTTTAATGGAAGATAAACACTATAAAAATACTTGGCTAATTTAATAACAATGGAATTGGTTGAATTGTTGGAGAAGAAACAGAGAAGAAACTAAGTTACTCATACCTGGTTATGCCTCAAAATGACTATACAACAAGTATATCAGGTTCCATTCCTCATCAATTAAATAAACAGAAATTTCAATTATATTTTTAAAGCAATTTTAAGAAAGAAAGCAAAGAATCAAAAAACTACTGAAGGAGTCAGAATTGGAAGCACGAGGAAAATGCACCAATATGAAGAACTAGGGAAAGATTTTTGAAGTTCGTTTTTCCAAAACGATAACCGACAGATGTTCATTTCATTCCTCGTCTTAATTTATTTTTCGTTAATTTGCTGCAGTGCATCCTTAGACACCCATCATTTGGAGGTCAATATGAAATTACCGATACAAAGCATCTTAATACATACCTCTCAAAATGCCGCGACTACTCTGTTTTGTCCAATCTTTTATTTGAAAAGCGTAATAATTTTAACGACGGGTCCATAAAAAATAAAGGAGTAGAATCGTCCTATTCTTACCATACCACTTCCCTCTTACCATTCCAAAAAAACACCAAAAACCATCTTTAACCTATTCGCTTGAAAGAATTTCACCCCAAAAACCTTTCTCCTACCCCTCTTTTTAGAAACCTTGGTCACCAGCCTCTCTCCCTTATGGACATCTCTCAAGAGAGAATATGTTCTTCTTCTCTTCTCCTATATCCCTCCTCCCTCTCTCACCTTCTCTTTCCTCGCAAGGAGCTGCCGGAGGACATACCTGCTGTCCGAAACAGGGCGAAGGTGGGCGGGGGTGGTGTGGTTTAGAAAAAAAAATAAAAAAATCCTCTTACCCCAAAGTCTCCTGCCATCACTCCCTTGTCAGGTGCTATGAGGAGGGGAATGGAGAGGAGGAGTTGTACGAAGAGGGGTATGGCAGGGAAGGAAAGGTGGAGGAGAGGGAGGAGAAGGACTCACAAAAGTGGCATTAATATCGCATTCTAAACAGGCGCCTAAGTGTCGTCGTCTCATTCCTTACTCGCTGAGGAATAAATTGTGGATTCGTACGACCCCGCAGGGAATTCTAACTAACCGTATTTATGAGGGAAGAAATCTCCCATTTAACTAAACAATGAATGGGTGGTTAAAAAAGAAGGGATTTATTGCATTGTAAAAATAAACGCTGGAGAATGGCTCTTAACGTGACGGTAATTTATGCGATGTTCGCATTTTCCCACGCTAGAGAAAAGTTTTATTCCGAAAGGATATCACTTCTAGGAAACATCCGTGAGCTATTACAATAGTTACCTATTGCTGAAAATGAAATGAAGAAAATGTCCTTTTCAAGTTGGATTTCATTCGGACATAGCTAGGTAATTTGAGATTTTTAAAATTAACGAGTTGTTTGTTAGTTGATCATAATTGCATCAACATACATAACTCACACATGCATGTCGAAAGAAGATCTGATGATTGATACAAGTGGGTATGAAGAAAGATTCCGAGCCATAACATTTATAGTCATGTATTTTTCCTTCAATTTGTCGCACTTGAATAGTATATACTTACAATTAGCTGAAATTAGGAGTATTTAGAATAGTATCAACTGTTTACTTACATTTTGATGGATTCTTGTTCTCTGCCATGGATTACGTCAGGGGTCACTACAACTTTTGTTTCGAACCCATCTTCTTATTTCCATCTATTCCTGGGTCGGTCAAAAGGTCTCCTTCCTTCACTTCATCGTTTCCAAGGAAAATGTCGGACTTGTGTGTAATTTATTTTTTCCGTGGAGGTGCTACCAATTCCCAGCCCGACCCCAACTTGAAGGACCAGGATTTTTGTTTTGGGGGTTTCTCCCCATAGCCGAGGTTCCCAGTTTTAAGGCGCTGGGCATTCGCCTTCACCCTCTCCCGTCTGCTGCATCAAATGATGCATTGTCCAGGGGGCACCACGAGGAGGTGGGAGTAGGATTCGCTGGCAGAGCTGTAGATTAACAAACCAGTTGGCTTTACTCAGGATTTACGAGATGTGCATTTCGGCAATTGCACACCCCCCTGAGACCAATACCAGCATTCACCCCCTACATTTAGACAAATGAAAGCGCAAATAAAAATCACAAGTACGTTCTCTCCACTTTCATGCTGCTTTATAATTCGGAGATTTTAAATTAACATCATTTTTTAAGCAGAAATTATTACAGCGATTTTGTTTGAATTTTTGAAACTTTTGCTATCGGTATTTCGTGCAATATTCAAATTCCAGATCCTAAAAATTCTATTTTTAAGGTTTCTATGATAAAAAGCAGTAATTAGATTAAGCTTCATTTTTCGTGATAAATATATTATGCGAATATAAAAATCAGAGCGAGTTATTAAAATAACCGAAGATCCAAAGCTAAAATTGGTTCCTTTATAAAGGAACTGTAAAGATCGAAATTTTTAAGAGGACGAGAGGGGTGCAGGTTATGCAACGCAGGAGAGTACATTTTTGGAGAATCTTCCCTCTTACAAACGAGCAAATGTCTCCTCCCCTCTCGCACTTTATCCTTGCCTTTGCACCCTCAGTGCTCTCGACCTCTCTTCTCATCCCTCTCTCCTCCAAATCTTCACTCCGTCCCAAAATGAATCGGCCCCTACTAGCGCACACTCTTAAAAGGATTCATTACCGTCTAGAATTTCACAGTTTACTCTTTTCCCGTAAACATTCTCATCGTAAAATTTTATCGTTTCTCTCTCTCTATTTCTTTCAAGCTACTCTTTCCCAAATACCGAACACTTTCTTACAAGCTCCTTACGATGTTATTTTTTTTGAAATATTTCCACTATTTGGTAATTTAACGAAAAGTATCCGGTTGTCTAACAAATAATTGAATGCTTGCCAGTGAGATCCCGATAAATAGTTATGCATGAGATTGTTATTATGTATAATAACCTTGTTAATATTATCATTACTTCTTTCCATCGGAATAATTAGAATATATTTGTATCGGGTTTTAAATGTTTATCGACGTTATTAAAGTTTGATTGAAGAGATATCAGTAAGGAATGCAGTTAAAGGAATAAATTTTCTTACGCAAAGAAAAATCACAATGTTTATTCTTATGATTCACATAATATATTATAGAACATATTCTCCATGAAAAGTTAATATAAAACACAAATTTTTAATTTTGACATACAAAAAATCGTGGTTAGTTTCGCATGAAATATAACAGTAAATTTAAATTAATTATTGATGAATACGAAAAGTTCAGATGACGGAAATGTTTATGTATTAATCTTCTGTATATGAATGTGATAAATCACTGGACCTACGATGATATTATTTGGAGCTAATTACTCATATATAAATAAAATTATAATTTTTATAAGAAAAACATGAGAAATAAGTTTGGCTCATTTCGCCGTCCACTATACATGCTGAATAACAAGATATAGGATCCCATTCGTATATAAACTGTAATCTCAAGAACTTCAAATCAAAATATTAAAGAGCGAAGGAACTCTATCCGTCCCACGTTGGAATGGGGAGTCGGGAGGGCGAGTTTTAAAAAAAGGGGTGCAACGAGAGTTTGTCTACCGGGTGGAGAGGAAGCATGCGTGCGGTATGGCAAGGGGGAGACACGAGAGAGAGAGAGAGAGGTTTTTAAGGCGTCCCTTTGGCGCCACGGAAACCGCCCCTGCAGCGGACTTTGAGGCGTGCGTGGCGCCGATGCTAAAAAACCGCTCCATCTCTCCCCGGAGGAGGTGTACGCATCGGACGGGAGCGGAAGTGAGGCGTAAGAGAGAGCGGGGAAAGGAGAACGGGAGAGGTGGAGGAGGCCGGGTGTGGGAATAAAAAGAGGAAGAAGAGGAAAGGATGTAGAGAGGAGTAGAATAGGAAAAGTACATTAGAGCGGAAGCAGAAAGAAGTGGAAGTGGAGAGAAAAGGAGAATGTTTGGCGGAGGTTAGGTCTTAATCTCTAACATTGAGACAAAATAAATAATTATGAAATAAATAACTGCCGCAAATCATATTAATAAGAGGAAGCATGTCGTTGTAACTAAAAACATCAAGAACGATATGTATTTTATTTTATATATGTGAATATTAAACATTTTGATATTGATTCATATCTGCCTCACCCCGGGATCGTATTGTCCACGCTGTTTTTTTTCATCTACTCGTGGTAGAATCAAATTAATATGAGAGGTGTATTTTTGTGACTATAAAGTCACATGTTTGAGATCCCAGGGATTGATGGAGCGCGTGATATGACAAGTCTTCCTTTTGCAATTTTAATTTTCTTTTTTGTTCCCCAAGAATCTCCAATTTCACAGTACGAGAAGACGCCGAAAAAGATTCCAATTATCCCACTCGGCGCCACCCCACCCTCCTAATTCTCTTCGCTCCCTTTTTAAAAGGACACGCGTAACCCCCTTTCCCTCCGCTCCTTCTTTCTCCTCGCCGAAGGAGGGATTGTTTGGTTCCGGAACATTTACTGGGCTATGATACGCATCGTTTGCCTCGTCGTAAAAATTGAAGACGAAACGGGAGTTTTGAAAATAGTGCGTCTTTATTCAATTTTGAAAGGCTGATGAAAATCATTTAGATCGATAATTCTTCCTCTTTCCCGTTTTCCCGTCTACATATCTCTCTATTTCCCTTTCATCCTCTTGTTTGTGGACACGAATTAAAACTCAGGCGCCGTCTTCTGAATATTATCAAGGAGCTCTTGAGGAAGGAAGCCGCTGCGGTAAGAGATTAGGCAATCTTTTAGAAAGATTTGTTT
This sequence comes from Uropetala carovei, assembly GCA_036926305.1. Taxonomy (NCBI): domain Eukaryota; kingdom Metazoa; phylum Arthropoda; class Insecta; order Odonata; family Petaluridae; genus Uropetala; species Uropetala carovei. The sequence goes on along the minus strand of JAXCHB010000017.1, from coordinate 4,604,205 downwards.
ACAGGACGGTGGGGATAATTTATGGGGACTAGGGTTCCTTTGATAATATTTAGCGGAACCCTGGCGCCCATGTCTCTGCCGGACTATGTCTATGATTAAGAGCGTCCGAAAATAAACGTTAAGATAAAATTTCGAAGAACGTTAAGGTCATGAAAGAGACCGGCATTTGTTTGAATAAATATCTCGTCAAACTGCATTCTAGCGGAAAATTAAAAGCAATTAAGAATTGGGTTGATTTATTTTTATGAATTATTCGTATCATTTCCGCTGAAATAAACTGAATAACGGAATCTAATGCAAGGCAGTCTTAATAAAAAATAATCATTCCCTCCACAAATAAATGTTAGAATAGGAATAACCTTTTCTATAGAAATAATTGTAACTTACGTTTGGATTTACGATACAAATATAATGAAAACTGAAGACCCATCCAATACCGAAGGTGTTAAACCAAACTGCGAATGCTGCAAAATAATTGAGATTCGATTAAACACGTCCATTAAAATTTCAATAGACACAATACTAAGAAATAACACTACGGTCATACCACGCACGTCCCCCGGTGCGATTACCCTCACCTCCCGACCGACACAGCATCAATCAGCGGCCAAGAAGGGGGCTTTGACCCAACAAATCCCGATAGAGGGGCGGAGAGAAGGGAGAGGAAGATTGGGAAGGGAAGTGGAGACTGTGTGTGCGTAGCGAGAAGGGATAAGGAGATAATGCCGGACATGGGTCTCCAGGAGAAGAGAAGAAGGGATTGGGAGCAAGGGAGAGGGTTGTTTAGGGAGAGAAGGGGAAATTGCAAGGGGTTCGGGGGAGAGAGGCATGGAAGGCTTTTCTATCCGATCGCAAGTCGTAGCTTATCTCTGGGGGACAGTCGACTCCATCTCAACCCTTTCACTCCTCTTCCTCCCCTCTCCCTTCTCTCTCTCTCTCTCTCTTTGCTCCTCGCTCCTCTCCTCACGGGACGTTTTCGAGAATCCTGGATGATCTATTCCCATTCCCGAAATTTTCTTGCAATCCCGTCTTTCCCGTACCGTCCCCGAGACTTCCCGTTGTCCTTCTCTCGTTTCGTCGAATTTACTCGCTTCCAGCGAACGCCAAAGCGACCCTTTTCACATTTCCCGTCACACAGGCATCCTTCTCCCTATATCGTCCTGGCCTCTCCTCCCTCTACTTCCCTCCTCCTCGCCCTCCCGAAAACCCTCATACAGTTACATTACCCACCATCCCTTCTTCCCCTACTCCCCTTTCGTGCACCCTGCACTTCCTCTCCTCCCGCCTACGTTCCTTTCCGAACCCTTTTTTTTCCATAAAGGGATTATTCCCACGCTGAACCAAGCTTCCGAATCTCTAACACTTCCGCTCGCCTTATTTTCTAGACGCCTCCATCCCCATATCTACCCCCTTCTTCCCCAATATTCCTACCCTCTTTCCTTCCCGAAGACTTTTAGTTCAAAATCCCCACACTTCCCGTCGGCATAACATCCGTGGTTCAAGTGCCGTCTTCAGCTGGCAGATGTGTCAAGCGCGGGGTACCTGCATCGGATCTGATCCGAGTAGACATCCTCGAACGCCTCGTCGATTCCTATCATCGTATGAGTCTCTTTAATTGACGGCCCAATAATTTAAAAAAATTAGATAACATTATGGGGAAGTAAATGGAAATTTTCTGCTCCTTTCGAAATTCCTCGCCGTATGAGGTTCACCTGCTCCTGTGCTTGTGAACGTCAAACTCCACGTCAAATGTATTTTTCGTTGCTTGTCCTCTCTTCCGATGTCACGCTACAAGTTTAACGACGTACATAAAAACATGCGAGTTACCTTACAGGTTTAACTTTTCACGATATCCGGATAAATATATATAACCTATCAAAAATAATTTGACTGCTCTAAAAATTATATATTAATTGAATAAAAAACTTTTAAAGAGAAGCAGAAAAAATAAATACCTACAGTTTTTAATTAACTTTAATAAAACTTCATGCCTAGTAGATACTTAAAAGTCGCAACTGGTCATCAGTAAAGGTGTTTAAAACTGAAGAAATGCTAAGGCTTGTGACATCACAAACACACCGGCACAACACAATAGAGGCAATCAGGCAAAACTCAACATTACTTTCTAAAATATCTGATAATTTAGTTTCCATTCTTACGTTCTGATTTCTAATTAGAAATTATGATGTTAAAATGAAAATTTTAAATTTAAGTTAAGTTCGAAAATTTTAGATTTAGACGCAGATAACTGTCGTCTTAAGACATTTCTATTGGGATGTAAATAAAAATCATAAGTTTTCAATGCCGATCTAACTTTTCGGACATATATATTATTTCCTTGATACATTCACATCGCGGCAAATGTGAAAAAACCAACGATTGATAACTGGAAACGTCTAATTACCATGTAAAATTATTCTTTAGTCTGTTATGGTTCCATTTTCCCCTTTCCATTCCTCTCGCACTCACTTTCCCCCTTCCACTCCCTTTCTTTCCTCGATTTTGCCTCCCTTCGCTCGCTATCGGTCTTCATCCCTACTTTTATCGGGCCGAGGAATCGCTCGAGTTTGGATGAGACTTCCCGAATTCTGCAAGACAAGTTTCCAGTTTCAATTAAAAGTTTCCCCCTTCTTCGCCCCTTACATCCCAGCTACCCTATCTGTGCACCCGTATTCTCAAGCCAATCTCCTTTTTTTTACCTCTCTCTTACTTATTACCCCACGACCTATATCAGCTTTTGCAGACACTCTAATTTTACGTGGGAGTTATAGATTAAGCGTTTTATTATTTACTCGAAGAATGGCAATTACTTGGCGAACCTACAAATGCATGTGGGATTTTTGTTTTCTTATTGAAGCTGACATTGAAATCTTCATTTTAATAATCCTAGCTGTAAAATTAACAAGTAAAATCGCCAAAAAATCTGTTTAACTGTTAATACTCTCGTCAATCTTGGTGTACTTGGAGTACTTTATTAAAAAAATAATTAGCGAGTGGATTTTTCTACAGGGCAAGCTCTAACAGCATATCAGAGGTGCAAAACCTCCTGTGGTTCAATTGGAATTAAAAATCATCAGTGACGGTATTGGAAAACAATTGGTAAGCCTCCAGAATAGTAAGTTCTCTTTCCCCACTAATTCCCATATCTATCATGAATCGACGTGCCTACTAATTTTAACAATAACGACCACAATAGGAATATTTTTTTAAAACTAATTTCTATCCTCTTTGCAAAATATCCTCCATCTCTGGGATCGTGTCTAGCCTCTTTTCCCTTTCCTCTCAATTACTGTCGTTCCACAATTTAGCTCTGCATTCCCTCCCTCTTCCGCCGACCGCACCCCATGTCTGCGTGGGTGACTTGATCTAGACGAGGCGTTGAAAAGACGACTAGCCTCTTTCCGCCCAGTAATTAGCTATCCTATACCCTAGCCTTTTTTTTTACTCATCCCATTCACGCTGGCGCACTCGGTGTCTAGAACTCTCGAGTGAACACATGAGCCCCTCGTGTATCGATGAATTCTTTATATCCACACATAAATGTACATGACCGACAACATGAACGAGTTCCACACGATTAATATATTTATGTAGCGTTGTAACTTAAACATGTTTTATCTAGGATTATTTATTCCATTTAAGGGAAAGTTTACTTTTTGGTTTCCTCGCAAAATCCGCAAGGAAACGTATTATAGTTTCTCATGATATGATTTTCATAAAAATAATTTGAAATAAATTTGCTTTTAGCGATTCATTGTTATTTAAGCTCTTTTCTTTACAAACACAGCAAATAAATAATAAAAAATAAACGAAAATCTCCATAAAAAGTTTCCTTTTGCATCTGTAAATATCTTCCATTATATTTTTTATCAAACGGCACTGTAAATAGATGGCCAATAGCTATTTCCTTTAGTAAGCACTAAGATGACATCATATTTCATGCAGTACCGCAAGTTGACTCTACACCTTTGACGCAACGAAACAGTCCTCTAGCTGCTAGAGTCTAGCATACAAAGGAAAATAATATTAAGTCATGAATGTCTTTCTCTAATTTTTAATAAATTTTATGCTCGTAAAATGTCGTAAGATTCATTTTTATGAAACTTAATGAAATTGCTCACGATCACTATTTTCGATTAGTTGGAGAGCACTCAATGGAATTAAGAAAGCACTATCGTTTTTGCAAACAACATATAGCGGGACTATGATGGAATAATAATAAAAATCCATTATTTTAAATGTGAAACGTTTTTAAAGATTCCAGATTCCGAATAATGAGACACGAAAGTAACAGAAATATTACGATTCGGATGGGTGATAATCATCCTCTATTGTAGTGCTCCATAACTTGTTTTATTTCTCGGTACTATTCGATTTCGCTCTATTATTGTGGCAGCAGCGAATCAACTATTTAGAGACAACAATGATCGATTTTTCAATAAATAAGTAACTTTAGTATCAAGTATAACATTCTCTCAGAAAATATTACTTTTATAAAGATAGTCTTTTATGTAGTCGTAACCCTAGAAAAATAAAAGTGATATTCCTTTCTTCCCTAAAATTCTAAATTAACACCGATTGCAAAGCACTGCACTGACATACATGACATTGGTAGATGATATTCTCCCTCTGCCACACACCAACTGCGGTAGTTTGCAGAGTATTATTAATAAGATTCAGATACCCTTGGTGGTTTTTATGAATCCATGCAGATGCAGATGTTGATGTATTTAGGAAATAAAGATTCCTAGAGCGAGTTTTCCTTCCTTGCAGGCGTTAACGATACGTTGAGGATCGTTATTTTTCTTATCATAATTGAACAATAAACAAACTGGCTGAAAAGAGCATCAGAACAAATATGATGCTCTTACTTGAGCGAAAATTTCAGAATTAACTCATGCATAAAGAACCACCATAACCCTTTTACGATTATCCTTTTGACTTCGACATACACACAGGTGATCCACGTCACACGTCTCAATCTGTGAATGGTACTGAAATATCAAAAGACAGATAACAACATTGGGTAACGGGTTGTCCCATCGTCCTGAGTGACGAGCACTTCGTTCGGCAATACAGAACACAGAATGGACGACGAATACCCAATTGGTACAGCCATAGGGAAGCCTGAACGCTCCCTCAGAAAAGGCCAATCATTGACGGACAACGGAAGGATAAGCTTCTCCACGGGGAACCATGTGGGAATTGCATTCTCATAAAGGAACATACGTAGTCTTTTGTATAATATTGTTATAAGCCCACAGTATGAGTAATATCATTGTTGGAAGCTACTTAACGACTTCCACGGGAAATATTAAATATTGCGCAGTTGGCATTTCGGTAGTTGCATGCCAATAGCATATGTACGTATATAATAAATATATTATTGATACTAATAAAAATTAAGGATGCGGGTTTAACTGACAATTATAGCCATGAACTGTAATAGATGATAATATACATCTATAAAAAATAAGAAAAGATGTTGAATTCCATTAGCAATTTTTGTTTTAATAACTAGATTAAAGAAAGAGCACAACGTTAACTTCCACGTCACTAGCCCTCTAAAATAATGATTGGATTGTTCAAGTTAAAAATAAATCCCCGGTGAATTTTTATAGCGCCATAGATTACAAAAATGACGCCAAATAAAACATACAGCTGCTAAAATCCGCGTCGTGTTATCTCACTAGTATGCGATTTACGTAACCGACAATGTTTTCGACGACCGTCCTTCTCTGAAAGGAAACTGACTTGGCCTTCAGCTGTTTTCTCTATTTTCCCCCTCCCTTCACCGCCCTCTCTCCGGGAATATTTGTTTCGGTTTTGTTAATTTTCAAAAGCTACGTCCTACTCCTTTTTTCCTCCGCTTGGTTTAGCACGGACGAAAACGTCTCTCTCATGAGAAACAACCCCTCCTCCACCCACCTTCTGCCACTCTTCTTCCTCGCACACCCCTCTTATTCTCCCCCACCCATCCCCTCACTACACCCACCCCTCTCTCCTCCTCCCTTCTGCTACTACGTACTTCGACAGAAAAAAGAGCAGGGAGGAAGGGTTTCTGGACGAGTGAAAAGGAGGGAGGCCAAGGTAAAAATCACCACAACACTCATTTGTTTGTTTCACTTTTTCTCCCCCTTCCCATCATCCCTTCCTCTTCTTCCCAGCTTTCTATCCTCTTCATTTTTAATCCCCTCAGGAACAGCATTTTCTATTTTCGCGGAGAAAAGGGGGAAAATAACGGCGTGGCTAAGGACACAAGCCTCACTCACCGTGACAACGGGTGAACAACGTCGAAAAAGGGTTAAGTTCAACAAAAGGTGTCGCGTGGTGTTATAGGGGGATGAGAGGAGGAAAGGAAACGAAGAGGAAGAGACGAAGAGAAGAGGAATAGGAAATGATGAGGAGGGATAAACAGAAGTCCAGGGAATGTCTGACTGACGCTGCTTCGCTGACTGGCCGAGAACAGAGATGGGATTAGGGACGGGTAACTCACGCCTGATTAGCCATTGTCCACTTGGCACCCCTGGAAGGAGGGGTCGGATAGGAGGGTGGGGAAATGGGTCGGGAGCGAGGATAGAGGGGTGGGTTTGGAGGAAGAGGGGTGTAGAAAGGACGGAGGGTACGCAAGAGGACGGATACGAGACTCTCGCGAAACATGCTTTGGGGGAGGAAAAAATGAAAAAATGACGTTTCATCCTTTCCGGCAGAATTGGGGAGAAGTCGCCTCTGATTGTGAGAGAAAAAATATCTATAAGCAGCTGCTCAGAACTTAAGTGTCTTTTCACGCAAGAGTTGCCGATAACTAAAAAAGTTATTTTTTCTTCGGACTATAGCTTTTTGATTCACTAATCGGTTACTGACTCCCTTTTTCTCTTGGCTTTTTGAACAACGCAACTCACACAATTGCGAGGGATTTCTTTCTGTATGCTTAGGGTACAACAAAGCTTTTTATTGTATTACTTACGGAATTACGGGAAGGCGAATCATTCAAATTTAGAATGTACAATGCTAACAAAAATAATGCGTAATTATTTTATTTAAAAGTTAAAAATTCAATGATAGTGCACTTCAAATTTTCAAATTAAATATGTAAGCTGTGTTATTAGTCGATACGTAAAAATTTGAGACTTGCGCAACATTGAAACATATATCGACGACTTAATGCACTGTATTTTAATTGTGATCACTGATACTCATATACCAATAAATCGGTAAATAATAGCAAACACTAGTTTTAATTTAAAATGCCGAAAATTATCGTACATGACTGCGCCCAAAAACTGCATTACATTCACAATAACAAGGAAAGAATTTCAAACAGATAATCATCAAATAAATTACCGATGACGAGCCTTCTTTTTTCTCTCAATTGTGATTTTTCGGAATGAAATTATAAAGGCGTAAATAAAATCTGATATGCATTCGCATCTTGCGGACAAATATCAAACAATAGTACGAACTGAGCGAATACAAAAGAAAAGAAGCGCAAGATAGGAAAAAATCTCAAATAGGAATACGCGAGCGAACGTTGCACGTGGCCCGTTTGCCTTACGCATAACGAGTGCATTGCGAGGGAATTTTAATTTCATGGGCGCCGCGAAGGAAGCGCATTTCGAAACCTCTTCTCGTGATGAGAACTGCGCCCTTGATAAAAGTGGAGCGCCAACATAGGAAGGGAAAGTTTGGTGTCTCCACAAACCAGAAAAATATAAATGGAGAGTTTTTTCCGCGCGCTTTAATAACTGAAAAAAATCCTTACGGTAGGCTGCCTGTAATTATTCCTTTTTTGTTCTCGAATTGTGTGGAGCGAGTTAATTTTTTGAGTTTGCTATCGCTGAATCAGAGACAAAATTATCAGATTGTTATGCAATGTCAAATAAACATTAAACAAATATGAAAAAGAAAATTGACATTTCTTCGAGTTATTTTCGTTTTTATATTTTTCAGAAGAAGTTATCTTTAAAGAATTTATTTAATAACTGTACTCAAATATCTCAAAACAATGCTATTGCCATTTCACAAACAACCCAGGATATATTTTATATGCAGACATTTATGCTATTGCAAAACCTCTTTCTGTAAACTGATAGCCAAAAATGGAATTTAGGTCAGGTTTGATAAAAAAAAAAGAAGCAGCTCATCGCTCCAAAAAGAGATTTTTACATTATTCTCCTAGAATTATCAGCGTAAAATCTCGCCGCAGGCATTGTTCCTATGTTTACACCGCCATTTCATCTATCCTGAATTATTACTCGCAGTAATATTGCTCATTTTCCGCCCTTTGTCTTCCCTCTTTATTTGTCCAACTGAGTTAAATGCGCAAAACCAAACCATCTCCAATTTGCCTCACTTTCCCTTTCTCCCTCCGTCTCTGCATCACTCGACGGGATAGCATTGTCGGCGCTAAAATCGCCGTAAAATGACGAGCTGGCACTTTTTACCTCCTCTTTCTCCGCATTGTTCGCAAGTGCCATCCTTCCCAGCTGGAGACTCGGCTCTTTCCTTTTCGTCCGTAAAAACCTCTTACCTGTCTTTCGGCCTCTTCCCTCACCTTTATTGTACCGGACCAACTTCATTTTCTCCACCCCACTCCTATACTCCCTTTTCTCGCACTTTTAAGCCTCGTGCACTATGTAAACAGACTGCCAACTTGAGGTTTTTTGAAGAGGGAATACGCACGCGCAAGAGATCTCGGAGGAAGTAAGAAGGGAAGGGATAGTTTCTCGGAGATGTGTCCCTATTAAAACTCTTTTCTCCAAAAACCTTCTGGGAATCGCAAATTCTTCGGTCGGACTGTAACCTCCTATTCTTAAAAAGAAGTAGAGGAAGTGAGAAGGGGGCCAACGGGTTCCTTCGAGACTTACATGCTGTTTACGACGACTTGGCGTGACTCTTTATCAAACAATGATGCGAAGGAATAGGAGAGCACCTCCGACCCTTTTAGCAAAAGCGGCTCTCCGTATCGCAGTCTCATTATCTAACTCCTCATACGCATCGAATCGAGCTCTAGTGCTCTGGTACAATAAAAAAAGGGAAGGCAAAAAACCGGCCGGCAATAAAATCATGAATTGCATGTTTCCTCGTTAATTCGCTGTTTAAAATTTCTACTCCGCTCATATTATTTTTTTATTCTCGAGGATGTGAGTTATGCACCTCTCGGTAACGATTAAACGAACAGAATGAGCTCAATAACTCTCCTCATTTGAAGAAAATAATGATGTTACGTAGTGGTCAAACCTCTTGCAATAAATTCTACGGAGGAAGTTAACAGTAGTTCGCAGATGTGATATCAAATTAAGAAGGGTACATTTATTAATCATTAGTTATGACTTTTCTGCATTTAATATTTACGAATGCCCTTGGCATTTGCTAGTCGGTTAATCTTTATACCGGAAGACGATAAAAACAATAAAAAATAACTAGTCTAGACTTAAACCGTTTTCCTTGAATAACTTTAAAAACATGTTTTGTCTTATTTATATTAAGAAAAAAACATTCTACGTAAAAATACGAATCCAACTCTAGCACCGATCTAACACTCCCATAGTAGTTGAAAGTTTCCAGTACCCTCTAGGCAATAATTTAGCTATTGTAATGAGGATATGAACTTTGTAAAAATATTAATCTAATAGTTAGCTTCAGCGCACCGCTCTAAATGCATCCAGGCACAAAAGTTACGTGGAGCACCGGTTGCTAAGCATAGATCATCGTGATACTCAGTCGCACGTCAAACTCGTTGACTTGTAGGGTAACATATAGATATAATCTCCATAAATTAAGTTATTATTTAAAATGTTTGATAAACTAGACATTATGGCTGGTAATTAGCTTAACAGAGTCATCATAAGAAAGGTTGACTTTTTACGCCGAGTTATTATGCAGCCACAGGCAACGCGATGGAGAAGTTTCTATCTCAAAATATGATTTTTACTGACTTCCTCTTATGAATATGCAACACCAATATCTTTCGCCAAGGCACAGTTAGCAGCGATGAAGCATAAAATTAGTTAAGCAATAATCTTCGAAATGGTAAGTAATGCAATACTCTCCAGTAAAATTTTTTGAGGGATATTATCATGTGACACGCAAAAACCTCGTGATTAAGCTGCAAATTTCATAGCATCCGATAACCATATTCACATCCTTGCCGAACGTGATATGAAATTAAGCTCCGAACTCGCGAATATCGGAAAGTCCGTCGATGTTGCCACACTATCTATCCCCTCGCCTATCCTTTCTCCCTCTCTTTCTCTCCTTTCCTTTTCCTCGGCCATCGCTCTCCTCAAATCCTCTCCCTACTTTTCACCTCGTTAGCCGTCGTCAATCACGGTCTATTGTGACGCATGGCTACCAAAAATGTCTCCAGGGAGTGTTCCCATGGTATTGGAGGAAGCGTGGGAGAGAGCCCGTCGAGTGAAGGGCAAAGCGGGAGAGAATGGAAGAGAGGGAGAGATGGGGAGAAAAGGTATAAGGATAGAGGAATGAGAAGGGTGAGTCGTAGCGTATGGTATTCCATGCGGGCGGCAGAGGGATCGAGGGGCGGGGGTGGCGCTTAGAAGCTTCTATATATGTACAGTGTACATTGTACACACACACGCACATTCGCAAGCTTTTATGTATACTCGCATTACGAAAGGGCTGAAGAGGAGAGGATGTAGTGGAGAGGAGGGGTAATGGGAGAGGGAGAGAGAGAGAGGGAGGGAGGGCTGGAGGCGAGGAGGGCAGAGAGTGAGAGGGGATTGGGAAATTGCGAAAGAGTTAAGAGTACATCCGCAAGGTTAGAGCGCTTATGACTTTCCTCGTCACGCGAAGAAAATAAATTAACTTGCTTCTAAAAACGGAACGAATCCATTTCCTCCGCAACAATTAATCTGTTGCCTCGCGGTAAGTGGTTGTTTAATATTTGATGAGTCGAAAGCAAGCATTCTGTACTGTTATTTCGCCATAAAAAAATCTTCGGAGATTAAAGTTTCTCCCTAATTTAACATAACATTTTTGAAGGATCGATTAAAGTGCATATTAATGCAATTTCTTTTATTTTTAACTAATAATGTGAGAGACGAACAATTTGGCCACTTGAAGGGCATAAAATAAATTGATTCCCTCGAGAGCTTTTGTAACGCTATAATTACTAGAGCGAATGCTATAGGGTATATTAAAGCTAAAAAAAACTTTAAAACAGGGCGGTGTATTTTTATCTTGGCACGCAAGGATAAAATATGGTAAAGATCAAGTTATGTCTTAGTGCAAACTGCTACGCTAATTGCTACATAAATCATAGTTATGCGTACTACTAGACAAACGCGAGTCTTCATTCAAACATAATTGCTCAAAGCAATCGCTTTAATTTGGAGTCTCTTAAATTAAACAGAGAAATATGTAGTGCAAAACATGCAATGTGGTAAATTACCACGAAGAGAATCTAAGAGAGCGCGTTGAAACTCAAATAATTACATAATATAATGCTTTTTTTATTTGTTCGGAATCTTTCCAAGCACACAAAATGTTAAGAGGTTTTCCGTTTTTCCCATTCGTCTAAAATGCACTGCTCCTTTACGGAATCGCTGGCAGTAACATTCTTGGGATTCTTGAAATTTACTATTTGTTCCCTTCGCTGTAATTTGTTGGAAAAATACACGCAATATGCATAATGGTGGTCTATGTGTTGATAATATCAAAGAAAACTCAGTGATAAAAATAAAATATATTTACCTAAAATAAATAAAATCAAGATAAATACAAAAACAATAATTCAAATAGCTGAAAACAAAAATAAAAAATGCAAAATATTATCTCTCTGTTATCAATTTTATCGCCAATAATGTTCGCTAAAATGTCTTCTAAACTTTTATAGCTCGAAAATAAAGCACAAACTGCAGTAAATGGATTGCGTGGCAAAAAAGATACGACAATAGATTTACTTAATCGAGAATTCATCAATAAAGGAATTTTCGGAGAACCTTTTTATCGCTCCGAGATTTACTATCGATCGTCCTTTCAGTCACCGTGTGAAAAAATAACAATCCAGTAAAGGGAAAAAGGCCAAAAAAAGATAAGCTTTCTTTTTTGTAGATGAACCTAACATTTTGTGATAGAATCTCTAACTATGTTATACGCTTTTGGCAGAGCGAAATTTCCAAAACGCGTCTCGGACATTTTTATTCGCGGATCCGAAACGCGGTCCGTGGAAAATGAGGGCTTCTGTCTCCACCCCAGAGGGTTCAGTCGGCAGCAAAAGAGGGCTTATCCCATGATTGGCCGGCGCTTTGTGCTCCTGAATTGGCTCGCACGGTTAACTTGGTGGAGCGAGGGAGAGAGAGGGATCGAAGACAATGGACGAGAAGGGGACGAGGGATGGTAAATGGTGGGGATGAGGTGAGAGGAGGGACGCGATATCAACTGCGAGGTTTATTTCGGATTTGCTTTGCCGATTCCGCAATCGCCCTGTTTATTGGAGCATGTATGTGTGTGCGTGTGCCTGTGGGGAGGCTGTCAGCGAGTATTTCGGGGTCCGTCGGGGCATGAAGTGAAGTCGGAGGAAATGATTTCATTCATTTCCATTACGGAGGCAAAGGGACCGCACGGGAGGCGTTTCGCTAGATTGGACGTTCTCGTCATTGCATCGCGGCGTAGAAATTGCGATTGAATTTACTCGTGCGTCACCTACGTGTTGATTAAAATGAATAATCGGCAAGATATAAATAGTTTCTTTTTTTAGATCACAAAGGAAAAACTTTTATTCTATTAGAAGTGAAGCGAAGGGAATTGGATTTTTACTGTCTTACCTTCTGCTGGTTATAATAACGTCATACAAGATTCGTTGTTTTTTCTTGATGATTTGTCTTTCAGTGACAACTTAAACTAATAGAAGAAGGATTTTGTTTTTTAGTGTCATGCCAGTATCGATATACCGCAAAATTAATATTAATCATAAGATGTTATATATACATTTTATTAATTATCTCTCTAACGTACGACATGGCTGCGTTATTTCCTCTCTGTTACTTAATCTACATATATTATGGACGACGAATATATTATGCGCAAAACGCTTGAGAACTGGAACGACGGTATCAGTAATTCTGGGAGTCCGATCTCTGATCTGCGATATATTACTGACATCACACTTTTGGCAACTTCTGAAATTAATTACCAAATTTTAAAGGTTGAGTCCGGAATATGGACAGCAAATAAATCACTACAAACCCGAAATGATGATAATTGAATAACAGCAGACCTAAGATAATAAGAATAGGTAGATATGATTCCGTAGACCAATTTGATTTTCTCGGATCTATGGCAGACAATAATGGTAGTTGAGAAAAATACGCCGTAGAAAACAAATTGACAGCAATGCGGCTTTCCAAGTGCAGAAAATCTGGAAATATTGCGATATCACTCGTAACGTAAAAATTATACTCGTCAAACCTTTGGTATTCACGAATTTCCTATGTGGAACAGAACTGGACTTTCAAAGATAGGAACCGCATTCACGGATTGGAATTACCGTGCTGGCGGGGGATGCTCCGGGGGACATGGACCAATCGCAGAACATACGTTTCTATCTTAAATGAGATCCAATTTGACTAGCCTCTTTCGTGTATACTTTATGCTCACATCCGAAAATTCATTGGACACGCCTTTTGCGCCATAGCGAAAAAATACCAAAAAGTTTTGTGCATGGTAAGGTGAACAGCATAGGATCCTGTGGAAGTACATTCAAATGTTAGATATATTAGGTTAAATAAGTTCTATGAACAGTATTTTAAATTGCAGTTAGACTCGCTGTGACTAGAAATAAGTGGAGATAATACGAGTATATCTGCCGGTATAGATTAATGAATTCATATCCGTATGATGGTAACGTCTCTGTATAGGAGCTGTGACAAAGAATAACTTGCATGTAACAAAGAGTAGTTGATAAGCCAGCGAATCGGATCATATCCCTACTAAATTTCTATGGCCTATTATACTTTTTCATTCCTACCACGCTTTCTAAAAGTATATATGTATATATCAGGAAACTGTTGATTTATATTATTCTCAATCCAAATTCATGGTTGGAAAAAATTTGCCTCATGTATATTTCATTCAAAGAAATTAAAATGAAAGCCTTTTGACCGATCTAAGAATACGATTTTATCTGTTTCATTGTCTTAAAGAGATCAGAAACTCATAAGACCAGGAAAACACCTGCTAACGAGGTATATTTATCTTTATAAGATTTAAGACGAGTAGGAAAAATAAAATCAACATGTTAACGCTATATAAAAAAGCAAATAATTAACCTTTTAATAACCATGCCTCTAATTTATTCTGAAAAATTTTTTACTTCGAATTTATTTTTAAACTGCGTTTTTCTTTGGTGTCCAAAAATGCACTCGATAACTTTGAGGCGTCTAGGGTGTATCTGGTTGAAGTTTCAAAGTGTCTAAATGATATTTCACATTATTTTTGGCACTACATAAACATCCTTCTACTCCCTACATTTCCATTTATATAAACTACTGTGCTAATCACATTTTTCAAAGATTCGCTCTACTCATTTTATATTTCTGTGCCTTATCCGTAAATAATTCTTCTGAAATCAAATTTATCCTCCTTATGTGGCATTCTGAAATTTCCCTCACACTTTTTACTTCGTTCGTTGTAATGATTTTTCTCATACTCCTCATTCTTATCATAATTCGGCTTAACTAATTACCGCTTTCAATAAACGTGTACTATTTGTCGTGTTAAATCCAGAGGAATGTCCAAAAGCTGAGAAAATTCCAAATTAAATTTAATTGACTCTGATTTCGCTCCATCTCATAGTAAAATATCGTTCACATCTTCTACTATATATTTTAAAGAGTTTGTATGTATGTATGTATTTGTTCATGGAACTCCTCCTAAACGATAAAAGCTGGAACAACCAAATTTGGTGCATTTCTTGCTTATATCCAAACTTAGTGAATGGTCTGGGTTTGGTCAACCAGGATTAGTGAGTGTTACCAATATAGGGGATTAACAATTTCCCATAAGATAACACGTATGAATCGATTTCTTGACTTGTAAGGTTTTTTTCCTTCATTCATAAAAAAATGTAAATATGGACCGATTTTTTTCGTTTTTGCTTTACTCGACGAATAAAGCTATACTATCTTATTCCTGGGATGTTTACATGTTACACGGTCGAAGTTTTCAGAAATACGATATTTGTTTCGAAATTTTGTGGATTTTTCGTACCCCTCCCTCCCGGGAGTTGCCAAGGCGGCCGTCATTGTTACCTCCGATTCAATTAGCTTCAATGAAGCTTACAAGTAGACAAAAGTTTAGCGTTATTCGCTTCGCACTTTTGTTTATGGATAGCAACGTAAATTGATATTGATTATTATTCAGGAAATTACGTGTTGGAAGCGTTTATAACGATTGATGAAAGTAATTGAACCTTCTTTCTTATATTGAATACTGGAATCTTAAATTTTTTGTAAGTAAAATCATTATATTCTACATTATAATGTTAATTATCGTAAATAGGCTCACGTATCTGGTGTACATTTACCGGAGTCAGTGTTCAATCATGGACAACCTTACGTTGCTTTTTCACGGGTTTCTTGCTTACAAGACAAAAGTAAATATTTCAGCGAGGCATAATTGCACAAGAAATGAACCTGGATTTGGCGAAAGTAATATGATAGGAAATACAATTATCGTTATATATGAATGCAATACGTTCGGAAACGGATTGTTACAAGCATATATGATTAATTGTTAAGGAAAGCTAATTGTAAGTTGAAAAGTATCTACTATATATTTTAAAGAGTTTGTATGTTGTGCTGTAGTAACTTCACTAAATCCGTTGAAATTCAACGGGAAATTCTGCTAGTATAAAATAAATTAGGAAGCGAAGCTTTAATATTTTTATAATCTTCTAACTTATCACTGCACGGTGCTAATTTTTTTTTACAAGGCTCATCGTCTTCTTTTCTCCATTTCTTGTCTCAAGTTAGATTCTTTCTATTTGCCTATCTTTTTCGTAATGTAGACCTTCTTCCATTATCTTCCCTTCACTTTTGGTTTATTTCATCCTCTCAAATTCCCCATTCGCTCCCATTAACGCCTCTCATTCCTAACACCAATTTTCCTCTATCCTCCCACAGTTTCTCTTTCCTACCCACCCATACTTCTCTTCCTACTCTCCCGACTTTCCTCTTCCGCCGTCCTCACCGATTCTCTCGCACTTTTATCTTCCTCTTTGATTGTCTTATTGTTAGTTCTCTCATTTTAAAAATCAGAAAAGGGGGCATTTTGACTAGTTCATTGTCATACCTTTGCCCCCCTCACCCATCCCCTTCCAGATTCACACTCTCCTCCTCGATTACTCCCTTTTCCTCTCTCTCTCTCTCTTTCTCTCTTGATTTTCGACTCCTCCCCTACCCCTTCAACAAACCGAGCCTTTTCCCCATTTCTCCCCCCCCCCCCCATACACCCGCGTTCCCTTGCCCCTTCCTTTGTCTCTCGTGGCGTCGTTCCTTTGTTTCGCTTCTCTCGTGACAGCTAAATTAACAGAAAAAATACGACGTCGAATGTCCCGAAAAAATTAAAATATAAGCCGATAAGAGTTACGGCTCCAATGCATTAAAAATAAAACAATACGAAAAGTTTTTTAAATTCGACAGTGAGACAGAATTTTTTCGACTATTTCCCGCGATATCTGTATGTATATACGTATACATACACACATATATGCACCTATGTGTTATGTGTGCTCATGCGTGCGTTATGTTCCTTCGATAAATCCTCCTCACCATTTTTTCCTATTAAATTTCACATTTCACAACATGAAAATTTTCATTTTTCTTCGGATGCGTCACAGCGGTCAAGAAGAGCAACTCCTTTTCAAACTCCGAACACGGCAACCTAGCGAATTCTAATAGAGTGGATTCCCGAAACGAATCCGTCCCATGCTTGGACGAACCCTTTTTTGGGTTACACCATCGTAAAATGCAACAGATAAGATTTCCCGAGGAATTTAAAAAAAAATGAAAATCGACCAATTAGAGATAGAGGTAATTGTTACAAAGTCGTTTCCTTTTTTCAGCATATCCCCGACCAAAGAAGGGGGAGTTTACCCCTTCCATTCTTTTATTTTCAACTGGATGTCATTATAGCGGGAGAGCGTTAAGAGGGTGGGATTAGCATTTCATAGTTGACATTTTTGAATATTCAGGCTCTTATCTGACTCGAAAAGCCTGCGACTCGAACAGAAGGAAGTCAGAATTGTGAGTTGTAGTCACGGAAGAGACGCAAAAGTGGTCGTATAACTTCACTGGAGGCAGTTGATCTCAGAGGCGTGACGTAACTTGTTAAGCAGAGATAGAGGGGTTGGGGGAGAGAGAGAGCAGGCCGTATGGTTGTGGTTTGAGGCGTGGATCGGCGCGAGGTGGTGTGAGTTGTGTGCACGAATGCGGAATCAGTGAAGGGAGGGGGTAAAATGGGACGAGACAAAAGGGAAAAAATGAATGCAGTTATTCCTTGTTCTTTGTATTAGAGGTAGCTTTTATGCTTTTTATCAATACTGTGCCTTCGTCGCGTGGTGCACTTTCATTCGTATTTTACCTTGTTATTTTCGTCTTTTTGGGTGTGATTTCTGCTAAAAATGAAGTAAGGAAAACATAATCATGATGCTAATTATTTGGCCGTAAAAAGTCAATTAAAAATTGCTAGAATTTTGTGTAGGAATATGATGTAATATTTTTGGAAATGTAATATTCGGAAAATTCTGAAAAAAAACAACTTTACTAAAAGTCACCAACGCTAAAATAACATTTTAATACTCCCATGTAAACAAATCCCATTATGTGTCACGCTAATTGTTTGGTTATACTAATGTCCTTCAGCTCGTCGAGTTATTTCTATTTCCAGAAGAGTAAATGGAATTCATCTTCGGGTGAGTCTGAGTATAAGAATAAAATGAGGTTTCATAAATATTTCGAGAGGAAACTGAACCGCATCCAAAAAATTTCCGCCCTTGTCATCTTGTAATTCTGGTTGCCTTTGCTTGTGAAACTCACAAAGAAAGGGGAAGAGAGACGCTTAAATTCGAAAAGCCGGAGTTTCTAAGTCTTCGTCATCAAGAACAACCGTTACATCTTACATTTCAAAATTATAAAGTTTTTTTTCGCTCCGTCCTGCGAACACCTCAAGCGTTGAAATCACTCGCTCGGCATCAACCACTATAATCACCGGATTTTATGTTCCCATTAAAAACTTCTGCGTATAATAATTTGGTTTCTTTGCTCAATGCGTACGGTTACACTTTCACCACATGCCTACAACAGCACAACCCCTTTATCTCGCTCCACCCTCCAATTCCTTCGTCCGAACTTCTTCCACGCACCTTTTATTTTACCCAAGTCCGTTTCTTCTTTCGTTATCACTTCTCCGTTGCTTATTATCTTCGACATTTCCTGCTCAGCTCTATCCATTATTTCTATCAACATTGTCTCGTCCTTTCACCTACGTTTTAACGCATATACATATTCTCAGTTGTTTATTTATATAAAAAATGAACAATTTCTCTAATTGTAAGAAGCGATTATTTTACGTAATTAAAGTATTATTTTCAGGTCGTTCAAAACCATGACTACCATCATCATTGTCGTGCAGAATTAAAATGCCCGATTTTATCTAATACTGTGATTTCATTGATGTCATAAAGAAACATTTTGACATTAAAACCGAAGTTTATAACAAATATTCTATCAATTCAATTTATTTTAGGAAAAAAATAATTGAAATTCATACTGTTATTTTGTTCTAGAGGGGAAAAGTAAGCATATATTTTATCGCAGATTAAAGTAACTCTCCGATAAAATATGTTAATTGTTTCAAATAAACTTAGGGGAAAATTTTCTTTCACAGAAAATAAATTCACTCGGGACAAATAACTGTAAATTCGCCTCAAAGTCTTAGTTAATCTGTTTTACATTGGTATCAAGCACTTTCCATTGAACATCTAAGTATTGGGCATAACACTGAATGTAATGGAAAGTAATAGAATATACTCGTAGCTATCAAAGGTGTTGTAATATTTATAAGACAAATCTCGTTTATGATAAGATAATCCGTTGAACTAAATATGATATTAACACCTCAGAAAGAAATATCTTCATTTCTTGAAGACATATTTTGATTTCTTCGAGAAACGATAGCCATCAATAAAAATATGTCTTTGCCAATACACGCAAGGCAGTAAAATTAGTCAGCTATCACTAATAAGGAAATTAAATTATTTTTTAAGCCCAGAAGGCGTGTTGAATAAATCAAGTTTATTACTTCCCAAAAATGCCTCATGCCTGAAATTTAGCGATAGCGACGAAAATTATCAAATTTATTGCTTCGAAAATCTCATTGCACACCATGAACCATGACCCCAGCCGTCTCGGCGTGACTCAGTCTGCCCTTATGCCCTCCTTGAGGTTCATACTCCACAGGTATTCATTTCTGGAACAGACGTTGTTCCTTTTTATCTCTCTTATTTGCGTCTCAGACCGCAAATATGATTCTTCTCGGAGAAAAAATAAATCATAATTCCGCATGAAATAAAATAAGGATTTTTCCTTGCAGAAGATAACGCCGGTAAAATTTCATTGGGATTCTTAAAGATATAACGTGCAAAAATGTTTTCTTAAATTCTATGTTTGTAAGGCGATCAGATAAGTTGCGGACTAGAAAAAATTGGTTTATAATAATGATTTTTGTTAACGTTTAACAACAACATTAAGTTGCTTAAAATACTTTTATCTGAGATTTGTGGTTCATGACTTATATATATACATATATTCAATCTCTCTCCTCATTATTGTCACAATAACACTCTTTTAATAGAAATCATAATCGACGATTTACTATATCTTGTAATACTAACTGTAAGATGGTATTAACGTGCTGCATGTGAATGATATAGTCAAATAAATAAATATTTCACTTCTGTGTTAATTTAGAGTTTGGTTATTTTTTTCTCAAAAAAGCTTCTCAATACAACTAATAACGCTAGTTAGATTTGTACTGTAGTCGATCCCTAAAAAATATGCCTTAAATTAACTGTCCTCCAATAAATCTACGGTAAACACAAGCCTCAAAGGCAGAAATTAATTCGGAAAATGTTCTCCATTCGAAGGGAGAATTAATTTGTTATAACGTTTGTAACAGAGATTAGCCACTCTTGTCCCCAATGCAACTGATTTTGAAAAACAATCAGCAAGTACTCAAGACCAAAGCCGTCCAATTCCAATTCCATTTTCCTCGAAAAATCATACCCGCGTTTTCTTATTCCACCCATTTTATAACCTTCGAAACTTTTTCAACATACATTTTTCGGGCTTTTCCGGTCATTCACCACCATCCATAACCTCGCGGCACGAAAAATTAAATCGCGTACTGACACGGTATGAAGCAAAAAGGAAAAATAATCGAGGCAGCGTTGGTAAAAATAATAAATAAAAAAGGATAGAAGAGAAGTATTTTTATGTCACGATACAAACTCTTATCCCAGAACTTAATCAAGGCCCCGTTGTGAAAACTGCTCACTTCGCATCTCAGTGGCTATGGACGAAATGGTAGAGGAGGGAGGGATAGGGCCAACTTCCCGTCCCCCACCCCATTTCCCTTCCTCCCTCCCCCTCTTTCCCATCACACTCCACTCCTTATTCTGCCTTTTTATAAGGTGACCACGCAACCTCTTCTTAACCGTAACACACGCGATCCTTTATTTCCTAGATACCTCTCTCGCACGGCAATCTCTCTCTCTCTCTCTCTCTCTCTCTCTCTCTCTCTCTCTCTCTCTCTCTCTCTCTCTCTCTCTCCTTTCCTCCACCCCCATCTTCTACCTCTGACCACTTTCCCTTCTCCTATCTCCGTGTTGTCCTCTCCACTCTTCCCTCCGTTCATCCAAAGTCCTTTTCAATCGAGCAATAAACGTAGTAGGTAAAGATGGGACGAAAATGCCAAGATGTAATTGCGTTTTTGTCCGGTTCCCTTTTGTGATTCCTGGACAAAATGAACACCACTTCATCGGATAGTGGTTCGCAGGGAATGGCGGTTGCTAGGCGACTCGGTTGCTTTGTGGCAGACTTTATTATTGTTATTATGGGGTCGGGATTTTAGTTTTTAATCTTACTGTTGAGTTTGGGTGGTGATTTTTTTACGAGCGAGGAGCTATTAAAAATTGCGTAAGTAAAAGGGTTTTGATGGTTAAATGCTTAAGAGAAGTCTGCTTTATATCGGGAATAATATAATTGCTTCAAAATGTTTCAAGAGTTTTATTGCTCAAGTTTGGGCAATATCCCTGCTGCTATTATATCTGTGACAAAAACTACAATCAGAAAGATACGTGAAAAAGTAAATGAATTCGGGAAAAATATTCAAATAGAAGGGAATAAAAACAAAACAGGCTTATCAGCTGATATTCCATCTAGACGCGAAATATAACTATATACAATTTGATTTAAGCTGATATGTTTTCATTAGAGTACTACCATGTGTCTATGAGCATTGGTGTACTAATTGATTATTCAGTTTACTCTGTATCAATAAAAGTTAATATTCCATAGAGAAAGATATTAGTCTAATCCAAAAAGTTACAAGAAATCTGATGATTAAAATTACAATTACAAAAAATCGATTTAATAGGAATTCTTATCACGAGGCATCAACAGTTATTGATTCTGAGAATATTAACTACTATTCTGATATGATTTATTTGAATAAACGAAAGGGAAACTAACGATTAGTATAAAAGCTTATGTAGCTGAAAAGCGTACCTGGATTACTCAATCGTTTTATTGTTACAGGATTTACCCACTGTACGGATGGCCTAAAATGACCACATAAGTCATCAAGTAACTAGGTTTCAGATTTCAAAAGTATGTTAGCCGTCTCTCACCGGTGAAGTACGTACATAAAATCCGCATCGTCAAACAACAAAACATTAGTTTCAACGGTTTTTACAAACATCCACTATAGGCACTGACGTTAAATTTCATTTGAAAGGAAAATGATAAAATGAAAGCTAGGTCAGATGAAATCATTGTGCGAGCCGGATGCGGCCCGCGGTCCGTATTGGATTCGAGCCATAACATGAAGTCTATGACTCAGTTTAGTATTTTTAATTTTATTAATGCCCCCAGATATTCCATATGGTAACATATACTTAGTTTTAGAGAGAATAGTCTATCTCTGTGCATATCCTTCACGTAGTAAAACGAGAAGAAGAAAATTCAATGGAGGCAGAATTTTCGCCTACGATAAGCGGTGAGGCGTTAAACGTGGGAGGTTGTGCACAATGCATACATACAGGAGTAGGAAAGAGAGAGAGAGAAAGAGAGAGAGAAAAAGTCAGGTCTCTAGAGCTGCAAAATTCCGCCGCCAGGTGCCACCGCCTGTCGGAGCATATTTCAAACGAGACTAAGGGCGCGCAATTAATTGGGCGTGAGTGAGTGAGAAGAGCTGGAGAGCAGCGGGGAAGGGCATTACTCAACATAATGTTCCTCGCTGCATGTAACGCGGATATACGGCTAATAAATACACTCCATTGTTCTCTTTTATGTGTTTGTAGTACGTTTTTCTTTCGATGGCCCACCGCAGTCGTTCATATCTCCCGAGTGCCACGAATAGATGACGAGGAATACCAATTTTTTTGAGGATGTGCTTCCATTGTCTAGTGTTTCATACTTCGTTTACAGGCATGAGAGAAATTACAGGTACAGTTACTTCTAACTGACAAAGAATCATGCATTAAACATCGCTAAAATACGAACTTACTAAGCTTACTAAGGCGTGTAAAATGAATGGTAAAAATTTCTTATTTTTAACGTATGATAAATTCGTCAGCACGATGCTGTATTATGAACCGAGATGCTCTTTGTATTTATGCGATACAGGTTTATAGACTGCAATTCGCGAATGGTGTAAAGCGGATAAGATGAAAAACCAAGCTCTTATTTGTTCAGAAAAATCGAAAAAATCATTACATCTTATAAAATCTGAAAATATAGTTGAAAGATTCATCAATCTTGCAGACTTGAAAAACCACAATCCAGTGATTATTTGAGCATAATACGATCACTACAATTTATTTAAACATATACGAAGATATTTTCATTATACAATGTAAACATCACATAATATTTTGATTTTTGTCCAAATAACAAAAGTAGTGTTGTGTTATAGTTTTCCTAACCTTCCATGAAAGATTCAATTGAATTAAACCTCAAATGACTAACCATAACATATTAGCTAATTTGTGTTTGTACTAAAATGATACCCAAAATTTTCTAATATTTTGCATTCGCACAACAAATTTCATTTTTTTCTCATTGATTATCATAGCAAAGGAGCTAAAAGAAAGTTGTTTAATTGTGCGTCGATAGCTAACACCTTTATTTCTGCGCGCCTATTCCTTTCTAAAATCTATTAACTTTACCCGAAACAGACAAGTAAGATTTTTATTTGTTAGGAAAAAAAGGAAAATCGGAATTTCCTGCTACTGGTGAATTAGAACGTGGTATCTGATGAAAAGAGAGGGAAAGGGAGAGAAAGAAAGATGAAACAGCCGAAGGATAAAGAATGATGAAAAGTGGGGATACGAGAAAGAAAGAAGAAGGTAACCAGAGCAGAGATTGAAGAGAGAGAGAGAGAGAGAGAGACCGGGTGGGATAAGAGAAGAAGGATGCGACCTCCTAAATTGACCTGTCAGGTTGATAAGTCCATAGAATGAGAGAGGGGAGGGTGATGGGGAGGGGTAAACGGAGATGGGGAAGGAGCGGGAGAACGGGAAGAAGAGGGGTTAAGCTTTGTGCTGCGGCTTTTGATTGGGCTTTGATGTAGAGTGAGGGAGAGCGGAAGAGAGGAGGGTTTGATAGGGTGGAATGGGAAGGGAAGTGAAAGAAGGGATGAATATATATGCGAGTGAAAGGGGAAGTGATGAAGACGAATGAAATGTTTGAGGTTTGAGGCACTTTCTCCGTATCTTATCTCTAAACCTAATTCCCTCCTTCCCCCGTCTCTCTCTCCCACGCCGCCCTTCCCATTTCCCCTTTTCCCAACCTTCTACTCAAACCCTCTCTCGCTCTCAAAACCCGGCAGCCCTCCCACATTACGTATGCCATCCACTGTGAAGCGATATCCATCCATTTGCGAAATCCTTCATATCGAAATCGTACGCGTCATTTTCGTTTTGCATTGCCTTTGGTCGAAACGTTGCGACGAAGATTTATTACCGAACTTTAATAGATAATGCCGTTTTTTTTTTTCAATTGAAAGATATGGATATTCGTCGTTTTTTAACAAATCCAACTTTTCTTGATTCGGATAAAGCTCGTTTAGTGTACGTATTTATTCTCGTTTAATGTTAAACACTGGCGAATAAATAGTGATATAAAATGATGCGAATTTGCCCATATCATAAATGGGACCTTTAAATGATTTCTGGGAAGAACATATTCTGGATGCAAAACTGGAAATATAAAATTTGAAGTAGAAGTCACTCAACTAGACAATTAATGGATTATTAAAATCACAAGCTGTTGAATTCTAGGAAAATATGTTACTAAAATTTGAATGGAGTTATTTCTGTGTCTCTTCATCTGTTATAGAAGGAATATACACTTTAAAATATTAATTAGCTTCGTGTTCTCCAAAGGACCGAACAAATAATTGCGAGCGAATTGGAGGTATTATATAATGCTTCGATGAGTACGTCATGATGTATCAACTTAGATTCGAATTGCAGTGGAATTAAAAATCAAAGAAGAGCAATGACTTGACAAAACGGCGCACTAAAGCATTAACGCATGTCCGTAGGAATAAAATGAACCCACGTACGCAAGCGCTGAGAGGAAATCAGTCGACCAAACTCCAGATACAATCGACCATTATGGAGTACTCGACTTTTCACGACTTGACGACGCAAGCATGAAGTCCTTCTCAGAGTCAATAACGTCAAAATCTATTGCCCATTCATTGCCTGATTATTATAAGCCTATATATAGAGAGCATTTATATAATTGCAATTTGATACGGTTTCGTGCTGCAACACCTCAGATCGTCAATGCTTGTGCTGAGTAGATTATCTAAAGCTTATGTTATAGTTCATAGAATTAGTGGTATTTATAGAGCTGCGAAAAATGTTTGCCTTTTAAAGCGTATCAAGTGATGTTCATTCTGATTCAAATTTAAGCCGTGTCATAGGGAAATACAACTCGATATTTTTTCATTTTTAAGGGTAGTTTATTATAAAAAATTTAACTAATTATAGCTATTTGGATGATTTCACGAGGTGTGGTCTCCTTTAAAAGGCATATTAAAAGCGCTATTATACTTTAGACAAAAACAATACATTTCATTCATGGATTTTAAAACTTTTTACTCGAATATTGTGAACAAGTGCGCCAGAATCAGAGAAAGAAAAATGAACACTGAAATAAAATTTACACTTACGGCGATGAAGTGTAACGCAGAAAAATTTCAACTGTAAATATCATTTCTAAAGGTGCATGTAAAATTAACTGGTATTTTTAGAACATATTAGATAGTATCTTAAGTACTCTATTACCTTGGAGAAATTTGTCCGGAGAAAAAATCGATAATGGTAGCGGACAGCGAAAGAGAGGTCTGGAGGAAATAAGGGTAAAACATTAGGAATCGAGAAACTCAGAAAATTGGAGAGGAGAAAAGGGAATTGGATTCACAGAATAGGACTTGGCAAACCAAATTAGTTAGGAAGACGAATTCAGGGCGGCGAAAAGAATACAATGGCACAATGTTCGATAGAGAGGAAGGTAGAAGAAAGACAATTACAGCGACAGAGAGGGAGAGAACGAAGGTGATGTTAAAACAGGAGAAAGAGGAAGGGATTAAGAAAGAGAATCAGAAAGAGGTTGGAAAGGGAGAAGACAAGGAGAGACAGAGAATGCGGAGGGCAAGAGAGGTTAAGGTTGAGAGAATGGGGGAGGGAGAGAAGAGGAGGAGAGACGGGGTTGATCGATTGATTCCTCGGCTACGAGGCGACAGCTAAGGATACCCAAACACGCCACCGCATCTTACCGAGTGTTCGCAAGTAAGAGGAAGAGAGAGGAGGGCGGTGCTGCTGGGAGAGGCAGGAGGAGGCAGGAGCAAGAGGAGGCGCTGGAGGAGGCTGTGAGGACAAGAGATCGTATTGGCCGACTTAGACAGACGACACACTATTCCCAGATTAGTGGGTGCCTCTTCTTCTCCTCCCTCCAACTCCATCCTCTCCTTGGCATCGCATAATGGTCCTTTGCTCCATTCGCCGGGGTCAAAACTATAAATCATTTATCCTTCCATATGTCACCGCCCTTGTGACAGAAATGATCCCTGAAGTGTATTTTCAACGCATGCGGACGAGATGACGGAGACCGGGAGGTGGAGGGAGGAGGGGGAGGATGATCGATAATGCGACTCGTGGTTTATAATTGGATGGATTCTCTCGTGACATAAACATCCATTCGTCGAGCGGAATGGATCGGGCATAGTTTTCGTCGCAATCTTTATGGAGCGCTTGTTCCTCTAACATGTACGAAAATTTGTAGTGTTTGGTCTCCACTCGCATGATTTTTGCAGGTGGGACGGATCCAAACATCTGTACGATGGTTGAAGTTTTCAACTAGAACGTTTAAAAGAGTATGTTTTTCTCCGGAGATCTTGTATAGGGAAAATTCTATTCTATTGAAGAAATTTTAATAGTTATAATATGCTAATGTTCACGCTGACTAACTCACCTTTTGGCAAATATAAATAAGACAGGGTAAACTTGCTACTATACCTGGCTTGTGAATGGCACATAGCTCATTATAGATTTACGAAAGTACTTTCAGTGGAGACCACATTGTTTATTCAAAGGAAAACTTCTACTGCTCTATGGCTGAAATGTGCAAAAGCCATAATCAACCATTTCACACCTGATGGAGGTCTCTGTATAATTTAAAATAAAACAACATATTTTTTTCACTGAGAGTATTTAGAATGTTTATTTATTATAAAATATTCTTTAAAATAATCCGTTGTGTACCACACAACTTTAGACGGTGGATTTACGTTAATTTTAGGTTTATATCTTGAAATGTTAATGGTGTAATTATTATTGATTATTATATAGAATTCTAGTGCGACCTGGCCTATTTTTTCATGCATAATTCTAAAATCAAAATCCTCTCTAGTTCTTTGTCAGTTGATTATTGATCGATTAGGAAACTACTGTAACTTATAAAAATAGCGACATTCTTTAATAGTATATTTTTCCACTTCGTTCGTTTGAGAGTTGAATATGTATCTGAGAAAGATTTAGTACTAATTAAAGTATATATAGGCTTAAAACAAATCATTTCAGACATTTTCTGTAACAGCTTTTGCTAATTATGCTAAATCCAATTTGAATTAATTTATGGTGAAATATTATTGCGGAGCTAATAGTTTGAAATTTGCTCCATTTAATAAATTTGCTATTAGATTAACAGATGATGAGTGTTGATTTCAGTCTAACATCATATTTAGCTATATGTGAAAGAATAAGACTGTTAGAACGCTAATCATTTTATATTAGAATTGAGACATTTAACTTATAAAAAACCAAAATCGATGATTCCTAAAATTTTCTTGTAGACTATATATACATTACATTAAAGTTATTTTCTACCTTTTGTTTGATTGTGATTGATATTCCAGATTCACTTTGTTATTTACAAGAGGGGGAGGATAATTTACATTAACTATGACTCATATTTGGGAATAAAGGAAATATGTCGTTGAAGATAGCTTAGACACGTGAAATTCTTTATGTGAAACAGGCCGTTGCAAAGACATAGATGTCACCCGATTTAAATATAGTTTCCTGTATCTTGAATATTTTTTGAAAATAAACTGTTTTTCACAATTTCTCAGTCACAACGAACGAATGCCAATAATCGATATAATTTTTATTATATTGCGTATCAAGCAACTTAAATTACTTTAGATGCGTGACGCTTTAGAAGGGGCGTGTATTAGGACTATAGGTGTTTATCGGAACAACATTTGGAATAAATAGACATTATCTTAACAAATGGACCCTTGTTTTGTGATTTAAACAATAATTTACAATAACCGTTGCATTTTAAGTGAGAAAATAGGAAAAATTTCTCTATTTCAGGAAAACCTCATTTTACTCATGCAAAAATTAGTATTCGGGCAGCAGAAAGACGTAGAAAGAACAAGGAAAGGCCTGGTTTAAATAACGTTAAACCAGCGAGTTGCCCTAATAAACTTGGAATTATACGGAAGAAAGCAGGATAACAGAGGAGGAAAAATAAGGAAAAGCAAAAGTCAAACAGAGAGATAGCAGCAGTAAGTGAAGGCAGAACAGGCGTATCCCCGCATCCAATTATCCTTCGGCGTAGAGCAGATGAGTATGGAAGGAAAGAGAGCGGAAGGAGAGCTTCAGGACGGGAAGAATAAGAGGGCGGAGCAAAGCTCGTTCCCCCTTTTTCTCTCCCCTTCTCTCTCTCTCTCACTAAACCCTACCTTTACAGACAACCTCTAGAATCCCCCCCCCCCCGCTCTCACCTCTTATCCTATCCTCCTCCCACTCCTTCCCTCCCCCTTCCCCGAATTCCGGAGAGTCCGAGATCAACCGCCGATACATCTGACCGAGTCCGTTCTAGTCCCGGATAGCTCTGTCTTTCTCTCTCCTTCTCTCTGACGCTCCCAGAATGCCCGGGGAAAAACGAAAGGATCTGATTGCTTTGTTTTCCGCCCCACCTCTCCCACCTCCCATCGCTGCCACTACCCCGACAATCTTTCCCCCTCTTTCTACTTCTCTCTCTCTCCTCGTGTCCCTCCCAATTCCGAGCTTGCAACTCCTTTTTATAATAATCCTTTTATTTTTTTTTATCGCTTCGATCGCGGTTTCTACCGACAGAGAGATGGGGGAGAGGAGGGTTGAGGGATGGAGAGCACAATCGGAATGGTTTCGGAAGCCGTGTAACCACCGAAAGGGTCGGATTCAAGCGTGGTGGTCGGAATTTGCAGAGATGATGGCGATGATGACGATTGCGGCGATCATCATCGCTCGTTCAAATCTCCGTCTCTCTCTCTCTTTTTCCCTCTGTAAAATGCCTCAGTAATACCGCGTGCTTGCTTGTGTTTCTCTGCGAGAGCCTGACACTCGAGTTCCCGCCGCAACGGGGTTGTAAAGCCGTGTCCACATGACAACCAATTTAAGTAGATGGGGAAAGGGTTGCGCGGAAAGGGTAGGCGGCGAAGGAAAACAGAGGGAAAGAGAGCTTTCTCTCGATAAGGAGGCATCGCTCAAATAAGGTAGCTCATTTGTGTCCGTCTGAATCTCTTATTTTCCGCTCATTTTTTTTCTTTATTTTTTGTTCATTTTTTCTCGGTCTCTCGCTCTTTTCTATCGCCGGCGGGTCACTCGTAAGGGGAAGTGACGCATCGAAATTCCACCATCGTCAAAATCGATCTCACGTCGCTCGCCGCCGACGACATGGGATATTCCGGCCTAAGATTCCGAAAGGTTCGTTATGCTGCGAATGTAAGGTTTTAATATTCAAGGAATCTTAAGTATCTTTCGAAAAATTATCGGTGTCGTTAAATGAAATATACTCTCCTGAATGTTATTGATAACCCTGCCTTGCACAAAAAAAATGGTGCTCCTCTTTAAAAGTACACAAATTTAGTGTTCGGTTCAATTAAATTATTGATAAAAACACATTATTCAATCGAATAAAGAGAAATCGTTAATTTTATTATAGCCAATAAAGAATATAAATATTTAAATAATTGTCATTTTAATGCAATGCAGGAATGAGCCCATTTGTTTTCTACTGTATACTGTACTAATAGACGCTCCTTGAATTCTGAAAGCGATTCAGCCGTTATGAACAACAGGGTAAAAACAACTACTAAATATAAAATTATAACAAGTTCGTAATTTTTCAGTGATTGTGACGAAAACCTATAATCGTGCCAATTTTCAAACTTCTAGCTCTCTGCACCGATTTACGTGCTTTTCTTATGGGGAAATAATGGGGCAAAAATAGCCCCTGAAAACAAGAATTTCAACGATATCGGATTTTTTCCATCGGTTCTGACAAAAAAACCTATAATCCTGCCAAATTTCAAGTTTCTAGCTCGCGTGAAAGTGCCTCATAATTTGTATCCTCCTCATTCTCCTCCTCCTGTATCCTATGTCAGAAGCGTCAACATATTATAGATGTGGAATCCCCATGTATAATTTGCTTGCTGACCTTGTGATATTTTAAGATGTTCTATGGAGTTAGATGGGAGAATAAGGAAAACCGCCCATAACTAAAAATATTATATTTTTTGATCAAACTTTCTGGGATCACTTTACTTTTCAATATGTAACTGCTCGCCGTGTACATACTGGTCCTGGGTTTGACTTCAAGAGCATGTGTTTCATACATTTGAATTACATGGGGAGAGCTGAAACGAAGCAAGTAAGCATTTTTTCTTTAGAACTTTAAAATATCTTAAAAATGAGATATCGACGCGGGATTTTCACAGTTATTCCGAGGAAACTACGTAAATTAATTTCCATATCGTAGAAATTCAAATCTCGTTCAAAAATGCGAAAAAATACGTTTTACTACTATTGTTCGTGATTTTTACGCATTTATTCAATTCATCGCCATGGCAACTGGAATTGTTAAAGTCTATTGTTGGATCGATCCTAATGCGTAAGAAATGTATACAAATTGTGAAAAAATCGTATTAAAACATATTTTTTTGAGATTTTTGGGTGATATTTGAATTTCTACGATATGGAAATTTTCTCCGCCTGACTGCGCAAGTTTCGCGTCAAAATTATATTTTTGAGATATTTTTAAATGTTAACGAAATAATGTCTGCGCGTTAAAAAAGTCGATGTATACCTCTTATCTTATGGGAAAAAGAAACTATCTCCTAGAGTCAAAGGAAATGCCTATAAAATTAACAATTTCTCGAGAAATCTACAATGCCAAAGCATACTTCCATCAGTGTTGCATTTTTTTGCTTAACAACTTTAAACGTTAAGCATGAGTAATCACAGATATTCTATTATATAAAACCAATTCTGAACAACAATAGCCATAGATAAGTGTTATTTAACGTTATCCTCTAATTAATACAGTTCATAATCATGGAAAGTAATGAAACTTAAGATGAAATGAAAAGAAAACTTAACAGAGGAGCACAAACTCTCTGGAGATCTCGCCAAATGGAAATTTTGCTGAAGCTGGGAAAAGATAAACGAAACAGGATAGACAGAAAAGATTGAACGATCAGAACAAACGAAAAGCGAGGCATAGAGCTAATGAGTGTCACCACAAGCAAAAGATTTATAGATACAAGAAAAAAGTACATTACAATCGGAATAATGATAATTATTATTTATATTTATGTAACAAAATTCTTATAGAATTATTTAGTATGTCTAACGAATAAATCTTCATTAACATATCTCTTTACCAAACAACTTTTATATCCATGATTATTACTACGTATTTTCTGGAATATTCGATTATGTGGATTTTACATTTATTTTTACGT
Organism: Uropetala carovei; assembly: GCA_036926305.1. Classification (NCBI taxonomy): domain Eukaryota; kingdom Metazoa; phylum Arthropoda; class Insecta; order Odonata; family Petaluridae; genus Uropetala; species Uropetala carovei. Next base: position 4,572,597 of record JAXCHB010000017.1, on the reverse strand, counting down.
TTTAGTGCACATAAAAGTTGGTGTCATTAATTTTTATTTTATTTTAACGTAATACTTAATTCACGCACACACGTTAAATTTGACGGGTAATTACGCTAGTAAGTTTATGAAATTTATAAGTTACAGAATTTACAATAACTTAGTTTTTCATAACCAGAACCAAATTTCGCTAACCTGAATGTAATATCTGAAATTTTTATCTAAGAAAATAGTATTAAGTAATTAAATTAAAATTAAAAATAATAATAATATGTCTATAGTGATAATATGGATTTTATCTTGAAAACTGCGCTATAATTGAAGCATCGAGCGATAATTAAATTATTTTCTTTGATGAGGAAGCCAAACCGTCATAAAGAGATGTGAAATGCAGATAAAGTCTCAACTTGAATGGATACACATGGCATTCCTAGAAGTATATGAGCCACAAAACGAGATTCCTGAGCCAATAAATACAAGAGCCATTCATTTACTTCTTGAAATGCCGGCGCTTGGTAATCATCAATCCTCACGCTGCTTAGATGGCACATTTCTCATCTCCAATGCCTTCTCTCTCATTCTAGCGCACACACTCACATGCCGAAGAGAAATGGCGGCCCTTTCATGTTTTCCATCGCTCTCTATATGATGTTTTTGTTTCCATTCCTTTCCTTCATTCAGCTCCATATTGAGTCACGTGACTCTTCATGAAGAAACAGCAGTGGTCGGTGGGAAATGTGGTTAAGTTAGGCGATGCCATAAGCATTCTGATAATGTTAGCATTAATACAGAGTGGCTCATTGCAAAGAGAAAAAAAGCAATTACATGACCGCACGGTACATTTTCATTATGGTAAGGTTTAAAAATAAATATAAAAATTACTAGAGAAATATTTGTAGATAAGACAGAAATGTGAAAATGACCAAAATACCAACACTGGTTGATACCATACCTTTGAAAATGAAAAATGTAATGTTTTAGTTCATAAGTTTCTATGAAAATTACTGCAAATGATGAAATTATCAGAAAATAATCTTGTAAAACTTTATCTGAAAGTACCTACCTATGTAACGACATTTGAATAAGCGAAGGAGGTAACAGAGTTATATACAAATATATATAGTGTCTATAGTATAATCCACCTATAATTAAGGAGCATCGAACTCTGGTCAACAGAAACTTCAATAGCCGCAGTGGGATTCAAGCTCGGTATTCGACGCAGATACACAAACCATCCATCTGGAAGCATTCCAGTGACAACGTATCCGTTTTCAAACTTAATCGCCGATTGTAGACATTTGAATTTTAAATTTACAAAGAAACTCAAGTAGTAAGTGGTACTACGACAGTCACTCGCAAATAAGAAAAATTATCCATAATATAATTATAATTCACTTTTAGGCCAAGTTTTTTCTCATAATGGAAGTCAAATAAAAAACGATTTGAAACTAAAGATCTCGAAATCCTTTTCCTCGTTGCGGTTTCAAAAGTTATCCCCCTGACGCATGCATAGAAAGCAAGGCACGACCATTTCTACTCCATCACTTCCCCTCCGGCATCATTCTTCAACCCACCCTACTTCTTCCCCTTTACGAGCCAACTCTTTCCGGCTCCCTCCTTTTCTTCTCTCCTATTCCATTTCCCTCGTTTCCCTCTCTTTTCCAGAATATTTCTTTCTTTCTTTTCCCCTTTTCTCATTTTTTCTTTCTACTTTTTCCCCCGTCTCCCACACTCCTCTCTTTCTACTTTCACCAACCTCCTTTCCATTTCCACTTGGTCTTATTCTATACCACCCCCCTTCACCTCCTCTTTATTTCTCCTCCCAATTCTCTCATCTCATCTTCAAGACCCCCCTTCCTCCCCAACCTCCTCCTACCCCCTACCCATCCCTCACTCACTCTCTATCTCTCTCCCTCTCTCCCCTCCTTTCCGAAAGAAACTCACTTCATCCCTTTTTGCAGCCATTCCATTTCTCGCGTCGTTTACGTGCGTCGTGCTCTCGCATCTATCGTCTCCATCTCTAACACAACCGCATCAAGACCTCCTCTTAATTCCGCCCTCTTCACATCCCCACCCTCTCTACTCCAAGTCCTCACTCCTTCCCTCCTCCTTCCTCACTTCCCCTCCCATTTCCCTCTCCCACCGACCGTCCACCCTTCTTTCCCCCTCCCCTTATCCTCTCCCTTTCAATCCTCTCTCTTCTTCTCCCTCTCACCATTCACCACAAGCACCCTCATTTTTTCTCTCCTTCTCTTGAAGAACACCCTCTCTTTCTTCCTCCTTTCTATCTTTCTTTTTTCTCTTTCCCACCCTCGCCTTTATTCACGCCCACCCTATTAATATCCTTTCAAACCCTCCACCCCCTCTTTATCACGCGCCATCGCCTCCTCCCAAGGCAGCGAAGGGAGAGAGAGAGAGAGGAGGATACGAGTGATGCACAAGATGTAAAAGGGAAAAGGAGAGAGAGGGCCAGAAGGAAATTGGATAAAATAATAGATAGCGAAGATGCTATGGAGAGAGCAATTGAGAGAAAAACTATAGAGGGAGCCGGAGAAAGACAGAGACGGAGCAGAAGAGTAGAAGGGTGGCAAAATAAACGAAAGATGATACAGAGGGAACGAAGGATATAGGCAGAAGAGAAAGAACATAACCAGAGAGAGTAAAAGGAAAGAGAAAGGTATAAGAGAGTTAAAACGAGAGAAAAGAAGAAAAAGAATAAGAACGGAAATGTACTTCACGTCACTTTTTTTCAAAAATCCCGCTTTATTTTTTCGGCAGTTTAAGTTATTACTCCGCACTCTCTACTGCTGTTCTTGCGTTATTATATATTTATCGGTAATTATAAACATAATATCAACAATTATAAACAATATCGGTAATTATAAACAATATCGACAATTATAAACACAATTTTGACAATGATAAACACAATTTTGACAATTATAAACACATTGTCGGAAATTATAAACAAACCCAAAACTCGACTGATAATAATTCTAAAATATTTTTACTTTCTTTTAGTCAATTCATAAATAAAGAAATTAATGTAATAATTTAGGTAATAAAAAATTTATTCATTTTTTATCATCGGTCGTTTTCCTATATCTGAAGAAATAGATGAAATATGCAATAAATGTCTATTTGAACAAAATATTTCTTCAATAACGAGCATTCCATATTCGCTTGAGGCGATGGGACATACTTTTAATATTCTATATGAAAGTAAATTATTCCTATGTAACACGCTGAAAACAGCTAAAGGAATTTCCTAGAATAAAAAATAAACATCCAACATATCTTAAGATATTAAAACAAGTTAGGAAAGTGTACAACGTATCACAAATGGGCGCGTTTCGTGCAATGGAGTATTAGAAAGAAATTATACACCTGTATGTAAGGGAAATTGCGTTTTAAAGTTCTTTCCTTCATCATAAATAATCCATTTTCTTCCTATTTAATAATATTACATGCACACGTAAGGAAATTAAACGTTTGTTTCTGAGATTGTTTCTGTTAGCAACAATGAAGAAGTAACCATGCAAGAAAATTTCTGTTCAACTTGAATTAAGACATTCTTGTTTGATTTTCTCGATAACGAATACTCATACGATAAAAATGTATAGGAAAGGAAATACTTTTATTTACTAGTTCTGCAACTTTTATTTGAAAGATATTTTGATATGGCTAATACTTTACTAGATATGACGAAAATTTAATTTGTTGTCACCAGTAAAGTGGTACACCTGATTGGCTAACGATTCATTTGTGCGATTTTCTTATTATCATTGATAGTAAGTCCATAATATCAAATTTCATGAAAATCCGTTCGGTAGAACATGCGGCGGAAGGACGGACGGACAGACAGACGTGCAGACCTACGATAATAGGCCCTCACGCTGGAGGCGAAACCCGCCTAAAAACTACTGATAAGGGAATGATGGTATATCTGTTTCATCAAGGACAATGCTACTTCTTGATAATGCGTATTTTGACGCGAAATTTATTTAAAATCTCAGATTATTCTATTTTATATAGTACCAGAAAATTCTAATAGAAAATTACAGAGGTTTTATAGTTTATTTTTAGAATTTTCCAAAATGTGGAATACTTGAGAAATTTAAATGCCTTAAAAGCTATATTATTGTAATAAAAGAAACCTACTACAGCAGAAAATTTTCAAAAACTACTAATCAAATATATAAAATACATTTTTTCCTCCTGTTTTGGGGAGGGGGATATACGCACCGTTGGAATGTAATCCCCACAATACCTTTCCATACGTAAAAACTTCATTCGTCCAGTTTCAGTATATTGGCTACAATACCATTTCAAGTGGACAGAAAGGGAATACGAATGAGGAAGTTTTGAAGATAGTTGATAAAGATAGGAACTTATTACGAGTAATAAGGGATAGACAGAAGAAATAGATGCGTCAAATTTTGAAAAGGAACGGTTCACTGAAAGAAGTAATAGGAGGAAGAATGTTAAAGTCAAAGAGGAAGAGGAAAGGTATATAAATTTGTTAAAAGAAGTGATGGGATATGAGAATTTTAAGAAAAAGTCTTAGGATAGCCAGGACTTGGTGGTGTGCGCCTAAAACCTATATAAAGGTACAATTACTTTGTATGTTGTATGTACCAGTTCAATGAAATGAAATTTCCGAACTTGAAGCTACCTTGGGGAAAATATATGAACTACCGGCGAAATCTAATCGGTGGAAGATTTATAGATCGGTAAGAGTCATCTAACTCGGAAAGAATTTTTCAAATTTCACAAAACAAAAAAGTTGATAATCCACATCACACATTTTTGCTTTTAAAAAAATGTGATAAAAGATTTACAAAACGACGCCTGAAGTTATATTGGTTAGACAAATATACTCACGCGATGGTATATCTGCTTCATCAGGAAGAATGCTACTTCTTGATGAAACGTGATTTAATTTATATGTACATGTAATAGTTATGGATATTCTCCGAAAAATACAGATGATATAGATATCATTCCTACGACCTGAATAAACATTAGTTTTATCGATGTGATTATTATCAACGGAATTATGGATTTAAAAGTATTGTCCCATCGCCTGAAGTGAAGATGGAATGCTCGTTATTGAAGAAATATTTTGTTCAAATAGACATTTATTGCATATTTCATCTATTTCTTCAGATATAGGAAAACGACCGATGATAAAAAATGAATAAATTTTTTATTACCTAAATTATTACATTAATTTCTTTATTTATGAATTGACTAAAAGAAAGTAAAAATATTTTAGAATTATTATCAGTCGAGTTTTGGGTTTGTTTATAATTTCCGATAATGTGTTTATAATTGTCGATATTGTGTTTATAATTGTCGATATTGTGTTTATAATTGTCGATATTGTGTTTATAATTGTCGATATTGTTTATAATTACCGATAATGTGTTTATAATTACCGATATTGTGTTTATAATTACCGATAAATGTGTATGTTGTTTCGCTGTCTTGAAAAAGAACACCGTGGCACTATTGTTCCTATCTCCAAGATCCTCCGTTTTATTTCGCTGGGCTATCCAAATAATATGATATGAATAACTTCTGAATAGGTATCACTTGTAGTAAAAAAATGTGGTCGAAACACATATACTCTTATCATTGACCACAAGCTAGTGTGAGAAGGTTTAGCAGAAGAAAATCTTTCGTACCGTATTTTGGAGATTTTATCAAAATTATATTTTAAAGATCGAATATTCTTAATTTTAACGCATCATCTATTATTACATTGAAATTATACTTAAAATCCTGAGACAGATCATAATCTTGGTTAAAACATTTAAGCAATAAAATGACAAAAAGTATAATCATGGTTCCTATGAATTACTTATACGTATCTTTTGCTTGATGTTTTTCTGCATTCAAATATTTTAAATGAATTAACAATACCATGGAATGGGAGAAAGGATACTGATCAGTATAAAAGATAATAGCTTTCTTCCAAGTTTAGAGAAGTGGGAACATTTTCGAGAAAACAGAAAGTAAAGCAAAACTATTTGTTTGACGGAGGTGACGATCTTGAGAGGAAAAAACGATTCTTCCTTATCTTTAGCACGGAGATTGAAAAGGAAGTTTATTCTTTTTCAAAGGAGGTGGCGAAACATAATCAGGAATGAGAAGGCGTCTAAAGAGAGCTTATAAAAGTGGCGACCCACACGCCATCGTTGCCATGGCGAACCATTTTTGCGTCATTTTCCCATCTTTTTTTGCGACATTGGAGAAGAGCATCGCGGGATGCAGACCCTTTATCTGGATAGCGGCCGCAGGGCTTCTTGAAACACATTCTCCCCCCCACCCCCCCACCCGCCCTCCCCCCTCATTTTCACGCTTCTTTTAGTGCCCAGTTTTAAGTCCTGCTGTTGTTATGCTCAGGGTCAAATACTCTTTTTCCATTTTCATGGAATAGAGGGCTAAAGATTTTAAGGTGATATAATTGCATTTTCTGCGTAAATACGCGTGCACTCTGAAAGGTTTGAAAATTTGAATTTTATTGAAATAAAAATTCAAATTTATGCACTCTTCTGACAAAATTTAGGAAATTTTCGTATATTTCATTAATAGAAACGTGAGATATAGAGCTCACACACTTTTTAACTAATAACTTTACAATAATACCGAGCAGGAATTTCAACGGATTCCCATTCCATTCCTACGTGTTTCCATCTTTCATAACATTCTGCTTTTCATGACTTCCATCAACAGTAATTTGCATCTCAAAACTTGACCCACCCACTTCTTCTGTCTCTATTTAATTGTCATAATTAAGCGTCCATTTCGTCCTTTCTTTATCGTTCCTTTCGAGTCTTAAGAAACGAAAGATCATGAGATAAGTGTATTGCTAAATTCTTAAGAAGACATTTGGGTTGGTGTTGGATCAATAATAATTTACTAACAGTAAAAAAATCATTTTCTAAAACAAATACACATAGCGAAAGAAAACTTTCTTAAAATTTAGGTACGCTCTTTCTTAATTAAGGTTTTAAGATTAGCGAACGCATGCATTACAAATTTCAATTCTATACAACTGTTTAGTAACTGTGATGTCTCCTACAAGATATACCCCTTAAAGAAATACGTGATTTTTTCGGGACCTTAAGCTGCACTCATATTCTAACGTTTGGAAACACATACTACAAACAAATGCACATATATGAACGTATACGTATATATATAAACGCGTATTTCTACCTCTCTTATTGCTCCGTAGAAAATCCTTCACGATTCTCCTCTAAAACTCCTGGAAATACCATCCAACCCGTGGACCCTCGCGGTACACACACACACACACTCTGCCGTGGGCTTCGGGGGTCTTTCCGTTATCTCGGCTATAAATTTCAAACGGAAACGCTCGCCTCATCTCGACGCGTCATTCCGGAGCGAAGTTCGGTTTCCAGGGTGACGCGTGCATGCCGGGAAAAGGGGATTGGATTTGAATGGGAGAGGGAGGGAGAGGAAAGCGTAGGAGAGAGAGGTCTGCCGGCAATATATCTGCCAAGAGGATCGTAGTAATCACGGTAGAAGACTTTGCTCGCCGTTAAAAACCATCTAAAGAGGGAGGAAGTGTTGAGGGAGAGAGATGTGCGAGTGAGATACGCTGTACGCCGCGCTGTAAATAATAACGGACGTAACATTTTCGAGAAGGAAAAATCGATTCCTGCGAAAGTGTAGCGCAAATAATTTGATCGAATAATGCAAATGTTTCGGTAAAGAATGTGATGCTCGGGGAAATGGGGGGAAGGTATTGTCTTATTTATTTAACATTGTTACGCGTAAATCAAAAGTCAACCACAATAAGTTCAATTTCAGTGGCAAGGAATAGCATAAAAACCCTTATTCTGAGGCCATAAAAATTAAATCCCCCTAACTACTCTGAGTGTTTGTAGATAATTTTTCCCGGAAAAGCATCTTCATAGTCATGCCGAGTGGAAGCGAGGATCTGTTGTTCAATACGAAATGGATATCATTAACATCTTAAAAAGACGTTTCTGCAAGATACAGGATGCGGCCAGGCAATGTTTCATGGAAATAATTAAGTGGTAAGCAATTAGAATAAGAGAATTATTGACGAAGTCTGTAAAATACAATATTTTTTTTAGTCTTTTCATAATTTTGCATTAAAATTCCTGCAATTGTTTTCATTCAAAGATAAGAATAACATATTTAAAATTACAATAAGATGTCGAATCTCTCTTTTGTGTTCCGTGATATCTTCGTTATTATTAATATTAATGATGCTCATGGACAGAGGCGTACCTAGGCGATATGGCGCCTATGGCAACATTTTTCGAAACACCTTGGTTATATAGGATATAATTTTTTCTGCGTTTTAATAATGAATAATAGCGTTTTTAATACATATAAATTAACGTTTGGGCATTAAATTAATACTTATTTATGGGAAAATGAATGTTTGGCACTTTGTTCGGCAAATGCCACATTCGCCATACCCTAGTGACGGCACTGCTCGTGAATAAAATCATTCGCGTATTAATTAAAATATTGAACTTTATCATATTTGTATTAATACATTTAATTCCGCTCTGAGAGACACTTAGTTTTCACGCAAAAATGCGTTTATCCTCCGTCGAATTATCAATCCCATTGCGTGTGTAGCGAACGGATAACGACAGAAATAATTTCGTAACTGATTAACTTTGGAGATACCCGTATTATTTCAATAAATCTTGCATAAAAATTCATCGACATTCCATTCAGAACACTGCCATTCGTTTTTTTTAAAAGAAATAAACGATTACTGGGAGCGTATCAAGGAACCAAAACAAAACCATCCGAAAGAGGATTCTTTCCGAGCCAGGGAGCGTAAAACTTTCAAAAATTTTCAACCTAGCGAAAATTCTGACATTTACCGGAAAGAGATGAATCTCTCTCACTCCCTCCACTCGACTGTTGTGAGGAAAAAAATATAAAATAACATCATTCTGCAAGGGAATTCTGCAGCTTTTGTGACGCGGGCAGGCGAAAGAAAAATGGTTTGGGAGGGAAGAACACCGCCGATCGTAAAAATCCGCCCTTTCATTCCGCTCCCTCTCATCCCTCACACTCCCCTCGCTCCTCCACCCTCACACTCTCACTCTACTCCTTTAATTTTTCTCGATTAGTTTCTCCTTTCGAATATTATTCAGCAACCGGGTCGCCACTGTTTCTCCTGCGTCCGTACACTGCCGCCTCTCTGCTCTCTCCCAATTTACCATTCTCTACTTCAATGCTTAATTTCATCGTCTTCCTTCCTCCAATCGCACTTTTCGTGTTTTCATCATTTGTAATATTCTCTTTATCCCTCTAAAATTTCCGATTTCGTCCCTCTACGCCATTCTCTCTCATTCGCTCTTCTTTTACCTTTTCCTTATTGACTCACACTCCCTTTTAGACCTTTCTCTAAGCAAAACTATTCGTTCCTTTATTTTTTTAGGTATTTCCTCGTCCGTAGTCCAACCTCTTCATTCTCTTTCGTGTCCAAATTCTCTTTTCTCGGTTTCTAAATCTCACCCTATCCATACTCGACTTCCTTTTGCGTTACTCCTCTTCTTTATTCCTATTATCCTTCTTCCCATCTCATCTTCCTCTTTCGCTTCACTCGTTCTCTATCACTTTCCAACCATTTTCCTCTCTCTCTCTCTCCAAACAATCGCTCACCTCTTCCTCTCTTTTCTCTCTCTTCTACTCTTTCCCTCCCCACCTCACAACAGCGCCCTTCTCCGCGCCTCGCATTGCCTATCTCTCACTACTACTCATCCACCTTCTCTCGTTCCCACTCCTTTCTTTCTCTCTCTCTTCTCACAATGGACGTCCATTTTTTTCGACGGAAATCTCAAGCGCGAATCTTTCGCCCTGGAGCTTCTCTCTTCTCTTTTCCTCTCATCCCTATATCGTATTCCTCTCACCCCCATGCGCCTATTCATTTCATTTTTCTCTTCTTCCACCTCTCTCTCTCTCTCTCTTTCCCTACACAGTAGCACATACAGAGACCCTACCCATCCACACACACACCGCTGTGTGTGTATATCTGTATATATGCTCACACGCACACACATGTATCCTACCTCTCCGCATTTATTTATATAACGTATGAAAATAAAGTTTATTCCGTCTCAAAATATATTTAGTGCCGCCGTCCTTATCTTTCGTTCCATTATGGGCAGCGCTGTTTTCCGGACGATGATCAAACGCGCAGACAAAAGGTATAAAAAATGAATCGAGGGGGAAGAGAATAGAGGGGAGGGAGGGAGAGGAGAAAGAGTAGGCAAAAAAGGGGGACATGCGAAAAAAGGAAGAGGGGGACACATATTTTATACACGTATAGAATAGAGGTGGAGAGATGGGATGTGTGTGAGCGTGGGTGGGGGAAGGAGTCCAGAGGGAGTGAGTGAGAGAGAGAGAGAGAGGATGAGAGGGGGGGGGGGAGGAGGGAGGAAGAGAATCTGGCGGACTGAAATGTTCGCTCGCATTTTCTGGTGGAGAGAAGAGTGAGGGAAGGGGGCGAAGCGGCGAGAGAGGAAAAAATGTAACAACTTCGGGAGCTCTGAGGAAAAAATTAAAAATAAGCAAAAAATAAAATGTCAAGCAGAGTAGTTCCCCCCATCCCCACCCATTCTTTTTTTCCATCCTCCTCCATTCCATTTTTGTGTGCTCCAAAAAGCAGATCTCTCCCTCCCTCCATCTCCATTCCTCTTCCCACTCCCTCTGACTGCCCTCCTCGCGCCATTCGCATCCCCCTCCCTCTACCTCTCCTCCTATCCCGATAAAAATGTACATATAAATAGGAAAGATGGGGGAAGATGGTTCCAAGGGAGGGAGGGAGGGAGGGAATGGGGCTTGAGGGAGGGAGAGGAGAGCGGGATAGGTTGGAGTAGGGAATAAGAGGGGTGGGAGTGCGGAGATTTACAACGGAACTCCTCAGTCATCTCTCTCTCTCTCTCCTCCCTTCTACACTCCCCTTCTCTCTCCCTCCTCCTCCTTTTCCTCCCTTTTCCCCCATTCTTCCAACACCTCCCACCATTTTACTGTGAATAACCAATCGCGAGCACGCTACTATACATACAACCCACGCACTATGTTTTGCTTCTCTTATTTCTAGCCTCCCTAGGATAGAACATTAGGCTGCGACGAGAAAATATCGGATGCTCTATTTTAATCCGTCAAAAGTGACGCTAGTCGCCTCGTATTTCTTATTATCGAAATAATTGTACTCCTATTGTACACTCATTTCTTTGATACTTTATACTACCCGCTAATATGTCTTATTTAAAACGTCAAAGGAACGTTGATTACCCGTAATCGATACAAAATACCATTAAAAACATAACTTCGTAGAATCTGTTATTCGCGCAGAAAAATTTATAAATCGGCCACGTGGAGACTAGTGACCCTACAATTTTTTTTAATTTCTACTATTTGCATTAAAATAGAATAATTTGATTATCAATGTTTAATTCTCCAAGAAAAAATAGGATAGTATTCGAGTAGCATTATTCTTAAATATTCTCACTCCTACGGTTTTCTTTTCAATATCTCGACATAGAATTCCGTGTATGAAGTGCACCTGAGACCGCAGCGAACATATTAGATTTTAAAGGAATGGAGCGAAAGTTTAGGTCAATAGTGTGGCAATTTTGATTTGTTTTATTTTGCGAAAATAAAAAGTTAACATAAACGAAATCGTTACCTCTAAATGACCATAGAGATAAACAAGGTAAAAATAAACTGTATGATATTAGGTTATGTATAGAAGAGGGAAAAACACGAATGAATATTCTTTTCAGAAACTCAGATATATAAAGCACTATAAATCAGGTAAACATATTCATTATCCTAGAAATGTGAGATGATATGTTTTAATTTCGAGATTTTGTGATTAATGGCCATTAACTTATGGAATTATTTAGTTATGCGTGATTTAAATTTATAAATATCGACACGGAAAGCCCTGCCGTGAACTCAAGTAGTCAAATCTCGTTGGAAAAATCATAAGTTTATTAGCATTGTCGCAAAGAAAGTGAATATATCAGATTTATCATTTGCCTAAATTTTACTCATTCATTTCTATTTCTAAACAATAAAAATCCATGATTAGATTTTTTATGTAAAGTATAAGCAATAGGAAATTTAAGTAGTTACTATTTGTAAAAATATAACAAATCAAGTTATTCTCCAAACATTTTCGTTAACTAAAGAGATTTATTGTTTAATTTATATTTTGCAACTAATTTTTAAACTATTTCAGTGACTCTATAAAAGAATTTGACTATATCTAATAATAGTTTTGTCCCATCATAAAAAACCAACGACGCAACCTAAAATAGTAAAACTCCAACAGTTACGCGTTATTATCAATGCATAAATTAAAAGAACCATATTCATTAGTAAAATATATTGGCATATGAATGATATACTGTAGTTTACTTAGGGTTTGGAGCGTGGAAAGCGGCAGCATGAAAAACCCCGGTACAATTTGAGCGATTTGCTTGAATCAACTTGAATAATAATTATAAAAAAATGATAAATATTATTATGAGAGGGGAAATATTTTGAATGCAAATCGTGTCGCAGATGAAACTATAAAATAGCATTTGATAAATATAAATCGAGAAGTGTTGATGTGTAAAGAATGCGCGCCTCGTATTCAAAACAGTTTCAAATCAGGGATATGTCACACACAAAACGGTGGCAGTAAAAAATAACACAATCCTCGCGTTCTTTTCGTTTGCCATGTATCATTCGCCCATTTACACAAGTGTCGAGTCGAAACTGCCGAGCGTGACACATGCACGGCATTTTTCAGCCCCTTTTTCAAAGCCACCCATCCATCCATCCGAAGCGAAACACGCCGCGGAAGTAATTAATAGTCCATCTTCAGCGGACTGCGCATGTCATCGAGGATCACGAAAAGGGCGAGGAGCATAAAAAAATAGAACGACAATTCGGACGGGATAGCGAGGTCTGCGCCATATGACGCGTGATTTGAAGATGGTAAATAGCAAAATGAAATAGCTCTCGTCTCGGAAACTTTCAGATCAATACGACAGCATTATGTGCAAGTGTACCTGTGCGCGTGCGTGCAAGCGCCTTGAATGTATATCCCGAAATTAAAAAAGTGGAAAAAATAAAATCATTCACGTTCAAATAAGAAGTGCTATTACATTCTGTTAATCAGTCGATAAGTTTCTAATGATAGCACGTCACAAAATATTTCAAAAACGTAAGAAATAGACTACTTTTCCTTTCTCCTTATATAAATAGTGGGCATTCCTCTCACTGAGCTATGAAGGCGTTCCTAGGCTTTATCTAGTATTTTTTATCTTAGGTTATGCCGCAGGTTGAATACGCGTTAGTTATACTGGACCTCACGAGATGGTGTTCATGTTGGACTTGGAAAAGTTCAGCACATATTTTACTTACAAATAATGAGACAGAAAACAAAGCATTGTATCATCGTCAGAGAATTAAATCTGATAGAGCCAGAAGAATGCCGGCTTCATTCTAGAGGGACAATTTATTTGTGTATACAAAATTATAGTATAAAAAAACTAACTGGTGAGAACTCCCGCCTACATGGAAATGCTGCAATTCGAAAATACTCGAGATAGATTGAAGGATAGAGAAATACAGGTTTTCCTATTTTCCTAGTAATACTATTAGGTTTCTTAATAGTAGAGACAAGTCGCTGAGTACTGTGGGAATAATTACATTCTCACTTCAAGAAGAAAAACATGTGGGCCACTCTATCAGCGAAATCTACATGATTTTAATGTATTATGTTATTTTATCAATCCGGCAATCATCGCATTTCGGTTATTGCTAGTTATTTCATATTAATTAAACACATTTCCAGATAATAGAGCAGCAGTTTTCGCTACGAAAAATCTGAACTTTGAACATTTTCCCGGGATTTATCTCATTCTAAAAAATATGAAATGTATTCACATTCCTAAATCCAGGATTCTCAAAGTATCTCAAACTACAAAGGCTTTATCATTTTCCGTATCCGTAACGTCCTTCCCAATCCATTTACGTAGGCCACTCCATCGGTGACTACGGGACGACGACAACCTCGCAAATGACCGAGCAAACCAGTCGGAAGGGTGCGGGAAATGCGACTCTGTTTGCGTCCCCCAACACCAAATATGCAACCGCGTAACCTTCCTTCACCCTTTCCTTCGAACCCCCTCCCCATGCTCCACACTCCCCCCACCTATTCCACCCCACTTAAACACCCTCACCTCGTCTCACTCAGATACCCTAGCCGGGGTGTTAATGCTCCTCTCCAGGGACAACCAAACTGCCCATTATCGGGGAAGCGACCTCAGCGCCGCAGAGAGAGAGGGAGACAGAAGGATGCTCTGTGGGACTTCGCAATTGTGGCGCAATATTCGCCCGCTGTTCCATTGTTGTCGGACGACAATTAGAGACGGCGGGAACAGAGTACGTGCGGAGTGGGAATGGACAGGGAGTACAATGAGAGGGGAGAGAGAATACGGAATAGAGTGAAGAGGAGAGAGGTTATAACAGGTCCCGGAGAAGTATATTGGGTCCGGTATACGGTCTGTCCTAGTCTCACTTCCAACGTATGGGTAGGTTTCTCTCTGAGGCTATTGACGCTGACGTAACTGTCTCACGCGTAAGCACATATACATTCTCTCAGAGAAACCATTTCTGGCTCCAGGCTAAGGAGAGGAGCAAAAATGTTGTGGCATGCAGTGAAAAAAGACGTTTTGGTTTCTCTCATTTCCGCCAGTAATTTGAGAAAAGTTCAAACTTCACTGGATATCAGATGAGGTCGCGCAGAGAAGAAAGTCATCATGATCATGAAAGGAGCGTTATCAAGCATATTGGAATTTAAATATGCATTGTCATAAGGAGAAATTGCTGCGTGAATTTAATTTAAACATAATGAATCTATGAGAATACAGATTAGCAATGTAATGTTTAATATCGGTCACATCCGAAGAAAATCTTTACATTTACACTGCTACCCTAAAACCGCCTATAGCGTTCTGTAGGAGGTGCCATTACATCAAACAGTCCTGTTTTTTAACTTCAAACAGTAAATATCCAGCTATAATATAAGCGAAACTTTGTTACTTGGAAACGTCTTTTATAGCTGCGAATGTAGTAACCTCTCACGCATCTCCCATTAATAATACGTTCATTTTCCATTCATTTATTTAACGATTAAATTGCAAAGCCAAAACGGAGAATTGTCTTGTGGGTAAACTCTGTAGCATTTCATCAGATAAAATGAAAGCACGGGGACTGAATTTTGAGCAATAAGTTGTTTCTTTGTATCCATTTACAACGAAAATTGATTGCCCAAAATATTATGAGTTAATTCGATTTTTTCAAAAATTTCCGTAATTTATCAAACCTAATCTAAATTAAGACACAATATTCGGCAGTTATAGTTCAAATAAATCTCACGTGAAACTATTAAATAGAAATGCAGATAAGAATAAGCCCTAAACAAGAAAACTTCTTTTATCTGTCCATAGGTGTTTTTCATAATGTATGCGCACAATTAGTGATCGTAAAAACGTCAACTTTTGGGACCATGCGATGAAATATAGCCGTGGGAAACTTAATGTCAGCCAAACACGTTTTATAAGCGATTTCAACGCACGGCGAGGTCAAAGAAAAGGACGCGATTTGATGTTTTTTTTTAATCAGATCAAAATTTTCTCACGAGTCGTGCGCAATACTTGAAAAAAGATGGCAATAATATTCCACGCTTCAGAAAGGCTGAGTATGTTCTAATTGCAGGGGAGAAAGAGAGAGAATGGCGAAGATAGGGAGAGAAGGGAGAAGAAAGAGGGAGGCATTGAGAAGACTAAATTGCGGATACCGTGTCGCGTGCAGTGAGGAAAAGAAAAGAGGGCAAATTACTCGCGTCGATAAAGTTCGGCAGTTCTTATCGTCAACACGGCGCGCCTGGGTTCGTAGACAGTGTTTATGTTTTGAATTGTGGCCCACTAAATGTCGTCATAAATTGCGAGAGACACGCGTCATTCCAACGCCGTTATTATTTCCCTCCAGTGTTGTTAACGTGGTCTTTCGAGAGCGTGACGTAATGGGTGTCGCGGACTCGCGCCGTGTTGTTTCCCCTCGTGCAAGGGTGGGGCAGGAGGATGCCTCCTCCCGCATGCGGGGGGCCCTTTTTGGTCCGTTCCTCATTCGTTCGGCGTAAATACAGAGGATGCGCCGCCCTTAAACGTGAGAGGAGGCGTGACGATTTAATTGTCCGAGGTATACAATGGGATGGAAATCGGTTGGTCGGTAACCTCCCGGTATCATTCCGTCACGCCTTTCAAGTGGAACGCAGAAATGCGTTTTGTGACCGAGACCCAAGTCGATGCGGCGCTTGGAGGGAAAGTGACAGAGATAGACAGTGAGGGATACTGGAGTGAGACATGAAGAAATGAGTTTCTGCTACTAAATGGGAAGCTAGATCGAACGGAAGCAGTTAGTTGGTTTACTGTATTAAATTACAGTTATTTTAACACTTTTCCTTCAATTGTTCTTTACCTTCTTTATGGTCAATGGCTAAATAGCGATATATTGAAAATTAATTTTCCTATAAGCATTACTCACCCTCTGCCAGCCACCAATTTGGTGAATTGCAGGGTAAATTGTATATTTTATTTGAAATTAATCGTTTCTCTATTGTGTCGATTATCTATTTTATCTTGAGTTGTATGTAATGAGAGTTGGCATGGGGGCATCATATTTTCTAATTAAGCTTGTAAATAAAAATAATAAAATTGGGATATTTTAAACAGGCATACTAATGAGGGGATCATTGTAAAACAAAAAATACGGAAATCTATTTCTTGGCAGTTTCCATAAGGGAACATAATAGGAAGAGGTAACTTAGATACTAGGGAATCTTTGTGCACTGCACCCCCTGCCATCCACCAATAAGGTGACTTGCAGGGTATTATGTAGATTTACTAAAACAGATGTATCCTTTATGACTGTACGTAGCAAAGAACAAATAAGACATTTAATGGATGAGTTCACAAAAAATTATTATTTTATCATGTCTTTAAGAATAATACGATTACTTGAAGGCTTAAGTCCCACATGAGGGTGGTACTTGTTATATAATTTATTCACTACAAAATTATCGAGTTAGTTATGTTAGTTAAAGAATGAAAATAAATGAATATTTAATGCGTTGGATATCGAGTCCTAGACAGTCACTATACATCTCAAGAGTACATCCAGAGCATAATTAAACACAGATTATTATCTGAATCCTAACCATTTGCAAATTTTCATTTTTCCTAAGAATGCTTAAAACTTCCTCATTATCACTCGGAAATCACTTCATACCTCGCTAAGATAATGATCAAAGGAATTAGGTTAGAATTTACATCTATTCGGTCATTACAGACTATGCAGTTCTAGGGCCGCCCTATTTAACGTAGCTGACCCGAGGTTTTGCACAGTTGAGAGTGGGTAGTCCGAGAAAAAAATTCGAGCTCCGTCAGATTTTAACAATTACTCCCATAAAATTACAGAATAACGAATAAATAAATTCAATCGCAGAATTTCATTATTCACATACCATTTCATTTGATCCTATTTTTCCCTTTCCGAAATCTTTCTTTCCTTTTTTCGTCCCATTCTCTTTCTCGCTTTTAGTCTCCCTTATTTTGTTTTCCTATTCCTCCATCTATATCCCTCCTTTCACTCCCTTCATCTCACTCTATTTTGCCACCCACTCGTGCTCATCCTCTCCATTTCTCCCTCTCTCTCTTTCGCGGTTCCAATGCCCGTAAATCTGTCTGCGTCGCTAAAGTTATGACACCTCCAGGGTCCATTTGGAATAAAGGCATAAATAAGTATTCTGTGTCCCAACGAGTGAGAGGTCAATGAGAAAGAGAATAAGAGGAATGAGAGGAAGGGAGGATGAAGATAACGAGGAGATGGATGAGAGATGGGTGGATGATATCCGAAAGAGAATATAGAACAATACGAAGTAAAACAGGAGCGATATCTAGAGACATGCATGGAGTGCTGGAACTGATTTTATGTAAAATATGTACAAATACATAGGTTCACTCGCTAAATTTTGTTTTTAACTTTGCGATATTATATTATATTTCAAGAGCGAGGACAATAGGTATAGTCACAGTTTTTCCTGCTTATTTTTCAAAATTGTAACATTTCATTAATAACACTCAAAGATAAGAAATAGCGTACAATTTGGCATGCCTTATATCAAAACTGCTTCATGTATGTAATTTGTGAAAATTCTTTATTCGACAAGGTCATTCCTAACATTTGGGGATGGATGAGAAAAATATCCTATTTATCTATTTTTTTTAAACCTCTCAAAGTACAAATAGACATAATTTGAAAGGAGAGAGAGAAAGCATAGGTAGTTACATAAAATTTCGTATGGAAAATAATAAAAAGGTTCTCAAGGATTTATTAAAAATGTCAAAAAAGGTATAAACAAACACAACTGAGTCAATATTAGATTTTTCCTAAGGAGCGGAGGAAAAAAGTAAAAGAAAAAAGAACTTCAGCCATTGTAAATGTGGTAAATTTGACAGCTATCTTAAAAGTTCTGCAGAAGAAGAATTTTTCTCTAGCACGGCTTGAAAGCGACTGAATACTGTAAACTGAGAGAGAAGAATGTTAAATTCATTATACACATAAGAGATTTTAATACTCCAAACATTTTTTTCTTCGGTCGATATAGTTTATGGCTATTCCACAGTGTGTGACAATGAATAATATCTATAATATGAGCAATTTATGAAATGTTAAATAAATAGCGTCTCCTCATATACTTATGAAGAAAGAGAATTTAAATGCTACAGAAAAGCGACATATTTGAATCGTGTACCACGTTTCCTACTTATTTCCGACAAGGAAAGGGTGAGGAAAGGGAAAAACGTAGGGGGATGAGGAATAAGGGTTGCAAATGTGGTCGGTAGCTAGAGGATGTGGAGGAGGAGGGAAACATGGCGAGGAGATGCGTCCTATGTCGGGGCAGAGAGTGGCAGGGTATGGCTCCCAGGGTCACCGGATATTAATGAAGCGTGCGACCATTTCGTCAACACGAATGGTGCAGAGGCGGTGGTGCATGGGGAGAGTCGGGGCAATAACAATTCGCAACGCAGCCGTCGATGGACCCCTCAGCAGCGCTCCATGCTTAGAGGGGAAGGGAGGGCAAGAGAGTTGAGGTAAGGCAAGGAGGCAAATCACAAAAAAGGCAAACCAGAATATAAAAGGAGGAAGGTGGTTTCAGTACGTCATTATGTCCGTAGAAACCGCGGGAGGTACGTTTATGACGTTGAATACTTTTTCTACGGTTCGATGGTTCAAATTCGGTAAGATTTAGTGAGCGTTGACAACTCGTGATACATGTGGGGATCTCCAAATGCTTTCCATATGGACCTGTAAAGACCCCACGGCCACGAAGGCAAAATACGCTTTAGTGAATTGAAGGAGAACCTGCAGGTGTAGATACAACAACATCTAGATCTAAATGTATCGATTATAATGAAGACCGATAGAAAGGTTTCTTTCTTCCTCAGAAAAATCAGGTTTGGCATAAGGAGAGCGAACCTTGCGTAAATCTGGTGCATTGAACCTACTAAATTCACAGCATGCTGAAATACAGGGTATTATGAAGTTGTAGATATAATGTATTGATAATAAATAAGGAAGTGTTAACATTCTGTAAAACCACTGCTATTCTTACGGCCATACACAAGTCATTCGTTCGTAGTTAAGTTATTCTTCTCAGTAAAAATAAAATAAATAAATACTTTATCTTGAAACATAATCTCGAATCTATAATAATAATACATAGTTTTTGTCTGTCCGGAGAATACAGTAGTGCTATCTATCAGCGCGTGCAGGCTTTTATTTTTTTGGAAATTAAAATTAGAAGGAATTAACCTACGATCTTCGGATCTGAACCATTTTGAAGAAAAAAATACGTTTCTTATTCTGGTCATCTTTTTCCGCCTACAGTTCGAAACCGCTCATGTTAAACGTTTATTTTAGATATTTTGTGGAAATCTTGCCATTTTAACGGGATGTTGCCATGGCCACCAATTATATTGTTAGACCTCAAAATCCTATTGTTATAACAATCCTTGTGGATGTAAGCGTGCTTTAAATGCTTTTAATATGAGATAGGGAGGGAGAGAGAGGGATGGTAACGGAGGAGAGAGGGAGGGAGGTGGAGGGGAAGGGGGGGAGAGAATGAGGAGGGGATGGAGAGAGGGGTGAGATGGAGAGAGGGAATTAGGGGAAAGGGGTGGAGAGAGGGAGGGAGAGTGAGGGGAAGAAGGGAGGGAGAAAGAGGGAGGGAGAGAGAGGGTGGGAGGGGAAGGAGAAGGTGGAAGGGAAGGGAGGCAACTATTTTAAGGTTAACTAAAGATATCCCGTCATATGACGGGCTTTTATACTATTGGGTATAATATTTATCAATATAAACTTCACAACGGATTGTTTACAAAAATGGACATCGTGATGACAGTGTTTTTAGACCGATATTTTTTTTACTATATAGCCGGGTTATCGTATCCCGCGAAAGATATGGCGAATGAGAGAAAGAGTTGTTGTAGCAAGGAAAACAAACATGCCATACAAACTAACAATAAACTCATAATATTTTTGCCTATTAATTTATGCATTTTCTCAGTTGGTAAAATTAAAGAGCGATTGCAATATTTATTAAAGCCTAACTACTCTCTGGCAAACTAGACATGTGATTTAAATCAACTTTCAATATAATACAAATTTAATGATAACGATATAATTAGCATTTTTGTGAGATTTATTAAATGTTGACAATTGTTCAAATTTTAACAATAGCATTTATTTAATGGCTCCCCTTCATTTATGGCTGAGCATTGTTGGTAAAGCTGCATCTTACATGAGTGATATGATACGAAATAAAATTAACCAGTGATTTTTGTTGTGTTGTAGTAAATTCCCTAAATTCCTTGAAATTCAACGGGCACTTCTGCTACTTAAAGAATAAAACCAGGCCAAGAGTAATACAGGTTGGCTTGCCAACGTTGGCGTGTGGAATTGATTACTCATATTGGCTAGAAATGTTTCAATATGTATTAGTCGTTCCAAAGAATTATTTAATTTAATATAATATTTGCATTACAATAAGCAAAGTATGTTCCAAATTTGCAATACCAGTTAATTTCCTTATTTATTTTTACTTCATAATTTTACGTCCTAAAGTACTATGAAATGTATGCACTCGGATCAACAGACCATGGCTGAATTGTCGTCTAGTCGAAAATAATTTATTTGTGCACTCGTGTATGTTCAAATCGAGGCGGAAAATAATCGTCTCCACAGCAACACAAATGCGATTTCAAACGCGAAAAACACTATCGCTTGTATATTTACATTAACTACCTATGAAATATAGGTAGGAACTATTATAATTAAGTCAGAACAAAAATTTAGAATTTTGGAATAGAACATTTTCTCTTAAGTAAATTTAATATAAATAAAAACCAAGAAGTGCATATATTGACATTGAATATGATAAAATAGGACAAAGGTAAGGAAAAGAAAATAAATCAGTTGAGGAAAGTAAAAAAACTTTAGAAGATGATACGACACCAACAGTAAATGACTAATGAATTGAAAACCAAGTATAATGAAGTTTAAAATCTCCGAAAAAAGGCATCGACTTCAAATGGAATGCAAAAATTATTTAGAACCACGAATAAACAAAAGTGTAGATAGGGACGGTCAAACTCAGATGACCGTTCGCAATGGAGGCTAAAACTTGCATTTTGAAGATTGCGTAATGTTGGCTATATTTCTCCGTTGTATTTTTCAATTCAGTAGATTTACTAAGAATAGGACTATTGACGCTGAATGCATGGTGAAATGTATTACCCTGGTCCGTGGATTTTAGAAATGGCTCCATGAATTTGGTAACATTTTTCCCGATCTGCACGGAGATTGGGTCATATGCATAATAAAGAACAATTACTCTTTGCTCGCGCTTTCTGAGTAATTAGTCGCTTTCGTATGAATAAAGTCTATGAGAGATTACTCACAGAGTAAGCAATTGCTCCTTTAGGAAGTAACTGCTCACGGATCTCTTATTCAGGAGTGATTACTCCAATTTCATATGCATAAAAACATACTCTTGCTCACGTGGGGGAGCAATTGCTCCGTATTTGTGGAGTCACGTCAGTAGTATACTCCACTTTATAGAAGTAGCACGATGGCGGAGTTTATGGTGATGGGTCGGTTAGAGAAGGTCTATAAGGATCGCAGGAGTAGTGCTGAGAGAAATTTCAGGGCACTGTACAGATATAACAGTCAAAATGTGGAATGGATGTCCCACCATTTCCTCGGGGAAATAGCTGAAACACGAGGCGGTGCGTTGTCAAGCAGTGAAAAAATGCGAGTTTTTCTGCGATATGTCGCTGACTCCGGTTTTCAAACTGGGGTTGCAGAAGATGTTGGCATATATCAGTCAACTGTGTCCCGGACAATCAGCGAGGTAATGGACAAAATACTGGTGAAGTCGAATGTTTGGATAAAGTTTCCTCGTTCCACGGAAGAATTCAATGAAGCCAAACGTATTTGGCAAGATAGATACACATTTCCGGGGTCTATCGGGGCTATTGATTGCACACACATTGCAATCAAAATGCCACGTATCTTTGGAGACGAATTTATCAATCGGAAAGGGTTCGCCAGTTACTTGCAACGCAGTTGATAAATTTACAAGTGTGGATGCATCATGGCCAGGTTCCGTGCATTACTCGAGAATTTGGAGGAATTCCGAGGTATATAGGGTGATGTCTAATAATCTCGCTAACGCATTACTATTAGGAGACGTTGGATACGCAATTGCTCCTTGGTTAATGGCACCTTTTGGTAATGTCCACATACCAGATCAAAATGCGCGCGCCGTTGACGTCATAGCTGTGACGTAGGAAGAGTAACTTCTCGATAAACTGGGAGTAATTACTCACCAACTACAGAAATGCTTTATGCATATGAAAATGAGTAATTGCTCAAAGAAGTGAGCATTCTCTCGATGATGTTGCTCTTGCTCATGAGTAGTTACTC
This sequence comes from Uropetala carovei, assembly GCA_036926305.1. Lineage (NCBI taxonomy): Eukaryota > Metazoa > Arthropoda > Insecta > Odonata > Petaluridae > Uropetala > Uropetala carovei. The sequence goes on along the minus strand of JAXCHB010000017.1, from coordinate 4,549,476 downwards.
CTGAATAATTACTCCTTTTTATGCATATCACCTATTAACTCATATGTGACAAAATAACACACATAAATTACCAGCCGAACCGCACAAAATTACGTTGTGGCGATTTTCATATACCACTTCAAATATTATGTATGAATCGAACGTATTGCTTACATCAAATCTATTCTGGGAACTAATGAATGCTAATTTGTTATTTTTATTGGTGAAATATAATGTAATATGATCCGGGCCGGCCCGAGGTACCGGCGAACCGGGCGGCTGCCTAGAGCGCCAAAATCTTGGGAGCGTTATTCCGACCATCTATCTATGCATTACTTGCAAGTGAATACATATTGGTTATTGATTTATATCGCCGAACAGGCTGGAATCTTGATGGCATTCATTCCGTTTTTCTTCTTTATCTATAATATTTGCAGAGAGATGAATAAATTAACATGTCACTTCGTAATTATCTCAACAAACATTTACGGAGGAGGGCGCTGGGTACTATCTCGCCCAGGGCGCAAATATTCCTCGGGTTACCCCTGAATATGATCATCGTGCAATGCGCTACGTATAAAACTATTTTATGTAATGGATGACAAATTCATATGCAAATTCTAACAGAAGAGAAAGTACCAATTGTTTATGAATTTTATCTCCAAGCGTCTATTTCATCCGATCAAATCTTCTATCTCGTCGAAGAAAACTCACGTTTTTCTAAAAAACTAATCCTCTAAAAAAATCCTTTCCGGAATGAAATTACTATTAAAATTCTCTTGATCACACAAATCATAAAGCGTGGGTTTCTAGATGGAGAAGAGGAAAGGAGACAATGAGAAGGCGAGGGAGGAGAAAAAAACTACAAAAATAAACTCCCACGGTTAACTTCAGGATCTTCGAATTGAAACCCTCCTGGACGTAAAAATAAAAAAAACTCAAAAACAAAACGGCCACGAAATTTGAAACGAGATCCGAAAATTCAATTAGACCCAAGGGAACGCAACCTCCTCTCCATCTCCCTTCCTTCCGCTCTCTCTCCCTCTCATGTGCCACTCTTTCGCATCCACGCAACGAGGTGGATGAATTCCATTGTAGGGGAAATGACACGTCCATTGCTGCGTCTCCTCCATTCTATCCCCATCCCCTATCTTCTCCCCCCTTTTCTGCCTCATCTCTATATCGCTTCACTCTCTCTCCCTCCACTTTCCCTCTTATACGCCCTCTGGGGAGACCATCCTACGCGCGCGCACACACATACGCACGCACGCACGCACCCCCCTAAAAGCGGCGAAGCCGTCATATCGGCGAAGAGAATTTTTGCGGGGGAAGGATGAGTTGAAACGGTTCGAGAGCCGACGAAAACTGTTGTTGGAGAGGTTTTCGAGCAGGGGTGGGGATGGTGGCGGCGGGCGATGTATGCATGTACATACATATATGTATGTATAAATATACGAAGGAAAAAGAGATATTTAGGGGAGGGCTGTGTGAGAGGAGGAGGGAATGGGTGAGTTAGGATTCTGCGAGGGTGAGCGAGATAAGGGAAGAGGATAGGGAGATGACTGAGTGAGACGGGGGTTAGGGTTTTGTGGGGAGATGAGTAAAAGGGGAGGGATGAGATTGGCTGCGATGGGGAGGGAGGGGAGAAGAGATCGCAAGTGGAAAGCGAATGGATGGAGAGAAAAGCGATGGATGCGAAAGGTTTGTAGGGGAATGAGCGAAAGAATTGGAATGAGAGAGAAATTCTCCCTGGAGACCAAAAAGAAAGAACGGGAGAGGGGGGGAAGGGGAGATGGGTGGGGAGATTCTAGGAGATGATACTGGACATATCTAATGAGTTATAGAAACTACCTCAACTTCGGTTTCCCATTCTTAATTGGCTAACACCGTTAGGTACATCAATGGTTCTACTATCTTTTCCATTTTTCCTCTTACCCCCTCTAACACACTAAACTTGTAGATTATGACGTAGATAAAAATATACTTTCTTCTCTCTAACCACACTTTTTAACATCTCATACCTTTCGCCCTTTCTCTCTGTCTTCATCTTCCAACCTTCAAAATACACTATCCTGACACGCAACCAAGTTGCGCTCTCTCTCTCTCACTCCAACTCTCTCCCCTCTCTGAAGCTCTCCCCACCCTCGATTACGCGACCTTATACCCACTCCCCCCTCCGTCCCTTCTCCCACATTTTCCCCACCCTTCCTTCGTTTCCCATCCTCCTCGAGCGATTCTGAGGCCAATCTCAGACGCATCCAACGGCGAGAGACTGTTTAGCAGATAAACGTCCTCTCAGGGGACAGGGTAATAGGGAAGGGTATGTTATGTAAGGAGGTGAGGGGATGAGGTTAGGAGAAAGGAGGGTGATGAAGGAGGGGCGAGGGGGATGAATGTGAAGGGGTGGTGGGACGCTCAGAGAGAAAGGGAGACGGAAAATGTTTACCCCAATGGGGAAGGGGGTAGATGGCTGGTTGGTTATTCGGTAGGGTGTCGGGGAAATAGGGGTTGAATAGAAGACTCTCGAGGTAATTTGGAAGTGAGCGGGGAGGTGGAATAATGCCACGAGCGAAATGAGATTTGGCTCTATTGTGTGTTTACGTTTTAGGAAAAGAGGGTGATAATGCTTCTTTTTTCGGCGAAAAGTTAGTAATTTTCTCAGGTTTCGAAATGCGACAGAAGTCATGACTTTCTTCGGGCGCAAGGTCAGAAACAAATAAGAAGCCACTCTTTAAATCCCGACCGGAAATTTCTTTTTAATACCTACAAAGCCAGGTGAAGAACACTTCCAAAATGCAATTGCTAAACTTCAGATTACATTTTCTTATGGCGACGAGGTCAAATCCATAAAAATTATAGTATCTTTTTTCATGAGTTTGGCTCACAACTACAGGCAGTAAAAGTGATATGCTGTCCTGATATTTTAGTTGAACCAAAATATGTTATTTTACTTTCTTGCATTTATAATTGCGAGGTGTAATGACGCGTCATCCTTCAAATTCAAGTGGAATCGTTAGTGTGAACTATATTTTCAGCTTAATCTCACGGTAAAATTCTATATTTTTTATGTCTTAAAGTTTACCATTCTTGTTTGAGGGTCTATAAAATAAGCTCATAAAAGAGCAGTTTCATGAATGAATACTTAACGACATGTTACTTTGTTAAGGTTGATAAGACGAGTATCTACAAGGAAAGGCATCCTTTTTTCTACGACCTACTTCATCACGAAAAAACCATTAAAACCAAAGTTTATGCCTCTTCTGAATTAGATTTTGCTATATAAAGAATAAACAATACAAGTGTAATACGTATGAAACAGCTTTCGTGAAAATGTCTCCTCTTGCGACTTAGCTTGCACAACTGGATATTGCTTTCCAAGCATTTTCGTTATAACATAAAGGGGTTATAGCAATTGGTATCAATGAAAAAATGAAGAAGTAAAACCAAAGAAGATACGACTATTTTTGGGTGTTGATCATTCCACATATTGGCAGAGAAGCTACGGATTTGTGAACACAAGTTTACGAAATAAACGTCGTCTTTATTTTATCCCAATATAAATGCGCACCTATTTTAGAGTTAGGTAGGCGTTTAAGAGCGGTTGTTTCACAGAGTGGAAAAAAGAGACCGATGTGAGAATAGAGAAGCACACTAAAAACAACGAAGATAGCGATAAAAAGCATATAGAGGCGAAAATAGATAAAAAGATAGGAATACAGAATTTAATGAGGAAAATATATTACGACCGAAATACAGAGAAGGTGTATTAGACAAAGGAGAAGAGAAACGGGATAGAAGTAGTGAGAGTGAGAGAGACGGAGAAGAGAGAAAAGGCAGAGAGAAAACCGAGGAAAATAGTGCACGGAGAAAGGGGCTGAGATAGAGAAGGATAGGGATAAAGAGGGAAGAGAGTAAAGAGAGATGGAGGAGGGAGAGAGAGCGAGGGAGAGAGAGCGAGGGAGAGAGGAGGAAAGAAGCAGGGAGGGTGTGTGAGTGCAGGGAGTTTGGGTTGCTTTCCAACTTGGTAACTCCCCATCCCGGGGGAGCGCGTGGCCTTCTATCGTACAGCCGCGATCTTTATGGCTCTTCGGGTCCCGTAATCCTCTGAAACTCATGGCATCAACCCCACACCGCACCAATTCCGCAAACCCCTCCCGAATCCACGGCCCTCTCTCTCTCTCACATTAGAATCCCTACTCCCTTTCATGATTCCTCATGCTCAGCCTCATACTCTCTCTACCTCGCTCTCTCTCTTATCAACCGGCTCACTCTCTCGCTTTTCTCAACCGCTACCATTCCAACCTCCATCTTAACCATACCGCCATCCTCTCTCTCTCTTCCTCTCCCAATTTCAAAGTGCAATCTACGTCGAATCTCACCCCTTGACCGGAGAGAAAACATCCATACTTTAGGAGCTCGGCCTACTTTATGCTCGGCCAACCTACCTCCTTCCCTTCAACACAAGGCCCCATCTCCCGTTCCCGATCCCAATTCTCAGTCTACGGTATGATTTTAACTGGAAGCCCCCCCCCCTCTCTCTCCCTCTCTCCCTCCCTCTCTCCCTCCCTCTCTCCCTCCCTCTCTCCCTCCCTCTCTCTCTTTTCTCTCTACAGCTCCGTCCGAAGTTCGGAAAAATCTGAAAGAACCGATTTCCAAAATTCGCTCCGATATAATGGTTTCAATTCCAAAAGAGAACTAGTTGGTCTTCATGGCTTTAATGTAAGGATTACTGTACTAGAATGTTCTTATTCCATGGATAACCCTTAAACTATCCGTGTCCTTATATTTTTATTAATTTGTCTATTAATACTAACAAATTTATTTTATAATATAATGAAAATCAACATATAAGCCATCTACTGGATACAAATAAGTAGATGAGCTCAATAATATGTTTTCATTTATTTTTTATTTTAGTCCTTCCGAATATCATATCAATTGATCATCTTTTTCTCTAAATTGTGTCTTCATAGCTACACCGAATGAAACGGAAAACACGTAGACGACGTTTCTTAACTGATCAAATATAACCACTCTGAATGTTTTAATTCCTCCCTTGAAAAACAATTTCAGCTATTCATTTTATTTTGTTATGCCGCGAATTCATTTTTCTTTTCCTAAACCGTCAAGTTTTACTGTTAGTAGCGCCGTGCCTCTGTCCACGGCATATGCACTTATTTGAGAATTTTATGACATTGTCTACATGCCATATCTTCTTGTATAGCAGGTGCGCAAAATAGTCCATCATACTCGCATATCTAAACACGACGTATAAAAAAGTTAATTTTTGAAAGCGGAAATAATTCCTCAAACCTCACTTCGCAATAAAAAACATCCCCGAGTTTTGTATTACTCGCCGGCCGAATTCAAACAGAGCGACATTGAATTTAGAATTCAATTAAATTCGAAACTGCCCCCCGCCGCTCTACCTTCTTTCTTTATTGACAAAGGAGTCGGCATCACGCGATCGTCACTTTTTTTCCAAGTGGAATGGAGCGGTGGGGGAAGACGTCCTCCTCCGAGTTGTAAGCCCCGGAGGAACCGGAGAACGACATCAACAGCCACCGGTCGTTTTTAACGGTCTCATTACGCCATGGGTGAGGGCAGGTGCCATCCCCCCCACACCCCTCACACCTATCCCACCTTACCGCTCTCTCCTCCTGTTTTCACTTCCTCCACCCGTCCCGACCTTGCCCGCGCGTGCACACCCATCTCTCGCCGCGAGTTAACTCCTTCGACTACGCCCAATCTCCTTATTAATGAATCTCCCGGAGACGGGGAAGAGAGAGAAACGGAATAGCAATGAAGTCCGCTTGGAAGCTCGACCCAACGAAAACGTCCTTAAAAACGAGTGCCAGGAGGAGGCGAGGTTGAAGGAGAGGAATGAGAGAGAGAGAGAGAGAGAGATAAGGGGAAAAAGAGAGAGGTGGGGGTTTAGATTAGGCACGCGCCAATCCAACTCTCTCTCTCTCTCTCTTTCTTGCTGAGCGGAGATGAGAACGTGACAGGAGAGTAGGAAGGAGAAAGCGAAAAGATGGATGGGGAGGAGGCGAGATAAAGAATGTCGAGGAAGGAGGAAGAATGAAAATGGGAGGAACGTAAAATGCAAAGAGTGGGGAATCGTACGCCGACTATCAGCCGCAGTTGTGGGAATTTAAAAAAAAATTCTTATAAAGAGTTACAAAGTTACGGCGTCGTAATATATTTCTCCTTATCTCGTGACTAGTCTTCAGATTGCCAGTTATCCTGGCTATCGTCAAATATGTGATGTTAAACCGATGCTCAGGTTTCCGAATTGCGAGCATGCTTAGCCTAAAAGTTTTCAACATTAAACTCGGTATTCCGTTCAAATACTCATACGACGCACTAGAAAACTTTATAAACAAATAGGAAAATCAAACTATTATTATGCATATAGCTAACTCCTGCAGAGTTTTATTAGATATATCTGGAATGCAGGCACGACTTCTACCTTTAAAGTCATTAGTGACTTTTTTTTTAAGGAAAACAATTTGCTCTAAGAAGCTAATGAGAGTTTTTCCAACCGGTCCGAATTATTTTCATTATAAAATTAAATGAACTGATACAACTGGTTACCTTCCTTTCCACTCCAACCTGAATTTCCGAATTATTTTTTTCTGTATTTATATCCGGCTAAACTTTGAATTACTTCACATGCTAATGATCATATGTGTATATAACTTTTTCACTGACTTAAGTACCTTTCCGGCAGGATTATGCTTATCTGCATTGCAAATGAGGCGAATGAGAAGTCGAAGGAAACGCAACAATCGTGCATATCGTGATTAACATATTCTAACATGCCAGGGAGTTTGAAAAAAGGGTTAAGGCGCGTAAAGAGACGAGTGGGTTGAGAGGATGGGAAAAGAGAACTGGGAGTGGAAGCTATGAGAAAGTGAAAGAAGAGCAAAGGGTAGAAGGAGAAGGTTTATTATCTCCTTCGCCGCAAACTTCCACGGCTCCCCGAAAACTCCATTTATCCCACCCACCTCCACTTCTCCCCCTCCCCTTTCCCCACTCCCCCGTCTCTCCCAATACGACCCAACTCGCTCCAAGCACGCCGTATCGGACGCTTCAATCGTTTATTCTAAAGCGTGTCATCTGCTTCCCTCCATCGCGAGTCGATGCCCTCGAAAAATAAAAAAAAATAAAAATAAGTATAACAGCTCAGCTACCACACACTCTTCTCACGTGAGCGCGTGCGTGCGTGTGTTACTTCTTCCAAAGAAGAGAACCACTCTTCTTTAGACGTCTTTCTCTCCTCCTCCTACGTAGACAGGTGGTAGAAATAGTTCTCTACTTCATTCAACACACACACCAGCTAGGAATCTGTATATTATGCTTGGAGGGAAAGAGGTAGAGAGAGAAAAGCGGGGAGGGGAAGGACACCCAATAGAGGACCCCGGGCGATTCCCTCTATCTTCCTTCCCCTCCTCGTCCTTTCTCCTTCTATCCTAACTCCTCCGTCCCTTTCCGCCCTTCCACCCGAAACCCATCGGCCCTCCTCTCCTCCTATACCCGAAACAACTTTTCCTACCATCTCCTTGAGGCATCACCCACAAAATCCCGCTCAATTACTCCCAATTTGTTGCCCACCCCACGGGTTCAATAATATTTATATCCCTCTCTCTCTCTCTCTCCTTTCTCTCAACCCCTCCCTCCCACTCACACACACCACAGTTTATCGCATTATGTTGCCACACCTTTTCCACCTCTCCTTTTTCATTTCTTTTATTTCCTGAGAGATAGAGAGAGAGAGAGAAGAGAAAAAGGAAGGTGGTTTGAAGCGGAGGGCAGCTGCCGTTTTTGGTAGAGTAACATTTATATGGCTACAAGGCGATCGGAGGGATAGATTCACGAACGTATCCGCGAATTGGCCGTTTCTCTATAAATATTCATAAGATCACAAAAAAATGTTCTGAGCAAGGGAATAGAGCTGAAGAGAGGGAAGGTGAAGAATGAAATGAGAGAGAAGGAATACAAAAGTGGTGATTAGCTTTAATCGAGTTTGTCGCGTGTTGTACGTACAAGACGCGAAAAAAATCGCTTGTCAGGTGTTTTTTTTCTGCCTTACGCAACTCGTCATCTGGGCTGATAAATGGAGAAATTTCATTAGTAGAACGCCGGAGGTTTTCGTGTGGAATCGTATAAAAAAAAAGATATGACGTTGCCGAAACTTTTAATTAATGTGACAAGCAAAGTGATTTTGACAGGGTGTAATTCCTATGTATTTTGTATAATTTATTTATTTGCTCAATTTCCGAAAACGTAATCATTGCATGTTATACTCAAACTAAACATAAATTATATATTTATACATATATGTGTATATAACTCCCATTGACATGGACATCCATACTCACACTCTTTCTCTCAAAACTTTTTTGGTAATTAGTTTTTAAAAATCTCATAATTCCATACGTTTCCATATTATATTAATAGATTTTCACCTAATATATTTGTTATTCGTGAAATTCAAAACACTTCATTTCTCTCTTTAGTCGCAGCTCCAAAAATACTTTGTAGTAAAACACATTGGCTTAATTTTATTATTTTTCACCTCCCGTGATTCACATATTTGTTCTTTCGGTTTAATTCCAAGAACTTTACTAGCTTCTACTACTCAATAATTCATTTTTTCATTGCAGCCATTTAACGTGGCTTTTACTTCCAGCACTGAAGACGTGAATGTCATCTCGGGGTTTATATACTGTTCTTTCACTTGGGTAATGAAAATTTCTTTCATTCTTTCTCTCTTTGGTCAAGGCGTGCCCTATCTCCTCTCACCCTATATTACGACCTGTTTGTCGACAACTATTTTCCCCCGACTTTTCATTAAACAGTATCATTAATCACATTTACGGAATATGGAAAACCTCAGGTGATATTAGAAGTTGCGCAGCTGAATCTCTTGTACGGCACCACTCGATACTACCACATCTCTAGTGATACATTTTTACTTAAATACATATTAGTGAAAGACCTAGAACGACAAATTTCATTTGGCGACTAAATTTCCCTGTCAAATTTTATTTTTTTTAATCTGGTGTGTCCAGCAAATAACGTTTTCCATGCAGATTAATGAATATGATTGCTTTCGACATCAGCGTCCTCAAAAATAATTATCGGCAATTATACTTGTGATTAATTTTTAATTTTTTACTTTCAGTCACTTTTTACATTGAAATAAGTTAGGAAAGTGTACAGCGTATCACAAACGGGCGCGTTTCGTGCAATGGAGTATTTGAAATAGCGTTTTAAATTTCTTTTCTTCGTCATAAATAATCCATTTCCTTCCTACTTAAAAATATTGCATGCACGCGTAAGGAAGTTAAACGTATCTTTGTGAGATTGTTCATGTTAGCAACATTGAAGAAGTAACCATGAAAGAAAATTTGTAAGTACCGGAAAGTTCATTTTTGTCACCGGTAAAGTGGTACTCCTGATTGACTTAGGTGGTTCATGTATGTGATTTTCTTATTATCTTTGACAGCAAGTCCGTAATATCAAATTTACTGAAAATCCGTTAGGTAGAAGCAGAGGACGAACATGCGGACGGACGGACAGACCGACGCTAATAGGCGCTTATAATGGAAGCGAAACGCGCCTATAAAAAAAATTGTTAGCTGTGGATAACAAAATAACGATGTGCAATTAAAATTACCCTCGGCAGGGTACGCATCGCGTATCAACAATTATAAAATACTAGCAGAAGAACGGATTTAGTGAATGTAAAACTTCGACTCTTTAACATGTAAACATCGCAAGAATAACATAGTACACAATTTTAGCCGTCGAATAAAGCGAAAATGAAGAAGACCGGTTCGCATTTACCTATTTAGATGGATGAAGAAAATCTTGCACTGTGAAAAATCGAAAATTACGTGTAAACTTATGGGAAAATAATTATTGAATTAAGCTCTCCCTACCCCCATTTCTTTTATCGCCATATAGCCTATGTTACCCGCACAGTAAAATTAAACTATGCGAAATTTCGTGACGATATCTTCAAAACGAAAACTGTAAGTAAAACCAGAAAGAACACAATAATCAACAGAAAATGGATGAACAAAGGAACAAACGAAATTAATTAATTTAACGAAAGACAAATAAGTAAAAAGAGAACGTTTAAGAATCACAGAGTGAATATTAACCTCCGACTATTAGCTCGATTCTCTCAACATTTGAGTTCTGTTACGAGAAAATTGTTTATATCAACAATATTTTGGAAACAATGAAACGATTTATCCAACGGAAATTTGTGGTAAATCTACGTCTAATTATTTAAGTTACTTACTTAGTTTTAAAAACAGCTTGCTTTAGAGAACTCTACGCCACACGAAAATATTATTAAAAACTATTTATACGTAATATTTCAATTAAAATCAACAAATATTTGTTTGCCATGTAAACAAAGCAAAATCACACACAGAAATTGAAAAACGATAACACGTTAAAATTTTTCCTGTATAAATGCATTGGACTCTCAACTTCGGCGACAATAGGAGTTGACATCGTCTATACATATCTATAAAGTAAGGTGTTTGTATGTATGTATGTTCTACTAAGGCTCAGAAACTACAATACGCAGAAAAAAGAGGAAGGTGTCATATTAACCGTTATCATGTGTACGGTGGTGTAGTAAGGTTTTTAAACCGATTCGGTGTACTATTTAATTATAATAAAATATTTTCGTTTATATGGGATTTCCATTTAAATTTTTTTCGTAAATTTCTCGAATTTTTTAACTCCTTACATATATATCGCAGACATATGCTCTCGCAGACTTTTTTGTGGTAAATTATCTCCTCTTTTGGAATAATTTTTTAAAAGGAGGGCTTACAGATCAAATAAGACGAATTGAAGGGAAAATCTTATTTTTCATTATTGCTCAGCATTTGGATATACTTAGCAACCGATGTAAACAAATTACGTTTGAACTATAAACATATCGTAAACGTAGAAATAGTTGATGAAATACTCATTTAATATCTTCTGATTTGATTTATGTTTTTCTTTCATTATCTATGGTCTTCAATACACAGGTTAATTCTGCGAATAAACATTAGTGAACTGTTTCTTTTTCTGTAATCGTGTCATTCGCATTATAGGTATGTTTGGATATAAGTTAAATTGTTTTTATATGCCTTTTGTCTTATTTTATTTCATATTTTGTTTAAGTGAAAATTACTGAAGATATATAATTCAATTACTACGTTAAAGTTTTTGTGTTTTGTTTTATGTTAATTTTATTTAAAAACACGGGTCGTTAAGGTGTTTGTTTATCATGGAAACATTTATTAATAAAAACGGAATTGAGTATTTCATGCTAACACGCAAGTTTTTTCCTATGCTCATCCATTTTGCGTTTCAATAATAATTAGATACTTTTTTGTAATATATAATATCGTTTTGAATTAAAAGAGTTTTATCAATTGTAAATAAGGTTCACTCTTGAATAATTGTTATTTTAATACGAGAACTAAATTAGATTAACATTTTGAACACGTAACGCAGTGGATTTCGAAAGATTTTATTTGAATAATACTTTTGTTGAACTTTATTATGTCTTCTGAACTAAAATTAAGAATTCGTGTCTGCGGTTCCATGGGTAAAATGTAAACACTACCGATACACTCACGTAATTAATTACGTTAAAAAAAAACATTTTACTACATTATTTAAAATCGATTCGCTCGAATATCTCAATCTATTATTCAATTAATTACGATGGAAAACACAATTAAGATCAATAATTTTATATCTATTTAGAGTAATAATAGGTATTCTTATTTAGTTTCTCCTGTTATTATGTTGACATACAAATTCATATTCCGCGTAATCAATATTTACTCATCACTACGACACGCTATTTTGTGATTGTTGTTTGTTTATTTGCTGATTCAAGAGTTTATTCAGAGTGATTTATTCGAGGAAAGTGATGTTCTTATTCATTTTTTCTGCATTTGTCCTTCCTATCACTTGATAATTAGATTCATACTTTATTCATTGAATTGTCCAATCGTTTCCTGTTCATTGTTTCCTTACGTGTGACTTTTCCTAAAAAAAATTGTGTTTGTAATAAGATTTTATACATAACTTCTACATGCTTCCCAAAATTGACTACATAAGCTATTTATTAACAAAAAATATTATATAATATCTAACATCAAAGAGGAAGATGAATAAAGGACAAAGGGCTATCAATCCCGTGCCCGTTCATGTCTTAATAGGTCTTAATTTAAAATTGATTTTATTAATTTGATATTACATAAAAAACCCGAGCAACGCCGGATACTTCTGCTAGTATCTTATAATTGGTATTGTCATAAAACTGATAAAATCACGTATTTTTCTGATTCTAAACGCATTTTTACGCTAATTCGAACAGGATTCGGATTCCGTCTTCAATAAAAATAAACTTCGTTCTTTTCTTCATAGAAGCATTCAAGTCTCAAGTTTGTACTATGTTTCTAAGTAATTTTAAAATTCAAATGAAAAATAAGCTGCACTCATCCCTATGCTATTCAAATGAAGAAAATGAAAATAGAAAATATTTTTTTAAAATTAGACAGGTCAATCAAATCGGTATAAAAACCTGACTACACTACTTAACAGTTTATTCGGGTTAAATTGACACCTTCCTCTTGTTTCTATGTACTGTAGTTGCTGCGCTATAAAAGAAAACATACATACAAATACTTTTCTTTGTAGATATGTATAGTTGTATAGATTATCACTGTAACAAAAACACTGGTATCATTTAGCGAGATACTAACATAAATGCAGGCAAAAACTTGAAATATCTTATGAATTTTCTTTATCATTTTTCAAAATTTTTTTGTCCGAACCGCATGACAAAACAAATTATAATTTTCTTTTATTCATTTGGATTAATATCAATTCTTTATTTCTATCCTTACTGTATTATTTTATGGCTACTTCTTTCATACTTAAAGTAATTTATTTATGTTTTAGTTAGGTATTTATTTCATTAATTTTATTTATCGATAACTTTTGTAGCCACGATATAACTATCCAAATTTGCATGATTTATTTGAAAAATAAAATAATAGTAATTTATGATGAATTTCTTTAAATTGCACATACAGTTTATTGTAAGATTACTACGTTTATAAAATTAACTTAATTACCGACTATAAAACGAATTAAACGACTGAAATCATAAGATATAGAACTAATAAAATATTAAGAAACCCTCTAGTTCTAAGCGGCAATCAAATGAGACAGGTTTAGCAGAATATATATTTTGGAAAAAAGACGCTAACGGAACTATAGAGAAAAAATGTTAATAAAGACATTGAGAAGCATAAATATTCTTGACGAATGAACAGATTACTTGTAAAGGCACTTAGACGACATTTGGAGAGAATGAAAGATGAGTGAGACAAAATAACGTAGTAAGTAAAAAAACGGGAATAGAATAGGATGGAGTCGAAATGGAGAAGCCCTAACCGTTAAAAAAAAACAGAAGCGGGTAATAAAAAAACTAAAATGAGGCAGATGAAATTGAGAAAGTGCTTGAAAGCTTGAGGAAAGTAAGGCGTGGGAAGAAAGATAGAGACATGGAGGAGGAGAGAGCTGAAAGATTAGCAAAAACAAAACAAGGGGAAAAGAAAAAGACGAGGATTGTCAGTGGAGAGGGTTAAGGAGAGAGGATGGGTGGGGCGAAAGTGGCCGTGATTTGATTCCCGCTGAGAGAAATGACCCGCAAGAGAGCCGAGGCGTGATTTTTAGGGAGTATATGACCGGAGCACACTCCAGCGCCCCACTGCGACGGCGGAGGCGCCCGCAACTAAAGTGGCGGATGGGACGTGAATTTGGGAGCGGTGGGATATAAATTATCCATCACACGTACTAGACACACACACACACACGAACACATGCCAACATATCACTTTATATATATATATATATACACACATACACACACTATATATATATATACACACACACTATATATATATATTTATTTATATAAACGACGCCTCTACGGGACGCCCGAGTCTCGCTCCGTCCTCTACCCACCAGAAACACGCTCCTTCCTGCCCCCCTCCCATTCCGTTCATTTCCATGACAAAAGCGACGAACAATGTAAATAAAAAAAGACACGAGAGAGTAAAAATCGGTCCCGAAATTTTTCCCGCCCACGTAGTGGCTCTTGTCCACTCTTTCCCCTCTCCGGATCTGCCACTCTTCCCAAACTCAGTTCCGTAGCATTTACATATTATATCAGAGAGAAAATAGGTCTCTCGGATTCAAGAATGTGCGGATATGGCATTGCGACACCAACTGCAGATGTCGTGTCGATGGTGGGCGTGACAGTGCTACGTTGACATATCAGAGTTTTTTGATACTGTTACTGGTCGTTAGTCAATTATTGGGAAAAAATTAGGTTCGTTGAAAGTGAAAAACTTCGATAACGTCATTCTTTATCGCTTATAAAAATGGCAAAATACGTATTTCGTCATGTTGTATAAAAGATTGATGAAAATTATAGTTTTTTCTTTGAGTATAGGTACTCCATGACCTTGAAACCAGAGTTACAATAGGGAAGATGGATATTTATATAAAAATACATCTCTTAGACAAAAACAACCTTTCGTGTGTTTCTAAATATCTGTAATTAATCAAATACATACTAAATATTGCAAAGGTATGTGATTTTAATCACTTAAAATTCCTTATATATAGCTTAAAGAATCGTAATTAAGAATGAGTCTATTATTTAATTTTTCAAAACACTGATTTTTTATGACAACAGAAAACTGCATATAATACTTGAAAATTACAAAAAATATCAATGATAGTTTCATAAGAATTGAGCGGTTTTTAAGTTTTATAAGCAATGGCGAACTTCAAGGTATAAAATAAAGGACGAATTAAAATAGTTACAAAGAGCTCAAGGAATGAAATTTCAACAAAACAATCGTTTTAGAAAAATAAATTACCTTGGTGAATAACTATAATAAAATTCGCCGTATTTATGAATGAAATTATTTAAATGAATTTTCTCGGTTATTTATTTAAGAATGCGTGCAATTATTACATCAATGCTGGCAGAGTTAAAAACATAAGTTAGCGTCCTTCAGTTAAACGAATAAAGAAGCATCGCGTGCGCTGCAACGAAAGACACATTCCACGATATTGCGATCGTATATACGCAGTAAATAATCCTCATAACCCTACGACATACATCCAACTCTATGCGCCAACTTTTATCACGAGCACAAAAATTCCACGGGAAAAAAACTCACAGCCAATCGATTACGGTTACTCGACGCGCGAGGATCGGTAGGAGGTTGGGGGAGAAGCCTCACCCTCTCCCACTCTCCGTCTTATCCCCGCCACCACTAAAAAAAATAACCCCTCTTTATAGTGCGTGGGCAAGCACGCGTCAATTACCGTCGCATAAGTGCGCAGCGGGAAGCCGCCTTCCGGGGGCAGTAACTCAGCCTGCCCCCGCGGCGCGGAGTACACATCTCTCTCTCTCCTCCGACCGCCCCCACTCGGGAAGAGGAGGATACCCCTTCCCCTTATTCCTCCTGCCTCGCCTTCTCTCCTATATCCATTCTCTCCCCATTTACCTTCCTCTCCCCTTCCTCTAGCATAAGTGCCGCGGAGTCCTCCACCTCCCTTGTGGCTACCTTAAGAGAAGTGACGTCTCACTCCGAATAACATCTTGTGTGTCATGGGAAGAAGAGGAGGAAAGAGAGTGAAGAATAAGGGGAAGAGGAGGATGGGAAGAGGCGACAGAAGGGGTTAAAGGAAGGCACTCCCTAATCCGTGGGCAGGGCCGCCGTCTCTCCCCACCTTTACATTCCATCCGACCAACAAACGCGACGTAACGAGCAGACGAGCGGAGAGGTCTCTCTCTCTCTCTTCCGAGAGATGGCGTGGGGGAGAAGGTGACAAAAAAGGCGGAGGGTTAATTTTTTACTCGTCTATTTTTTTTCTCCCCGTAAAGCACGCATTTAAATGACGCCACTGGGATTCTGCATAATACTGCCTCGCCAGCACCTTTCTATACTGGTTATTTTTTTCGTTCGTTTATTTTCGCCCGGAATTTTAAGAGGGGGAGGAAAGAAAGAAAGGGACGGTGATGCCATGTCGTATTTCGCTCGCGAGTCTTTATTACGAGACATTTTGTTGTCTTTATCCATTGGGAGTGAAAAGCCATCGTAAGTTACGTCGACGTATCCGCCCTTAACGTAGGAGGTCGCGTGCCCATAAACTTTATTTAAAAAAGACGGAAATTGTTATTCTACTTCGTTTTTTCCGCGAATAAAATAAAAATCTTCGCGAGGAAATCGAAGAGGATGTCCCGGTCGTTCATATTTTTTTACGCGTATAAATGCGTTGGAAAGCTCTATGCGTAAGAATGTAGTTTCGAACACGGAGGAATTTTTATTGCATGCGCATTCGTGTTATTGTCGACTAGTTTTTCGGTCGATGGCATGCGCCAGTACATCCGCGTCATTTCGCGGGACACAAACTCGATGGCGATTAAAGCTCATATTCGAGTACGGGTAAAACTATTATGGCAACTTCCACTAATGTGAAAATGTTTATGCAGCTATCAGTTTCGAGGGAGATCGTATTGTGGGGTGTTTGTTTCGCCACTGCTTTTATTATGCACGAACCGAGTTAAAAAGCTCTTGCGAAATGAATAAATGGAAAGACGAAAGAATATACCTCCTTATGAAGTCGTTATTGTTAAAAAAGTAAAATATGTATCATAGTCGCGTTTGTTAGCAAGATAACTTAATGTATAGCCGATTTTTATTTTGTGAAGGTAAAACGTACCTTATTGATATTTATTATAAATAATTGTTCTTATATATATATATGATTGCAACTAGTAGTTGAGAGGGATAGGAGGGAGCCAGTGGACACTTACTTGGTGTTGTGGATGTCCATGGCGATAAAGGAAGGCTTTTTCTTGGAGCTTTCGGGCATCCGCCCTTCTTCGGCACAAGAGTATGACTAAAACTAAAACTGTCTCACTGGGGGTAGGGGGGATGGGAAGAGGATGGAGTTCATGGAAAGGAGGCTAGGGTATTCGAGGTGGGGATGTCAGCGGAGATTTAGACAAGGAAAGGAAAGAGAGCGGAGAATTTCTATATGGGCCAGCTCCCATTGGCGGAGTTGTGGTGCGGGAGTCTTTTGGGAGAGCCCGGATTGTTTGAAGGGTAGGGAGTGGCTTACCGCATGATCGGCCACTGGAAGGGGGCGCTTATGAGTGACACTGTCCCGATGACCGTTCATGCGGATGTTGAGGGGTGTGGTGGTAAGACCCACGTAAAACGCCGGGCATTTTGTGCACTTTAAGAGGTATGTTATATATATGTGTGTGTGTGTATTCCGTACCTGAAGAAGGGCGTCAGCCCGAAAGCTCTCATATTTGTGTTGTTTTTGTGTTTTTCGTGTGTCCTCAACACCCCCAGCGGTTCTCCAATCTAGGTAAGTGTCTACTGGGCTTCCTCCAACACCTTGTTGCCACCTTTATCATTACCTTTCCATATCTTTAAGCTTATACACACACACACATATATATATATATATTATTTATTTATAGAACAAGGATTTTCAAAAGGTGGCACTCGTATCCTTAGAGGTACGTCAAGAGTTTTGAAGGGGTACGCGAAACTGTTAAAAATTATAATTTTTATTCTCAATTTGTCTCTCATGCATAGCTTCGGAATCAAAAGTTGCGATGTGACGACTAAGATTAACTTCCTAAAAATAAATAAATAAAATTGTATTTTTACAACAGTTAAAATTTAGATGCGAACTCGGAACAAACAGAAAAATTTACTTAAATTCAACTCTATGTCGAATTAGCGTAAAAATGTTTTTAATCAGAAAAAAGGAGAAATTTTCCGGCATTTAACAATGAAAAATATTAACCGCAATGGCAGCTAGTCCAATGCTTTTAAATGGGAGTCGATAGACTATATTACGATATCGTCGATTTCAACTATCGATGCAAATATATGACGACGTTATTTATTGGTATAAATGTCTTTTATAGTTCATATATTTATGAAATTCAAGTTAAATTAGTTTGAAAATGATAGGCGAGCGAAGAGAGCCGTTAGACTGGGTTGGGTCCTCTAAGAGGTCACGAGCAGAGTCCATATAATATATTAATTAATATATAATATTATTAATTAGATATCATTATATTTTTTTTTAAACTATCTAGTCGTCTTTGCTATTAATAAAATTATAAAACCACCATAGGAATTTTTAATTGCTGAATATAAGCAGAAAAAAGTTGTTTACTGATGAATGACCTAATGATATATGAGCACAAACATTTCTTGTTCCTATTAGTTATATTAAAGTGCTTTCCTTTTACATTAAAAAACAACGGAGAGACTTCGTTGCGTCAAAGTGTTTTACAAAACAATCGATTTACTTATGTCTTTGAGATCAAAGTTCAACTAAAACAACCACGAAAACATTTCGTAACGCATAAGACAGTCAGTCTTTCTTTCTAGCGTCTCCCAATTCCCCCAGCCTTGAAATGAAAAAAATCTCGGCTGGAAAAGTAAATATATATGGTCTAGCGAACGGTAGCAATTAGTCCACGTCAATTATGACGTGAATGGCTTTCTTTATGCTCCAAGGGGCATTAATGAGAGTTGATCTCTCCGGATTCCTTTTGGCGTACGTAACACGGTGTGCGCGAGTCTCTTTCTCTCTCTCTATCTCCTTTTCTCCCTTTCACTCCATTCCGGCACGGAAGGTGTCAAATACTCGTTCCCTCTGGAGCTGATAGGAGATAGAGGATATAGCGACGCATGTTTCACTCCGAGGGGTCACCAGGCTACCGGACAGGCAACACGCAGAGAGAGAGAGAGAGAGTGAATGTAGGAGAGAGAGAAATAAGAGAGAGAAGGAACGGGGGAAGGAGGAGGCGAGAGGGTGGAGTTTGGTTCACGGTTTAAGAAAAAAAAACGCTAGGGTAGTGATTGAGTGAGGAGAGAGGGAGGTCCAAGAAGAGGAGAGCCAGAAGACTTATGAGGGAGGGAGAGTGGGAGGATGAGAAGAGAGGTGGAAAGGAGATAAGGGCGAGGAAATTGCGCAACAAAAGGGAAAGAAAGAGAGGGAGAAGAGAGACCGAAGGGAAGAAATGTAGAGAATGGGGAGAAGAACAAGTTAAGGATTTGAATTTTTCGTTTTAAAAGATTTTGTGCCGTATTGTTCGGTAGACAATCAAGCAGTTCAGGGCGCTATTATATTTTCTCGAATCGTGGTACGGCATCGATATTGTTAGCTCTAGTAAGTTGGAGAATTGTTGCATTAAATTCTACAAAATAATATACGAAATATGTTTTAGGAAAATATTAGGTTGGTGATATTTTTTATTCATCAACGGTATTTAATTGCTTATATTACGAATAAAAAGGTAGTTAATTTTGGAGCATGAAACAGGGATGAAATAAGATAAAGAGCGCAGACAGCGAACGGTAGTTGAAAGAACACTTAGACGCCGATGCAGTAAAGAGAGCGACGAAACGCGAAACGGAAGGATAGAGGGATGCAGGGGGAAGGGAAACAACAATCTTAAGAGGAATAAGGAAGGAGTTTGTAGTGGGAAGAACTAGGAGGATGACATCGAGGGAGGAAAACAAATGGCTATGTTGGGGAGAAAAGAAGCGATGTAAGAGAGGGAATGGAAGAGGGAGGCGAGGGGAAGGAGGTGGTGATCGGTGCGGAGAGGTGTGGGTGGTAGTGGGAGGGTAGGGTGAGAGGCGTATGAGTAGAGGGAGGGCTTTAGAAGGGCGTGGGAGAAGTAAGGAGGGACCATGAATGGAGCAAGCAGTGCATTTTCCACCATGTTCCTCTCTCTCTCTCTCTCTCTCTTTGTTACATCTCATTCTTCCTTTGGATCCCGTCGCCTCTCGTCTTGTCTCTGACGCCCATGTAATCCCTCTTCCTTTTCCTTTTCTCTCTCTCTATTTTCTTCTCTTTCTCCCTCTCTTTCACGTACTCATTGACTCCAACTCCCTGTTCCTATTTTCGTTTCCGTAGGGATTATCTCTAATTGTCTCCCACTGAATTCTTTCGCTGCAAAATCCATTGATCTTGTCCTCGAAAGGCATGAGAACACAAACTAATTTAAAACGTTGTATTCTTGGTGTTAAGTTGATGCGCGAATCATCGATCCCCACCGGTAAAACTTTAATATGTAGGTATGCTTAGTTATGAAATTATAAATAAACGCTCAGAGACTTCAATTTTGCGCAATACCAACGATTTATTTTCAAATATCAGCTATTCCTTATTTTTATGGATGATACATATAATTTTAGTAGCCAATAAACAGTTGAAAAAACCAAAGGCGTATTTAATTTAAAGAATAAACCGTGATCAGCGGATTCTCATTTCTAATGAGAAACATCTGATCACGGCTTATTCTTGAAATTAAATAGGCCTTTGGTTTTTCAACTGTTTATTGGCTACATCGGTAAATTACAGCTGAAGATGGCTAAAGTAAACACCTATTTTATTTAATGGATAGAATTTTAAAAGCAGGATTGGAGATTGATTTTTGAGACGTTTTCTGATTCAATGAATTACATACGGTAGCAATGTTGAAAATCTAATAAAGATTAATTAGCGGATTCTACATTTTTCCAATTTATCATCTGTTGTTTTCCTACACTGGTAAACCGAGTGCCGAATCTTTTTCCTATTGGTGATTTAATCGGTACATAACATGTTTAGATTTTTGCTTTTAATTTTTTCTGGAATAATAAGAGGCAAGCATTTTGTGAGGATTAGAGGGTTTTCAAAACGAATTTTAACTTAAGAAATCCATTTTCACTCTGCAAATAAAAGGAAATTAAAAATCAAGTATCATAAGAAACTAATGAACCGTGATATCGAAGAGATGTAGATGTTGCTTGGCCGCTACCACCCTACCTCATCCTCCCTCCTCTGTCTTAACTTCCTCCACAACAATGAGCATAAGCCCTTCCTGCTACCTCTGCTTCCACTACTCCCTCCACCTCCCCTACCGCGAAGACACCTTGTTTATGTAAGGAGAGGGAATGTAGAAACTAAAGGGGGAACTCGCGAGGGACGAATCAATTTGGCGGCCGCGACGGGGGTTGGCACGGCGGTCGGAGAGGAACGGCAAGAGGAAAAACCATTGAGGAGGAGACTAGAAGATTTTGCTGATGAGAAAAGGATAGGGAAACGGAGAAAAAAAAGAAGAAAAGGACGGATTGAGGGGTTTACAGGAGAGAGTAGGAAAAAACTCGTTTTTGAACGAAGCAGACATGAAAGAACTCGATAGGTTGGGTATAGATAGAGATGGAATGCTAAAAAACTCGCAGAGCTCGATATTATCATGATGAACGTATACGAAATGAAAGGGATCTTATTACTAACGATGCTTCAAATTACAATGCCGAAATAAAAAAGACTTGGTAATTCCACATAAACATTTATTTTTATACGATCTGGGTTTCGTTGCTGTGTAACATCATTAGGTGATCACCTGATAACGTGTGTCCCTATTCTCATTTAATTTTAAATTTATGCGTGAGCCTATTTGCGTTAATAAACATTATGAATGTATAATATAAAGGTTCTACTTACAAAGAGATAAGATACCAGCATTCAAACGATGATAGGAAGGTGCAACTGCTTTGATTAAATCGTTAGAAACGCTTCCCAAACGCGTTAACTGAATGATTATCCGTAAATATTTATGTAGCTATGTATAAATGTAGACATTGCTACAGCAATAATTCCGACGCTTAAACAAAGTGCGAAGCGAATAACCCTCTTCTTTAACCTATCTGAAGGTTTAATTGGCATTAATTGAATCGGAGGCAACAATGACGGTCGCCTCGACAACGCCCGGAAAGAGTACAAGATATCCGTAAAATTTCAAAAACAATTGCGTATTTCTGAATGATTCGACCGCGTAACATGTAAGCATCGCAATAATAAGATAGTATAGAGTTTTAGCCGTCGAATAAAGCAAAAACGAAGAAAATCGGTCCATATTTACGTGTTTTAATGAATGAAGGAAAAAAACCTTGTACTCTGAAAAATCGAAAATCCCGTGTAAACTTATGGGAAAATATAACTGTCTCCTGGATTCGAACCCGGGACTTTATGAAAATAAGAATAGTTTTCTAGGGACCTTCCTAGCTTGTAGAAACAAAACGTAGTTTACCGCATATCTCTACGACGAACGGCTTTTGAGATACAGGGTGGGACGGACGGACATCCGGCTATTATAGATATAGATGTGATAAATAAATTCAAATTTAAGAGAACCCATTGTCGAATGCTCAGTAATTTTAGCAGAGCTTTAAAAAGAACTGCGGTGTAAATTTTAGGCTTGATTTTTGGCATCAGTTTCATTTTCTGTACATACTATTACTTCGAGTACACAAATTAAAATTTATTTTTTGCTTTTTATGATAAAGGCTATGGAAGTAATAGCATTCACTTAATTTCCGATGACACGGGCCAAATTTCTTTCTGAAAAAATTAGAAATAAATGGAAAAGTATCTGCAGAAGATAATTTTTTTTAGTAATTTACAACGGAATTGCGAATATTAATGAAAATTTTTTTAGCTAAATAAAGTTTATTTTTCTATTATTTGAAGCCCTAAAATATTTTTCTAACTTAACAAACAACTAGAAGTTAATGGTCACCTTAACACGCGCATGAAAAGGAACTCGATTATTGTGCAATTAACGCAACCTCGCCAGAATTATTTTTTCGTTATAGACAGTTCAAGTCCGCCACGAGGCAACGGGGTCAAAAGACTTGATTATTCACTAACCCGGCGTCTTATCAGAACGGTCGACAAAGCATCTGACTAGCAACGTTTGTGTGTGTATGCGTGCGTGCGTGTGTGCAAGCGCGCTCAGCGCGTATCTGGGATGGGACCTAAAGGAGGAGGTTAAAGCGAAGGAAGAAGGGTTGATAGCTGCCCTACGCCCCCTCCGTCCCTTCCTTCCCTCCCACAATTATTGGACTAGGCCCACTTAGAAGGGGGGAGGGGGGGCGCACCTGCCTCCCCCTTCTCCCTTCCTCTTCCTCGCCTCCTCTTCCGCCGTGGGGACATCGTCTTTTCGCGTCGACGGCATTAATCAAGGGACTCCTGTTCCAACCCATTCGCGGACCACTCTATCTCCGGCTGATGTCTTATCTACCTCGCCAGAGATGAGAGGGTGGGACTAAAAGGGGTAGGAAAGGAACGAGACGGCGGCGAAGGAGGGAAGACGGTGAGGGACGGACGAAAAGGGAATGGGGTAAGTAATGAGAGGACAAACAATGAGAGAGCGCCTATTCCTTTAATTCTAGATTAACTGGTTGTCGGTGGATCAAGCCGTCGAGAGAAGATGAAGAGGTTATTTCGGAGAAGTCTTTGCTTATCGAACCTTTATCGATGATTGCGGTGGAGAGTTCCATAAGATAGTGGTGTTAACGTAGACCCAATGACTAAGCTGTAAATTATAAATGATTTAACGCCGTTATTAATCATCTCATTTTAATTCGAAGGAAATCGATTCCTAAAATGAGCGACAACGCCGGGGGTAAATAGAGCAATCATTCACCTATTAGAAGAAGGTACGGTTTATCATAGAAATACACTTTATTTGTATTTTAATTTAAGCCTTCGCGTATTAATTAAATATAAGTAGTTTTTTACACTAGGCATTGGGTGTTACTTTTGTGAAGCCGTCTTATGTGATTTTTTTGTTATCTTCATCTCGTGTCGTCTTTTAGACAACTCGATTTTTAATTATTACTACACAATGTTGATCCATAATACAATGATTCTGCATCTATTCGTAACCTCTGAATGTTGTCGTTGAATTGAAATCGGAATCGTTGCTTGTTCCAAGTTAGGTATTACTTTTATTTTTATTACATCCATTTATATAAATATCAGTATGGAGAATGCTGCACGGTACTACGGGACAATCACAAGAAAAAGAATATAAAAATATATATATACAGTCCTCGAGGGCATTGTTCTAGACAACTTGAATTCACTTGCCATAAAATAATCCTTGTAGAACCGCTGATAAAACACACGAAAATACCAATGGATATTACTTTCGTCACTCCTTTCTCATTTCTTCTCCGCCTTATTTTCCCTTACACAGTATAACACTCGTATAAAAATATGACCTTAATTCCGCGGTTTTCTCGAGTAGTGCCTCACAGATCAACTCTGGCACCAGAGAAATGGATTCCCCTTAAGGGGCAGTTTACCCCTCTGAAATTCCCTCAAGACATTTCAGTCGACCCAGACTTTCTACAAGTTACTCCATTACATTGCGTACATTTATGTGTGTGTGTGTGTCTTCCATTTCATTCTCCATTCCGCCCACCCACGCCAGCCGCTCCATCCATCTACTCTCTCGCCACCACCACGCCAAAACACTTCTCCACCTCTTCTTCGCTCCACCCCCGCATCGTACGACTCCTGAGCTACAGGTAGCAGCAGCGACGGTAGCGGCAGAAAACCAGAGCTTCGAGATAAGGGAGCGAGAAGGGAGGGAGTAGGAAGCTAGGCTGCTGCAAGGAAGGATTCCGAGAGGAGGGAAAGGAAAGAGGGGAGGACGTGATAAGGGTCGCGGAGGTGAAATATCGAGTCATTCATGAGCCATACCTCACACGCGACGAGATCTGGGCGGAGAAAAGAGAGAAGGAGGCGGGGGAAGGACACGGAGGGATAAAAAGAAGGATGGTTATGTGGGCTTAGGCGAATTACAGCCGAAGGAGGAACGGGATGGAAATGAAAAAAAATCATTCTCGTCGCCGCTGCCTCGATTTTTAAGATGGAAGTAACGGTCTTGTAAGATTCGCTTCCTTAATGTAATCGGAGCGAATTTCTCATTGATACCGGTTGGTTTATTTTTTGTTTATGGATGACTTGGGAAATTTCTAGAGCACGTTTAAGAGGAAAAGATTGAAACTCTCCAAAATTATTTCTGAAAAAATATTTTATGGATCTAATTATAAATCCAAAATGCAGAGCTAGTTTTATGCACAAAATGTTTCCTATATGTACTATGTAAACACTATCTGGTAATAAGGTAACTAATCACTGTTTCTAAAGGAACGTGAACAGAATTAATAATTTAACAACTATGCAGGATAAATCCCCCGTTATAAGCGCTTCATCGTAAAAAATATCCTTATGAATAGTGTACATGTATTTCAACCCAAACTTCATTATCTGATTCAAATTCAAAGTATTTCAAACACTCCATTCGTACAAAATAATAATCACTAAACATAATTCATTTTTATAATTGCATTCGTTTAAAAATATGAACATGTTGTTTCACATTTTTACGAATAATATAATAAACTTTTCTGCCCCTTCTACAGACTTTTAGTGAGCAGCATTATCATTGTTTCTATAGAATTTATATCTTTCTCCACCATGCTTTCATAAGAAACTAAATTGTTACCTTCACCTTCGGTAAACTTTCACCAAAAAGAAACAAAAAAATACTTTTAATTCCAGTTCCAACAACAACTATTTTTTTCATTTTGTAAAAATTGAACATCATATTTTTTTCCAGTTTTATCCTAAGATCAAGGGAACGCATTCTAGCTACATGCACACAGCTAAATCATAATATTTTTTCAATGGAACGTATTCATAATTTTATTTAATCATGAATATTTAAAACATTTATAATTCCAATGATGCAATATTTAGCAATAAACTCATTTTCCGAAAGAGAATGTAGTTTTAAACTTCTGGTTGCCCCATATTGGCAATTAAGAGTATATATTTTAAGATATACACTACTCAGTGAATTATTTTTATAAGAAAAATTTATAATGTACGTTTTTTCATTCAATAAAATCGCCACGAGTTAAATTTTTGCCATTAATTTCCTTTTTATATCACCGCGAATGAAAATGTCAAATTTTCCTATAACAAGAATTTCTTAAACATTATCATGGCATCAACCTTAAATGACTTTCCTTGTAAGCCCAGAAATGGAACGGTCAGTTTCTCCCTCAGAAAATACAACGTGATGGAAAAGGGTCAGAGACCAGCAGACAACCGTAGGAAAAAACTTCGGTCCCGGCAAGAAAAAAATTAAGTACGCGTGACAAATGAACATCTACGGGCGCGTCACGTCACTACCTGTACTTGTGAGCCCCATATACAAGCTCCTCGTTTTTTATCTCTCCTTACACCACTGACTAGCACCCTCCATAAAGGAAGCATTTTCTGTAGTACAATACACTTTACTCCATCTGCATTGCAGCAGAGGCCATTTAGTCAACCTGGTACCTCCCCTAGTAGGAGCACTGTTACAGACGCTTCCAGCAGCAAATTCCTTATTTAATTTACTCTTATACACACCGCCGTGTAAATTTTTACCCTTCTCGTTCAGAAATTTAAATATGGTAAGCCTCTACCAGTTTCCAACATTCCCTACACTTGTGAAAATGTGGCTTTTCTTCGAGAAAAGTAATGGGTCAGAGATTCGATATTCTAGCCTTGAATTGCCACGCACCACGCGATTAAGCGGTGATCCATATATGGACTTAACCGTGAAAACTCCCTCGATCCATGTGTGTCGTTATGAGGATCCATCCAGTAGCCATCCGATTAGATAAGACGATGAAAATAACAAAGAAATAATGATAAATGAAGGTAAAGTTCCATAAATTCATCATATAACATTTCGAATGCGTGTAAAATTATACCTTGCAAGGGAAAGGAAGATACATTTTGTACTTTGATACTTAGATATAAATACTTATTTTTTAGCCGTATGGAATATTACCGGAAAACTTTAAATTAAAGTAATGCTAGAAACTCGAGCTTTTGTTTTCATTTGTAATATTTTCCTTAAATTGGCATATAAATAGCTTCAAATGGGAAGAACCATGACACCAAAAAATTTACTTAATAGAAATATGCAACTTTATCAATGTAATAATAAAGTTAGAATTTAATGTATAAGTCAATGAATTACTACTTAATAATTAATAGTTAAACTAAATTCCAATCCAGCGGAGTTGATATGATATGTTTTACTTAATATAGAGTCATTCAATCGATTCGGACCAAGAGTAAGGAAATTAAGCTATATTTCAAGATGAAAATTAAATTAGACTGTTATGAGAAGATACTTTTATTGTAGATGATTGAATTTATTTTTTAAAATCCGGCCGTTTTCCAAACCTGACAGTTATTATTTGAGAATTAGTGACCAGATATTGCAGTAAATTAGATGAATTTATTTTCCAAATAACTTAACTCATGCCTACTGTCATTATCTCTCTTGCAAAATGCACGGACAAATATTTTTTAAGCCTTAAAAGATGCGCGTCGTAACTTATATGACGCTCAACTTCACATGCCGCAAGATTTCTACTCTGTCAGATAAAGCGAATTTCTTTGCACTTTACGCTCGGGTATATCGTCAACTCGTCGCAGTCAATTCGTCGAGTTGTGGTAGAACCCGAGGACGAGTTTGTCATGCGATGAATTGTCGTGCGACGAACTGACGTGCGACAAGTTGTCTTGCGTCGAATTGACTGCGACGAATTGTCGTAGAACCTTACACTCGTATCCAGCCAATATCTTTTGCGGCAGAAAATTTATAAGTTATGCTATGAATTTTTCTTCGACATTCACCCAAAACTCGACGTAGGAAAGGGTGTTGCTTCTAATATTATAGCCTTTCCTTTCCTAGGTAGACTTTATCTTGCTTGAAATTTAATTGAATTTATATATATATTAACATGCTAAATTTTAATGATCTGGGTATCGAGTGGCAAACAGATTACAAAGGATTATCTTGTAAAAAAAATTAAGCAAGCAACGAATACTGGAATTTGACGTGAAATTAAGAAAAAATAAAATTAAAAAAGATACATTGAGTCTTCATAACTTTCACCTTATGAAAAAAACGATAAATAAAACAATGCATAGTAAAATACATTAAATACCATAATGACATTTAATTTGCCTGAAGAGGCAAAAATTTTGAAATTTTAGAAAATTAGATTATAGAGTTATAGAGGTACAGCTGTGCAGTGGTATAAAATGAAGCAGGAAAAGCTGAGACATTTTCATTGATAAGCATTGATAAAAAAATATGAAGTAAAAGGAGGAAGATTTTAAATGTAAAATTTACATAACTTGGGAAAATGTTCAACAGCTATGAAAAGGATTTACTCCTTGTAGAGTTTACGAAAGACGAGGTAAAGGGGAATGAATGAGAGGCTGAAAAGGGACTTAAAGGTGGACCACCCTTCACGCTCTAATGGATTCAGTCGCTTCGAGCTATGTCCCAACACCTCCGAGGCATTTCCATATTTCCTCAACCCGGCGTACGGGAGAATAAGGGATCCTTTTTTGTGCGAGTGTGGGGCATGCACTGGGAACAGGCAGGGTGTGAAAGGGATCCAGGAGATAACTGGAGACGGAGAAGTTTGATGACACCAAGTAAGAGAAAAGGAGCGAGAAATTGAAATTGGGGAAGGAGGGTGGTAAAAGATGAGGGCGAGATGGGATGATGGGAATGGATGCATGGGTTCATAGTAATCCGAAATGATCATAGAGTAAAGGGATTGAGGTTGTGTGGGCTGGAAAATTGAATAATAGAGCCTAAGAGTCTATTTTTTGGAGATCATGGCATCCAGTTTAGGCATTTTCGTGTTGTTATGGCAGCTTTCAATGTAACCGAATATTTATAAAACGACAACATATATATAATATGGTGGATATATGTTAGCTGCATTTAGCTGTATTTTCAATTCCAAAAAGATCTTTTCGTGGCATTAAAAATGTACATCCAATATTATGGCACAAATCGAATAACATTTTTCGGAGAAATTTTAATTTCGCAGCCATTGCCGGGTGTTTATTTAGTCTCAGTCGCAATCGGAGAGAAAATATCAAACTCAAAGCTTATCCCACGAAAGGTAGTGTAATAAAATGTCAACTTTTTTATTAGTCAAAGAATGGTACTAATTAAAATAAAATAAAGGAGTACGCAACATATTGCCTGCTTATAAATCTAAAATATTGTTCATTTGGATAAATTATTCTATGCTGACAAGAAAAATAGCTTTATTTATCACTACTAAGATAATTTTTATGCTCGCTTTGTTTAATGTATTCGTAGTGCTATGCTGCAAAATTTCCTGCAGTTAGTGACTCCATTGTTAGAAAATTTTGTCTCCATAATAAAAAGACTAAAAAATGAAATACTATGTCCGAGGGCTAGTACAAATATTTTTCTCACTTCCTTCCATTCTTGACCGACTCTCTCTGTTTCGCTTCCCAGTTAGATGATTATATACGATCGGTGTGGGCGGTAGGCGTTGGTAAAGAGCAAGGAAGGAGTAGGGATATTTTAAGGAGACCCAGAAGGAGATCGCAAGGCGTGAATAGAGAAAGAGGACCCTTTAGGCGTTTTCCCAGTTCCCTTTCGTGAAATCCTATTTCCCGTAGCGTTTTTACTTATCCCCAGCAATGAAGAGGGAGTCAGAATAAGAGTTGGAGGGGGGTAGACTGAGTGCTGCGACGGAGGAGTGGGGCGGGGTATACAAGACCGGGGCATGGGAATGACGGGATGTTAAATGAGAATGGCAAGCCACACCCTGAGGGATCAGCTTCTTCGACTCTCCATCTTCTTTTAAAAAAACATAATAACCTATGCGACCCTTAAAGGACTTCGAAGGGGAGGAATGACGTTGAAACGGAAAGGTGAAGGTGTGTGCGTGTGTTCCTGATGAAGGAAGCTGAGGATAAGCGCCCTCTGTTGTATTGGGTTGGATGGGTGAAGAGAGGAGAAAGAGAGGGATCAGGAGAGACTCCCAAGCGGATAGATCACGAAAACTAATTTCCGGTTTAACCTCTCGAAACCTAAAATTTACCAAAATATAACTGTTGAATGATCGACGGCGGATGATGATGGGGTCTCGGCATATTCTCGGTAGGTTTTCGTTAAAATCTGAATTTTCCGAAACAAAAATTAAAACTATGGCAAAAAATATCCTATTGTGCGCGCGCTTACGGTATCCACAACCTGGAAACGGAAAAATTACGGTTTAAAAAATATTTTTCTGCTAAGTCATAAACTAAAAAATTATAAAATCCGTTTCATATCTTTAAACCTTTTTTCCTGTTAATTTTTTCTAGTTTGATAAATATGAGAGAATTAGAAGTGAAAGCATATCCTAAAATTTTTTAACTCAAATTAGAGTAATTTAGATCAGTGGTGAGCAGCCTACGGTCCGCGGGCCGCATGCGGCCCTCGAGAACGTTTTATGCGACCCGCGAACTATGATTTAAAAGATATTGAACACAAATTCATATAACATGCATTCAAATTATTATAATAAAACGGTTGGTATTGAAATGTTAACCTTAAAAACATAATTTAGGATTGATTTTCATTGCTGCGATACCTCAGAATTTCTAATTATCGTCCGATTTAGAGTCTAATCTGGCCCACAGAAGCATTGACAACTTGCAGAGCGGCCCGCCGAGGAATTCGCAGCCACCACAAAGACAGACAAAGTTGCGCACCACTGATTTAGATTGTTATATACAAGACATAAGACATGGCAATTAACGCAATGTACAATATAAGAAACTGCATTTAAATTTCGACAAAAATGGGAAAATTGATCAAAAAAATTGTGAAATACTTCTGCCTTATGCCTCTTTAGGGTGAAATAAAAGAATATTCAGGTGAGGTTTTATAGATGAAACAAATGTAGATGCAATGCAACCATTAAGAAAAATGCTAAGTGAACAAGTTGGGAAATAAAGAGAGGTGCGTATGAAGAGAGACGAATAGAGAGATAGAGAGGTAGACAGACAGACAGACAAACGACTTTATTAGGGCGAAATTGAGACTATATAGTCCCTTCTTACATTTAACCCTGCGTCAACAATTACAAATGAGGATAAAATAGTAATAATAATTTCACAGAAAAGAAGCAGAAAAAAAAAATAGAAAAAAACAAGCAAAACACCAAATTACAAATTCGGAAAATTTATATAAAAAGACAGTAATTGTGGTAAAAACCTAGGAGAGACCTGACTTAGCCATCCTAGTAAAAGACCACGCAGGAAAACACCTACGAAGGGAAGGGGAGTGGAAAAAAACCTGCGAAAACCCTAGATACATGAAAGAACAATAATTGAATTACAATAAAACAAGTCTAACAAGATAAGATTTACAAAAAAATATTTTAATTTTATGAGTAATGAACAAGATAATAAAAAATAAGATAAAAACTTACATATTTAGCAGAAGTGGTGGAAGAAAGGGAGTGAGAGAGAGGGAGGGAGAGAGATGTAGGAAGGGAAGAGAGAGGTCAAGAAAGGGAGTCCAACAGACGGAGAATAAGAGGAGGATTATGTTAGTGAAGAAGGGTAGGGGAGAGCAGGAACGAAGTTTTATTTTTTTCAGCGATAGATTGCGCAGGAGGACAGGTTGAATGGTTTAAAAGAGACCCCATATACGCGTTCGGGAGTATATCCTCGTAATGGCAGAGACAGAAGGAGACGTATTCTTTCCCCTTGCATTTGGAGAATGGCAAGAGGAGGAGCCATGGGATGCTGTCACAACAATAATATTCTCATCCTTCTTTAGGAGACCTACACCCGCCTACCCGCGGCGCCAGAGAGAGAGAGTGAGAGTGATCGCTATCTGCCTCTTCATGAGGAGGCGGGACGAGGGTAGGGGGTGGAAAGATTGTTGGGGGGCAGAGAGGAGGAAGGGGAGAGAAAGGGGCAGGAGGTCGTTTTTTGAATAGGCCGAAAAAAATTCAGTATATTTACATTTTTTTACACATCCAAACCTCCCCGCACGCTACCGACACCATGCATGACCATCCGGGTCTCATCCTCTCCGACTCACACGTATCCTCACGATGGCCCGTCTCTTCTAAACCCTTTCCCTCCTTCCGTTTCGGACCTTTCTCCCTACAAAACATCCTTCTTCCCTCCGATTTTTACTGCAACCTTTCTCCCCCTCTCATTTTCCTCCTCTTATCTCTATATGTAACAGAGTGTAGTCCGGATTCCCGAGGAAGACTAGTAGCTCATCTGGTCGGGGACGGACGTTGGCATGGTAAAAAAATTAAGCTCTTCCACCACGCAAAGCAGTTTGTAAAAATGAAAAAAAGGGAGAGGAAGTGGGTAGTGACACGAATTCTCACCAGGGATACCAACCGATAAGACTTGAAGGGAAAGAAGAGATCGCTTTTTTCCTCTCTCTTTCCTAGCTCCCTCCCTCTCTCGCTCACTCTTTCTCTCGCGATCTTTTTTTTTGTTCATATTTCGCACTCTCCTTCCCTACAGGATCCCAGAGGTGGATCGTGGATGAATGGGCCAGGTTTCCGATTATTTACACGCGATGCGGGAGGTTAAGTTAGACATTAATCAAACCAGAAGGTTTTTAAACCGGAGGAAAAAATAGCGGGTGGATGCGAAAGTGATTGTCTGAAAAAAAAAAAAGAAGCTGCTCGGGTGGCCTTTTTTAACGAGGAAGGGGCTAGGAACTCATCTGTTCCGTTTCCTCGAAGAAAAATACGCGATAAATCTCGAGAAAGGGGTAAACGCTCGCCAACAATCGTGCAAGAAACGAGGTTTTTTAAGTGCAAAAACAAAGGTTGAAAACAAAACACTTTCTAGAATTTCTTTATTTTTCGTACAGATACCTTCAGAACACGAATTTTTTGTACTCTTTCCTTTTCACGTTTGTATTTACTCAACAGTTTTACAATTAAAACGTAACCATTAAAAATCAAAAACAAAAATGAGTACCCATCCTAGGTATCCCCAACTGCCATAATAAGGTTGTAAAAACAGATGCCCATTTCGACTACAACGCAACTATCTTCCGTGACGATTCATCGAAAGTATATCCTTTTTCAGAATGTTAGAATGTTATGGCTATTGGAGATGCCAAAGATAAGTACCTATGATTTCAAGTTTTGATTCTTAAGTGCTTATTTTAAAAATTTATTTTTATTTAAGACGAGCTCAACAATTCTTCATTAAATTTTTCTATTGGATGATTCAAATGAACGATTCTTTCTATACAAGAATCAAATCATAATTAAGTATCTCACCATTCAGGCGAAAATCGTTACAAATAATGAAGGATAGACAGATTAATAACAAAACTAATTTTTTAGAAATAGCTGAATAATTAATTGCCTTTCCTGTATTATTTAGAATAAAGTGTTGAATTCAACAAAATAACGAAGCTAGATAAAGAGTATCGATGAGCATTTTACTACTAAGGCCAAATTATTGCGCAAAATATTAGCGATTAAAATAACCGTTGACGGCGCTAGCATCGCCGACAATAATTACAAAAATATTTGTTTACAAAACATGACGCTACATGGTATTGGGATAATATTGATCGCGATTACAATTACCCTTGGTAGAACTGGGATCACTATAAATAATTCGACAATGTTATCATAACAACGGAAACAAATGTACTGAACATTTTGTGAAAAAAATGTTTCAATCAAAACCTTAAGAAATTATATTGTCCACAATTTTAATAATGACAAATATTTATATTAATGAATTCCTAAATGAGACATAAACGGAAACGAGAAAAAACAAATGTAAACGTCCACTTCCGGCTGACTAATTTTAGCCAAAATCTAAAAAGATCTTGATTTGAAATAAAAATCTTAAATACAAAATTTTGCGCTGATTTCATAAGTAGTTTTTGAGTTACAGCGTGTACAAAATTCTTATCACGCAGACTCACAGACAAAGATATCAACGAGAAAATATTGAAATCGTATTCAAGAGTCCTTAAAAGGTGTATTTCTGTTGAAATCTCGAATTCGATTTTTTTCACGATAACGATACTTTTTCTATACTCTGTATTGAGAAAGTAATTGCCCATAGTAATGAGAATTCCCCGTAAAAGTACATCAATAGATTTGTTATAAAAGCGTTGTTGTCGTTCTTCAGAATTTTAAAATATGATCTATGTTTTTGATAAAATTAATATTTTCTTATATCTGATTTCATGTAACCCTATCAATTATAATTGAAAATGGATATAAACCACTTAACTACCATCAAAAAACGTCAGAAACCAGTTGGTTATAGAAACCATAACTTAAACGCAAATCTGTAAAAATTTGCGGAAATTTTGCAGAATTAAAGCTTCCATCTCATCTCTACTGCCTGTCAGCAATGACTTTTAGTTGAGGGTCCTCTGGATTTCCTTCAACTTACAACTTGCTTTACTCAAACTATATTTTTACCTATCACCCTCATTAATATAAATATAAATAAATATATATATTGCTATTAAGTTTCGTTTGTCTTAACAGAAGAATACATTCACAAACAACTCATAAAACATTCCAGACACACTTCACAAGAAAGGCATATGAAACAGAATACTCCCTTATTGATTTGCGAATAAGAACTAGGACTAGATTTAGAGTCAGAAAATTGTTAATATATAGAATAGAAATATAGACGATTTGTATCTAGTACAATTTAGAGGTTTTAAACATTAAATCATTTCGAGCAACACCTACGTGTGAGCAATCTCAAGCTGAAAAATTAATAAATTACTATTTATTTCAGGAAAGGGTTGTTATCTATTATTCACGCATCGTAATTTTTTATCGTTCGACATGAGATGACTTTTTCTTTCTCTACGTCAAAATTATTCCACACGAAAATCTAACCAATTTGCTGCTCAAGTCTGGCGTGCGAAATAATATCGCGAACACGTGTAATCTCTAGAGGCCTATCGCTTAAACGAAAGCTTATTGCTCGTAAAGACGCGTAATATGTATGTATTCATTTATTTCTCACACGCGCCACGCAACTATGGAAACGGTTCGCGAGATAATACTGTAACAGTATATGGAGAATTTTTTAAGCTTTCTAAGTAAGGAACGAGACCAAGATCTTGACAAGACATAAATTTTAATTTCTGGCACCTCGCTAACATTTAACAAAAACTGCTAACCAATGCGATAGAAGATTTATCCTCGATTTTTTTTGACAACCTCCTTCCAGCTTGCACGTAATTTTTTGCAGTTTTTGCACATCTTTTGCGTCCATAGCAGATGAAACCTCTTCCAGGCAGCGGAGGGAGGATGCAAGGGTGGGAGGAAGGGAAAGAGGAGCAACGTTA
Source organism: Uropetala carovei (assembly GCA_036926305.1). NCBI lineage: Eukaryota > Metazoa > Arthropoda > Insecta > Odonata > Petaluridae > Uropetala > Uropetala carovei. The sequence continues at coordinate 4,514,261 of JAXCHB010000017.1, read as the reverse complement.
GAAGGAAATATTTTTTAATAAAAAAAATGATTTACGAGCGCGGTCCATTTCCACCCTCGAGGAACGAGCGCAATATTTTACTCTGAATAGATACGGATAAATGAACTTCTAGTCAGTGAAAAGTGCACAAAAGTAGGTTTTATCTCCTAGCCATTTATCTGCTTCTGTGTGAGGCCGTCCGAAGAGGTGGTGTTGGCGAAGAGGGTGGGGGGACCCACCTTTCTCCCCTTTTTTCTATGGGGGAGGGTAAGAGAGAGAGAGAGAGAGACAGAAGTAGAGAGACTTTTCTAGAAGGAAGATTGTCACTCTTACGTCGTCCAGAGAGTGAGGCTGAGAAGTGGACGCGAGGAGCCTCTATTATCTCACTCCCTCTTTTTTTTAACTCCTGAATCTCTCTAACCTACACTCCTCTCACTCCGATGAAGGAAAGAGAGAGAGAGAGGAGACGTAGGTGGGGCGGAGTGCGATGGAACAGCCTCCAGGGATGGTGGCGGTGGAAGGAAGGCTCGGGGGCAAAAGGAATGGAAGCCAAATCCGCAAGAATGGGAGAGATGGATGACCGACTCGAAAGAGATACGGGAAAGAAGATAGGGGGGAGAGGAGGAGGGTGGGGAGGAGACCTCAGCATCCTAACCCCTTCTGGAGTGTGAGTGGAAGGGGTGTAAAAGGTGGTCGTGGGAGGGATGAGGTCGAGGAGAGTCGGGGTGGGAGAGAAGAGGGTGGTGTGGTGGCAGGACTGCCGTGAAGAAATGGAACGGTTGGCATATTATTTTTTAAACGTCCATCCATTCCTAACAAACTCCGCATTTTTTCATCCTTCCCCCTTCTTCCTTTTTTCATTTTTTTTAAGGCCGGGATTTCTCACTGAGTTTCCTGAGCCATTCATTTTCATTGCTTCGCTCCCTCCTTCCTTGCCTTTAGCCGTGACCAGTAACCAAGGCGGGGGCTGGGAGGAGAGAGAGAAGGGAGAGGCATCGAGAAAAAGGAAAGGACGAGGGAAGAAGAATTTCGAAAGAACGAGGAAAGGAGGATAGCAGGAGAGAAGGATTGTGTATATCAGTGGTGCCCAAACTTTTCGGCCCGAGGGCCACATAACCCATTGCTGCACTCATCGCGGGCCACATTGTTCAATTTCGTACTCTTCGCGGGCCACACCCAGTCGAAAATTGAGTTTAAGAAAAACAGGGAAATTAAGGATTTAGTTGTGTCGAAATTACCTGTTACATTTTTAAAACATTTATCTATGGGATTAGAAAGGTAAACGCAAAATAGGTACTATATTGTTTTCATAGTTTTATATTTTCCCTTTATGTTACATTGTGTCCTTTAATTGTTAAACTCATGACGGGCAGGATGAAGACGCTCGACGGGCCGGATGTGGCCCGCGGGCCGTAGTTTGGGCACCACTGGTGTATATAATGGTACTTATATTATTGATCGTGGTCAGAAGGAGATTTACGATAAGGAAGGGTGAGAGAAAGCAGAATTGCACTTGAAAGGTAAAATAATATATAAAAATAGTTAACCATAAATAGACACTTTTGAGTATTTGAAAAAAAACAATGAAATAATTGCCATATAGGAGCTAAGTGACGATCTTCAAATATTACAGTGAATACGAGGAGGCAACCAAAAGTTTTGAGGTAATTAAAATACATCCCAACTAAAACAAAAATACTTAATCATATTAAGATATCTTTCGCCAAGAAAGTGATTATTTTCACATCAGCGTTTTCCTTCACCATTCATTTGGTGAGATTATCTCATTAAAATCGGATTTATGGAAAATTTTTATTACTGATTGGAATGATAACAAGATGAAAATGTTTATCCATCAAAAATGGTAATCATTCTTGTATCAAATTACTCTTCAATGAATGACATGGGTTAAAATGACCTATCTATCGTATTATTTGTCAAAAATATTATACAAATGTTTTGGTGCAAACATATTTCATCAATTTCTCAGTTAACCTTATTAAATTGTAAGCTGGCTCCTAGTTCATAGCGTCAGCAGCTAACTGAAGGTAAACCAAATTCCAAAACAAAAGAAGTTCACATCAAAAGACCGAAAAACTGGCAGAATTTATTAAAAACGCAATTTATGTCTTTTTGGAACATTAAAAAATTACGAAAATAGCCCAATGCAATAAATTCTGTAAATAAAAGATAAATTTCCAAAAAGTTGGTTACTGACAATATTTAATAGCATGTTAATTTGCCTATTGGTTTTCCTTCGATTTAAAAAAATGTTTTAGTTTCTTTGGTTTATTGTTCTTTAGCCACAAATATTCTGTTACATTTCATGAAGGGATTTCGTGTTTTAGAGCATTTTAATATAGTATTTTCTCCATATTGGACCAACTGTGATCCATGTTATGCATTAAAGTACGCAAAATATGCCATGAATTTGAGTTAAAGATGCAAATAAAATTGTCGAATGAAAAAAAAAGAAAGTTAAAGCCTTCAAGTAGCGAACTAGATACACTGAGCATTTCCTTTTCACTCTTATGGCGCCCCTCCGGTATCCGAGAGAGAACTTCCATTAAAGCAATAAAGAAAGTATTAGGAAGCGGAAAGAAGGATCGCAGGAGCAGGGGCCTCGTAAAGATCGTGGAGAAGAAGACAAACGACATCGGGAGAACACCTCTCGGAGTCATGAATTCTCGGTCGGAGACCTTATATCGGATAGAAGCGAGGAATGGGGGAAAAGGGATGTGAGCGAGAGGGAAGGCGAGGGTGAAGTGGGGGGTGGAGAGTGGGAGAGAGAAGGTAAGGGGAGAAGGAGGAAAGGGAGTTGGGAGGAGAGAGGAGGGTGAGGGAGAAGGAGAAAGAAGAGGTGGGGATAGTAATAGAGAGGTAAGAAGGGAACGGAAGGAAGAGAGATTTTAGTAAGAAAAAGACAATAAGAAAGGGAGAGAGAGAGAGAAGGTTCAGGAGATTTTTTTTAAAGGCGGAAAGAGGTAGGACAGCAGGGAGGGGGGGGGGGAGAAGAAGGAACAGAGTGGGAGGCTTAGGTACAGATAAAGTCTAGATAAATATTTCTTGAGGATGAGAGAAAGACTGATCACATCCTCCGGAGACTTACAGGAAGAGGGAAACAGGGAAGTGGGAAGAGAAAGAAAGAGTGAAGGAGAGTAAGAGAGAGAATAAGAGAGGGCGATTAAATGAGCAAAACTGAAAGAAAGAGGAAAACAGTTGAAAGAGGAGGCGGATGAGGTGGAGTTGGTTTGGTCTATCGGTGATCAGACGAAGGACTGGGGTGAGGAAGCGATCGATTGGATACTGAGATATCCAACGAGATCTGCAGAGGCAGAATGAAGTTGCTAAATAAATCGAGGGTGAGAAAGAGAGAGGAGGAGGAGGGGCGAGGAGCGTGGGTGAGTGTACATTGACCGGTAGGGTGTCTGGAATGATGGAGTAAGGATGGGAGTTAAGTGAACGTATTTGGTGATAAAGGAACTCTATATATATATACACACACACACACACACACACATACACACATATATATATGTATATGTAGTTCTCCTTTTTCTGCAATTCGATGGAGTGAAAAGCGATAAGAAGATTTAAAAATAAAAGTTGAAGACATCTGCAGGGAATGTCAGCCTATGGTTGGAAAATGTTCCTAGAAATACATGGGAGAAGGCGAGAAATATTATATCGCTTAATGATCATACCTTTAATACCTTCTGAATAGTTTTCTTCGACTCGGAATTAACTCTAATATCTCAATACACCAACCCTCGACTGCTACCTTTTGAGCGTCTGCGATTACGTCTAAAGGTTTTCATAATACGTTTTTAATTTATTTGAAATTTTTGGAAATACTTTTATATATTTTGAATATTTCTGACGGATAAGGTTTCTGTTATTTTTAACTCTGTCGTTACTTTTCAGTTTCAATTAAATAGGAAGAATGTAATCCTAGCTAAAAAAATTACTCCACTGCGGTACGGATACTTTTTCTTGTAATTATACTTATTTTACGCAAAACTCTTCTCATTTGCGGCCTACTTACCATTTTGCACCATACTTACAATAAAGAAGTCATATTATATATTTTATTTTTACAATAATTTCAAATTGAAAATAATAGTCACATTTTCCAGTATATGATAGGAGAAATTTATATTTACACATTTCCCCGAGGGATGCGTATTGAAAAATTAAATGTTAAATAAAGCTTTTTATTTGTATCGAGTTTAATATTTTTGGAGGTGTTGTAATTGCTAAAAAAAACACCTAAATCGGTATTGAAAATCTCAGTATATTAGTGAATATACCGCATCTTATTGCAACAGGAAAAATGAACGAATGAAGGAAATATTTTTATAAGAGTTTTTCCTAATGTGGTCTCGAAAATGATCACGCAGGGAAACCTGGGGTTAGCAGCCAAGGCGACAAATGAAGCTGTAACAACCCGGCCATAATTCGACAAGTATTATTAGACAAGAGGCGCCCAAATCCTTTTTTTAATAAAACTCGTAGAAGTTTTATAAATAAATATCTCCATAATTTCACGGCAGAGTCGGATATTTTTGTCCCGCCGCGCATTTCTCTCGGATAGTCCCGTAGTCTACTACACGCACACATTTCATAGTTGTCGCTGTAAATTCTCCTATTTCTCCGAACCAATTCCCCGATCGGAACACCTTACTTAACCGGGATAGGCTCCCACACGTTTCGTCCCTCTTTCCCAACCTCTCTCTCCCTCTACTGCATCCCTCACGGAGAGGATGAAGAGGGGGAGGGAGAGAGAGAGAAAAACCGTGGACTCGGTCCAAAAAAAGAGGAAGAGAAAGAGAAAAAGGACCGACACCGTCCGTAAACTTCAACCTTTCCAACCCTCTCTTTCTCTCACCCTCCTTGCCTCTCGAAAAACCAACCCCCCCCTCAAAAGAAGGAGTGGGCGTGCCACTGCCCGCCCACCCGCAAAAGGGTGATGCTGAGTAGGTAACTCCAAGAGGGAGAGAGAGAGGGGGGGGGAGGGACGTGGGAATGGGAGGTGAGGAGAGGGGGAGGGTTAAGGGAAGACTTTTATGGACTCCCCTCCCGTTCATTGTGCCAGCCAGTCACACAAACTCACTTCTTTATTTCCACCCACGCGGAGACACTCTTTTCTCCACCCTCTCTACTTTTCCCCCTCAGCAAGGCGTCGCCACCACCCGATCCCCTTCGACATTCTTCACCCCCATCCTCCCTCCCTTTCATTCGCACTACCTTCGGTACCATCCTATCCTTCACCCGCGCAATGTTGCATCCTCGATCTCCTCTCCTCCTGTCGATATGAACGATGCCTGCACACAAGCACTCGCACCTCTCTCACTCGCCTAGCCTCGAGGGATATAATTCTACTTCTGCGAATATGAAGCGTTATTCATTTTTTTCATGTAGGGCTCTCTTTTTGCTGCCCTACCTTTTTCTCTTCTAGCCTACCTTTCTTTGCCTGTCTCACTCGCTATTTACACTCACTATCAGCAAATGTCATGTTGTTCTATCTGAATGGCTACCGATGACGCAACAGAAGAAATATTTTTCATCGTTTAACAAAAACCAAGTTTGTTTGGTTTGTACATGCATTAATCCACATTTATTAATAAACGATGTATTTCCGCCATTTTTACCAATACCAAGAACTACATTCCAAAACACGGCTCTTTGTTGATACACGAACCAGGTGAATATTCATATATGTATCCAATTTTTGTCATGTTTTCCGTCTAATTTGCGTTTGCAATCATATGCCAAAAATCAATTGCTCTTACTACGCTTATTTCCAGAACAGTAGATAATTGAAAAACATCTCAGAAAACGTTCTTCCGCCTCAATATACAGGCGACTCCCGAGTCTCGTTGGGGATGCGTTCCTGAAAACGTGTTCGAATCTCGAATATTCGAGTGTCGAACGCCGTTTTTCCATATATTTGCATGTTATAATCGGAGGATAAGTTCCCGCATCTCGGGAAAAAGTCTCCCCTCACGTTCTATAAAGATAAAATAACATTACTAATATGTTAATACAACAATATTAAATTATGAATAAATTATATAATAAACATTTTAAATGTATAACTTATTTTTTTCACTAAAAAGGAAAAAATAAATTTGTTTCGAACTTCAAAGATAGATGTATGCAATATGTCGTGCAGACAGCCCGGTCCGGATCGCGCAAGTCGTTTGTTACAAACGACTCGCGCGAGCTGGATAACATACCTGCATACATCTATTTATACATACAACTATTTATCGCAGCGAAATTAATATAAAAGTTATTTAAAATGCACAAAATAACTTAAGAATAAAGAAACAATAAAATTAAAAATATTTTCATAACTTAAATCTTTTTCAACTGCGCTTACTGGACTTGATTAATTTAGAAGTTGGAAGAAGAGGAGCTATTGGGTGGGGAACTGTTTATTGTTGTTATCAAATTACCTGAGTTTATCACGTTCTAGAATTTTTTCCTTCTGTTTCACATAAGTGCTAATAGTTGACACATTCCCAACGATCGTACGATTTCAGTATGGCTTTCAGTATGTGTTTCTGACACTGATCATCTACCCAAAGTTTTAAAAGTTTTTCCATTTTAGGAATCACAACACCGCACCTAGGACTGTTTATTGTTGTTATCAAATTACATGAATTTATCACATCATCTAGAATTTTCTCCTTCTGTTTTACATAAGTGCTAATAGCTGAACGACACATTCCCAACGGTCATGCGATTTCAGCTTGGCTTTCACCTTTCTCAACATGCTTTAAAATTTCTAATTTCAATTCATAACTATGAGTCTTATGCACTCTTTTATTTGATTCACTTACATTATCACTATTTCATTTCCTTTTAGATGCCATGTCAAGTGATAAATTTATAAATAAATAAATTTAAATAAAAGATTAAAAGAAAAAAGAGTGAAATCAGCTCAAATTCAAACAATAAGAGCAGATATAACTACGTCTACACCAAAACTAAACCTCGCGTTTGGTCGGAACCAATAACTACGCGAAGTTAATTCCGCGTATATTATCGATCGGCGGGATCGAAATCTCGAATTAATCGAGACTCGAACAATCGAGACTCGGGAGTCGCCTGTATGTCATTTCAGTATTATTTTTAAAAAACTAATTTGTATTTTTAAAACATTATTGTATCGATTTCATTTCTGAAGTATGAACATTTATTAAAAATTAATATCCTTTTTTTAACGTTGGAACGTCGATTTAATGAGCAACATCTCTATATAAATTTTAAAAAATAAGAAATTCATCGTTCACTTCTAATATTTTTGACAAAAGTTCAACAAGTTGTAACTAAGCTGGCATAGGGTATTGATTGTGCTTGAGAATTCTCGAAAAATTACTGTTCCTTCAGATTCTCATTTCTCGAGAAATTTAATTTAAAACATCTCGAGATTTTCGATTCTCGAGAACATTTCTTCAGGATCTCGAGAATTTTTTTCATCCGAAGCCATGCAATATTTTACATTTTTACATGTGAAAATTGAACTTCTGATATGGTATTATAGTCGGTCCACCAGCTAAAGTCTCTTGGCCTACTTAGAGCAAGTAGCCAATCACGAACGTCTCCCCTTCCATCGCCCCTCTCAACTTTCATGCGGGACAGCATATACCGGTGCGCGTTTCCAGCTCTTGCGGATTTTCGCCTTCAGCTGATATACTACGCAATTTCTAATGGCAACGCATCCCGGTGTGATCTCTTCGAGAGCAGGAGTGAGACTGGGTTCCTCCCCACTACCTTCCCAAACAAACCGTCTCCTATTGGCTGCTGCTAACTGGCGTAGGCCAAGAGTCTTTAGCTGGTGAAACGACTATAAAGGCACCGAAACTCTGATAATATCTGCCTTCTTTTGAAAAAACGTCTCACTGTTTCATCTATCCATCGGGTGAAATATATTTCTCTAAGAAATATAATCCTACTCTCTAAGCCAAGATGAAAAATAAAGAGCTATCAACAGAAGCGTAAACAGTAGCAGCTCTGAGAATTCACCGATATTTGATACGAATTTGTACGCCGGATACCGTCCATTGAATTTCTATTGTCATAGCAACCTCGTAAGTATGTGTTTATCGTTTCGGGCCTAACAAAGCAAACTATGTGTGTGTTAGAACGATTCGGAAATAACACCTTAGCCAGTTATCCGCCAACATTACACAGAAATGGTAGCAGTCAGTTTTGTCGTAAATATCTATATGTGCAGTATTGGAAAACCTGAGTCGATTCAGCCAATTCCCATAAGTATACCACTTCTTTGAAGTGAGGATTTTTATATTTTCCATTTTCAAGTCATGACTTGCAGAACAGATTCTCATGCTAATTACTTCCTCTCTTCAGTCCTGTTCTAGCGAATATTTATCTTTCTGTAGGGTATTGGAGTTACCTAAACCATTATAAGAACATATCAGGTATTTTATTAATAACAATAGGATTAGTTATCACCTCATTGTTGATGAATTTTATTATGTCATTATTATAGTACATATTTCTTTATGTCTTTTCCTTCCTATTTTTTTATACAACACTAATATTATTAGTATTGAATACAAATTTTTTGTAAGAACCGAAAAAGAATTTAATTCAGGATATAAAAGTATAATAACGTTTACTTTAGGATGTATTTAATTTCTATTCATTTTTTCTGCTATGAAAACATAGAATAAAATTCTTCGTAAGTAAAATAAGATTGGCTGCCCATTGTTATCCCAACTGTCCAATGGAAACTACTTTAAATGGAAAATGAAGTTCATTTCCGTACGATGTTAATTAAAGTTAATTTTAAAATATTTTAGAATCATAACCTCCCAAAACTACAAGGAAAAGATGTTTAATCAAAATTCTCACACGACGATGTTTCTTTTATTCTCGAGATTTTCGAATCCTCGAGAAACATATTGCGAAAAAGGAGAAATCTCGAATCTCGAGAACAGAAAAAAGTCGGTCTTTTTTTTGCGATAGCGGAGGGTAATGTCTAGCTCAGTACATAATTGTCTAATGGAATAATTTCAATGAATCAACAATGTCGGTTAAATGTTACCATACCGAAAATAATTAATAGATCGAGAATAGAATCTTCCTTGGCTGCTTTACTTAACGTATTGCACTCTCACTTGTTTCTTTTGATTATAGCTCTCTCTGTTAAACAGGATCATCTATAGGAGCACTTCCACATTATTAGCATCTCTGGCAGACATCTAACCAACGAGAACAAAAAAGAAACGACAATGGTGGTTAAGAGACGAAACCGGTAAAATTTAGAGACTAAACGTAAGTAGATTTATTCTGGTGATGGTTAGAGGCGATAAAAACATCATCACTGCGATTTAGAAAGATTATATGCGGGAGTTATAATACTTCGTCGACACATAAGTGGGGTGCTTTACTCCATAAAAGGTTTTCAAAATTAACCATCTACAAATTAATGAGCAAATAAATCAGTAATAAAATTTTTACTTAAGAAGGTCACTACGTATAAGCTTCTTTATTCTCCAATTTTTTTTACACTTTTTCAATGGTTTCACGTTACATTACGTCAATGGATTATTAGAGCCTTATATTTCAAAATTTCCTATCTCTTAAGAACGTTTAGAATTATTGAACAATTTCTATAAATAAAAAATACCTGCGTTCAAATACCCAAATGTTTTGACATGTCGTTCTTTCTTGACAGTTTAGGCCAGGCTTTGTTATAATATTCATTGGCATTGCTCATTTATAAAGAAGGATAATAAATTAAAATATTTTGCTTAAAGTTTATCGAAGCGGCGATGAGAATACAAGAAATGGAAATGATATTCACACTACTAAAATTGAGAATGATTTTCCTGTTCGTTTGCAATTATCATTGAGAATGAAAATTATTCGACGAGGAGGAAATGTTTTCGATCTCGCTCCAGCACGAAAACAGTAACACATTTTTGAATCGCGTTCCTCGATAAACGAGAGAGATGATTTGCAGCGCTGCGTTGCGAGATAAAGAAAATCGAAGTTAAATACCTCGCCTCTTGTCGAATGTATAGCTGGAATTATGAAGACGCCAGCTCGAAAACTCGAGATTTCAATCGAAATACTCTTCTCTCTATCTCTCTGCATAAACGCCGCTAAATTTATATCTAGACGATGCCAAGGAATGCGCAGTGAAGGTTCTTTTTCATCGCAGCAGAAACTTTCATCAGATCGTGGCGAAAAACGTTCCTACTTATGACATTCAATCCGCCTTCTCCCCTCTTTTGACTCTCGCTCTCTTCCTCCCTTTCTCCCGCTCAACCTCCCTCCATCTCCTTCTCTCAGTATATAACAACCTCAATAAAGGCATCCGAGGAAACGAGAGGCAGTTGCAAATCGTCCACTGGAAGGTGTATGACTCAATTGCTGAAGCCGTCGTAAAAAATCCCTCGCTTCGTAAGATACGGTCATCGCGTGGCACTAACAGGTCTTCGCGTGATGAAGCACTCCATTTATAAGTCACATTATTATGAAGCGGAAACCGGAATCATTCCTATGAGATTTTTATGGCACCGTGGACCATAAGAACGTGTGCACAGTCGAGTATTTCAGGAGGCCATTCATCGAGCCGTAGCAGTTACGGTTGACCACACACTGGCAGTAAATACTATAGGCGCCGCTCCCACATCCCATTTGGCTCTGGCTCACGGTACACAATAGCGGACAATATTTTCCAAATCCAAATGCTTTGGATGGACTGGAGATCCGTAAATTTCCGAACGATTCCCTATCATTTGTTGCATGAGAAATGGAGAGAGGTTTTCTTATTCCGTGCCTTGGAGAAACAGGTTGATGACTGGAGTTCATGCAATGGGCTAAGGCAGAGAAGTAGGTTTTTAAAAATTTTTTAATAAAAAAGTAATGCAGGTTTAAAACCGGTACACATTTTTTTCCGATAGTAAACAGCATATATAAAATATATACAAAAATACATTGGGAAATTTAAGATTTTACTCAAGAATATTTAGTTCACATGGATGACTTAGGTCAATAATTCTTAAAGTAGAAATTTTCACTAAAAACGAATATGGCTACATGAACTAAGACTATCAAATTACAAAATTTGAGTAAATTACATCACAGCTGTTATTAAAAGAAAACGAGTTAAAACATTTAGAACTGTATTGGCAGAATATTTATCCCGGTGGACGCAGCTGAATAACACTTGAACTTTTAGAATTTCCGAGGAAAATATTCCCTGGGCAAAGTAAGATTTAGTTATGAGTCCAAGTAATTAAATAGAAAATGCAATTCGTTGAAACGGATAACGCGCGAAAGCCGAAACAGCACCCTAAAACGAAATATATGACTCTCGGCTATAAATTGCTCCGCAATGATCCTCAATTCAGTCGTGTCGCGCGGAAAAACGCGGCCTACTTTCGCTCGTAAAAAGGTTGCTCGACCATGTCCCCTTAACTTAAAACATTGTATTGGTTACACATCGCGGCTGAAAACCTAACCCAAGGAGCGTGGCGGCTGAGCGCGGAATTAAGATGTCGCCTTCGAGACTCCCAAGAGATACGCAGGTTCCACCTTCTCTCCCACCTCCCCCTCACACCACACTCTTAAAAGAAATGCGAAGTGTTGGGTTGGTGTATAAAGGAAACTCCCGAGGAGGTATACATAGCCCCCCCTACCATTCTATCCAAGGCCCACCTCAACGCCCTCACAAAATGTCTACTTCCCCCCTCCCCCCCACCCAACACCCTCTTGTCTCCTTCTGCTCCTACCCTTGGATCCTTCCATATTTCCTCTTGGTACGCACCGCAGGGGGGTGGGGGGAGGGGGGAAGGAGAGGTAGGGAGGAAAGGGGAGGGGGAATTTTCACTCCCACATTGCATAAGACCAAAAAAACCACTCCACAAAACCTTACCTCTCTTATTGTGTACTCCCCGACAAGGAGTTATGCAAGGTCCCGAGTGTGCCTACGCTCGTTTCCACGACAACCCCTCGACCCGTAGTGTGGGTAAGGGAGAGCGTTGGGGCCCACTGGGTCTACATCGTAGCTCTCCTCTTTCTCTCCATCTCCCACCCCTCCACTCTTATACTATCTCATCCAGGACTCTTTCCTTGCTATCTTCATACCTTTACCCCTTCGTTCGATTTGACCCCACCATCTCTATCTAAACCATAACACACGCTCACCGTCCCATCCTTTACTTCTGCCGAGAAATATACTCATTTATTTCTCCGTCGAGATTCAGATCTGCCTCAGTTTCTCAATTTCTAAATCTAATTCTATAAAAGATTTGTATGCGGTGCTGGTCTTTCGTTTACGATCGATAACTTTCAAATTATTTTTTATGACAAATAATTCGTTAACTTAACTACAATACTGGCGTATGCCAGTAATAATTTTTGTTTTTTGATCAATTAAGTTAACTCAGAATTGAAACACATAAAAAATTACTCTGACAATTTTATGGATATAGAAAAAGTCTCAAAAATACTGATCCTTTTTACTGCTACTAAAACAAAGACTACTACCACTCTTAGTGCTTTCAACCTGACCATGAAAGCAATCCAAAACGTTTTATTCAGTTTTTAGAATAATGTTACGACAACGTTTCCTGTCTGTCCGTGCATTGCTATTTTCTAATCCAGTATACACTAAACAAGTAACTTGTTTACGTTAAAGATTCTACGGCTTTTGAAGGAGAACTATAGCTTTCTTTTTATGAAACTGGGTAATAGTAAAAAAAATGCTCAACAATAAGTAGCAGTAACTCTTCCACGTCGCCAGCTGTCCAATGCTATGCGTCTCCCGTTTACGGAGGAAGGAATAAAGACTTCTCTTTCGCATATGAGTCCATTTACGGAGACGGTTTTCTTCGCAGGTTCCTTAGCCACGAGGTCGGGGATGGATGGCATTCTTGAAAAATTGCACTGCGAGAAGACACGGGCAAAGCGTGACAATGGGTAACGTCATGGATGTATATGTGTGTTTGTGTGTGTGAAAGGAAAAGAGGTAAAAAAGTGACCATAACTTGGTTCGGGACGATTTATCGCTTCGAAATTAATCATTTTGTATTGTATTGCAGTAGTCTTGCCTTTTTTTGCCACTAGTAGAAGAGTGGATACGTAGAGTCTTCCCGTCCAATTACTCATTTTATCTCCCTCTTGTTGTTTTATTTAGCCTAACAGCACCATTATTTTGGTGACTAAAATTTTTAAGTCCGGTCATAATGAATCTTCTCGTAACATTTTTTTATTTTTACCGAGATAGCGAAAAAATATAAAATTCACTTGTGATATCCTAATCGAGCTGTGCTTATGTCTCCGAATTTATGTCGCAGACCCGAAATGTGCGTTCCGATTCTTTTAATTCCTGTGTCACGAGCTTTCTACGACAGCCCGATAGCACATTCATTTCGTGAGAATGAATGACTTTAGTAAAGAAGATTCCCTCTTTGCTACTGACACATTCAAGCACAAGCACAAATAGCAATATATGCAAGTAAAATCATTGATGGCAATCCTTTTTAATACAAGGCATATAAAAATGTTAATCCCAATGTCGGAATAATATAAATTTAAAAATTATTTCAATATCGATCCAAAATGACATGTAAATATGAATTATTATAATGTAGATAGGCGGAATATATATTACACGCATTTAATGAACGTGTAAAACGAATTTATTTTCTTTATGTCCCCTCCTCTCCGATGTAAAAATTATAAAGAAAATATAAACAATAATAAAGATAACGATATAGGAAATCAATTTTCATTTTATTCTATTCCAGCATACTCTATAAATAGCTTTTGTAACCAAATTAGTTTATGTAAAGCCAGAAAATGCACACAGAGTAAGATTTGCTGTTTTTTTAACCTACAGAACAAATTTAGATTTAAAAAGTCTATTTACTGACATGGAAAAGAAAATCTCCAGAAAAATTAATCTCAATGAATCTTAATGTTTCGGACGAGCAACTTGGAAAATTCTAAATAGAATGTATCTTTCCCGCTCTGCTCTTTTTCTTCCGATTACTGTACACCTATTTTCATTGCAATCATTACCTCAATAACACATTCACCCTTCTCTCAAATTACCGTTGACCAGAATGGGTTAATTTTTACTGTGTTTAGCCCCAAATATTTCTTATCTCTGCGTCATTTACACATAAATTTACATTTGCACGATTTCCTGTAATCCACAATATTTTGAGAATGATAATCGCTAATCTATTTTTTTCTTATGTTGTCCATCGAAAAGGAACTTTTAGACTATCTGTCGGAACGTAATTCCTTTTATTTATCTTTCATAGTTTGCCTCAAATTTTAATCTGGAACTCTAATTAGGTAACGAAGACCTTCCGTCTTTTTTTCTGAGTTCATTAATTTCCCTCGTTATTTACAAACCATATTTCCTCCAGATACTTTCCCTTCTTCTTACCAGCATTATCTCTAACCCGTCGCCTGTTCTCCTTCATTCCCTCCTTTTTCTTCCCCGAGGTCCTGCCTTTCTGTCTACTTCCCTTCGTCTTCGTCTCAAATCCCAGTTCCCCATCCCCCAATGGGAAAGGGTCTCCCATCCCTTGAGCCCACGCCCTGTCTCTGAAGTCACATTTTCGAACGGCGGGGGGTGGAGAAATGAGGGAGCAGGTTTTGTTGAGACCGACAGGAGAGAGGGAGGAGGGAGTGGAGAGAGGGAGGAGGGAGTGGAGAGAGGGGGGGGGGGATGCGTGGGAAGGGCGAAAGGGAGACGAAGGTGGAGAGAAGAACGTGAGAATGGAGCGTGGGATGAAAAGATGGGAAGAGGAAAGAGGGAGTGATAGAAATAAATGAAAATGCGGGTTTCTTGAATAGTAGGACAACAATCCACCTACAAAAACGATCGAATTCGGGAAATGGCTGTGAAATATGTCTATTAAAAATTAAACCGTTTAATTATGCGTCGAGTGATGCATGAACAAATTTTAAACTATTAAATTGAAAAATAACGGAAATTTTGTGGCTCAGATGACTGACAATTTCTTAAACACCAAAGGTAAGACGACAGTGTTAGGAGTAATGAAGAGAATTCAATAGAAATAGTTTTAATAAGATTAATATTGAAGTAATTACAGAACTTACTATTAATCATCGTATTGAAAATTAAGAGGCCAATCAATTACACATAATGTAGTAGCAAAAGGGTGTAGTTATTATAAATGTATTTATATATTACTATACAAAACGACATTAGCAATAAGAAAGTGGATGAAATTGAGCTAAAGAAACAGATGTGAAATTGTTGCATGAAGAACGAAAATACCAATATGAACTATTTCACGTAACGCAAGCGACATTTTAAGTGAAATATAACTATGGTGATGAACTATTACGAAAACTTGTGTGCAGAGATAAATGTGGCATAAATTTTCAAATAATCCGATATTCTAAAACTCTTTGGCATTCATGTATTTATTAACGTGTAAGAGATAAATCTAACCTTAAAATACGAAACATATTTCTCATAAAAATGGCTAAATAAAACAAAAGGTCCCAAGCAAACATTGCTATTTATTCTTACTTGAATATATAAATACTAATTATAATATAGATATTCAAAAACATTTTTTGAGATGTTTACAAATGCAATTTAATTTGTACACCGTTATTTCATTGAAAAATCAATATATTAGAAATATTTGTAATTAAAAAAGAATCGCTATATAGTTTGCGATTAATACGGAAAAATCGATTTAATTTAATTTATCAGATTTAGACGTTGCAGTTAAGAAAATCATAATAAAAAATCGTATAAATTTACTGTTTTTCATAAATATAATAACCCCATTCTTTAATTTAATGTCAATTTTATTTAGATGATAATTTTCATTTATCTCCCAGCAATACCTAGAAAACGATTGAGAATCTTAGTTTTCCATAACCAACTCTGAGCAATAACCGACATAACCAGCATGATATTTCAGAGCGATTGGAGATAAATATTATCCTACTTGATACTTAAAGATATCTCGAGAGGTAGAACAAGGATCGAAATCTTTTTCCCCTTGGTGTTGACACGCTGTTGAAAACCAAGTAGCCATTGCTTTTGGGGACAAAAATGTCCCCAGAAAAAAAGGGACTGGATGGAGATTTAATCTTGACCTCGTTTGAGATTTTGGATTTCCTTCTCCTGACCAAAAATAACGTCAAGGCGCTCGTAGCGTTTCTCGGGGCCCTGCTGGCTATTCACCCTTAAGGGCAGACGGTGTTTCTCGGAGTGGTGACAGAGGGTGGAACGGGGTGGAGGTTTGCGAGGCAGAGGGGCGGGGAGGATCTGTGAGGTCCCCTGGGGGTAACTTTTTGGAGGGGGAAGAAAAGGTATATTTTGGTGGACAACGCCGGCTATAATGCTGCCAGGGCTTGACAATACCGTGAAAGGAGTGGGCTGCGACAAAGGTGTTTGTTCAGTATGGTTGATAGAGAGGAGATGGTTACTCCATAGTACATATATTATAAGCGATACGTGTCTAGAATAACCAACCTAGTGTAATCTCATCTTAGCAGAAATTTCACAATTAATATGCCTTAAACGTATGGATCACATCGTCCATTTATGCTAGAAATCTGCAGAAGATTGGTAATTAATGAAAGAATGGACAATTTTAGTCAATAATTATTTTCGACAATTATAAATTCATATTAAAACGAATAAAAATTAAGGAAATTGCGATTGGATTACACCGTAATAGTAGTTGGTGTAATGTTTATAGATAATAAAATCTCAAATTCTCAATAATATTCGCGAATACATAAGTTTTTGGCAAAGCTTTAGTTATCACCTCGCCATGCAGTTACTTTGTAGATGCATTAGATTATCATAAAATCATTACAGCCCCCGCAAGCAGACTCAACTGAAATAAGCTTCGTGCAACCCACCCTTTTAATGCTAAGGCACCAGAAGTTTTCTACAAGATCCCCAAGTTTATCCACAAAGGGCAAGGAGAGATTTTTAAAAAATTTCCAGGTGAGTCTATGGATTTCGCAGAGGGGGGCCCAGTCTTAAGAGGAGTGGCGGTGGCCGGACGGGTGGCGACCTTAAACCAATAATGGTGTTACCCCATTCTTGGATCACCCGGTGAGAAGTTAGTTTTAAGAATACGGTCGGAAGTGAGGTGGAGAGAACGGAGGATGGGGTAAGAGAGAGGAAGACCGCCCGTCGGTGTGGGAGGTGACGTTCTTGGATTTTTATTGGTGGCAGGTGTAGGGAGATATACGTGGGAGTGCGTACAAAAAAAAACAGATGAGGAAATGCACTATTTTGAGAGAAAAATACGCCCTGCGAAAGGACCTCAAGTAAAGGAGGAGTTGGGGCGAATTGAGTGATTTAGAGTGCAATGACGCCCCATGAATGATAATTGAAATTCTAGTGTCCTACTCATGCTAAAGTTAGAAAATAATTATTACTGCTTAAAAAAACCCTAACTACAAAATAATAGCGAAGTGCTAGTAAAATATGTCACGTTCGGAATTAATTAATATAATGTAATTATTTTCCAATTTAGCTATTAATAGTCAAAATACGCTGTTTCATTTTGATAAAGAAATTGGAGAAATTTTTATAATTTAAATATTATATTTATAATTTCTGAAAGGCTATCTTTGAAATGTTATTTTTGTGTGGCATTTATTATACGCACATCAATAATTAAAAGTTAATGCGCATTAAAGAATGATGGCATATTACAATTATTCATAGTAAACTATTAAAAATCTCAGATTGTTCTCGGTGATTTAGTTTTGCGCGTCATTAAAAGCGCTGCATTGTAATTGATTGCTTAGTGTGACTGCTTTTTATAAATATCCAGTTTTTCTACATTCCTACGTCGAGCTACCCCCGCCAAGCCATTGGGACGCTTTTTCATTCCGTTTAAAGCTATGATAAATGAAAGCAGATAGCATCACTGTAATATTTTAATGATTAGCCAAACATTTCGCGTAAGCGTGAGGTATGCATGCATATTGTATATTTGACATAACGTATGATTTCATTATGAAATGATAATTTTTTCATGGATATACATTTTGTAAAAATATTCATTACTCATGATATACGTTTCATTGCCATAAATATATAGCATAATTTTATTCGGTGGCATTGGATTCTTTCATTTAAATTGCTAACCAGTCTAACGTGCATTTATCCAAAGCTTGAGTTGTTCCATTATATTTGAGAATTACCCTCACAGGACTTAGGCTATGCAATAGCATACCGATGAAATATGTCATTTTCATATGATAACACTAACATAAAATAAATCCTTTTAACCACTGAGGCTATTTTAAAATTAGTTTGTGATTTCCAGGTACGTAAATAATCAGACTTTAAAAAGTTATTAACAAATCAATCCTTATCTTCTCAAGAAAAAAATCATAGAAAAATATTCGGGAAATCGATCGCAAATGGTGTACGCGCATGTGCTGATAATGAAAATATTAACTTTCCAAAGGCTTTGAAATAGTAGGCATGAATAAAAATAAATGCCAGATATCGAAAATCGGGAGAAAGAGAGGCGGGGTTTGGAAAAAGATCTTTCTTGGCATTTGCGCAGGCAAAGCGGAGGAGCAAGGACAGAAATGGAAGGGTTAACGTACTGAGAGGAAAAGAGGAGAAGGAAAAGGTATGCAAGCGCTTCGGTTACCGAAGGAAAGGGTGGTGAGGAGCTATTCAGAGGACAGCCGCATAGCAGCGAACTCTCTTTAACGATGGCAGGAAGAGATTAGACTGGCATACTCCTGTGATTGATATATAAGAAGTTCGCGGTGAAGTTGAAAAGACTAGCAGTATAAAAAATGCCTCGAATGTCGATCTCAAGTTTACGCCCCTCGAGGAGAAATTAATAAATAAATTAAGCGGCTAAGATACGTTTAACACCATAACCTAGCGTTTAGAGATGAGCAATTAACGTGACTAAAGTACTATTTTGCTTCATTATATTCCTATATTTTGAGGAATTATAATGGGCGATGAAAAATGCCCTTACAGTATAATAAGTAATTAACTTTTGGTTGATAAAAATCACAGCAGGTTTCACGTCTTACAATTAGTCTTGCTAAACGCCGTTGAGTTTAGTAAACCGCTCGAATCCGACAAAATATTGTAATGGGCTTTATCTTTCATATTTCGAAAGGATGTCTATCCATTTCCATAAATTGGTTTTGATCTCTTCATTAATAGTTTTTAGAAATAAATCGCTCACTGATACTGTCTTTATAGCAGATTTTAAATGAAATGGAAACATGCAAAGTAGTGGATAATTTAATTTGTAGAAACATTAAGCAATTATTCCAATCTTTCAATTATTCCGATACTACAAGCAAGCTGGCTGGTCTAAGGTGTTTATAGCATAATACGGCAGATTTAAATATATCTATCAAAATAATTATTTTGCCTAAGCACGGCACAATGAAAGCAGATTTGTAAGTAGTACAAAAGCCTAATTTAATGAAGTCCATATAGGTAATAATCTCCTTTAGCGTAGTCCAGGGTTCCGCAACCTGGTGCTCGCAACCTTACCGTGACTTTCTAAGACGCTTAAACTCTCCTTTCATAGCAATAGTAATTTAATTTTCTCGCTCGTTTTCTTTCTTAACATTTTAAATAACTTTGACGTTGGTTAGATTTTACATATGATCATACCTACTTTTACAAAAGCATAGTCGTTCCCGCTGGATTTTCTGGAAAGTAACTTGGTTCTCGTCACATTGAAACGGTTGAGAACCCCTGACATATGCGAACTCGTCACGAGAGAAAATGAACTCCCCTTAAAACCTTCATAAGGTATGCTACACTTCAAGAAATTAATTTTTTTGTTGATCGCCCTTGTTCAATTTGAATTCATGAATGCGCCATTATCCTTGACCATTAGCCAACACCAAAGAGGGTTTTAAGTTCTCACGAGAGAGAGAGAGAGCATCGTGCACAGGTATTAAAAAATTGCAGCTTCGGGAGTGAGAGAGAGAGATGGTGCGCATGCTTGGCATTTAGCATCGCGTGGAATGCGATAGGAAGGAGTTCGTTACAGAAGCAAAAGGTAGCGAAGATAACAAAGGGGCCGCTGCGAGCGAAATATAATTGCGGAATTGTTTCCCAGATTATGATTTTTTGCCGCGATGTGTGTGTGCGCGCGCGAGATCTAAACAACGGCCACTTACGCCGTCCCCCTGGTCATGACAAATTGCGAAAGCACATGCTCTTCGCTCCGTGGGACAGAAACAAAAGCACGAACTCGTTTGGGAATTCATTCGGATTGTTCTTCGCAAAAACGAAAGAAATTACGGACTCGGAATACGAATTGGTGAAATCTGCATACGAGTGAAGAAAGAACGGAGGTGAGGGGGCTGGAGATGGGGAAATCAGTAAAGCGACATCTCGCTTCCGTCTCTATTTTTTTGCTCCGGTGCGATAGGGGACGCCACTTCGAGCTTAATTTGAGTTAGGACGCGTATTGCTGGCTAGTAGGAAGGTAGAAGTTTATCTGTCTCGGCACGAACGGAGTCTGCCGAAGGCAACGAATGTGTGAGGACGGTCATCTTGCCGACCTTGCCCTACCAACGCCATCTAGCGGAGTCGTTTCAAAACTACTTAAGAATGATCTACAACGGTTCCGAAACCATTTTCAAAGTTATTGCGGCGTAAATAACGTAACGCATTGGATCGGTTTTCGTAAGACTGTTAAATGGCTATGATTATTTCAGAGATGGTTAAAATTCAGCCTAACCCTTGTAAACTGAACTTCTTTGATGCGAATTTTACGATGCGATTGTTCTTCTATTAATTCCTAAATGTAGCGTTCGAATTATTTTTGTCTTAAGTTTCATGTTAATGAGGTTCTAATGAATATCCTATTGAACGCCAACGTATAAAAACGATTAGTTCATGCATTAATTAATAAAAATTTAACATAAATCGTTAATAAAATCATATATACAGTTTTTAACTGGATTCTCATTTTTAATCTTAGTTGAACTTCTAAGTTCAATCCATATATTGATTCTAGGCATGATAAATGATGTTCACTTGCAATATCACTGGATTAAGGAAATATCCCTGAAAAAGGGTGAAATTCATCAGGATCGAAATTGAAATATTATCCGCAGCTATTATTTTCATTAAAATTCGAAGCATTTTCCTATACACAGAGTAGCTTACATCTTCAACAAGTGATATTACTACAAAATATATCAACTACTCGGTTTCCAAAACGTGTCTCAATACAACTATATTTTAACATTTATTCTTGTGTTACAAAAAGTTTCCCTGACTTTAAATTTCTCGGAAAGCTGACGTAAGTATCACTAACAAAATGTTCAGAGCACTACGGTGATATCAAGATACGTGTCCCTCCGAACAAAAGCCCAAACACCCGCTATGGTAGTTAAAGGCGGGTGGACAAGGAGGATAGACCTCTTCAGAGAGGCCTTTTAACATTCAACACTGGAAGGTAGCCAGACCAGTGCCCCATTCTTTTGTTGATTGTCATTAGCGCTATCTCTAACGAATCGGCGACGGCCGTTGGCGCTGTCACCTCCAGAAGGAACGCCATCGCGCCTCCCCACAGCGATCTCGGAAGCGAGAGGACGCGGTATTAGACACGCGTATCCGAGAGAAATCGAAAAATAAAGAGCTTATGAAGGGGGTGTGAATCACCCTTCAAAAACGTCCTTTTATTCCGTTGGTTATGTGAGCATTAAGGAGCTGTTTAACATATCACGAGAGATAGCTCCTTTCTCTGTCTCCCTCTCTCTCTCTCCATAAGCTTACTCGGGGGTTGTCGGCTGAGATGGCCCTTCCGACCCCTCTCCGTCCATCAACTCTTCCTTAAACCTCACGGCGCCCTTCTTTTCATTTGTTATGAAGACGTTATTCCCTCCCGACACCGAGTCCTCCTTAAGTGTCCCGGGAGAGATGGGGATCTCATGAAAACTTTTATTTACTCAGTCCATTAGCAATTACAAGATCGCTTGTCGCGTACAAAAGTTGTGACGCGTTTTGTGAGAAAAACGACAACGATGATGACTGACCGGTCGACCGAATGAGCTCTTAAATTATTCGATTGTTATAATGATAAAACGCTAACTAATTCAACCGTCAATGTGTATGTGTAGTGTAATTAATACTGCGTTCGACAGGAGATGGTACGATTGATGTATTTAAGAATGGAAACGAAAGCAAAATTAATGTGGGTTTGATTCCTGAAAGGTATTAAATGATTCTCTTAAGATACAACCGTGTTTTTTTATAGTTTAAGGTTCGCGTATTCGGCTTGCATATTTTTTATAAGAATTTTTGTTATACTTTTCTTTGTGCTTTGACGTTTTCTTAAAAATAATGAAATGGAATAAATTTGAATGATAAGTATCTTGTAAAAATCTGTAATTGTATTTTAGCAAAAATATTCGCATTTAAATGAGTAAAAACTAGAAAAAATAGAAATAAAAACCAAATGACGAGTCAATGCATTAGGTTCATAGAGGGTACATTTTCTTCCTAGATGAATGGAGAGCTCTAACACTTTTAGCTCCGGACTGAATATCTAGTAAGACTTATCCAATACTTTTTGCCATCGTTAAATTTAAAAAAAAACACAATAGCGGATGATAAGAAGGGGGGAAAACTCCTTCTTTCCGAGCTATTTCCCTCAGAATTCCTTCTTCGGTCGGTCGGTATTTTGTTTCATAATCATTCCACCGCAGCAATTCCACGCCTGCTATCGCGTGTAACACACTGAACCGACCTTTTCCTTTCGCGTATAATCTCGCCAGTTTCTTCCCGTTTCTCTCCCCTTTATTTTCTTTTTTTTACCCATCTCAACCCTTTCCCTCTCCCTGCCCCCTTTCTTCGTTCCTGCTTCCATTCCCTCACCCCCTCACTCCTCCCGCGTTCCGTCCAATCCCTCCTTATCTCGCGACAGGTAGCAATTGACCGTCCACTGAGATGCCAGACACCTGTGCCTTCCCCCTTCCACTGCCGCCTCCACCGCCGCCTCCTCCGTCTTCCCAATAGGCATTCCCCTTTTATTCTCTCACACCACATATATATATAGCAGTAGGATGGGATAAATGGGAGGAAGTGAAAAAAGGGGAACAACGGCGGCAAAAAAAAGTTCCGATTGTTTGTCCGAAACGAACTTAGAGATTGAAAGAGAGAGTGGTGGGTGTGCCCTTCTTTCGCCTGATCTCGCCATCACCGATCGGAATCGCATGGCTCCCATTTAAAACAATCGATACGTCTTTCCCTACCCATCCAACTCTTAGTCCACGTATTCATTTCGCCTGGCGATGGGAATGACGGCGATGGTTCCAGGTGACGGATTTATTCCTCGCCAGGCAATTATTTTCTACTAGCTAGTAAAGTTGTCAGACTAACATTTTTATTAGGTTCTTAGTATTTTGTTTCTTCAAAATGCTGATGAAAAGATGAAAAGAACAACCCACTTCCTTTCACATTTACTTATAAAAATGATCTCATTAGCATTATTGTCTAGATCTAAGCCCATTTATATTCTTACACACGAAAAATAAGTGGAATGAATTTAGTGTTAGTCTTCATGATGTGAAGGGGAAAGAAAATCTTCAACAGCGCTAAATCTTAAGTGAGATACAACGTCACATGTGAGTCAGCTAAGGTTAATTTTAATTTCTTCTAATCAATTATAATAATTTTAGCTAATTTTCTTTAGCTTAAGAAAAACCAACTGATATCTACGAATATAACATATAAATACTTTGGCAATTGCTATGGAAATAAAAATATTCTTCAACTGAAATTTTAAACGTATTAAACGTTCTTATTCCAGCATTATACCTTTAACGAAGCAGATTACAGAATGACACTTCAGTATATCCTAGAAATATATCTGACAAAAAATTTCTAAAACATACTATAATCTTTATAAGTCATGTCCCATCTGAGAGGCCAAGTTTATTTATCATCAGTGAATTAAATTAGATGTCTATTTGTATGCTTAAAACACATAAAAAAAGCGCAGGCCGAATATCTTCTTCTCGCGTCCGTTAATGTTGTCAGTCCAAAAAGTAATGGTTGCATTTTGCATGAATCTGAAAGTAGGCGCTGAAGCCCTTCCCCTCGTATTCTTCTTCCTTCCCTCTCACTCTACCCCTAATCGACGTGAATTACAAATATATTGTTGTTTAAATTTCTTTCGTGCATTATCTACCCTCCATTTTAACTGAGAGGGACTTCCAATATAGGATACATTTAGGGCTGCCACGTTTTCAGGATTCCAAAGCCGGAGATATGAGAAAAAAATTATACAGTATTAAGTATTTACATGAAAAAAATGCTCATGCGACAATGTATGGTTCTTCAATGATGTTACAACACTAGTACTAGTTGGTACCCAACTCAACCACCAATTGTAAGGTTTGTCCAGAAAGCATCTTTGAAGGAGATTGTTGCTCGGCTTGCAGCCTCAGATGGCATTTCAATTCGGGCAATTACAAGGAGCACTTTTATAAGGGAATCCGTTTCTGCTAGGGGATACAATTTGCCAAATCATGAAGGCGATGTAATGCTACTAGATTACAAATATCATGACATAATAAAAGGTCAAATTATTGAAAAAATTAAGGAATTGATAAAAGAAAATATTAAATTCAGCTTAACATTAGATGAGTGAACAAGCATTAAGAACAGGTGATACATCAACATTAATTTGCACTATTCTTTCAAAGAATACCATGCCTAGGGTTGGTATGTATTAAGGGTAGTTTCCGACGTGAAGTTGTAGTCCAAGTAGTTGAAAAAAAATAATGGAATTCGGTATAGAATTGTCAAGTAATATAGTTGGCATAACAATCGATGGCACAGCAGTTATGCTAAAATTTGGGAAATGTCAGGGGTAATTCATCAATTATGTTACAATCATGGAATACACCTTGTAGTAACTAAAGTTTTACATGAAATTGAAAGGACTGACAAAAGTAAATGTTGCATCGGGAGGAAATGCAAGACGAAAAGGAGGAAATGTCTGATGATGGAGCGAGTTCGTTTTTAGGCGCGTTTCGCTTACAGCGTGAGCGCCTATTATCGTCGGTCGGTACGTCCGTCCGTCCGCATGTTCGTTCTCGGCTTCTACTGAACAGATTTTCATGAAATTTTATATTAAGGACCTAAAATAAAATATAATAAGAAAATCGCAAAAATGAATCAGGTACGCCAATCAAGGATACCACTTACTGGTGACAAAAAATTAAATTTTCGTCATATCTCGTAAAGTATTGCTCATATCAAAATATTTTTCAAATAAAAGTTGCGGAACTGGTGAAGAGGAGTATTTCCTTTCCTATATATTTTTATCGTAGAAGTAGCCGTTATCGAGAAAATCAAACAAAAACGTCTTAAATCGAGTTGAACTTAGAAAATTTCTTGCATGGTTACTTCTTCATTGTTGCTAACATAAACAATCCCACAAACAAACGTTTAATTTCCTTACGTGTGCATGCAATATTTTTAAATAGGAAGAAAATGGTTTATTTATGTCGAAGAAAAGAACTTTAAAACGCTATTTCCCTTACGTACAGGTATATAATTTCTTTCTAATACTCCATTGCATTTGTGATACGTTGTACACTTTCCTAACTTGTTTAGTTTTAGTCTTAATTGTATGTATTTAAAATGTTACATATTTTTTCAACGTACGTCATATATGTCATTCATAAATGTTGGCATTAAATTTCTTAACAGGATTAAATTAAAATTGATATGTGCATATTGCAAAGTATTTTTGTTTTAAACTGTAATTAATGTATTTTGTAAAAATGTTTTTAAAAGTCTACGATTTTTTATGTACTGGTTATTATATTTAGAATCTCTACCAGTCTCTTGTTTTCTATGCTGTGCAGATAATATCGGGTAATCTTTTTCACTAATATGCTCTATTGATTGTTCTCATCAACAATATTCTTAAACTGAGTTCGTAAATTTATAAGGGTTATGTATCTTGCCTCTTATTGAGTTTTTATGTTTAATACCCTATACTTGTTTCACATGTCATTGTGATTCAATAAAGACGTATGTATTTACGTTTATCAATAAAAAATATAATGTTTAAATGAAAAATGGCGTATTAAATATTAAAAATGCTAAATCATTGCTATTCCCGGGATATTTGAAAATCTAATTCCCGTTTCCCGGGAAAAAAATTATCGCTGGTAACCAAAACTCTACCAATACCACAACATAATGAAAAACTATCGAGGATTCTATTATACAAATGTCGTAATTAAAACCATAAAAGAAATGGAGGCGAGCTAACGATTTTATTAGGTTACGTAGACTATATTGTGGACGACCGCGAAGATCAGTCTTAATCCTCCGTTTCGATTCCTTAAAAAGAAATTCATTCGTCCATCCTCTCCTTCCTCCGTTTTCCCTCATTCCAACTCCTTTTTTTATTCATTTCTAAATGAGAAGACACCTGGGACCTTGGCCTCGCTATAAATAAGCCACCCATCGCAAATCGAGGTGACCACTAAAGGAACTTGGGGAAGGAGGAAGAGGAGGAAACAGGAAGGCAGGTAAATTGGCAGTGTGTGAGAGAGAGAGAGAGAGATGGGGAGAGGATATGTGGAAGGGAAAGAAAGAGGGAGATAAGTGCCTCCTCTTATTGGCCTCCGGGTACCACGTGGTGTTGGCTAAGGGGTTGCATCGGAGGCAGTCTGAGCGAGAGTTGCCTTTTACCGCGGCTGGAAGAGGGAGAGCGTCGAGCACTACGGCTTCGGAAGCGAGCGACCCAGGCGATCGCTCGGTCCTGATGTGCCAAATTTAGAGAGAGGGGATGAAGGAGGGTATTGGTTGGAGGAAAGGAAAGAGTAATGAGGAAGTGGAGTTTCGAAAGATGGGGAGGATATAAAAAGAAAGGTCTCTCGTGCAAGATAAATGCTTCTCCGAGGATATAAATTTCCGCGCCGTAGGTTTTTAACTGGCCAAGTCGCCGGTCTTAAAAACTTTAGGTAATGGTGGCGCAAGGATTACAGCTGACAGAATTCGTTATATGGTCAAAAGATTGAGTTCTACTAGAATATATACTGGCAGCCAGTTCGTAAGTAGCAAAGTCTTCGAAATTTATTAAAGACTTTAATAAAGGACAATCGCATCATTAAAAACTGCGGTAAACTTTTTCCCTATTGTTGCCTTTCATTGCTTCTGTCGCACAGGATCGTTTTTATAGATATATATGTGAAAAAGCACCTTTTCAAGAAAAACATTAACTGGAAGTATCAATGTATTGGAATATCAGGCCATCTAGGAATTAACGATTCCAAAATGACACAAATCATAACAATATAGTTTAAATCTACATTACCTGGATAGAGATTATTTTAGTTAATTTTAAAATAATATATATGATAAATAATTCTGCAGTTCTCTTAAATATGAAGATATCATTGAGTGCGCCAAGAGATTAAACAAAATTATTCAAAACATTTTAATGTCATCTGAATGTTTTGATTGAAATCATTTTAAAGAATAATCCCAAGATATGCCGTCATAAGTGAAACTGTTCAACAATTTATAAGGTATAACTTATCATTGACAAGTCATATCTCCTACGTAATAACATAGAAAAGATTTTCATTGCAATAATATTTTTAGGGATTCGATTCCTAAAACAGGTGTTGTAATAGCCTTTGGCGAAGCATGTAATTCGTTCCTGCCTACTTTTGTTGAAACCCATGTTTTCTTCAATTATACGGATACGAAAGAGATGAGAGAATCTTTGGCCGTGCATGGAGCGAACGGCTTAGCCACGACCAATCTGATAACGAGGGTAAAGATTCTCCCAATTGTCTCTCCGCTTGTTTTGTGAAAAAGCAACTTCGACATTCAGCTCCAATCAGATCGGAAGAACATGGATGTTTCAAAAACGTAAGTAAGGAGATGTAGGAGAAACGACGCACAAATAATAAAGTGACAAAGGTAACACTCCGCAACGGAGGCTGTGACTGGTTGAAAAAATAGATTATCGCCGAATCAAAAAGAATTTACTCAAACAGTGCAAAACAAAATCTAATGAGTAATCATAAATAATTCAGGCGATGTTTTGCAGGCGTTATGAATTGTATCATGTGAACAACAGACAGCAGAGTCAAGCGGTCGTCGTCAGGGGGATACAGATGAAGAGTGTCTCGTAGTATTTGATTCATAAACTTTGAGTCATCTTGAAAGAGGTCGTGGCATTAGATATTGATAAATTGAAGTCATAAACACATAATATTATGTTTAGGTACGACAGCGAATATGAATGCAAGTATACCATTTCAACACAAAGTCACAACGCGATGAGCATGGTGAAATCATCATAAACCCAATAGAAGTAGCTTGACAACGATTCAAAACCAGAAGACCCGAGAAGAATAGAAAGGAATTTCGAAATATCGGCGGCGAATGAGAAATCGAGATTAATACGAGCAAACGAGAATGGGTAGTAGATAGGACGGAGCGGTGAGGCGAGGGTGCAGGCGTGGGCGGATGGCGAATCGGAGATTTTTTCAAAGGCTGTTTTTTTCCGGGAAGTTTTGGGTGGGGATAGAGTTTGGCAAAAGGGTGATCTGAACGAGAGAGGGAGATCGGCCGTAAAAGGACGAATTTTTCGTGGAATCGGATATGGAAGGATTGTGGAGGAAGAAGAGGGATGGAGTGGGAGAGGAAAGGGGGTAGCTGGGAAGGATAGGGAGGGAGAGGGGGAGGACGCGGAAGGGAGGCGAAAGAGAGATGGGAACGGTCGTCGGTTCACTGATAGGCAACGCCCTTTATCTCAGAGGGACCTCCATAATTTTTCGGGGGTCCAAACATCGCAGAAGGGAATAAAAAAGAAAAACAGGGATCGCGAGCGAAAAATAGAAAAAATCTCAGTTTGGGTCAGGAACCAAAAAAATGTGTCGGAAAAAATAGTGAAAAATAAAAGCGAAACTCCCAGGTGAACAAGGATAAATCTTGGGCGAATTACGTCTCGCCAGGACCATTTCTCTCGCACGAGGACTATCTTCCCTCTTTTCCTTCACCCCGTCTCTCTCTCTCTCTCTCCCTCACACTGCGTTGGAGGGTAATTTTGCATTCCGTCTCCCGAAAATCCCTTTATCTTCCACCTATTCTCTCTTTTTTCTCCCATTCCTCTCATTCTTTACTCGATCAGGATGGCATCAGTGGCATCCCGCATAAGCACTAGCATAACCTTCACTACGGAAGCATAGCTAACAAGCAAGATTAGAAGAGACCCATATATGGCCCTCGCACGATAAGAAAAATTTCATCGACAACGACGAGCAATAGCAAAGGCATATTATGTATGTATATTTCGGTGCATTACTATTTCGTAAGAGAATTTTTGCGTGATTCCTGTATGGATTCCGCAGTATTAAAATTTTATTATTAGCTTGATTTCTCTGAAACATTACCTCCGAAGGATCAATAGAGATATTTCCGAAAGTTATTAAAATGGATTTATATGCTGCTATAACTTGGAAAAAAGATTATGATTTACTATTAAAAAGTAGACTAAGTTAACAATCATATTAATAGCAAATAAAATTATTCCTGGGATAACTGTTCCAAAACATAACAACAACTACTTATAATCCTCAGAATAAAAATTACAGTAACATTATTATCCAACAAGCTACCAATAGCGTATTTCAGTAAATGGAATTACAATCCTATTACTTTTTTATTGGGCTGTCTTATCACACCTGGGGGAAAAGACCTGTGGTACCTCTTGGTCCCTACTCCCAATAGCACTAGTAGGCACAACCATCGCACATACATCCTCAATGAATTATAGGCCATTAGGCTTTGTAGTAACTGACATATTTTGTTTAACCAAGAAATTTCATAAGGGTAATGGAAGAAGTTCCTAGAATGCGTGAAATTCGTACATTTAAGTAACTAAGAAAAAGTTGTCAATATTGTATAAAATTTTAATTTAAAAGAGAATTAAAGTAATCACATGCAATGAGGACAATGCATGACAGAACTGAAAAGGATTATTATTGTCATAAATTTCCAATCGGATAGTCTGAAACTGTTATTTTTACTTTACTGCACAAGAAAAATTAAACTTTTACAATCAAATTAATTGAGCATAGTATTAATTTCTAAACTAATGCGAATTAGCGTCTTCGCCTTCTAGATGAGAAAGCTACATTTTATTCCTATCTTAGGCAACGGCAAAGGATAGGTATAATGCGCGAGCTGGACTATCAAATCGCCTATGAAACAGAAAAATATGCAGCGTAAAAGTGTTAAATTAGCTGAATATCATCTGATAGAGAAAGGGGCATCACTGTTCTAATACATAAGTTTAATTCGATAGAAAAAGAGGAAGAAAGGTGAAAAGGTGAATCCGTACTTAAATGAATATAGATTTTAAAAGACTATAAGTGATAGCCTGTGATAGGTAAATGTAGGGACAATTTATTTAGCAGAAAACTTCTTACATCCGTGCACTCCTAGTCCATGCATTAACGTTACTATATCCATTTATGGCGAATTTATGATGGGGAAATATTTTACCGCGTTTTGTCTGGTAGCAACAGTGCTGCTTGTATGCTGATATTTAACGATTCGATGAGTGGGAGGAGCGGATATAGATAGAAGGGGAAAGGAGACGGCTTCTGAGCATAAAGGTCCCTATATGACCTCAAAGGAGGGGAGAGAGCTTGGCGATAGCTGGGCGTAAAATTCGATACATTATTACGTCACTTGACACTATAGTATTATTTTATCGTATAATGGCTTACGTAGTAACGTTTATGAAATCAAAATCCATAACCGAATAATCTTTAATAAAAAATTTTGAAACCATTTTTTAGTAAATCGACTAGATTAACAACATTTTCAACATTGCGCAATCTGGTTCGTTTCGACTGGATTTCTATGCCGAGTGATACAATAAAAACAGAGATTTATTTAAATTCCATTGTGACGATTTGCCCCTAGAGCCACGCATAGATGACGTTACAGACAAAGTATGTCAGACTAGAGACAGCAGAAAATCCACTTTTTCGGACAAAGGAGCAACTAAAACGTGCACATACTTCAAAATTTCGAGGTCGATTTTTTTTATGATCACAGCACTTTCTCTATATTCTGCGTATGATAAAGTCATAAGTTGCCAAGATTAATGCACCACACAAACTTTATGAGAATGCCTAAAAGCAAAACATTTTATTATATCTCTCCTAATTTGATTCATTGGAGGTCAAACTTCTCTTCAAATTTATTTTATTTATTTTTTATTTATTTATTTTTCACAATCTCATAAACAGCACTTTACGGCCATTTACAACGAGAGTAATAACAACATCAAGACGAACACTTACGACCATGCCCTCGGCAGGAATCGAACCCGCGACCCTAACATTGAGGAGCTAGACACGCTAACCACCCCTCTACCAAGGCCGGCCAATTACCAAGGATCATTAAGCGATACGATTCTTTAAAGTTTGAGTATGTTATTACCAAAGGCAATACTTCTCGCAATTTGAGGCGAAACGCGTAAGAACGAATATTTCATAACCGAAAAAGTATTTTTTATGAAAAAACATACAAATATAATTTATCATTGTGCACGAATGCCTCCAGCAGGATGTCATAGAAAAACATAATTTTTTTCCTTAATCCAGATTGATTCGTCTGTGCGTGTTCACTTTTTGTTTTAAAAAATAAATCATTTTATATTTTTGATAAATATTTCTACGGTACAGTCAAACCGACGTGCACGCAAGACCTTAACTGAATAGTGAGCCGCTTTTTCAGCAAATTTTTATTCAACGACGAAAATTTTTGGTACCCAATTTCATTCTCATTCTTGGGACACAGACCTCCAGGAAATTCTATTCGACGGTCCCGTGGTCTTTGTGACGCCGGCTCCTTCGTCTCTACGTCAATCCAAAAAAATTATATATATATATATATATATTTAGGGCAACTAGGTGTTCAACACCTAGTTGCCCTAAATATCCTTACTTACCTTTCCTCTTCCGTAGTATATATATATATATACACATATATGTATAAAATCCTTCACCTCTTCGCCATTGCGACCCTTTCTGACCCCAACTCATTTCTCCGCCTCCACCCTTTCACTGCTTGCCCACCCCCACCCCACACACACATCCACCCTATACTCTCTTTTCCCCTGCCTCCTCCAGCGCGCGCGCAAACCCACTCCCCCATTATTTCGTCGGCACGCAAATACACGCCTTGAGGATAATGTATGCGCGTCCGCCTTTTTAATGCACCCTCATACATTTCCTAGCGCGGCAGGAAATCGCCCCAGGCGAGATAAGGACCCCTTTTCCCAATGTCACGGGGCCACCTCGAAAAAGCGAGGATGTCCCGGGTTCGATTCTTTCCCACCATCCCTCACCGATCTTTCTATTTCTCCTTAGTTAGATCTCTTTTCCTATTCGTTTATGTTGTTCTAACTCCTTACGTCACTGTTTACCCTTTCATCCCCTCTCCTATATTCCTTCATCTCCCTCTCTCATTCTCAACCATCAAAGCAGCCCTATTTTCTTTCGCTATTTGATAAAAGAAGAACTTCACAACTAAATCCAAAATATTTTCGTTCCCTTTCTCCGTCAAAACATTTCCCCTCTGAAAAACAACGGAAGATTCCCCGGGGATCGAATATCCACACATCTGTACCAGCAAACTAGAAAAAAGGAAAATTTTCCGCTCTATATCTGTTTTTCTCGCTCTCCTCTCTCTTTCTACCTCTCTTTCTCTGCCATCCAAGTTGATAAGACCTTAACGGATGAGAAAATGGAAGAGGAGGGAGAGATGGACGGTATAAAACATGTGAAGGGAGATAAGGTTGTTGTTGCTTTCCCTCTCTCTCCATTTCTCCCTCTCTATCTCTCTCCTCTTCTGACGCCTCTGCTTTTTTTCTCTCTCTCTCTCACTGTATAAATACGCATAAATAAATGCGCGAGG
This sequence comes from Uropetala carovei, assembly GCA_036926305.1. Taxonomy (NCBI): domain Eukaryota; kingdom Metazoa; phylum Arthropoda; class Insecta; order Odonata; family Petaluridae; genus Uropetala; species Uropetala carovei. Next base: position 4,481,278 of record JAXCHB010000017.1, on the reverse strand, counting down.
GCCTCGATATCGTTTTTCTACTTTTTCCTCTCTCCCTCTATTTTTATCCTTCCCATTCCTCTCCCTCTCTCTCTCTCTCTCTTTGAGGTCTTCGGTAGCTGAGTGTACATGGCAAACCAAGGGACATCTTTCTGATCCACCTCAGTCTGCAATATCTTTTTTTTATTTTATTAGAAAAAATCCATCCATGGGATAGGCGTACCCCTGTTTCGTGTTGGTGTCTCGAATGCGGTTATCCTGGAGAGTGCTCCTCACTTGTTTTATATTGTGTAGGGGCAATGTAGAAGTGATATTTCATAACTAATACCGTGCGGCCTTATATTATCATTCGATCGAGCAGGAATAAATTTCAAATGAATGTATTTTAAAAATACCCGCCAGTGATGCAAGTAAATTGGGAGAAACAATGGTTTGAAAGGGATAACGAGGTATGTTGGAGAATCAAAAGTGAAACAAAGAAGAGGAGAATCCTTCGGGCATCTGCAGTTATTATACTTGGCATATTCATTTACATATTGGAAAATTATATTAACTAAGCTTTAAGATAAAAAACCTGGATTTTTTCTTTATTTTTGGGGCAAAAATTTATTTATAGATAGATAAATATTCATTTATAAATGCAAATTGTTAATTAGAACTATAAAAATGCGAGTCTTAATTCTGAAATATAAACAATTGATAGGAGAGGGAAATTTAGCATGATAATGCTGAAATAAATAGAAACATTTCCGGTATTCAAATATTGAAGCTGAGAGGTTGCTAAGGAGTCAAAACTTATAAAAAAACAAGTCTCACTATAGAAGAAACTACAAAAATGAATTAAATAAAGCCATGCTTCCACACTGACAACTGTTGTATGCGCGTGATAACTAAATTAACAGCACCCCCGAATTACAAAACAAACTTTTTTGCAATAAGTACTATTTTGTTTTTCAATCGGCGACATAGTTCTCCAGATAATCTCATTTATAAAATTTAAACAAATATTTATTCCGAGAGTACCCTTGATGCTCTTGATTCTTTAGGTTTCGTTCTTTACGTAAACAATGCTGAATGTCGTCTATGACTACGCAATATACTTACGAAAAAATCTTAACTATGATGGAAAACTTAGAACAAAAGCTATCCACCACGTTGGATGGAAATTGAAGAGCGAAAGTGAAAACTCACGCCCCACGAGACCAATAAGTGTGGCAAATGAGTCAAGTGCTCAGCGCGGCGTGAATTGGTTCTGAGTCCTCTCTCCCGAGCCATCCCAATGTATTCTGCCGCGGGTGGGAGCGAAGTGGAGGAGCGGGAGGAGTGAAGGAGAGTTATGATGGAGGAGGTAGTCGAGGTCGTAGCCACGCCCCCCTAAATACTCACGCCGCATCCACACTTTCGCATTTCTTTTTATCTTCGACCACCCTCGGAATAAACCTGATGAGACGACCCCTCCCTTGAGCAGTGGGCGGAGGTTTGGTCGGGATGTGGGGGGAGGGGGGGTGGGGGGTGTCGCAGAGAATGTGGGTGGAGATAGAAGGGGGGAGGTGTATGGGGGGGAGGATGAGGTGGAGGGTGAAATAACGCGAGGGCACGCGGAGAAAGATATCCCGACCACGGACCCAGCCGCGACGCTCGGCGCATAAAAACGCGGCCTATCAGTGTTTTGTTTAGGACGACGACGGGGAGAGACCTCCCACCCCTCCTCCGCCTCCCCCCCCCCCCCTCCCCCGTCCCTCGCCACACAGTAAGGCCGCCGGCTTTATAGTCACCCGTCCTTCATTTCGCAGGGAAGATAAGGGGGTTTCGTCTCCCTCTCCCCTTTCCACCCTCCCCTTCCTATTACGCTACGGCCGTCCTCTCGCCCGACTTTTTTTTATTCTCTTCTCTCCTACCATTGCATATTTTCGAGAAAATATGCATAGCGGTGTCTGCCAAATGTGCGGTTAGCCTATAGAGGATCGTAGTATGATTTTTTCGTCTTCCTAACATTTTCTTCGATGTTTAAAATACACAACACGAAGTTTCATCGCTTAATTTTAATTTAATCCCTTAGTGGTTTCTGACAAAATATTACGTTCAGCTCACGCGACACTGTAGCGACCACTGGCGAAATATTCCGTTTAGAATCGTATATGTCAAACGTTATTAGTCGCGAAGGGCGATAAATTTCAAATTAATGCAGCCTAATGTAGCCTAAAAAAATGAAAATAAGAGATTTAGGCAACAAACGATATCTTCAAATAACAGTGTAACTTATACGGCCTTTTACTTTTGCAAAGGCGAAAGAAATAGTGTCAGTAAAGCGCATTTGGTATGAAATACAGAATTTCCAAATTTTGAAACTGCGCAGATTGTAATCGCTAATCAACCATTCTAAAAAGCTAACTAATAAAATGACGAACAATTTTTTTCTATTAATAAATTATTTCGAGCCTTTCATAAATGTACCGACTATATACGTATTTAAACGTGTAGAAGAGTGGTCGAAACGATACATATATAAGACATAAAAACAATTACGCGGGATGGAGATCGTCCCTTTCCTGGAATTAAATTGCACGATCACGTTCCTCCGTTCGCCTCATTCATATTCCAAATGATTTTAAATTGCCGAAGCAATTAGACTCAGTTAAATTCAAGCATCGTTACCACACCATGTGAGAAAGAAAAATATACATCCGTAAGATATCACTGTCGAGAAAAGCGTCTTAATTCATTCTTCCTTCGCTCCGCAGCTGTAACATCGCGGAGCAAAAAAAAAACAAAACAGCAGTAAGACTTTAAATCCGAATACGTCACGTCCTTTCACATCTCCATATCCCTTTGTTTTCCCGAATCCGAAATGGAACGCCTGAGAGTACTGAATGAAGACACGACGTCGAAAAAAAGATAGGTTCAAGCTTCAGCCGAAACGAAAAAATTCCTCTTGAAACTGTTTTTAAGGACCGTGCCTGATTGCTTTTGCTCCTCAGCCGTCAACCACACACGCCGAGCTTTCTCTAACGAACTGAACGAAAGTATAGGGAAAAAAACACTTCACAGTCCCTTCCCTACCTTCCACGCCCTCTCTTCCCTTTCCCTTCAATCCTCCCTTAGCGCCACCCATCTCCCTCCTCTCACCGTGTCACCTGCTCCCAAACCAATCTCTCCGATCGCACCTGCCCTCCGCCCATCCCATACCGGTCTCATTCTACCGATACGCATTAGTGCGGCGCTTTATAGAATTTCATCTCCTAAAAACGGCGATGGACTTCCGGAGCATAATTCTGGTCGTCCTCTTTATATTTCCACTTCCATGAGGTGAGCGTATGTGGAATAGAAGAGATCCCCTAATTAAGAACCCACTTCTTTAAGGAATACTCGAAGGAAATAGAATTCTTACAGATCCTTATCGATCCCTGGCATACCCCGTGTATGATATGAGCTACGATACGATTACCTACGTCTTGATGCACCGCCGCTCTAATCGAACGCGACGATCTCGTTCGGAGGTCATTATACAATTGCTCGCGCGCTCCCTGATCTACACTTCTGACACGCATATCCCTCGTTACCGAATACGCCTGTTTTCCCTTAAAGAGCCGTCTAGACAATGTATTGTTAAGGAATTATTTTTAGGAGAGGATAAGAAATGAGAATGGTTATTATGGCTGCGGAAGGTGTTAGGGCCATAATTTGCACCTGATACCTTTGAGGGAATATTCGTTAAGTTTTTTTGACTCTTAATATAACTTCCTAGTTATAAGATAGGGTAACTAATTAAGGAAAGGAATGCTCCTACGTTTTGGCTGGAGAACTACACACATCTGCAGAGGACATTAGATTAAAAATAGATAATGCCCACGGGAAATAAGTTGACATTAATTAATTAGCATTGTTAAGAGTAACGAATATTATAGGGCAGAGGTCGACAACTTTTTCGCATGGCCGATCACAGTTGTAGCTGCTTTGACGGCAGCAATGAAACCTGCGCGTGTTTTCGTTTGCCGGTTGTCTGCATCAGAAGTTACTTATAGATTCTTTATTATCATATTGAGGAAAATCAAGCCAATAATATAGTAGCATTAAAAATTTATTGAGAAATGTTTTACTGTGATTATTTTTTATTGAAAATATATAATTGTGCGAAATTTCACGTATCGATCTATAATCATAGCCACGAAAAAAAGGCCTTTCGGCTCGTAGGTTGCCAATCAAGGCTAGAGGGCAGGTGTTTTCAGATTGTTTTCTGCGCAATACTAAGGTCCCGCGAAATTATTATAGATTTCGTGAGAGATTGAGACTTATAATCTTTGGCCTTACATCCCCTCGTTGTTAGGGTTCCGGGGAGAGAAATTAATGGAAGGTTTCTGTGGACCCAGAAAGTTTGAAAACCCCTGCGTATAGCACGTGAAGATAGTTTGGTTTAAGGAAGATACCCCATCAAAGGGGGTGTTCATTTAAAGAGGATTTGAAATATTTTATTAATAGGCCATGTTGACCAGTTCAAACAATTCAGTCGCCAAGAAAAGAAATATGTAAAATTACAAGATAAAATATTCCTAGTTTGGAGTAAAATCCTTTTTGACTCGTGTAATGACCAAATTATGAATAATATATTGGTGAATGAATATTCAAAGTACTGCTCATGGTGTTAACTCACAGAAATTGGTCCTAAAATCTTTGTTTATTGGATTTAGTGGGGCGTGCGGTAAGACTGAAATGGATATAATGACCATTAACATTTTATACTTTCAAATAAGCTACTTATAATCTACAAAAATAAATATTGCAGAGGATTAAGAAATCAAATTGAAGGCAAATCCTCCAGCCATAAATTGGTTGAGGGAACTAACGGCAAACTTTATTTATAAATCAAATGCCTGTTACTATCACACTTGCTATCTTGCACATATGATAATCAGATTTATAGGTAATTTGAGCACTTTATTTCTGGTTCTGCTTTTGGAACTCATGTAATTTTCATAATGAAAAGGTAATTAGTTATTTTGGATTAATACTAATTACGCTAAATCTCTGGTCATTAATAAGTATATAAATACACTACATCATCAATGAAATCTGTCAACTACGCTATTTCTGATTGAAATGCTAATAAATAACAGCAAATCACCGACACCAAACACAGTACGCGTTTCATAGTTTAAACACGGATAATGTCTTCTTCCAAAAGAGCATACACCGTTTGAAAACAAAACTAATGTTCAGCAAGAAATAGTCGAGCACATTTCTTCTAATAACGGCATAAATGAAATAGTCACTTTGCCGAAAGGCGCCACTGTCTTCGGAACTAAAAAAATATCATACAAAGCACCATAAAATAACATGAACGCGATCACAGACAAACGGAAAACGAAGATTTGGATCCAACGAGTTCCCGATGACAATGGGAGCTTCTTGGATACCGAAAGAAGAGACGCGATCCAGTCAGAACCGTAACCGTAAGCACGGGATCCCACGAGGGGAGATCTGCGGGACTTCCTCGCGCCGTAGCCGCCGCTTCTCCTTCACAGAAGCGCATGCACTCTCTAGGGCAGTATTCCAGGCGTGTGTGCCGACAGACCACACCTCCTTTCCGGTTTATATAGCTCTTGTTTTTATCAGTTTACACACAAAACGGAGGGGAGAGGGAGAAAAGGGGGGAGGTGGGTGTGGAAAGGGGTTTTTTAGGCGTAATACGGAAGGAGAGAATGAGAGAAAGATAGCGGAGGCACAAGGGGGAATGGGAGGAGGGACCGGGATGGTAGATAAGGGTCGAAGAATAAGGGGAGGAGGAAGGAGTTGCGGAGGGTTGTGAAAAAGGGAGTGAGCAAGTGAGAAGGGCTGCCGCCCTTGTTATCTCCGTGGCTCCTGCTTATCGGCAAGTTAGCGGGAGGTCGCGGGAGTGGGCGAGAGAGAGAAAGAGAGATGAGAGAAGAAAGATGCAGAGAGAGAAAGCAGGGTAGAAAAGAGCATTTAGAAATGTTTGGGAAAGGGAAGAAATAATGGAGATAATGGAGGAAAGCGGAGAGTTTTGGGAGGTTTATAAACCGAGTAGGAAGAGATGATGATAAGGCTATAAGGACCGGGGAAAAAATAGACGGCTGTAGAGATACATCCGATGACCCCAAACGCGTCGGTTGGCGTCATTATCGGTGAGAAGGGGAGGAGAGTTGATGAGAAGACGGCATCGCAGGAGACAGGCCGCACGGAAGGACGAAGCGAAAAAAGGCCGCGGAAAATTATTCCCTCGGTCTCCTTTCCTCCAAGATAGCGAGCTGCTTTGGAACAAAAGGGGTTTTTGGACAGTTGATTGTTTTTTTTTCGATTCAACAAGTGGAATACGGAGATTGTTTTCTGTTTCTTTCTCCCTTTCTTTTTTTTTATATATCTTTCTAGGGCCAGGGGGTGATTTATGCCGACTTAGATGCGATCGGGTAGATGAATCGGCGATGATAGGCTAAAGAGGGGTGATTAATGAATAAGTATTCGACGACGGCAATTATAACCCCTGCTGATTGATGATGGATATGCGCGACTTACCGCTTAAATTACATGGTTGTCCGAGAATTTTAATTATGAAGAGGAAATGTGGTAATTATAGGAATGACAAATAGCATTATCAATATTACATTGACTGCATTTTCCGATATTTTAATTGACTTTTTATCTGTTGAGATAGATCGATTACAGCATATCATTCGCTGACATATTTTGCGCATTAAAAACGCAAATAATGCCAGTTCCTTGATTAAACAAGAACAACACAGCTCTGTCCAAAGATCCAGATTAATACTTCAAAAATTATACTGAGAAGATGGCTCAGCAAACTAATAATTCCCCAAAAAACAGCATTTCCAACAAATATATTTTTCTAATACACTCATTGTAAAAAATACCTTCTAGCACAGGAGCATTCATGTTCATTGCAAATAAATGAAAACTAACTTTTAAAACATTCGGGTTGCACTACATATAAGTATTTTCGCACCTGGTCCAGTACCTTTATACTGAAAGAAATTACGATTCTGACACTGATTTGAATGCATACAAAAATCTTCATTATCTCCCGGGTTCGCTCCCATCAATCATCCCGAAATTGTCAAATGTCTTTTCCATCTGTTTTGGAACAAATACTCTCTGTAGTTGTTTGTTCCGGTTAGCGTCTCGACCGAGTGCTCATTGTCCTCCACTTCCTCTTTCTCTCTCTCTCTGGTGCAATGTGCCCACACGCCCTCCCCAGATGCACTCCTTTTCTCCGCTTCTCTCGTGGTAGATTGGCGTCCGGGACCCCAAACTCTTGTGTTTCCTATCTAGATGTCCCTTCTTCCGCCCTCTCCTCTCTCTCGCTCGCTCGCAGTCGCTCTCTCTCCGTCTCCCTTTGCCTCCCTCGCCTTTCCCTGCCATCCCTACTCAGCTGCTCCCGGGTCCAGATCCCTATCTCTTTTGGAGTTCTCAGTTGAGAAAGGACGAGCGAGGAGATTGGGGAATGGGTCTCCGTAGGTCAACCCTTCCTTCTCCTCTTCTACTCTCTTTGTGTAACCTGAAAATCATTCCCAGACCCTCTCCTCTTTTCATCTCTCCTACCCCTTCTTCCCAATCCACCTCTCTCCCGTGCAACCCCTCCCTTCTCTTCTAATCTTCGCAATCGCGTTGCTGAGAAGGAGAGAAAGGGAAAGACAGAAATGTAGAAAGAGACAGAGAGAGAGAGTAGCATTCGGGACCTTGTCCGCGTAGAAGTAAAAATCGATATATTTTTAAGCTCGAGCGTTGAAGTCACCGGTACAGTTGGTGGCACGCGGCAAGCGCTAAGGGCGTTTCACACCCATCGGAAATTATTGCTATTATCTGGATTAATTTTCAAAGCCGAATGAATACGTGATTCGCAATCAAGATCTTGTCCTCAATACGACCCCATTAAAAAACGCCACAGACAATCTCAATTTTCTAAAATTTTATATCCCGAGTTATTTTGTAAGAAATAAGCAAAATGGAAATTTAATATATTATTTATCATAGTCAATGATGCACTTTCCATAATTTGTCTTATTTCAGTGGCAGTGAATTAGCTACAATATTTAAAATAAATGCGTGGCCTAACTGGCTACAAATTATTATTTTTAAAATGGAATTGTAGAATATTTTATTGAATAATTTTAAATAATTAGTCGCGCTTTCTTTATATTCCTTTACCCCAACACTATTACTATAAACAAAGTGGTTGATAGCATATTACAGAGTAATATCCAAATCTCAAACGAAATTTTATCTCTGAAAAGTGTATAATTAATAACGAATTATTTATTTATTTATTGAAACATCCATTAACTTTCAGAATATATGTAATTAAACTTCATAGTGATTTGTGTTCTCTATTAAACCTTAATGAAAATTTTAAAATAGCTAGGAATATTTTTTTTTAAATAACTCATGCGGCCTTTTTATAGTGACATGTGTATGAACGAACGAGCCTTTAAAAAAATCCTGCTTGGAGAAGTTTCACTAATATCGTCAAAATAGTGAGTTTTTCCGCTTCATGCCTGTGCCTTCCCCTATCTAACTCCAACCTTCCGTCCACCTGCCTATTCCATTTATCGCAAGGCCCCTTCTCTCGCGGCTATCTCACTCAATCTCCTTGCTCTCCCATATCCTCTCTTTTTCTCTCGTCAGTCGACCGCCTTTGGATAAAAATGCTCCAGTGAGCGATGGCGGGAAGAGGGGCAACGGGAAGGAAATGTTTTACAAGAAGCTTTAAGCATTTTGCAAGAGATGCCACCGGAAGCTGAGATTCTAGGAGGGTCCCGACAGTGGTAAACTCATTTATCGTGAGTGCTTTCACCGTAGGAACTTTAGAAACAGCAAGTAAGGATTTAAATTTAGCTTTGTTGAAGTTCGATAGTTTTATACCAAAGGTGGGAATAATTGCTTACGAAATAATCACCAAATTACTTTAACTTCCGTCTTCGCATATCTATCGAAATTTTAGTTACTAGTATACATGTAAATTCCTAAATTTTCTAGGCTTTGCTTTTAAGAATGTCCTCCTCTCCTTGAAATATTTTTTTATCTATCCTTCCGCCACATATCTGATAACTCGTTGTATATCAAAGAAGTTCCTTCAATAATTAACCTTTTTCATCCTCCCTGAAATTATATCGTTCCCTTTTCTCTGCAACCTCTTTAACCTTTTTTGTCTTATTCAATCAAATTTCTCGGTTTTTAATTTTTTTCACTTAATTTCTGAGATTATCCAACCTTTGGCTTCACTAGTTATATTACTTTAAGAAGAAATAAATATTGTTTAACATGTTTTCATGGAAAATTAACTTTAAATTTTATTGTTCTATCTTGCAAGTGCATATTCTTTAAAAGCAGCGTTTTCAAATATTTAAACAACTAATTATACCATTTCGTTCTATAGGCTTCAATAGCGTAAATTTTGAATTTATAAAACAATATTTCATTATCTGTTTTCTAATCATCTATTTCTACCGCTCAGGATTTATTTTTCTTTCTGAAAGTTTTTTGAAAGTGATAATTACCTCTGAGGCAACATTCTGATAGCTATACTAATTAACTGATCAAGCCCTCTTTCAATACGTCAAATATATTTTAAATATATAAAGATGTATATTTCATGCAAAAGTTTTAAGATGCTGTCTAGGAACAATGTTGAAGGTGTACATTATATTATCCAGATTTTCGATTAATTAATACAGCCGCGTAGATATATTACAAATCCTATATAAAAAATAAATCTAAAACCCTCAGACAAGGATTTAAAAAACAAATATCTAGGCCCATGTAGTACATATAAGATGACTCCTGTTAACGAAGTAATTCACAAACAAAATATTTCTTTTATAAATATTTTATCGCATTTAACTATTTTCAATATGATCAAATACAGCAATAATATTTTGAAAATATGCCATTAAGTTTTAAAATTTAATTCTCTCCTTCAAATTTTCTGTACGCAGAATGAGAGTATGTATTTTTTGTTTTCCGAATATTTGGATATTCGTCACGAATTTACAGGTTTAAAGAATGAAAGACCGGGAATGTTCTAGATAAGTATTTCCTTTTTTCTTTTGCTCATAACCAACCTCTTTATGCACTACATTTATTTTAACTGAAGTATAGGTAGTTTAACTGTCATTAATCTATGTCAACAAGGTTTTCAACGATCAGTATGATGTAGAGGGTTTTTTTCAGTATTTAAAGTTTTTCTAATTATAATTTTGTTAAGGATCAAAGACTTGAACTGCTGTCTATGAATGATTATGAAAATTAAAATATTGTTTAACGAATAATAATTTATAGAGTACATAGTTGGTGAAAATTAAAATTTCAAAAATCATTACATATTTCAATCGAAGTGTTCACTTTCAGGGGATGGTGTCTTTTATCCCGAGAATAGGTTTAGAATTTATTATCTACAAACCTGTATTGAATGTACGATAGATAAAACTACGAGCTGGATGTTCATTTTAACATTTTGCGAAACTGAAAATATTACAAATACGTAGTTGTATCTTGAGGCACCATAAAGCAATACTCTTATGTTAAAAATTCCGCGATAACTTATTAATATCTCACAATCAGATATAATATTAATAACCAACTATCACTTCGAGTATTTACTAAAAATAAAAGAAGAAAGGAACAGCAACATAATTGAAGCTATTGAGCTTCAGAGAGGAAATGGCCGACCTAAAGCATTGCGTGACTATCCATCATTAGTACTGAGAAAATGAGGATTGGCAGGAAAAATGACAAAAGATAATTGCAACTATCAAAGTCATTCCAACTCTAATTCATTCTGAAGCAAACAGAATCGCGATCCATTTAAACTTAAGTTTACCTGGTCGCCGTTTATCGGTCCAAATGTTTGTTGTAATTGAGTTTTGGGACTTTGACGTATTCTTGTTGGGAATGACTGCGTGCGTGGACTGAGTGTTGTACGTGAGTCGAGATATGAATAATAATTTGAAGGAAAGCAGAATTTTCGGAAAATATTGAAGACATGGGCAGAGTAAAGATCGGCCTTCATCGACCTGAAGAATTAAAAGATACAAGAGAAGAGTTGATTTTTAAAATTCGAAAGAAATGCGCAATAAGCGGCAAAATAGATAAAAATTGAGCAAATATGAACTTTTGTGATTTGTCAGACATTTGTCTACTAACAGTAAACTCGCGTTTTGAGAACGTCGTGAGCGTAGTTGGTTTTTTCATGTTAATTTTTATATTTTTTGATGTTAGGATTAAGTCGCCATATCTGAAGTAGGAGGTGGTTACATGTTTTACATAACATTTCGAATAAATTCTTACACAGCTAAATTAATTACTTCTGAGTATTACACTACTCAAAAAAGGTATCCAAAAATAAATTTTCGGATAATAAGATTACGAGTAAAAGCCAATAATAGAAGGAAGAGATAGATCAACCAAAGAGGCATAAAGAGGCATAAAGAGGCAATATATTATAAGAATATTGCCAAAAGAGTGAATTTCACTATGGTCTTGGATGAAATTAACTCACAAAAGCGAAAAATTTGAATGCAGAATTTGTATGAGATAAGAATGCGAGTAAAAGAAAGGTTCGAACAAAAATTAATTATTAGTAAACGCGTAAAGAGTGATTCGAATTAAAGCGAGTTGAGAGAGCAAATCAATGAAATAAAATAAGTATGCCAAGAATAGAGGAAGATAGGAAATATGAGGGCTGAGCAGAAAAAGAAAGAACTTCCCCACGAGTTCTCCTCCGCTCTCCTCTTCTTTCTCCGTCGCGAGACCGGAAATGACGCCATGACACGAGTCCTTTGGAGAGCTCTGGCGTTTTAGAGGAGGAGGAGGAGTCGCGAGGGAGAGGGTATAAGAGAGCAAGAGGGTGGGAATATATGAGAGGGAGGGTGGTCGGGTGTAGATGATGAGATAGGCGCTCTGGGAAACGACTGTGTGTGACGCAGAGTTGCTCCCCCGTCCTCTCTACATCCTCCCCCTACCTCCTTCCCCTCTCTCCCTCTCTTACTCACCCCTCTCAACCCTCTCTCCTCACACTTATGTCTCACCTCTACCAAACCCTCCACTCATTCCGAGATGAAGTAAGGGGAGAAGAGTCGGAATGGGATGGGGAGAGAGAAGTGAAGGATGGAGGAACAGAATGGGATAGAAGCGGCGGTAAGATAGTTTGGAGGATTGCGTCCATGGAATAAAAAAATGGATTTGTCAGACGGTAATGAAATACTCTCCTTTATGAGTGTCTAAGTGAGGCTCCGACGACGAGTGTCACCCTTTGCGATCATAGCGTTTCAAGCAGAGTTAAGGCACGAATCAGTTGTGGAGGAGTGCTTGGGCGTAGGGGTGAAGGAGGGTGGGGTCGAGAGGAAGATGGGAGAGAAAGAACAAGGGATAAAAATGAAATCGTTTCAATAAGGGGTGAGAAGGAGAGAAGAGGTTAGAAGTAGTGGGGCCTCCGTATTAATAAAGGGATTTCATATTTTTTTATACGAGGTTGTGGTATGAGATAATATTTTATAGATAGAGATAAGGGAGAAGGAAATGTGCAGTATACAGAAGAAAACTATCGAGAATACGGGCGAGGCCTTCGTTATTAAGTAAGACGAATACGCTGATTCAATGCATAAGAAACGTCCCCCCTTTTAAAAGGTTTACACTTCTAATGGAGAGAGTGCATTTGAGAGTTTCATTCCGTTCTGTAAATGGAGGGAGGGTGCTAAAGGCGAAGAATAGTGGGAAGGAAATTGGATCGAAGAATTTTCGGAAAACGAAAACATCCCTGAGATTGCTGTCGGGAGGCTCACCAATTGTAACCACTTTTGCACACCTCTGTGTCAACGTCAAGTGAAGCATTTTCTCTTCTAAGGCTGGTCCACTTAAACACATGTATTCCCTAGTGTTGGATACTTAGAAACGCAGTCAACTTAGAATCTTGATGAGTGTTCCCTTCTGATATTCAAAATGGTACTTGACTAATATGCGATTTTTATTGATTAACTGTAATCTACTATATTTCTTTTGAGCAGAACTAAAACTGCAAGATATCCTCATTTTATAGTATCGCTCTAACGTCAAATGTCTGATGGACAAATTTGTAGCAACAAATGCATTGAACATTTTTCCATTATCAGATATTTAATTTTTCGTATTATGACAAGAGAGTAATATTTTAATTTATTCATACTTTCTAAGAACACAATGTAGTTACAGATTAATTTTAACTACAACAATTTTACATTATTTTAAAATCCAGTGGACAAAAATAAAACTGCTAATATAACAATAGGAACAAATATTTTTGTATATAATTCTGTCAGGATAATAACAGATATGTACATGAAAACGTAGTAAAATAAAAGCAATATTATACAAATCGTTGCGAGATTAATCAACCACCACTAAGTATTTTTCTATAATTAGATTTATTTTTATGAAGAGCGTAGGACAACAGTGAAAGCTTCTAATAAAATGAATAAATTTTAATGAAACATTTCCGCAAAAACTGGCAATGGACAATTGAAAAAAACTGGATGGCATAACCTCATGAATTATGAATAACTGTATCGTCGATAGATGTTGCAAAAGAAAATTTTCTATATTTCACCTTGGTAATACAAACGTGCTTCGTTTATTCAAATGAAAATAATTTTCACTGGATGGAACTCCGACATTATCGAGCTTTATGATATGGAAATTTAAAGGAGACTTCAGGTATTGGTAACTCTCTGCGATGAAATATTTTTGAAAAGGCAATGCGCTACTAAGAAAACTACGCATGGCAATAAAATAGGATAGAATATTTCATAGGAATTCGAATGATAAATTTGCACTCGCATTTCATAAGGCTTCATTCTTGAGCAGATGCGTTATATTTTTGCGTATACATATACTACACATGAACATATAACCATATAAATTTGAATTATAAAATAAAAATGTACAATTTTAAATAAATACGTATTTTATCGCTATAGGAAAATTAAAAGACAAATATATTTACGCAGTAAATATACGCAGATGATCGTCTTTTAAAATAAATTCCATGGAGACAATTACTAACGATAAACTTCGTTCTACAGAAACCTTTTTGACGAAAGAGAATCACCGCGAAAGGTTTTCTTATTTCTAGAGATTGAGTTTCGACTTTCTATTGTGTGAACTTTCTGCTCAGAATACACAATTGAAAAATGAAGAACGAGCATTTTGAGTACATTTTAAGAGTAACCCCGCACAAAAGAATACTCCAAGTGAATTAGAGACTACTCTGCTGTAGGTACATAAACTATTATGACCGTTAAATATAGGAGTAATGTTAGGTTCTACAGGATAAATATAGACTGACAACAGCAAAAGTTTCACATCGTAATACAATCAATACAACCGAATCACGTAAGATGAAAAAAAAGAGAATTATAGACTTTTTTATTAGTAAGAATAGTTAAGGAGATCATCAATATGGGAGCAATGCAAAAACTTCACAGAGGCTATAATGGCTTTGTCATAAAAACAATATCAAGTATAGGACAATGATCACACTGATTCACCAGCTATCTCTCAAGCAATTTCTCTCTCTCACTTTGCAACAAACACCTACTACACCGCTCCCCGGTTATAACGCGGGGTATCGGGGGTGGAGCTGCGACCCGCGTTATAAGACAACCGCGGTATAACTGAGGACATGACTTTTCATTTTTTAATTTATGTACTTGCTACAAACGACAAAATTCAAATAAAAAACAATATACAGTGAGTAGAAGAAATTTATTTAATCGATTCCTTAACACGTCAGTATATTTTGTTGTTTTTACTTTAGTACATACTAAAAAAAACGACAGGTCTTTCTTTCCAAGAAAGAGGGAGGAAGACCCGCGGTATATCAGATTCCGCGGTATAACCAACGGAGTTATAACCAGGGAGCGGTGTACTTTAAAGCACATGATTAACTTGGCTAGGACGGCAGTTGAGTGCCTTTGAAGCTATAAGTATGAGCCGCTCGCAACACTGAGGAGCGCTCGAAGCCTTAGTCATAGCACTAACGGTGAGTACTTTTACGTCCATCTAAACCTAATCCTTACCCATCAAACCCATTAACAATGTCGCGTTTTCGAACCCGAAGGAATAATAGCCGGATCGAGGATAAACGGACGGGATCGGTGCACAAGGCGAGAAAGAGAGCGAGAGTCCGAATTCGAATGAGGAATGGCGGACAGAGAAGAAAACTTCACGGGAGTGAGCACGTCACTCAAAATAGAACGAGGGGAGAGATCGAAAATAAAAAACGAATAGAAGGAGAGAGAAATAGGAGCGAAGGGTAAAAAAAAATGTAGAAACGCCCAATCCTATAATTCCATTGGCGGTCAGCTTCTATTTCCAACTCCTCCACTCCCCCCTCCCCTCCATTCCTCCGCCTCTTTCCTCCGCCGCACGGCTCCTCCCCCACCATGCATGCATACACGCTCACCATCGCAGTCATTCTGTCAAAACCATTATAAAACTCCCCTCCTCCTCCGTCCCACTCCACGCCAACCAACTCCGTCATGTTATTCTCCCTGTTCCCTTTCTCTCCACCTCTGGCCCCCAGTCGCCCCCAACCAGACCCCTTCTGAATTCTCAGGGCAAGGCCTCCTGCGATCCCCGCCCCAACCCTCCCCGACTCCCACGCCCCCTTCCTCTTTCTCCCTTCTCGGCTACTGCTTCGAGACGGAGTGGAAGGGGGGTGGAGAGTTCCTTCTTTCTCTCTCTCTCTCTCCCTTGTTCCGGATCCGCCAACACACTCCCGCGCTCCAGCGAACGCACGCAACTCGGTTGGGCCTCGACAAAGGGAAGGGGGCAGATTGGGGGGCCGGTGGCAGCGGGAGAGCGGAAGGAGAAGGAAGGGAAGGAGACGGAGTCGAGAGAGAGGGGTGCGGGTAGGGCGAGCGGAGAATGGGAGGCATTATCATTTTTATTTAGGTTTCCTTCGAGAAGCAGTGGGGATATATTTGTGCATTAGCACTCTCATAAAAATTTCTCTAATTTTCAGGTCATTGTATGAGAAAGTTTATTAGCATTTTAGTGTCCCAATCTAGAAAATTTTTACGCATATTATATTTTATTAATGTTGCTGTCATGGATACCAACGACGTTGCAGGAAAAATATATCACGTAAAGGGCAGGTTTAAACCGTAGATTAATTTCGGATTTAAATCTGATGAAAGAGCCACTGAAACGTCTAAAGAAATATTATTAACATGATTTCCTAGTTGTTTAATATTTCAACAAACTTTTTTTCAATCTTTAAAATTATATTGTTCGCATTAATATATACTTTTTTGTCCGCGGAAGGGTAATTCTGTTGAAGGAAAACTGCAAAAATAATCACATGAGTAATTTGCCATATTATTCATTTGAATATAATTCGGTGAAACTTACACTTAAATTATATTTGAGTAAATTGTTAAATTTGATCAAGCTAGTTGAGATAAGAAGATGTGTAAAATTCGGAATTCCTAATCCAATGAATTCAGTAAGTTTAAAGGTACAGATAACGGCTACTTGGTAGCAGCTATATTTTTTATTTCTTTAGCATATTAGCTTTCTAATTTTCATTTTAAATGTCTAATTGTAGTATTAAGATACTAATATCGATCTCCTGTAAAATTTTCATGATTATAGAGAGATAAGCTATTAAATTTCATTGAATAATTTAATATTATCTATAGAAATGGAGAAAAATCAATGACCATTATTAGTTCTACCTCGATCACAGACTTATGACCCGTAGAGAATTAACTTAACATATCCTCCTCCTACCCTCCTCATGTTTCTCCACGCCTCCCCTCTCTCCCTTCTCCCGAGACAACTAACGCACAAAGGCTTTTCGACGATGATTCATCGAGTGTCGAGAGAAACTGCCACAAGTTGGGATTGAACCACAGAACCCGGATCTGCTGCGTGGAAAGTCAGAAAGAACCTTTAACCGCTTCATCACGCCAACCGCCAGTCACGCTAGCCACAAGTCACACGAGAAGGTTTCAGAACTACAGAGAGGTGAGGCGAGAAAAAGAGGGAGAAAAAGAGATGGGGAGAAAATGAGAGTGATTGGATAGAGGGAGAGAGAGACCTGGAAGAGGGCTATTGACATGAAATCTATTCTGAAAGAAATCGATGAACGGAAAGTCATATTTAAGTATAAAAATAACTACAGCTTTTCGCGTTTATCAGATAAGAAAGAGAAGCGAAAATCAGAAAATCTAACGGTTAATTGGATGTCCATGGGTTATTAGATAAGAGATTGGAGAAAAACTAACAACACCATTATGCGTGATGGCTGCGAGGGATTTGGATTTTGGATCTGATAACAAGTAGCATACCTTTCTTTTGGTAAGGAAAACATACTACGTCAATTATTTTAATAGAATTCCTTAAATATCCTTAACTACATCAAGCACAAATTTCTCGAAGTGATTGGAGATGACTGTGACGATTACGTTTAAATTATGCCTAATTGGTATTATTTAATATTATTAAGTTTTTCATTAAACCTTAAATTATTACTCATTGTGTAATTAAACGATCAAAATTCCAGAGCATTACTACACCAAGAATTTTAATTAAATCATAAATATTTTGCGGCGAGAATTTATTAAGCGATCATAATTTCAGTTGTACTTGTGGTAAGAAAATTGTATTACTTGAAACGTAAGATTTCATTTTTTACCCAAGAGTGATTGAATTGCTGTTAAAATGTCGACTAACTCATCAAAGTAATTTGATACAAGGATATTGTAATCATAGTTTACCGGAGTGAAAAATAATGTTATGAGCAAATAGTTGCGCAGGCATAAGAGAAAATATACGGTTTAATTATGTTTAACTGTGGTAAACAAAAGTATTTTGGTTAATAGGTTCATCATAATGTTACCAAAAGGAAATTTATATAAAATAATTATTGATGCTATTGATATAAAATAACGAATAATTGGTTATTTTCCCCGCCCGATGCGTCAATTGACCATATATATTGGTCTTAGCCAGTAATTACCAATTGAAATAAAATGAAATGAAAATATCTCAAGGTGCTGGTGGAATTCAATCCACTAAAAATTGTCTCCTATCAACACAAAGACTGGTTTAAAATTATATTCAGGTAGGAGTGAAAAGTTAGGAAGTATGAAACTCTCATTACGACGGGGGCTCAAATATAGTCAATTTAATATAATTACCACGGAATTACCCGACTAAATGCATTGAGCATGACAGCAAAGTACTGGAACTAATAATTCTGTAATTTTGTTTCTTAAGTCAAGCGACTGTTTTCAATTAACTTGGTGTGCATCATAAGAAAAATATGAGCCAATAAATGTATGATACAATGACCACGTTGTTTGCAAAGAAAATAGAAATTATTTTCTTATTGTACTTTGCTTCAAATAGAAAAACTAGACGTAAGAAATAATGAAGAGTTTCAGCCCTTTTTGGAAATTTTAAAGGGGTGCGGGATCGTAACAAGAGAGGATAAAAAAGAAGAGATGGTAATTTTTCGAGGTGACAAAGAAAGATGGAGATAGGGCTATAAATGATATGGGTTCATGGAAAAGTTATCAAAAGACGGAGGGAGAATAAGGGAAGGAATTTAAACAATGTTGAATGCGGAATGAGAAATACTTTGGGCAAATATGCATGGAACATTGGATGAGAAATATGAAAATAGAAGAAAGGAGCATGATCCTAAAGAGTAAGCAGGACGAAAAATGAGGGACTAGGAATGAGAGAGAATAAGGAGAGAGAGAGAGATAAAGAGAAGGTAGGGTGAGACTGGGGAAAGAAAGAACGGAGTTGGAACGGCGGGGGCGTTCTCGAATGAAACCGGAAACATGGAAAGGGCGGACGGGCAATCATGAGAAAAAAGTAAAACGAATAATTCGCGTGGAGATGAGGAGGCGAGGGCGCACTTACGCGCGCGTTTAGATCACGCATTTCGCTGGCCATTTATGACCGAGAGAGGGAATAAAAAAAGTGACGGGAGAAGGGGAGGTGGAGAAGAAGGCTTTAGGGTGACGGGACTGAAACGCAATAGGCGCATGCGCGTAAAGTCGAGGGATAAAAGTTGAATTTGATCTTGAGTTAAAGCGCCATCTCGATTATTAAACTGTCGATGAATTGATTGAAGGACTAATAATGCACGTCTATTTCCTCTCTCTTTACCAATTTAATAAAGCAGAATTGATAGACATAAGCTTTTTTGCATATTTAAAGGGCATCTATATTAGACTAAGACGTCTGATTTTGTATATTTCAATTCATAATTATAAATAATCATTATTATGCATAAGTATTTCTCTATCAAATGTATATTTTATGATTTTTTTAAACGTTTCGTTGATATCTCTGCTTATATGAAATGGAAAGGGGTGAATGAGAATGCAATTTGAAATAATTTTTGTAAGGGTAAATTCTTTGTCATTTTTGTTATGAAAACTGTTCAAAATACGATAACAAACTGTTTAGCATGATAATGTAGATTCATATACTTCAAGCAATGAAACGACTCAGATCAAACGCTAATAATCTCACTGTATCAGCTTTTCTCGGTCTCGGGCAGTTTTTAAAAGGCTTAAAAATGTAGAAGTTTTCGGGAATCTGAATCAGCAATTAATGTAGCGGTGATTCTAGACGATGAGAAATAAGCCACGTAAATTATTTACCTCCTGTTATTTTTTAGATTAAAGATTTATCCAAAAATGATTTTCATAATTTGCTCAAGAGTTTTGAATAGCAGGGGCGGTTGAGATCAGCAAAGATACAAGCACCAGTATTTTTTTCATTTGTGGAGTATTTTTTTTCTCAGGAATTCAGTTAATAAGACTGCCATTTGTATCTCTTTCACACAATAATCTAGGATCAGTTGAAAGTATTTGAAAAACCGATATAAACGTTTGGCACCGCAATTACAATACGTACTAAATACATCAAATCATAAACCAAAGGCACATGCACGCCCAGTTATTTCCAAAACATTTATTATATTTCCGTACAATTTATTTCCCTTTTTATTAATAGAGTTAATAATAAAATAAGACAATACCATCAAGTGTTTATATCATAATAGAATTGCTATGACTTATGTTAGCTTTAGACCTATTTTCAATTATAGCGACAGAAAAGAATACTTTGTCCATTTTTATGATTATGTTGTTTCTTGTATGGGTCTAATTTTTCACGCATGTAACCAGTGGCGTACCTGAAAATCTGAGGGGGGCCCGCAGCAAATAATATGGGGCCCCCCTATGGATATCTTAGACAGTACGGTTTGAACGATTGGGGCCCCCTTAAATCTCGCCCCCCCGCATTGCGGGGGCTATCAGTATGCCATTGCATGTAACCCTTCTTTATAAAGAGGATTGTAGTTCCGACGTACTTTTTCCTTAATAAAAGATTTCGCACTGATAACTGTTGCTTCCGTATTGATCACAGGGAAAATAATGCAAAATGTCGACAGAATAATGGACAAGGTCTCGAATGAAGGGGCCCAGAATAGTTGAGTATTCTCATTTGAGAGCGAGAGGCTCTCAGCCTGAGGACGATCGGCTGTTCCACTCGAGATGGGCGACAGCTGAGTGTTAGGCGCGTGCGCTGGATGATTAAGTATGAGGGGATACTGCCATATACCTCTCCGACTCAACAAATCTAGCAATTAATACGAGTATACTTGAAATATGTTTTCCGTTTGCATACCAATTTAACAACCTACGAATAATTTTAAATCGGTTTGGATACAATTAGCCAATTTATAAAAATGGCCAAGAATAGAAGAAGTAGAGCATTTGAACCATCTCAATGTTGACTATACTGACTATTGTGACGCTGAGCAATAAATATCTATCTGCTCTTTAATTTTTATTTATATTTATCATTTTTCTTGGATTCTACCACAATATGGTTAAACTCAATATCCGCCCAAGGAATGAAATGATACATCTACATTTAGAAATTGAGGTTTCCATTGACTATCTCGTTAAATAAGCGTCGAATTTAATTGAATTTTACGACATACGTTGTTTATAAACTAACTAGCAGAAGTGCCCGTTGAATTTCAACGGATTTAGTGAATCTAAAACTTCGACCGTGCAACGTAAATATCGTAAGAATATGATAGTACACAGTTTTAACCGTCGAATAAAGCAAAAATGAAGAAAACCGCTCCGCATTTACCTATTTAGATGAATGAAGAAAATCTTGCACTGTGAAAAATCGAAAATTACGTGTAAACTTATGGGAAAATAATTATTGAATTAAGCTCTCCCTCCCCCCAATTTTTTATCGTCATATCGCCTATGTTACCCGCACAGTAAAATTATATACCTATGCGAGATTTCGTGACATCTTCAAAACGAAAACTGCAAGTAAAGCCAGAAAGAACACAATAATCTACAGAAAATGGATGAACAAAGAAACAAATTATATTAATTAATTTAGCGAAAGACAAAAAAGTAAATATAGAACGTTTAAGAATTATAGATTCTCGATTCTCTCATCAATGAATTCTATTACGAGAAAATTATTTGTATCAACAATACTTTGGAAACAATGAAATGATTTATCCAATCAAAATTTGTGGAAAATATACTTCTAATTATTTAAGTTACTTACGTAGTTTTAAAAACAGCTTGCTTTGGAAAATTCTACGCCACAGGAAAATATCATTAAAAACCGTTTATTAGTAATATTTCAATTAAAATCAACAAATATTTTGTTGCCATCTAAACAAAGGAAAATCGTACACAGAAATTGCAAATCGATTTTACGGTTAAAATTTTCCCATATAAATGCATTGGACTCTCAACATTGGCAACAATAGGAGTTGTCGTGGTAGCTTATAAATGGCAGTGTCATAAGACTGATAAAATCACGTATTTTTCTGATTCTAAACGCATTTTTATGCTAATTTGATCAGGATTCGAACTATCATCAATAGAAATAACTTTGTTCTTTCCTTCATAAAAACATCCAAATCTCAAGTTTGTACCATGCCTCTAAGTAATTTTAAAATTCAAATGAAAAATAATCTGCACTCATCCCTATGTTATTCAAATGGAGAAAATTAAAAAAGAAAATATGTTTTAAAATTATAAAGGTCAATCAAATCGGTATAAAAACCTGACTACACCACGTAACTCATTATTCTAACTAAAATGACACCTTCCTCTTGTTTCTACGTGCTGTAGTTGCTGAACTATAAAAAACATACATACGCACGCACCCAAATACATACAAAGACTTTTCTTTATACATAGATATCTATAAATAGATTTAGCCATGATTCTTTCAACATACCATGACCAAGTCTTAAATTATTATAATTCAGATTAACTTACAAAAATCAAGCATTCCAATTAAAATGTGTTAAGACTGAAACCATTTTATAATAAAATAGGTTGTTAATAACATATATAATGCAATAATAAATAGTATACATGTATTTTACTGCATTAAGAAAGAGAGGTGCTGGACATTTTAGAATTTAGGCAATTATTTGTACTTCTTTTTGGAGGAGAGTGTATCGAATATTTGCAGAGAAACTTCTCAAGGGGGGGGGGGGGGGGGGGGGGGCGATCGCTACCTAATCTGCGGCGTATAATTGAGGATTTTTGCGCGGAATGAATTTAAGAAAGCACCCAGTGGAGTGCAATGGGGTTATCCAAGGAGTGGGCGATCGTCCTCGTCCTCCCCCCCCCCCCCCCCCCCCCCCCCGTGGATCCGCCCCTAAATATTTGTCATTTTGTCTGCGTATAAGCATATGACGTTATTATTACAAACATAAGTTTTGAATAGTTTTCAATAAAAATACTATGAAATATGAGTAAATAACAGATACATTTGATATTTAAAAATTAGTCAAGGTTGATTCTTAGTTCAAATGCAGATTTTTAATTTTAACAAACATTTTAGAATATATCTTTATCACTAAAACTAGCGATCCAAAGTTTTCGATGCACACCGATTCTCTAAAAGCGATAATGAATAAAGTTGAATCTCACACAGGCAATCAAAATTCGATGTATATGGACAGCGTGTACAACTATACGAAGGGTGTTTGAAAAGTTCGTGGCCTGATATAGAGATGGCACTTGAATCGCCCCAAGCGTGACGTCATTATAATCCTCCATCTTTAGTATTGCCACTTGCAATAAAATCGTAATGATCATGATCCGTAACGCTCTAATTTTGTGAATAACTCGATTATAAATAAACTTAGACGCCTGAAATTTCTCAGGATTTCAGTGTTGATGAATCTTTACGTTATGACTAAAACATTTCGTAAAAGGTCATAAGATAACATGGAAAAATCACCTTTTTGTTTTGAAGGATTTCATTCTTTTACTCTTTAAATATCTTAAAATTAAGTTATCGACATGACATTTGCGCTAAAACACGCCAAAATGAATGAGGATTCTTATTCTTACCTTCGAATACTCAATCTCATTCGAATTCATTCATATTTTGAATTTATACTCAAGTTTTGGTAATTTTTTTAACATTTCAATAATAAAATTCCATGGTTACCGATATTGTTGTCCACGGTAATTTCCGTGCATATGCATTTAAATAAAGGCTTATAGATTGAAAATAAGATTAAAAACTTGCTCGAAACCACCAAAGATATGAATTTAATACAAATAAATCGGACGCAGTATTCATGTTATTTACATTTTTATCTATATTACTAAAATCCTATTTCTAGTTTTGTCTCTCTCTCTTGAACGGTCTATACCTCAGCCATTTTTAATCTCCGGGAATTCAGCCCTCTAAGTTTATTTTTTATCTAGTTATTCAACTAATTTCCAAATATTTCCCTTATAAAATATATTCATTAAACTCGTATTCAAAACATATTCTCGTTAAACTAATCTAAATCCAATAGGTACATGGTGGAAACGAAGAAACAGCGAGCAAAGGGGGGGGGGGGGGGGTGGTTGGCGAGCGTCAGCGAGCAGGGGGCTTGCCCCCTAGTAAGTGTATAAATGAGCGCTAATTAATTCACTTTTGTTTAGAAATTATTTTACGTATGAATGAAAATTTTCATTTTGGAGTAAACATGAATTAAGTATTTATTTGAAATACACTTCAATTAGGATTGCCTTTTATTTATTCGTCTACATGCGTACAGGTTTTCCACCAACAAGGATGTCAGTTATCAGAAATCCATATGGCACTCTCTTTTGTTGTTATTTATCACAAAAGTTTTCTTTGATTAACAAATCCTTTTAATTGTTTTCCTCAGCTTGAAACGAAATTTTTTATCTTAAAACAGTACAGCCAGAAAAACAGAACCATTTAGCTTTCACTTTTAACAGAATAATTAACTCAACAAATGGGATAGAGATATCTTACAGCAATTTCTCCATTTGTTTTGATAATTGTCATTCCTAATGTGATCTAAATAGATTCGTGTTTCAATTTAAAATCAAAATTATATTTTATCATTGTAGGACTAATGCCATATAATCTCCAACAATCTTTTAAATCTTTGTAACGCATCACCATGGTTTAGAGCTACAATGATGGCCTACTTCTCATGGTGAGTGTTAAACCCAAACTACCGACCCCAATCCAGATGTCTTTGTGTTCCGTTCCTAGGTATCCGCATAAAACCACGACATGTCGCTCATTTAATGCCAAACGCTTCGTCATTGTCGAATACGAAGCCAGAGAAATCGTCGACACGACGTCCTTATCCTTCAATACGCTGGATTCACACGCACACGCGCGCGAATTTCATTTGTCTGTTCGAACACGGAGATAAAGAGAGAGAGAGAGAGAGAGAGAGAGAGATGAGAGATGTAGATAAATAGCCCTCCTTTTCTTGTCCATCCGAATAAATCGCCCCTTCATCTTCGCCGGCAAAGAAGAGCACCACCACATCCCCCTCTCATCCAACCCTCAACGGACGGAGCAGTAAAATTCTGACGCGATCCAAAAGGTGGCGTAAAAGTTTATCTCTCTCTCTCTCTCTCCATCTCCCTCTCTCTTAAAATAAAGCTTAAAAAACACTACTCCCGTTCTCCCGCAGCCGCCAATCCGAACATATATTTTTTTCCAATCTGAAGAGCAAAGCGCTACTCACCCTCCAGTCTGACACAGACCAGCGTCTCCTATGGCAACGGAATCTTCGCTCTAAACCCCCCTCTCTCACTCTCTCGGTCCCTTTGTCTTCTCGCGACACAATGGGATGGCGCTATTGGTCGGATTTTACATTTTTCCTCTCTCTCCCTTTGCAAGACTTCGTGTCTCCCTTCTCTCTCTCTCTCTCCCTCTCTACCTCCCATCCTCCTTTACCCGCCACCCACTCATAAATTCACACACCGCGCGGAAAATAAAAAAAGACCGAGAGAAAAATTCAAAAAGTGGGAGGGAGTGAAAGAAACAAAAGGAAATCGCGTCCCACCATTTTGTTGAAACGATTCGATCCCACCAGCTCCACAATATCCTTCCTACCCCATCTCTCATCTCACCTCTCCCTCTCTCCAAGCCAGTCCAAGTCCCCTCCCTTTCTTTCTCGCCCCCCAACATCGAAGAGTAAAACTATATATTTTTAAATATTTTTATTATACAACATTGACAACCGAGCTGCCGAACGCGCTCTCTTTTGTCTCTCTCGTGATGTTTTTCGCCTTCCTCCTTTTTTTCCCCCTCCATCGTCATTTTTTCCGCAACCCGATCTCCAATCCGCCATTCCCCTCTTTTGCTCCCGTTTCGTGCGAATGGAGTCGATGATGATGGAAAGGAGAAAGAGAAGGAGAGAAAGGGTCCGGGGGAGAGGAACGTCGTTTGGAAGAGGGACGGAGGGCGAGGAGGAGGAGATCGCGTTTTCGAAATAAAAAAAACAAAAGAGGAAGAGAGTGAAAGAGAGGAGCGATCCCGGTCTCTCTCTCTCTTTTTTCAAAGGGACGGTCTATTTACAATTGCCGTCAGAGCCACTGCGGCGAAGCGGCGAGGGAAGCAAACTGCGAACGAATCTGCCCTGTGCATTCCCTCTAAATTCGGACATGTTTGTGTTTTTTCCCCTCTCTCTCTCTGCCAACTGTAAATGGATACATCTCTTCACCCCTTTTCCTTCCTCTCCCCATCTCCGCCAAGGGAACCAAAAGCGGCACCCAATGCGCCAAAAAACGAACCCGCCGTTCTATCTCTCTCCCTTTCGTCTGTCTCTCTCTCTCTCTCTCTCCCTCACTCACATTGTTCTTCCCCGGAAGCATTGGGTAGCAGGCGGCGACAGCTCCGCCCTATGATCTCTCCTCTCCCACCTCCACCACCTCCCCCCTCTCCCTCCTCCACCTCCACGGCAGAGCACCCTCCCCTTCAACTCCGTCCGATGGAAGTCATTAGCGTTGCATTGTTCGGCGCGAGGCCTCCGCGAGTAGATGAAGAGCATTTGTTTTCCCATTGTTGCCCGCCGTCCTCTCGCTGTCCGGGCAACGGCCACTCATTTGCCCGCTCGCAGAAAGAGAGAGACCCTTCTCTTGGATCGCAGCTTATTCCCTCGCCGTCCATTGTGTTACGCAACACTTGAAACAACATCCAAAAAAGGATGTTCCCCCATTTTTGCTTCCTTCGCGATTTTTCCCCACTCTTTTTAGGATGAAGGTGTGAGAGAGTCCCCGATTCAGCGCGAGAAAAGGGAGACATCCCCAGATCTCTATGGTTACGGGAAGGAGGAGAGGGAGGAAGGAGGTTAGAAAATTTGCGCGTGCGGGGAAGAGGATCCGAAGCAACCTTATCGGCGATTTCCCGAAAAAATAATCGGACGGAGCTCCGATGCAAAACGGCCATTTGTTAGGTTCTTCGCCATGGTGATGTTTTATTTTTCACGACTTCTCTCTCTTCCTGAAGAGTCTTAATGACTTTTCGCGAAAAGGTTTTTCGAATGAGCTGACCGATGCTCGCAGGAAACACTCATTCTGCTTCGAAACAAATCGCTTTGTTTCGTTCTTTTTTTAATGGCAAATGGAATCGAAACTCGTTAGCTAGTTTTGATGAGGTTGCAATTTTCTTTGATCGCGTGGCGATGTAATAATTGGATTCGATACTTTCCA
The DNA here is from genome assembly GCA_036926305.1 of Uropetala carovei. NCBI lineage: Eukaryota > Metazoa > Arthropoda > Insecta > Odonata > Petaluridae > Uropetala > Uropetala carovei. The sequence goes on along the minus strand of JAXCHB010000017.1, from coordinate 4,454,219 downwards.
AAAATGAGTCTTTTGCTTTCCCGCTGGATACTTTGATGAAAAAATTAATCGCTTCCTTTATATTCGCTTGTGCGAAAGCTTCGGACCGATTTCTTATTGTGCGGTAGATGATAAGTAGAAATACGGAATTGAATATATAAGTTTTTCGTAGTAATTAAAAGGGACCGATTGACTGAATCGGGACACGTATACAACATTTAACTAACACTTTTTTTGCTTTTTAAACTCTTAATTCACATAAACAATATTAAATTAATATTCTCAGATTAAAGGTTTTTACTACCAAGACACTTTCAGCAGAATAATGTACAACTTAAAGAGAGCAGACATTCAGAAATTCTTTTGGAACTGTTTTTTCAGCGTTACCAAAAATGCAACAATTAAGATTCCACAATGTTCGCCATTGAAACGTCGTAAACCCTTAAGGGCGATAAATGAGTTAACAATCTATAAAAAGAAAATGTGAACAACCTGCGTAATGCTTTTAGTTTCGAAGTAAAGTAGCCATAACTCGTAGGAGGAGCTTCATAATGTTCTCCCATCGAACGACGTTTTTACTAACCTGTGAATTCGGACGATCCTTTAACCAGTGGAACTCCTATATTACGCGGGGGCTATCACGTGACCTCGGAGCGCCTATCAGATCGAAAGGATCGAAGATGAGGAGCCAGCGTAGGCATGCGTAAGAGACACAGGAGGGGATAAGAAGAGAAAGAGAGAGATAGGGAAAGATCAGAATTAATACCGTACCGATAAACATTTCTGGACATCTTTCACCACATTTATCTTCAGCTCCTCCACTCGTCCTCTCTCCTCACTCCCTCCCTTACTCCATTCCCAACTTAATTTCTCATCCTCCTCGTTCCTCCCTTCCTTTACGGTTTCCCTTTTCGACCGTATATAAAACCCCCTTCTGCATGCCGCCTGAGGCAAAGATGGCGGCCCGCCCATGACGTCACTTCCCCTTACTCCTCCTCCCCCCTCGACGCCCTCTTTCCCCGCACCCGATATTGATCCCGGAATGGCGGTTGAGGAAGACGCGAGAGGGTCCGTGGAGAAGACAGGGAAGAGAGGGAAAGGGAAAAAGGAAGGGAAGATAGACGTAGACCGAACAGGGAGAGTAGGACAGAGGGAAGGACTGGGAGGGGGGAGGAGTGGAAGGAGAGAGGAGAATGAGAGGGAAATTGTTTTGGGCGTGAATTATTCCTCCTACGACCCTCCTTGAATCGCGTTTCAGTCATCACACAGTTTGGAGACTCAAAAGATAGGCGAAGATCGAACGCTTGGACCAATTGGAGTCGCAAAAACAATCCCTCCCTCTTTTCGCAGCCCCATCTCTCTCTCTCTCTCTCTCCACTCCCCTCGATTTCTCGCCATACAATCTACTCGAGGCGGTCACGTTCTCCTATCTCTGAATTAGAAATTGCCGGACTAAATACTCGGAATTAATTCCGCGAGGACTGAACCTTACGTTAGCTGTGGAGGAAATCACTTTGCGGAGGGAATAATTGGGAAGGGAGAGTGATCAGGCGATGATAGTCTTCTCTAAAATTTATTGATATGGACCTTAGAATGTAAACGATGAGGTATAAGGATTTAAGGAGTTGACCTTAGACCGAGAAACCGTTAGAACCATTTGACGATCTGTTAATCGGGGTGATTATGAGACGCTGTCTTTAAAGATGATTCTCAGTAAAATAATATTATTTACCGATTTAAAAATAAGCTGCGCTCGCTTTAATCTTCCATTAAATTAAAATTAGTCTATTATTTCTCAATAAAATTGAATAATCCATTTATGCACTATTAACAACTAAATAACATTTTTATTTTTTTTATTTTTTGATGCCAGCGATATAAAAATATAGATGAAACATAAAACTAATTTCAATTTTTGCGATAACATTTACATTGAATATTGCTTGCTTCACTTCGGTGAAACATTTTTATTGTAGGTAAGCACATTTCATTTACAGTTCAAAATAAAAGGCAAATGCTATTCATTTCATTTTTCAGTTGACACTGCAGTTGTTCAAACGGTTTTTATGATAAGAGGGAATATGCATATATTTTAGAGCAGCGTTTTCAATTAAAACGAAATAATATATCTTAGGATTACATTATTATCACTAAAAATAATAGTCATATGACTCAATCGATAGATTTTCATTGTCGGTGAGAACTGATTCACGCTCGTACAACAATTAAACTTATAAAATGTAACCTTACTATTAAAAATATATTCACCTAAACATGATATCCCCGCCAGAGTCCGGCTTCGGCCGACGAATTTGCCGGGTAGCGGAGCAAGGTATCGCTGGGAGGACGGACTCTCGAAACTCGGACTTTAACTTGCAATGGCTAAGAAAGATGCGATGAAAGAAACATAAACATGTAACAGGCATAGCGCCGTGAAAACTGTACATTAAATTATTTAGAATGACGAAATAACGAATTTCACTATTTTCACTGTTTTCTGGCTATAATGACTATAAAGCAACTAAAAATTTTCTATCTGGGTTCTTTTATCTAGAAATTTTAAAAAATATTGTATCTTATATCCTGCTCTTTCAATACGCTAAGAAAATAAATAAATATGCCTAGGTACACCAGTTCAAAAATTTAAGACGCAATGCATTGTACAGGGAGGGCCAAAAAAATGTACCCGATTTCAAAATGAAATGACAGGATAACCATATAAGACAGGACTGAATTATAAAGTGGATTAATCAAGAAAAAGTCAAAAATATTTGTACTAAATGACACATTTTCTCACAAGTCTACATTGTGTCAAATAAGTTCACAACAACAGCTATAGCCAATATAAGACGTGAAATCCTACAACCTGTAATCAACAACCGCACTGCACCTATTCGCTTGTGTGCTCAGAATGATGGAATACATTTTGAAAATTTGTATCAATGGAAATAAATTTGAAAAAAAATTGGTTTCTGAATCACACTCGTATCACAGTTCATTCACTTATTTTGAAATGGCTACATTTTGTTGGCCCACCCTGTATTAAGTATTAAAGACGACCGCTATATCTTGCAAATTAGAAATGTTATTGTCGACTTACAATTATAACAAGGAGAAACTTTATTCGTCAAAGAATATAAATTCTCTTTGACAAGTTTTAGAAAGGAGAGTAACTCACATAACCATACAATTTTATCGTTAAAGTTAAAGCATGTTCCAAGAAGTAATGGAAAGATAAGTTTACTTCACATCACAAAAACAAATTTTTGAGTTATTGATAGATTTTCAGTTAAACATTTAGCTTCTCTTCATTAAAATCTTCTCGCAACTATTCCTTCTCGAACTTTCCGAAATACCCTTTCTCTACCTTTTTTATTCCATCTATCCTTCGATTATTTCATTACGCAGCTATAAAATTATAAAATATATTTCATTTTAAACCATTCGCTGGAAATATAATCAATAAATTCCAGCATTCGCATAATATCCACATCTAATAGGAGGTTATGTGGCATTTATTCCTACCATTCTTTAGTTTACTATCTGTATTTTTAAACCAACGTGATCGAAAGCCATTCGTGCCAATAACATGGGACCACTTAAAGATTGAACAACAGGCCTCAATGCCTCCGAGAAACAATCTTTTGAGAAAATGAACATAAACCAAATGTCTCGGTCGTAGCAAGAGGAGATACAATGGAATATCAATCTTTATACCCTATTTATCCGAATGAGATCATGTACAAAATACCATTTCCTAGTGTTCCGGCAGCGATATCTGTGTCCGGTATCGAAAAATCTACCAGATATTTCACATGAAAGCGTCATCGTAAGAAAGACCATTTCCGCTCATATCAGACCGATAAACTAACAGGTCCCGAATATATTTAAAAGGTTGAAACTCGAGTTTAAAATCTTATTGCCGAGAAGAGTGGAGCGCGACGCAATTATAACTTTTTATTTGCGAATAAATCCCTCATCATCGTCGCAAAAAGAAAAAGAGAGAAAGAAAGAAATAGGGTTAACTATAATACAAGAGCATTTCGCCAATTGATCCTCGATTAAAAAAAGGCTTGCTCAAACAAGGAGCTCCCAATCCGCCTTACGAGCTTCCATGCCTTCCTCCTTAAAAAAAAAAACCGTCCTATCGGGAGTCGTAAAGTCTTAGGCCAATTGACGGAATAAGGACCGGTTTTGGCTTCCGGCTAGTCTCAGGACACAAATGGGAGTAACCTCCGTTCTCCTCGGGCCGTCGCGGGGTCCTGAAGGCGGGAGATCCTCTGCAGATTAGAGGTGGCGGTGGTGGTGGCCGTTGTAAGGTGGGGGAATGGGAATGGGGAGAGAAGAACGGGGGGCAAAGAGAGAGAGAGGGAGGAGGAGGCAGATTCCCTCAGTCAGCTCACCCATTGCCCGTCGTAATTGCGTAGGCGTTGGTGGAGTTACGGGGGTGGAGGAGAAGTGCGCGGTGGAGAGGCGGAGGAAGGGGAGACAAGGCGGTTCGCGAGTAGGGAGGACCTCGCAGCCATTCGTGCTCAGCGGCCGTGGCCGGTATAGCCGGATAGAATGGAGGCGCGATCCCTGAACGTGGGAGTTGCCATGCTATGGACACCATTCTGCGTAAAGAGGAGAGAGAGAGAGAGAGCGCCCAGTAAGCAATTAGATTAGCAGAGTGGAGTGCGCCGATGATAACAGTGTTTATGTCACAGAATAGTCCTAATATACACTCGATTCGTTTATTCGAAATATGCGTGTCTATTTTTTTAGCTCCGTGGCAAGCTCAGCTCACGAATCCGACTAAAATCGATTGGATTCGAATGTCGCTTCGAAATCTCGTTTCTTCAATGGCGAAATATTATAAAATAAATATTACGCATAGGCTGTCTCTCTGGAGTGCTTTCATGTAATATCTTGTATAAACATTTTAATTACAACTCGGTCCTAATTACCGTCGATGCGGCTCTAAATTATCCATTAACTTATTTTTAGTATGGATATCCGAATTTTCGTTGATGTTTTTGGTGTTTAAATATCCTAAAATGCAGCAGGAATTCAGCTGTCTCCTGTTAATATTGTATTTTAGTCGTTTAAATTAAGTCTCAATGCCATTTAAAACACAGCCAGACATGAATATTTATCACTACTACGCAAAGTAATTAAAAATACTGAATATATTTACAAAGCAGAGGGAATTTCTCTGGATTGCAAAGTGGAAAAATATAACTGGGAAAGTAAAGAATGATATAATCATGAATGAATGTAATGAAATAAATACCAAAGAAGAGGCAAAAAACACTTCAGTACAAAACAAATTGAAAATTTCCACAAAGATAAGACTACGATTACCTAGGAGACGATAACTTAGACGGAAAGAATGAAAGATTTGAGGCAATTAATCAATAGTAGTTTACTTCTCTCTCTCCCTCCCTCTTACATGAATAAAATTTAACGTTATTATAAATAGAATAATGAGCAGTCTCTATAAGTAGGAGCAATATTATGCGATTATGCTTTTTCTAAAATCTGGACGATTTGTATAATCCTGTGTTAAAATGAGGGTATCGGAAACTATGAAAAAACAAACAACTCTACGTATGATTTCAGACTTGAAATTCTGCGTTAATATATCTACCATAAGATTATTAGGACCCTATTTTGGGAACTCATTAACCAGAGCGAACGAAGTTAAAGAGCGTATCTTTGGGTTTTTTCCCATGGATTGGGGAAAATTAGACATCATCATACCAATTTTTTTCATTATTCCGTTAGTGACAGCAAGATCTGCCTTTTTCGTATACGGAGAAGTCATTTATGTTCATTGCTACGAAATTACGAAAGAGCGATACAATCTCAAAACATGAAAACCAGTAAAATAATATTTTTAATTATTGAGAGGTAAAGAAATTCCGAAGTCGACTGGATAAAGCGTTCAATTATATACAAATCCTGAGATGTGAATACTTATGAGAAGCAAACTTTACATTCTTCCCCTATGCAAATAATTTAAAATATAATGCGCAGTATTTTTTTTCCAAATTTTACATCGCTAATACATTTGAAAAACGCTACTTATTTATAACTCTAAGATTTATATTATTTCATTATGGGACATACCTCTATTTGTTGGCAGAACTAGTTGCAATATAGGGCCAGGAAATAATCTTAAAGGAAAATGTTTGCATAACTTTATATTTAAGCACTTTAATCGGTAAAATAATATATCTACAGCATAGGTTGTCCCAAAAGTCCATTTACCCCTTAGTTTAAAGATTGAGAGAAAACAAAACATACGTATATTTGTCACATGTAATGTTATACCTGTGATCGACAAATAATTTTTAATTAATCATCAAGAACATCAGTATAGGTGTCTCCTCTCTTTACACCGGAGTGTAGTGATCTGCAATTACAATTTAGTGTTCGTTGCTAATTCTCGCTTTTTAGACGCGTTTCGCTTCCAGTGTAAGCGCCTATTATCGTCGGTCTGTCCGTCCGTCCGCATATTCGTTCTCGGCTTCTACGGAACGGATTTTCATGAAATTTGATATTAAGGACTTACTATCACAGATAATAAGAAAATCGTAAAACTGAATCACATAAGCCAATCAGGGGTACCACTTTACTTGTGACAAAAAATGAACTTTCCGTCATATCTCGTAAAGTATTGCTCATATCAAAATATCTTTCAAATAAAAGTTGTAGAACTAGTAAAGAAGAGTATTTCCTTTTCTATGCATTTTTATCGCAGGAGTAGCCGTTATCGAGAAAATCAAACAAGAATGTCTTAACTCGAGTTGAATTTAGAAATCTTCTTGCATGGTTACTTCTTCATTGTTGCTAACAGAAACAATCTCACAAAAATACGTTTAATTTCCTTACGTGTGCATGCAATATTTTTAGATAGGAAGAAAATGGATTATTTACGTCGAAGAAAAGAACTTTAAAACGATATTTCCCTTATTTAAACGTATTTCATTGCTTTCAAATGTTCCATTACACGAAACGCGCCCATTTGTGGTACGCTGTACACGTACCTAGCTTGTTTTACGGTGAAGATGAATAACAAAAGTTTAATTTAAATGGAGAGCTGTGTGTTTAATTTTTGCCACTCAATCTTGACAAGTGGGGCAATAGATTTTGGGGCCACACTGTGGTTATCAATGCCTCGTATTTGGAATAAACAACAATCATTTAGGCGAATTTAAAATTATATATGGCCACCGAACATTATCCTAAGTTAAGATAAAAACAAATGTTTTTATCATTGATGAAATTTATATAAAACAAATCACCTTAGGAGCTTGACTTTATTTCGGTTTGTGTGAGCTTAAGCTCGTTGGGGTCTTTGTTAAATTAATAATAATAATTTATGTAGTGTTTTTTGCGCTGAAATAAATTAAAGTAAATATTTATTTAACAGGAAAAGTAATGTTTTCAAATTACATCCTTTCTAATTTCCGAAAAAGTAAATTCCGTTTAAACGAGAACTCATACAACTATATGTTTAGATAATTAATAATTCGCACTAAGAATCGATAATTTAATGCATAACTAGAAAGATTAAAAATAAAACAGCGCGAAAAGGAGTCAAGATAATTAGACCTCACAAATACAATCCAGCCATATTATTTCTATTTTTGGCGTTGTATACAAGAGAACCTCTTTCCACTTAAAATGGAGGAAGAGACGATTATTTTCTCTGTTTCTCACATTTCCCCTCTTTCTTCTCTCCTCTCTCTCACACTCTCTAAAAAAAACGAATTCTACGTCCAAATGAAAACAATAACAGCGTTCATCATAAATGTAAATGCGTAATGTCCCCCGCCTTCCGTTTCCATGGCCGCATGTCCTTGAATAAGAAAAATAAAAGTATAAACGACGAATAAAAACAAAGCAATAAACTCCGTCCATAGCTTCTTCATCCTCCCGTGTCCGTGGCCATGTTCGTTCGGATAACTGACGTGCGAAAGAGGAAATATCTTCTCTCCCTCTCCGAAGAAGTGAGGAGCTCTTGTGTCGGGGAGATGCATAATTGCTGGGAGAAGCGATCCTTTTTATTCCATTTTCTCCTCTCCCTCTCACCTTCTCTTATCCGGAAGGAAGCGAAATTTTTCCTGAATATATAAAAATGGGTAAGGATTGCCGCTTTTATCTTCTCAATCATATCACCGCCTCCTCAACCTCCTTTCGTCGGAATCATCGGCGAGGAACGGGGTATGAATAAACGTCGGAAATTCTTAGTGTGAGCCGCTCTCCTCGTCTGAGGTGTCGAAGACGTCGCCGTCGACTGTCTCGTCTCCGGGCACCGTCTATAGAGGCGAGGCATGTTACCTCCCAAGGACTCGAGAAAGGGATTCGGTCTGGAGTACGACATAATAATTCCCGCTTCTACGCTCCTCCCCCCACGATAAAATCCCCTCCTCCCACCGCACACCTCTGTTTCTTCGAGCCTGACGAATCCTCTCCTGACCCCAGCGAGGGCCATCCAATTGGTCTCCTCCGTTTCCTGCCAACACCACCCCCTTGTAAAACACCCCATATTTTTCTTTCTCCGTCGTAGATGTCTCTGGTGTCCTTCTAAGTAGTCCAATGGGGGCTGTGATCGTTGCCGTTCCCCACGGCAACTCCAGGCATAAACAATCCATTCCCTACCAATTTTCCTCTTCTCCGCATCGCCACACCGCCGCCACCCCCATCTGTATACGCCCTCCATTTGTTTCAACTTTTCACTCTATTTTTCCCTTCTCGCGGATTTCGTACATGTATAAAAATTTTTAAAAGATTCTTTTTCTCTCCACACGGTCATTTCCTCTTTCTCTCCCTCTCTTTCGCGTTCTCTTCACTAACTTTTCCTCCCGCCATTGTGGCCGAGGGGTTTTTCCCGTAAAAAATGAATGCGAATGATTAAGTCTCATCAATTACGACGATAAGCCATCGCTTTTTTCGTACATGTCGAGTCTGAAGTGCATGTCCGTTCCTCCCTTCCCCGGCTCTCTTTCTTTCTCTCTCTCCCTCTCTCTCTCTCCGAATATTCATCTCACTTACTCTTTTCTCCTTGGTATTTTTTCGTGGAATAAAGAAAACCAAATTTTTTCTTGCTCGCAAAGGCCTGAAATCTAGGTGTGATAGCATTTATTAAATGGTTTCGGAGGAATTTGAGATAATTCATTTATGCGGCGATTAAGGAAATAAGCCGTAACTACATGAGTTAAACGGTTCATTTTCGCTCTTTGCGTGATTTAGCCTCCTTCCTTCGATGAGATTAGATTTACTTGCCTCTTTTTATTTAGTGCGGTCGGAACGAAATCGGCTCGGAAAGAAAAGGTTACCAGATATGGTGTAATATGATCCCCATTACAATATGTGCTGATTATGGGAACTGAAATCAGCGATTTATCCATCAAAATCATAATTATATATAATATTTATATAGCCATACACCCATTAATTTCATGAAGTTATTGAGCATTGAAAAAAATCTAATGAATAAACCAATCCCACCACTTGTAACTACAAAATGTCTGAATTATTTATCAAGACGCTATATGAGATATCTTGGAATAAATATGTGTGCGCTCGTGTGTATACATATGAGTATTTCGAAAATCGTTCAAGCAGCAGTATCTTAAAATCACATTCTAATTTTCAACATAATTTCCGAATTCCAACATCCATTTAAAAAGTATTGCATAATTATCTTTACGCAACACTACAGAATTGTTACTTAAGAAGAATATCGTATATTTTTACTTTCTCATACGTCGTAATGGGAAAGTATTGTATTCATGAAAAAAATCGACTTCGAGATTTCAACGGATATACATGTTTTGAGGTCCCTAGAACACGTTTAGACTATTTTCGGAATGATGTCTGTGTGTGTGTGTGTACGTGTGTGTGTATGTCCGTGTGGGCGCTCTAACTCAAAAAGTACGTTCCATATCGTTACCAAACTTCATATATAACACTTTAACATGAGCACAAAGAACTGATTAGTTTTTGGACAATAACGGATAAACGGAAGTCGAGGTTTATTCGAAACCCGATTCGGTTTTTGCGATATTTCATTGTTAAAACATCATTATTGTATATACAATTCTAAACAAATGTTATAGAGAATGTAATTTCCTACAGTTTTCATTTGAAACAATTTTCTATTGTAGTTATCGTTTAGGAGTTATTTATAAATAACCGGTTTTTCGGTTTCCGTTAAATATCTCCTTAAAAACATCGTTATTGGTAATCTTCGTAAGGACCAAAGGTGTAGAGAATAATATTTCTTCCAAGTTTTGTTTGAAACTAATTTTCGTAGAACCATCCACTTTGGATATATTTCGATTTATCTTAATAACTGTATACAGCGCCAACACCATGTAGCGGTGATTTCTGTAAACATTCAAAATATACGTAATTTACGGCAACAAGGACGTGTATTCTTTTACGATACGAAATAATAATTTTGCCTCTTAATATTATTCATAATAATTTAAATATCTATACCCCAAATATGGAGAAAGTCATGTGTTGGCTACATCAGATTTTTTTTTATTTTTTATGACTCTGTCTGTCTCTTTCTCTCGCTTTTAAATCTGAAGAAAGCGCCTTTAATAAGAAGCGATTAAAAAAAATTGTACGTAGAAATATATTTTTTATTGTATCAAAGTATTATAAATTTATCATTTTTCACTTAGTTTTGAATAGGCAAATATAATGTTTATGTTTGATAATTCACAAACTCTTAATTAGGCGGAGCATGTTTCATACTTCCATTATCGATGGTCGACTCTTAACAATTAAACAACCGAATGAAACGATTTACCCTACAAAATTTAAAAATCAACAAGTGATAACAATTTTTTTACATTCATGCGTAGATACAATATCTTACGTTCAAATCTACTCTTTTCTAGTAACGAAATTATGTTTACCTCCATCTTCTCAGCCAATTCCTCATGCGCAGAAAGAGTATGACTGTTATTTTCTATATTGCAGATACATATCGTACTAAGAAAGATGAGTATAGTGAATCTCCACTATATTCCGCCTCGTTTTATGTCTATCGCACATACGTCTTCAATTAATTAAGGAACATGTTTCATTATAAGTTGTCTCACTTCTATTATACGTCGTTTGGGAAAGGCCAAAGAAAATTCCAATTGAAACATAAATTCTTATTGAACTTTTAAATTCGCACAATAATTTATGTTATATGTTTTTATTTTGTGTTTGTTTTCATTTTAACATATGTGGTCCCAAAATGTATCCGTGGATTGCGTAATGACCACGTACGTGGTCGCGGTTTTATGCAGGAGCTTCAACTTCAGAATGGTCTCAGGTATCTGTTTTTAGCTGGTTAAAAGAATGCGCTTATAGTTTCACTTTGGCGTCTGTCTGTATGAGCACTTGCTTAAAATGAAATTGTGACAAAACCGTCTAAGATAGAGAGCTGAAACTTTGAGGGAAGATTTCTGCACTGCTGCCATTTGCTTTTCTTTAGCTTTGAGTTTTGAAAAATATACAAGGTCGGATTGAGGCACATTTAAAATTTTGTTTTTAGGCGCGTTTAGCTTCAAGCGCGAGCGTCTATTGTCCTCGGTCTGTCCGTCCGTCCGCATGTTCGTTCTCGGCTTCTACGGAACGGATTTTCATGAAATTTGATATTAAGGACTTGCTATCAAAGATAATAAGAAAATCGCACAAATGAATCACGTTAGCCATCAGAGGTACCACTTTACTGGTGACAAAAAATGAACTTTCCATCATATCTCGTAAAGTAATGCTCATATCAAAATATTTTTCAAATAAAACTTGTAGAACTGATAAATTAAGAGTATTTATTTTTCTATACATTTTTATCGTAATAGTATACGTTATCAAGAAAATCAAACCAGAATGTCTTAATTTGAGTTGATCTTTAAAATTTTCTTGCATGGTTACTTCTTCATTGTTGCTAAGAGAAACAATCTCACAAACGTTTAATTTACATACGTGTGCATGCAGTATTATTAAAATAGGAAGAAAATGGATTATTTATGATGAGGAAAAGAACTTTAAAACTCTATTTCCCTTACGTGCAGGTATATCACTTCTTTTTAATACTCTATTGCACGAAATGCGCCCATTTGTGAAACGCTGTACACTTTCCTAACTTGTTTTAATATATCCGAAAATATAAAAGACGAAAATCTGAAAAATTGAGTGTAAATTTCCACATTAATGCAATTTATTCTGTAAAATTTTGAGAAAAATCCAATTCGAAAGTCGCAATTTATTTAGTAAATAGGAAATTTCTTATGCGGATTTATGAATCGTAGTAAACGAAAACAATCTTCGTAGCAACTTAAGTAAAATTACAAATTACAAATAAGTAAATATGTTTAATTTCCTTTATTGTGGGGAAAGAATGCAATAAATGAAGTGGATTATCTACGGCGAATAAATGAACTTAATATGTTAATTTTTCTTTCGTGCGCACAAAACGCTTTGTAAGTGAAAAAGAATGTATAATTTACCATGAAGAAATGAACTTGAAAGTAAAGATTACGTTAGAATTTCTCAAGTGAGGTATGTTTATAATAATTTTCTATTCTTTTACTTATATCTCTGAAGATATAAAAGGTGGAGAGCTAAATGTCCGAGTGTACATATCCAGAGTTATGCCACTTATTTTTGTATGGTTTTTGAAATATTTACAAAGGCGAATAGGGAAACGTTCAAAATTATAATAAAAACCTGATTCCGCTCAAAGCTAAACTAAACAAGGTTCTAGTGACCAAATATGTGCCGGTACAACCACATGAAAAATACAAAACTCGCTAATTCCTCCATGTTCGCATATAAAACTCTATTTGTTATAATATATGTACCTATTAATTTTGTTAATTTAATTTTTAACATAGAATATATTATGACTGCAACATTACAAATCATTTTGGGCACAAATTGCACAAATGTGTCATAAAATGTCTGCCAGGAACGTAACTCGTATTTTCATCCTGAAGACCATGGGAAAAGAAGTTTCGCTATACGTCACAGTTTTCAGGGACTCATCTCCAACATACAGCGGGGACTTACATATTATTATGTTTTGGGAGAAAATAGGCGTAAAGAAAACCTTAGAATACATTCACCTTTTGCACTGGTAGACCTGATATAAAATGTCGAATAGTCCATTCAACGTACCGAAATTTCTTACAAAATGTTAGCAGAAAGCGTAAATTCCTTATTTACAAATCTTGTATTAAATTCGAAGTTCGATAGGATTTATAACTCAAGCCCGCTCTAACCGCTCCTAACTCTCTCTTAAAATTATTTTTCGTTTGAAAATTAAAATTTTTAATTATTTCACTTCTTTTCAACGTGAAAAAAGAGAATTAATTCTTTCAAGTCGTTTAGCTTCCAATCTACTAAAATATTAAATCAGTGCATATAGAATTCTTCGAGGAAGTATACAAAATCTGAATTTATATTTATTACCGGCAAACTCGGCATCATCAATTTATTTTATGGCGATCCTCTGGATTTAAAAGTACGATATTGCCGTACAATAGATGTTTGCCTGATTCTTCATTCAGCACAAACGCTATAGTATATTGAACTAATATTCGAACAGTGCCGACTAAAATGTTCTATTTTCTGCGTCGCCCCCTTGCTTTGTATTCGACCCGCACTCGAAAACAATAAGTCAGCCAAAAAATTGTTTTTCGGGATGTTTGAAGGGAATGAGAGGAATAGAGACACACAAAGAGAATAGTGGAAGGGAATTAGAGAAACAGAATCGTAAAGAGAATCAGAGAATGAAATAGGCAGAAGGAAAAGCAGGGAGAGAGGTATAAATAAAGACAGAAAGAGAAAGAATGGGTCCGTAAAGGTTATAGGGATAGAGAGAGAGAGAATGAGAAAAAAGGTCGATATGGCTTCATTACCAATTCAAGACACGACCGACTCAATTCCCCAGAGGGCGAAGAAAAAATGAGGACATAAAAAGCGAGAGGAGATGGCTAAACCCGAGCGCATTAAACAAAGACAAATTATTATTCCTATCGTCTTTTCTCCTCCTTCCCGATCTCCTCCCCACTCCCTCCTCTTCCCTTCCCACCGCACCTTCTCTCTTTCTTATGATTCCGCATCAGCTGCCTCCTTTTTCTACTCCTTTCTGCCCCCCTCCTTCCTCCTACCATCTACGCGCACCGCACGACTCTCGGTTCTTTTATACGAGGAGAAGAAAAAACAATACACTTGGCCTATCCGACGCTATAAGTTATCCGTAATCGCCCATAGGTTTTTTATGCCTTCCTTAATTCAGCAAGTCATCCATGATTACAGGATGGAGGATTTGAAGGTGAAAGCTTATTTCCTAATAAGAAAAGGCCCACTTATTACCGCCTTGGTTGCGTTTTTTTCTAGCTGGAGTTTTTCCTATGTTCGTATTTCGGCCACGTTTTATGGTAAACAAATGTAATGACGTGATTAATCATTCCTTCACTAAATGGTTTTTAATCTTTTTCGTTAAATGGAATTATATTTCATAAAGCATTGCAGCCATCTCATTAATTTTAGAAATGGAGCGCGTTTAGTTAAATTGAGATGAAATATATATATACCATTTGAGTTTCCATTCACGTACTCAATTTTATCAATTAAAAACTGCAAAATTTATGGCCTCCTTATTTCAATAATTCCAACCCTGGTTATGAAGACACAGTACTGGGTACATTTAAAGAAAGTGATATTAAACATAAATTTAAATGAACGGAATTATCAAAACATACTCTCCCACTTAACTCATTTTTTTCATATTTTAGTCAGTTAAAATGCTGAGGTCCTGATAAATCTATTCTAAGAAATTGAATGTTATTAACAAAATAACCAAGATCAGACGAAGGACTACATTGAGAGTGTTCTTGTCTTTTTTCTTTATATTTCGTCCTTAGTACTAAAATGAAAGTTTTCCAAATATTGAAGTTAAAGAAAATGTTCATAAATTACTATAACATCATTGTACAACATTTTCATTTTTTCCGTCTTCAAATTTAACTTTACTGAAAAAAGGAAAATTTCAATCCCTGAGACCAGTCAGATGAATCTGGGCGACCTGCTATATGCTTCTCTACCATAAGAAACATTCACGCAAACCCTCAGTCCGAATGGTGAAAATAGTTAGAAACGTCTTCATCACGGCATTTTCTGTTATCACCTGCCCTTCTAGAAGATCGTATCGAATGTGTAATAAAGCCAGCCTAAGACGTATGCAAAGAACAATCTGGAAGCGATGAAGATGAGATCTTGAAAAAGAATAACTTTAAAACAAAAGCATCTGCTACCTGTGCGACATTGCAACAAATTAATTTACGAAAAACTAATAGGGATAGAAGCAGGGGAAAACATGAAGACCGCTTGTATAATAAATTATTAGCTGTAATTTTTGTTGAAGAATTCAGATTCACTTTTAGGCGAGAATAATTTGATAATTTACCATGGCTGGAGATATTGGGTGTACATACTTTCCTGCAAAGCATAGGAGACAAATTATGTTGTGAAACAATTAAACGTGCCGTAAAACCTTAAAGCGATTACATTTAGTGGCATCTCTTGGTAGGCAATAATTATTTGTCAAAATATGAAATTTTATTTCCAATCATGATATTAAGAGTTGAATTCCATAGTTGAGAGTGGAATACTTTTAAGTAAAATCTGGTTTGTTTAATATGTAACTCTTACAAGAGTTTACTATCAGCACTGAATTAATTTAAAAATTGAATACTTGTTGACTAGTTAATAGATACGATGTTTAATAAATTACGACATTCGCACACGTTAATAAAGTGAGCTTTTTTTGAAAATAACTATATAAATTTCATAAAATATTGAATATATGAAATTTGTTGTACTTATTTTATTAAATAAAGTGTAAGCACGATAGAACTTTAAGAGAATCGAATTAATTACGACAGTGATTTCTTTTGTAAACCAATCACAAACACGGCATCACTTGCTGCCTTGTGACACAACACAAACACATCATCTAAAGCCGTTTCCATCGTAACTCTTTCAGAAAATCTTAGCATTGATATAATATTAATATTGGACCAAGAATTCCAAAGGTCGTACGATTATGAATGCCCAGTGACAGTTTACGGTACCCTCTGTACTCTAAATGCGTGTATCCTATTTTCAAAATTAGAAAATAAAACCATTTCAAAGAATTCCATGCAATATCTTGATTAAGTTCCGATGTAAACTCACATCCGGCCCACCGAGGCAGTTGTGACCTCTAATATGGACCGCCGAAGCACTCACATCTACGAATAGGGCCCGCCACGTAAAAAGGTTACACGGCTCTGATCTAGGCCTTATTCCGTTGAGGACGCTCAGAAAAGAGCCGTTTCGTTTATTTTTTTCACATCGCATCGCCGCAGGCAATCATTTTAAATTAGAGAGAGCATCAATCACTCGAAAACTACGGAAACGGGTTTCACTTTTCTTTCTTTCTGTGAGACGGAAAAGTATTCTTCGAATTGGTTGTGGTTTTCGTACAAATTGACAAAAAAATCTTTGAGCGATTTGTGGATACACTTTCCTGTTATATAATGTATATCAAATTGCGACGACGTGAGAATTCTGGGTTCAAATTTACCTGTGTATAAGGCATATGAACAAATAGTAACCTTCCTTTAACGAATATCCTTTTAAGTGCCATAATTTATATACTAACATAATTTTAGCGTAAAATTATTCTATAAATAAATTAATACAGCGCTTGTTACTTTCTCCATATACGTAGTATAGAGAAAGTATTGTATTGATGAAAAAATCGAATTGGAGATTTCGACGGAAATACACGTTTTGGGGTCCCTTGAATATTTATTCGATGATGTCTGCGTGTCCGTGTGTGTGTCTGTATGTGATAGGAATTTTGTGGACGCTCTAGCTCAAAAAGTATTTGTCATTTCAGTACCAAATTTCAAGTATAATATTTTCTTAATAGTGGCAAGAGTTGATTAGTTTTTGGACAATATAGGTCAACCGGAAGTGGGTGTTTATTCTTATCGTTTTTCCGTTTTTACTTTCTCCATACGTAGTATAGGGAAAGTATTGTGATCACGAAAAAAATCGACTTTGAGATTCCAACGGAAATACACGTTTTGAGGTCCCTAGAACACGTTTAGACTATTTTCGGAATGATGTCTGTGTGTATGTTATTGTGGGCGCTCTAACTCAAAAAGTACATGCCATATCGTTACCAAACTTCATATACAACACTTTAGCATGAGCACAAAGAACTGATTAGTTTTTGGACAATAACGGTTAACCGGAAGTTGAGGTTTATTCGAAACCCGATTCGGTTTTTGCGATATTTCACCGTTAAAACATTATTATTGTATATAAAATTCTATGCAAAGGTAATAGAGAATGTAATTTCCTATAACTTTCATTTAAAATAATTTTTCATAGCAGTTATTGTTTAGAAATTATTTATAAATAATCGGTTTTTTCGGTTTCCGTCATATATCTCCTTAAAACGTCGTTATTGGTAATCTTCGCAAGGACCAAAGTTGTAGAGAATAATATTTCTTCCAAGTTTTGTTTGAAACAAATTTTCGTAGAACCATCCATTTCGGAGATATTTAACTTTTTCGTAATTTCCAGTATACAGCGCCACCACCATGTAGCGGTGAATTCTGCAAACATATTCAAAATATACCTAATTTACGGCAGTGAGGACGACTGTATTCTTTTATGATACGAAATAAAAATTTTGCCTTATAATGCTATTCATAATAATTTAAATATCTATATATGTCATGTGTTGGCCACATAAGATTTTTTTAATAGCTCCTTTTAAACTCAATTTTCATAAATAGTGGGTATTATAAAAGTTGTACAGAATAAAATTTGTTACAAATTTTTTTGAAACAATTTTTCGTAAAACCGATAGTTTAAGAGATATTTTGATTTTTCTTCTAAATTTACGTTAAATGATAAAACTTTCTAATAGTTGATAGCGGTGCGCACGCCTCCAAGGGTGATATTAATTACTCAGATATTTTGTTATTCACAGAAACAGCTAACAATGTTCTTTACTTATTGTTTCTTAAATAAAGACTATTGAAAATGTTTTGAAATTATTCTCGAGTGTAATCGCTGATAATTATTTCTGAGAATGCTGACGTCGAGAGTAATCATATTCATTGCTCTGTATGGAGAAAGTCATGTGTTGGCCACATCAGATTTTCTTAATTGGCGTTGATGCTTTCGAATTTTTTAAAGCAATTGTAAAATAATGCTATTAATAAAAAACACATCACGAAAATGTATAATACTGTTTATTCGAATTTAAGAAAGAATATAACAAATAAAAAATATTACGTTATGTAAAAATGCTCATATGCAACAAATTTACCATAATTTCGCATTAAATTATAGCATTAGACAAATGAACATTAAACTCGACATTTACCAGTTAAATTTATACCTTCTGATCTACTTTAACCTCATTAATCCTGTGAGTACGGCTCAGATAAATTTTCTTGGTCACACTTCGTGGTAGGTGAACACAAGCCATGAGTTAAGCGTCTGTTTTTTGCAATAAAAAAGGTTTGATGCACGAGAGCTCTTTCACCTAGGATCACAAGGACTTCAGCTAAGAGAATTATTAGGTACGCGTGAAAACAATTCTTTCGGATTATAAAAAATAAGTCGCTCTCCTTGGATCTATTTATACCGCTTAAATTTGTTTTTTCCTCCCGTCGTTTGTATCTTTTTCATACACGTCTCTGGCTGAACCCTCTCGCTAAAATAATTCGTTCAATGCTACCATTTTAAAAGCTCCCTTTATTTATTTAAAATTACATTTGTAAAACGAGACTTCCATACGTTTCTCTCCTTTTCTTAAAGGATCTACCGAAAGAAGTGGCCCTCTTTATGGCTTTTAGTTGCTCCATATCTCTTGTTGGACTCTACACCCATGTCGAAGCGTGTTCCGGCAGATGCAAGGAATGGGCGAGTGAAGTGCGTATGCTGGGAAGGAAAGAGGGAGAAGTAGAGAGGGAGAGAAGTGTTTTGGGAAGAGGAGTCGAGTTTTATGGAAGAGGACCGGTTTTAGCGGTGGTAGCTAGTCGCTCCCGGAGTGAAAAGGAGTTTTATATGATTCGGCGATGTATTTATGAAGGGAAGGAGAAGAGAAGAAAAACGGACAAGGTTTAATTTTAATTTCACTACTCACTACCAGCAGCGAGGAGGAAAAAGCCATTTTAAAGCATTTCATGATTTATTGCGTTATTATTTTTTTCCGGCCAGAAACAACAGTTGGACGCATTTAATGCGTCCGCCTTAAGCCGATACCCGGGACGATAATTATGTTATATGGAAATGGGAAATTGGGTCGGAACTCCTGTTCTCTACGCTCGTTCCTCTCTCTTTCTCGCCTTTGTAGAAATGTTACGCGAAAATAAATGTTGTGTAACTTTCGCTGTTCTTTCTTTTT
Source organism: Uropetala carovei (assembly GCA_036926305.1). NCBI lineage: Eukaryota > Metazoa > Arthropoda > Insecta > Odonata > Petaluridae > Uropetala > Uropetala carovei. The sequence continues at coordinate 4,434,760 of JAXCHB010000017.1, read as the reverse complement.
CGTTCTTGAGGAGGAATTAGGACAGCGAGAATCTTTTTTCTTCCAGCGCGCGGCTTTAACAGGATAACTGTGTTTTGCTGGAAATAGTCTACTTTTAATCACAAAGAGAGAATAAAGTATTTCCCCGATAGTTGTCTCGCGTGGGACGGTGAATCGCGGAAATTACGGCGACGATATCAGATATCAGTAAAGTTAAATGGAGTTTAATGTGCAGCTCACCTTTGATTTCTGGGAGTCAATATCGCAATCCGTTAAATCGTTAAAATACGGTGTGAAAGAGATAGGACGTTTTCTTTGTCGTTCTCTCCGAGGAAATATTACTGGATGTTACACGGCGTAACTTCGTCGTCGGATAAAACACGTTCTATCTATCCGTTGGTACAGGAAGATTAAGGGAACGAATTAAGTATTGAAATAATCGATGATGTAATCGTACGATTCAAGGTTTGAAATTATGGTGCACACTATTATTTAATTCGATTCACTATTTTCCAATAATCGAGGAGAAGTTAAGCAGATAGAGAGCTTATCGAAGACATTTTCATGGTTTTATTTTGGAAACATGATATATTTTACATATTTTACTGGTCTATGTCAATTACTTATTATGTTATATTACTATCCAAACAGAAATTGTGTATAATAAAGGTCCGAATTCGATTCCAGGAGCATTTCATTACTCTATTTGAATAGCATGGAAATGAACGCAGCGTACTTTTATTTGTAATTTAAATTACTAGTAATAAACTTAGAAATTCGGGAACCAAATAACGCCTAAAAACATTAAAAATCACTTTCCCGTCGTCGATTTTGGAAATTGCTTCGAATCAGTCCAAATTTTTGTTTTCTAAGGTAAAAATATTTCATCAAGTGCACTGGCATTGTTGCTGATTTCGCGAAGTTACATATATTAATTTAGACCAAATGGAAAAAATTCTCTTAAATTGGTTAATAGAGAATATTAAAATTTATTTGTACTAGTATGCTTAGTGTGGAATAATATTATAAAAATAATATTATTAAGAAGATTTAAAAAAACTGTTATCAAAAATGCAAAAATTCTAATAAAAATCTTTGCCGATATTTGGTGGCCACTAGAACTCCACAAGAAAGCTTGCACGTTGAGACGAATTACGAAATCGATTAACGGAAAAACGAAGTATCTAAATGTGTCGAACAGACAGACATACGGACAGAAAAACGTGCACAACGAATGATGAAAAATCGAAGTTAGCGCGTCAGACGGACACATTGAACGCACAAGAGTATTTTTTTTAAACCGCTAAGAACAAAACTATACGCCAAATTTTTATTTAAGTATCTTCGATTTCATTAGCCAAATTGATATTACTGTTGAAGGAGTACTTACATGCACAGAGAAAGAGATGGAGCAAAGAGTGACTGAGAGAGAGAGGGAAAGTGAGTGAGAGTGAGGGGCAATGGGTGGGAGGGAGAGACAGGGCAGGAAAATGGAAGTGAGAGAGGGATAGATGGAAATTTTGCATGAGCACGAGTTGTAAAATATTGTTATTTGATTAAGTTATTTTTCATTTTAAAATATGTTTTCTTTCAAAAAGAATTTTTACTTTTATTTAGCAACCAAGAAAAAATATAAAAGTACATTAAATTTTGTCTAGTCATTCAAGACGGAATTTACGGTAGTTTTATTATAAATCAATCACATGAACTACTATTCAAGATATTCAGACAATGTAATTTTTTTGCATCTTAAAGTATGATTCTAAGACGTACCGTTCCGAACGAAAGAAAATTTGTCAAAAGAAAAGAAAAGAGCTTATGCTCATGACGGAATATCGAAAATATAGATATAAAATATTACAATTTCCCCAAATGAAAGGAATCATTCACCGACTCGCATCCACTGAAAGACTTTTTGTCGGTAGTTAAACGCTTTTTTTTGCGTATTCCTCAAAACCATTAATCAATCGAAACCCTATTCCATCATTGCTCTATTTAATTTCCATCACTTAACAAAAAGAAAAATGACTCGCCGGGACTTTTTTTTGCCCCTCCATTACGAAAGGACAAGGAGGAAGCGAAAACATTTCTCTTGTCTTAGTTCCCTTTTAATCGACTCGTAATTTCGTCTGTATTCTCCCACCTTAAACCCCCTCCCCCCCCGCAAAAAAGCGACACGTCATCGATATGTTCCAAAAACCCAGAATCGAGGTTGTAAAAAAAATGAATGACAGAACGAAAATCTTTCTAAAGAACGAACACCTTGCCGAGAAGGGAGAGTGAGTGGTTAGAAGGGAATATCCTTTGCTTAGAAGGGAAACTCGTATCGTCGAACGAAAGAGGTGGGGAAAATGAAGAGGTGGAGTTGGGCGAGGAGGAGGCGCGAACATCCTATTGAGGCAGGTGAGAGAAATGAAGGAAGCTTTATTCGACTCCACCCCGTCTACTGCCTTCCCCATCCCACCTTTGTCCACCCAGTGCCACGATTATGGGATTTCATCGCGATTGGCTCGTGATATTATTTTTTTTAATGAGCGTTATTACGTTTCTTCCCCTACTCCTGCATTCTATACAACTCCCTTGCCTCCTTCCGAATCCTCTACATAAAAAACTTTGACCTAAGAAGTTTATGTGGAAAAAAGAGGGAGGGAAAAAAACGAGAGGGTTAAAAATGGTGTTTTGATATGAATGGTTTCCGGCTCCCGGGATATGCCGCCTAACCATAGCCCCTTTTAAGTTTCTCGGATAAAGGAGGATGTGGAGGATGAGGGAGAATTAAAGAGAAGGGGAGGGAAATATTGGTGGAATGGGAGAAGGACACCATATATAAGGTTTTTGAGCGTTGAGATCTTATTACTCCTTTCCGCATCAACGCTGGTGACAGGAGTGTTGGGAAGAAGGCGTTGTATTGTTCAACTGGTCGACTGTTCCGATCGTATTAGTGTCATAAATCTGTCGTAATTATGGGTGTGACGGGAATAAGATTAGCTTCAAATAGTGCGATTCTTCGAGATGAACGGGTATTTTCAAGATACGGAGTCACTTGCTCTATGATGTTATTTTTTATAAATATATTCAGTTTTTAAGATTTTAAAAGATTTTCTAATTAAATTATCTTTCATTCATTTAAGTAATTAAGTGAGTAAATAATAAAAATAACTAGAGATAATTAATATATATATTTAAAACTAAGTACTTCGATAGTAATTACCTTTAACTCATGCTGGAGATCAAAAGCGTATATAAAGGACGGATACAAATGAAAATAAAATACGATAGTCGTTTAAATTGTGATACTGAGAGAGGCAAAAAGAGCATAAAAATGCAGATTTTTGTACAATCATCAAAGGATTAATAAGAGAAGTTCACCGAATTGAACTCATGACTCATACCACTAATGAATGATCTGACATAATATTCTCTAAACCAATTCGAGCAAATATATCAAATATGGCTATCTGGCACGAATCAAAAATGGTGGCTTCCATCTCAAAATAATCAAAAGAAAGGAAAATATTTTTAAATATATAACCAACGGCCATCAATTAAATATGCTAACTTTATATTAAATATCTAACTAACATGACCTCAAAATTCCTACCCTCTTATGTAAATACTAATCCAGTAATTATTTCGAAAATTTATTTCAGGTCGTAAGTTTTTATTACAAAATTCTCTCCCTCACTCGCCTACAACATAATTTTTTAATTAGTCCTTAACGACATGCGTATCTATGATGATATTAATTCCGTAGGAATGGAAGTCGACTCCTATATTTTCTTTAAGAATTCTCGATTACAGCCTTTCATTATCGGCAGAGTAAAAAAAGAAGCCCGATTCAATGTAAATGTTACGAGGGCACCCATGTGTTGGTGAGGGTGCATCACGGACGAAAAAGCGTAATTATACAATTGAATACACCTTTGGGGTTGATAAACTGAGGAAGTTAATGGCCTTTCGTGAACCAAGGAAGGAAAAGGTGGTCTCTTCAGGTTCTCATTAAAGAAGTTTTTTTTACGGACGGATCTTGAATGCTGCTTTCATAATCGCCACCTCTGCACTCGTATTTCTCTCCCAACCGTCACCCCATCGAAACACTTGCTAACGTTATTGATTTTTATTGGCCAAGGCGTGCGAATCACCCTGTATATATATGTATGTATATATATATATATATATATATATATATATATATATATATATATATATATATATATATATATAGGGCAAATAGGTGTTGAAGGAAACCCAGTGAGCACTTACCGGAAGGAGAGCCGCTGGGGTGTTGGAGAGACAATAACTTCTACAAATGTGTCTCTGCAACACACCAGCGGCTCCCCTTCCGGTAAGTGCTCACTGGGTTTCCTTCAACACCTAGTTTCCCTAAATATCCTCATTTACCTTTCCTCTTCCGTAGTATTTACATATATATATATATATATATATATATATATATACATACACATACAAGGGTAACAGATAAAGCTAGGGAAAATGGATAAAAGAAAAATGTGAGGAAATACAACAGATGGAGAAGTTAGGACGATACGATATGATGTACGCTAGGGCACTGGAGTTAGAAGATAAGAAGTCTAATGGGATCCGTGGTAAAGGAATTATTAATATAGATGGGAAAATAGTCGCAGAACCAAAGGATGTAGCACAGGTATGGGAAGAATACATTAAGGAACTATACAAAAAGTAGGCAGGATTGGTACAAATGGAACTGGAAGAAGAGAATTGCATTGAAAAAGACAACTTGGGACCAAGTATTATGAAAAGCGAAGTAGAAAAGGCGATACAGGAACTAAAGAAAGGAAAAGCTACAGGCAGCGATGGAATACCGGTAGAGGTACTTAAAGTCATGGGATCGGAAGGACTAAAAGTGATTACGAAACTAATTAACAAGATTTACGACTCGGGAGAGTGGCCTCAGGATTTCTTAGATGTAACAATGATCCCTCTAAAGAAGAAGCCAAAGGCAATGCAGTGTAAGGACTACAGAACGATATCCCTACTGTCACACACTTCCAAGATCATCACGAGGATTCTTAATAAAAGACTAGAGAAAAAGGCCGAAGAAATGCTAGGGGAAGATCAATTCGGCTTCAGAAAAGGACGAGGAACCAGAGATGCTATCGGTGTAGTGAGAATCATATCAGAAAGGGCAATAGAGTACAGTCAAGATTGCTGCGTATGTTTCGTCGACTGGCAGAAGGCCTTTGATAGAGTAAATTGGGTACTGCTGATGAGGATATTAAAGGATATAGGTGTAGACTGGAAAGACAGGAGACTGATCAGGAATCTATATCTGAATCAAGTTGTAAAGGTCAGGTTGGAGAATACGGACACCAGCGGAGTACATATCGGTAGAGGAGTAAGACAGGGCTGCTGTCTATCGCCGATTCTATTCAATATGTATGGAGAGAGACTATTGCAGGAAGCGTTAGAAGGCACGGGAGATTTCAAAATCGGAGGAAGGATTATAAGAACAGTGAAATACGCGGATGATCAAGTACTTCTAGCAAGAAAGGAAAAGGAACTCCAGAAAATGATAAATAGACTAGTGATAACAGGTAGAAAATACGGTATGGAAATTAATACAGAAAAATCCAAGGTTATGCGAATATCAAGTAAAGAAGAAGAAAATTTGAACATAAGTATTGGAGAAAAGCCATTAGAACAAGTTTCAGATTATAAATACCTGGGAAGCATCATAACAAGAGAAGCAAAATGTACAGATGAAATCAGGACTGGAATAACAAAAGCAAAAGCCGCTTTCAGAAGAAAGAAACTCCTGCTAACGGGAAATATAAAGCAGGAAATCCGCAAGAGGTTGATAAAATGCTATGTATGGAGTATAGCTTTGTACGGAGCAGAAACATGGACGCTAAGGAAAAATGATATTAAATACTTGGAAAGCTTCGAAATGTGGACATGGAGAAGAATGCTGAAGATAAAATGGACAGATAGGGTGAAAAATGAGGAAGTACTACGAAGAATAGGAGAGAAGTGAACGATTATACAGACTATCAGAAAGAGGAAGGCGAACTGGATTGGGCATTACCTGAGGAGAGAGTGCATGATTAAAGAAGTGCTAGAAGGAAAACTGGATGGAAAAAGAGAAAGAGGTAGGAAAAGGTTTCAGCTAGTAGACGACTTGAAAGGGAAAGAGAGCTATCAAGTCATGAAGAAAACTGCGGAAAATAGGAGTATATGGAGAACCAAGTTTAACCTAGAATAATCACGGACCTGTCAATGGACAGACTACCTATGATGATTAAGATGACATACACATACAGGGTGTTTCTAAACAACACCGAAAACGTCTGGGAGAATGTAGAGGGTGTCCAGTTGAACATTTCTGTACAGGCGACCAATGACCGGAAGAGTCGCATATCGACGCTACGGAGCGTCTCCCGGCACCAGGCCAGGCATGTTTGAGCGTGTACGACAGTCTTTACACCGTCGGTACAAGCTCTGCAATGAAGTTGGAGACCGACATTTCGAGCAGTTTTTGTAACTAAACATTATTTTTTGTTTCTTTGTTTTTGTTATTGCCTTGCTTGGTCTGTAGTAGTACTAACATTGATTAAATTGGTGGTTGATTTCCAATGAAGTGTGTTACTTCTCTTAGCCATCACACAGAAACAAAGCCACTAAAAGTATTCTCTAGCGAGAAAACACGTACGTCGAAAAAGACGCAGCAGTGGTGGCATATCCAGTAGACGCTCTTGGAACAACTTCAACGCTCCGTAACGTCGATATGCGACTCTTCCGGTCATCGGTCGCCTGTACAGAAATGTTCAACTGGACACCCTCTACATTCTCCCAGACGTTGTCGGTGTTGTTTAGAAACACCCGTATATATATAAGTTAGTCCGTTAACTTGGCACTAAGGCGAATTTTTAGATATAATAGAAACATTAAAACAGACAAAGCAAAACAGATACATCCTAATTAGGATTCAAATCCATGTTCGAGGAAAATATTTTATAAAGCCACTCGTGGCATTATAAAATATTTATAAAATAATTATTTGTACTAATTGTTCTCGTTCAATGAATTTATTTTTGATTTCCATGCTATATTTTTTTACAATGTAACATATATGACTAAAATTTTATGAAGAAAGTTAATTTAGAATTGATCAGCAGGGAATTATTTCTGAAACGCAAAACGCTATGAAATGTCTATTTCCATGAAAGAGACCTAAATCATTTCAAAAGTAAATACGTGTTTTTTATTTACATCGAACTGTATAGGAGTTAAGAATATTTTATAACTAAATACAGTCTTAGTAATTAGCTTAAACTGTTGAAAAGATAAAGAAGAAATTTCTTTAAATTATCCCCACACTCGATGAATACTGATTTATCCTTACTGTAATTTATTAGTAGGGACAATAGAACATAGACTTTCATGCCTTTCTTACATAAGTTCCCTTATCAACAACATAATTATGTATAGTTCCTTACGCGGATTATATAAGGTAGGATAATAGAAACAAAGTGAATGCATCCATAAATAATCCTCTATTTATATCTGATCATCAGTTAAGAGATAAGTTTACGTGTTCGCGAATTTATGTATCTATATTTTCCCCGAGAACCCGTAAATAAAAGTAAGAGAATTAGTAATTTACGTTCTGCACAAATGTACGTAATCTATGCAGTTAGCATGACGTCGCCCCCACTCTGACCGCTAACTTATTTTTTTTTAACAACCATTTTTCTGTCCTCTCATATCATTCGCGGAATAGCACGAATTGAACGGCGAGCTTCGCAAAACACCCAAACAGAATTACAATCCAAACAAAAACACAAAAAAGTGGTTATCCAGTCAAGTCCGTTATCGTTTTCGCCATAAAATAAAAAGAGCAGAAATCAAAATCGGCACACTCGAAACGTTTCCACCTTTATTGGGACAAAAATTTTCACCTCCGGGCGTCACGAATTAATGGAAAACCTCGACAAAAGGCGTTTCCTACCGGAGAGATAAGAGGGTCTCTCTCAGGTGTGTGTGTGTGTGAATGTCGGCAATGCAACAGAAAGGATTCCACGAATTCCTCTTCTTCTCTCCCCCTCCTCCTCTATAGCACGCACCGGCCAAAAAACATTCCCGTCCCAACTCTTCCACTCGTTTTTAGTACTTCCATTCTCCGTCGTCTGTCGCCCTTCGCGCGTCTATCGAAGCGTCGTTCGCCGTGACATCGACGTCCGACTCATCTCGATCTCGTCTCCACCTCCGACTCTCTGTTTTCTCTCCCTACTTTTTCTCTCTTTTCTTATACTCCCCGTGGCGTTAATGATCTCGACCTATAGAACCCACTCTACTTTCTTTCCTGCAGAATACATCTTAGCAAGCCCTCCTTCCTCCATCCCTCTTTACCCATCATCCCACCCTCCCTCTTCTATCTTCCATCCTCCCCTCCCTTTCTCACTCCTACTACCCTCCCTCCTTTCCCCCCTCCCCCATCCTCCACTTCCTTCTCCTCCTCTTCGAGAGGACGTTGACTTACGGTTTCGCGGTGCAATAGACTTCTTTCTTGGAGCCTTAATGGCCCGTCCTCACGCGCCAAATGTTTGAGTACACGTTTCGGGAAAAAAAACTTCTACGTTTTCCGAGGTTATATCGTAAATAATAAACGAAAACGCTGCCGCCTAAATTTTCCATTTCCTAGTCGCCTCGATTTGAGGTTTTCATAGGTATTAAAATTTTAAAAAATAGTTGTTTTTCGAAAAACAACTATTTTATTTTTCTTCACTAATCTAGATATAAATTCACGCTATCTTGAATACAAGTTCAATTATAGTTTAATTGTTACACGAATACATTAACCTTCCTATGCTTAGAATAAATATGCTTTTCTAATATCATCCCCTCTAAATCGGAAAAAATAGTTTAGGTGCAATGTACAGCCGAAAGTATGCGAGAAACATTTCAACGAAGAACCATATATCCACTACCCTTGATAGGTCAAATTTAGAAAGAGAAATGTCTTCATAATACGAACACTTTCGCTTCCCAAAGGTTACTACGACAAATCTTTCGCCGTTGCTGCGTTTTCTTTTAAGCTTCTCACTAATGATTGCCGATCTCTAAACCATGAAGAGGCAGATTAGAAAAAAAGAGGGAAGAGGGGGAGAGGAAGAGGGGGAGAGGAAGGGCGGGAGGGATATTTTGGATGACCTAAAGGAAGACCCCAAATTTTCAATTTCTTCGCTTGATCGAGTGGTTCCGTTTTTTGACACCGCTATTTAGCGAAGAAGACATCCATCCCACACGAGGCGCGCAGGCAACACACTCCAACTCCACCTGCCTTACTAAACTCCTTCCGGCAACCGCTCCAGCTCCACCCGAATAACCTCTTATCCTCTGGTATTCGCTCAACGTTCCTTCCTCTCCGTTAATCTCTGGTACACTTCCACTGTTCTCGGTCTCACCAAGAAGTTATATTTAACGGATGTTATCGCTGCACGAAACGAGAAATAATGCCAGCCGTTTTTTTTATATTAGCGTTGGTTGGGCTAAATAAGATTTTGGTAAGGATCTACACTGAAACGCAGAGCTCTTGATTGATTTGGAAGATTTTTTGTAGTGATCTTGATCGATAAAAATTCCTTATTAATTTTTACGTTTCGAATCTCCAATTATGATATTTTATTTTAATTTTTATAGCTTGTTCTAGAAATATCGTAACCTAATAGATACGTAGTTCAGTTTGCTAAAAGTTACGAAAATATACATCAATATTCAACTTCCCTTCTCCTACGCGATCGACTATTCTCTCTAAAAATAGATCCGAAATAAATATTTCCCAAGCTATGTTTATCTTATGCCATTCATATCTTTCTCCGGATGGATTTTATTGCAAAGGCATGAAATGAAATTTATCGATCTATAAATCTTCATCGTTATGTATTCACTAGCCCATTACTTCCTTTTAACTCTTACTTATTTCTGAAATTAGCTCATAATCACCCACGGCATATTTGCTAACGCTCAAACTAAAAGGTCTTTATACTACATATTTGTTTCGTTTTGCTTTCACCGGGCTATACCTTACCTTATTTTTACATTTAACTTTCTTCTAATGCTTCATTTGTTTCATTTCTCATCTGACATATTATCCACTGCTTTCGTCTTACAATTAGATATCCCTTAAGCCTGTTATTCTTTCTAATCTCGATAATTCCGGCATTGCAAGGTGATACCCCGCGATATCTTCAAAAGAAGATCAAAATGGTGGTGAATTTAAAAATAAATAAATAAATTTCCGGCGAAATTCTTCGCACCGACCGTTTTTTTTAATGTCCCAGTATCTTCAACCTGCGTATGAAACATTTTGACATGGCATAAATGTTTGCGCAACTTTGAGACAAAACCTCAGCGGTCTACGGACCCTCCATCGGATCCTTTTCGAACATCTTTACTTCTTTTCTCTCTTCTTTTACCTCGTTTATCCGAAGTGTATCTCTCCATTTGTTTGTTTGCTCGCTCCCGTTTGTTTTTCTCCCTCCCACCTCTCTCTTTCTCTCTCCTTTCCTTTCATCCTCGCCAAAGTGGCCGCTTTTAATTTCCGTTATTTACCCTCAACCCCCGTCTTATCTCACGATTCTTCCTTCCTCTTCTCCTCGTCTTTTACACACGCGCGCGCGCGCGTTACGAGCGCCACGCACTCCCTCCCGCTCACATATCCAACCCTTTTTCGCCCTCCAATCCACCCCACCTCCCACTCGATTCTCTCCCTTCCACAATCCGTCTCCCACCACTTTCTGTCTCCCTAAACCCTCCTCCTTCCCTCTTTTCTCCTTCCTACCCTCGACCCGACCCTTTCCACTCCTTCGCTCTCTTACGAACCCTCCCTTTTCGTGGAACATCGAATACATTACGGCTTCGCCGTATAATGGACGTTCGTCCCTTTTACGAACCGATAACCCGCGATAAGATGCTGATATTAATTACGCAAAACCCGGGGCAGCCGAGGGAGCAGGTCCGGGTGTAATTATAAGCATTAACGAACGTAGCTAGGCTGAGGAAAAGGGGGAGGGAAAGAGAAAGGGTCGCAGGGAGAGAGCATGCGGAAGGAGGGTGAGAAGATTAAGAGGAGAGAGGTGGAGAGAAGACGAGGAGTGGGAGCGATAGGATGAGTGTGGAAGAGGACAAGGTAAGGAAAGGGTTTTGTATGTGTACGGATGGATCAACCTTTAAGAGGGAGGGATATGGGCAGGTGCAGCCAATAAGAATTGGTGCAACGAGAGGCTAGAGACTATGAAAGAAAGGGGGATGAAGTGAAAAGGTAGAGAGAAAGAGAGATAGAGGGAGTGAGTGAACAAAATGGAGTGGGGGAATTGGAGAGGTTTTATTATCAGTTTTTGTTTTCTTTACCCTCGAGATGACTCTTAGCCTTGCAAAGCTATCAATCGCCGGGAGTTTAATTGTCATGGTTATAGAAGGGGCGAGGAATGGTAACCATGCACACACAGACACACACTTGCGCGTGCAGACACGTTGTGTATGCGCCATTAGCATTATGAATAATCAGTTTTGGAAGCGATCGCGGTGCAGAGATAAAAAGGCTGCGTTCATTTCCCATTTCCATGGTTATGAAAATAAATGCAGAGGCTAAGGGAAGTAAAAAGAGGTGGGAGAGGTGTATCAGAGGTCTTAAAAAAGTGGAATACGGGCATCTTTTTTGGCAATCCTGTTTCTACCTCTTCCCCTCCTCGTTGCTTTCTCTCGTCCTCTAGATGTGGTGGTTTTCATTAACTTGTATATTTTTATTTCCTTATGACTTCCTTTATCTTTTATTTTTCGACGGACCAAAAAAGAGGAGGTGAACGCAACGACAAATACATTTTGCCTCTTGCCTTTACGAGTATTAACCCTAGGATGCATAGGTGGGGTATTTTAGACCCGGGCGAAATGAAAAATTGCTATAATTTACACAATTTTTAATATATGAAAATAATATTTTAGGAATGCCTTAAGAAACTCCTTTGCGCCATTTATCCTTTATTTCGGAGTAATAACTTTTTATGTCATTGGTATATATTGGGAAAATGACTGACCCTACATATTTCCATACAATGGGTGTACTGAATCTAACAAAATCAATTCAAAATTCTGCAAGGAATATTACTGTGAACAACCTTTCTATTAGCGTTCCACTTTGTGAGCAATTGCTGAGCATTGGTTCATAGCAGTAGGAACAATAAGAAAATGGAAGAGGGACAATGCAAGAGAAATGTTACCAAATCGAGGCAGAGAAAATTTTCATCATTATTTGACTTTAAAAAGGAGATGACCTTAGTTATGTACCAAAAAAGAACTATTCCATTATATTATTGAGTACACAGCATTATGATAGTGTGATTGACGGAACCCAGAAAAAAGCCAGAAATAATTTATTTTTATAACAAAACAAAAGGTGGCGTTGATCTTATGGATCATAAAATATGAGTACGTAACTATACGTGCAAGCGACAGACAAAGAGATGGCCTTTTGCAGTATGGTGCAATATTATGGATGCCGCAGCAATCAATGAAATGCATGTATTTTTAGATAAACATCCACAGTTTGAGTGTGGAAAAAATCACAGAAGAAGGCTATTTCCAGAAACGCTGTCCAATGAGTTGATGCTACTGTACATGGCAAGTAAATCAAAAAATCCTCGATTGTCGAAAGCCTCAATGGAGGATATAAAACAAATTCATTTCTGTTCCTGAAAATGTAAAGAATGAGACACCTAGAGCAGGAAAAAGAATGTTCACTTTGACTATCAAAGAAGGATTGAAAATGTGAAAGGAGATGTTCAAAGTGTTGCATAACAATATGTAAAGAACATACTATATACATTTGCAGTCAATGTGAATAATTGTTTTAAAATTAAACAAATATTTTACAACATTTAAAGCTTGTAGCAATTATTTTTAAAACAAAATAGTGCAATAAACAACACTAAAGCATCAGCAAGCATTTTTATTTCACAGCGTGTCTTTTTCACTCCACCTATGTAAATGTGTAGGTTTTTTCAGGCATGCATCCTAGGGTTAAAGGAGATATTATTTCGGAAAATAAAACGAGCACACATGAAAGATTTGCTTGAGAAATTCGTAGGTCGTGCATAGAATTATGAAAATTTAGTTTAAATTTAGCGTTCAAAACAATTCGATCCCTAAATAATCATGATAATCAATTGCGTAGTGGATCAAGGCTTGTTTAACCGAATAGTTAGTTATGTATAGGCATTGGATTACTTGTTGCGGAAAGCTGAAGGAAACATTTCATCAGTCAATATTTACTTGCAATCGTAAAAGTATAGAAGATATCATAAAACTGAAACCAATACTGTTTTAAATACAATAATTTTGTGATTAGAAAAATGTTAAACCACCATAAAACCTCTAGAAGTAAAATTTTTTCACTATAACACGATCGACTAAATGTTCTCCGAGAACAGCCACAGCGCACCGTTTCGATTGATCAGGGGTGCCAAACCTGCGGGCCACGGGCCGGATGCGGCCCACTAAGCAATTTCATAGTTTTCAAAACATTTTTCATTTATTTTAATTAACTACCAAATGTTATTTTCTATGTAGAAAAATCTGTTAAGATATATAACGTTGAATTGTGATCTCTTAGTAAATATTTCTCAATTCAAGTTCTTTTTAATGCTGTTTTTGATTTTTTTCTCAAAGACATTTCTACGATTGAATTCAACATGAATTTAAATATTGAAATGTTAACCCTAAAAAGCTAATTCTAACTTGATTTCCACGCGCATGGTGCCTAAGAATCTCTAGGTAACTTACGATCTAACTATAATTCATTGGCAATTTCTAAATGCGGTCCACCGAAGGATTCACTGCCACCAATGCTGTCCACCATGCAGAAAAGGTTGCCCACCACTGCGGTAGCAGTCTTTCTCTCTCAGTCACGGTGCAATCGTCATCTTATTCGACGGTTGATCGAAACAACGATTATCGATGGCGACGATTATCGAGGTCCTACTGTACTTGCAAAACATAACTTTTTCACATAAGAAGCATCAGCTGTTGCAGGGAGTTTTAAAATAAATGTATTGCTAAAATTTTGTTTTACTAAAGATGAAAATTATGCTATATGTGTCATATTATTCTACTTGGAATGCCTGTATCTTGTCAAACAAGCTCAATCGGAAAATTAGTCTTATTTTTGCAAAAGATGAATACTAAGATCATAATCCCATCGACTGGCACGGAAAAGGTAAATAATGGCGGAGATGATTCTGTGTTTGGCGAATAAACGATAAAAATAAGATGTTTCTCTAAATAAAATTGCAATCCCTTTAATTTTTTTGGGAAATGTACCTACTTTTACTCTAAAATTAAATTGTTATGAAATTAGAAATTGATTTATAAATAAAGCTAATCCTTCTATACAAGGCCACTTATAACAAAGGTTCCTAAAGCGATGTTAGATTTAGTTTGTTTTCAATATCTTCTGTTTTACGTTACCAGATGGAATCGTTTCGTAAAAACTGTTGTTTTATTAGTAATTTCTATGTCGTACGAAAAGTACATACTTTAATTATTACAGCTGGCTGTTTAAAAATTAGAAATACTCCTACGGTTTTATAAGCAAAACATTACAAAATAAGCGCTAAATTTTCATGTCACTTCGGTACCTTTATGTCCTCGAGGCCTCCTTCAGTGAACGAATTCCCTCACGTCACGCCCATTTTAATAATCAACATTAAAATCGTAACAGCACTTTAAAAAAATTTTAATAATTAAATAGAAGAAAACTCTGCGCTTACATTTAATTTCACGTCCTATAAAAGACCCAGTCAAGCTCAGGCTTTAAAGATAAGAACCTCGACCTGGAAAATAAAACGACGAATCGATCAGGAAGTATATAGTTTATAAACTCTGGGACTAGAAAAAAGGCTTTGAGATAAGGGACCCCATAACAGAGCCCGAAACCTCCCTATACAGCGCTAGTTTAAACCCGTACGAAATAACCCGTTTTTTTATCTCGCCCCAAACTCCGAATCTCGAGACAAAGCCAACGCAGCTGACCAAAAGAGTGAGAGAAAGAAAGAGATTGAAGTCAAACGGAGAGTTTTTAATGTTCGCTGGAGACGGGTAATCAAGTGTGGAAATCTGTTGCGAGGGAGGGATAGTAGGAGCAAGGCTAATCCCCATCAGACTTCCACCTACATCTCCAACCCCCTCATCTCCGCTATCCTCTCATCCGATGTAACGTTTAAGATTGGCGAAAAAATTCCACTTGCTGAGCACAGAAGATGTGACGATGATTAATGAGCGTCTTCCGAAATCAGGATAACGGAGTAGTGACCCGGTTTTAGAAACGGTTTTTACTCTTTCTTGATGGATAATTTTACGAATTGTGTGTGAATACCTTTGGAGGAAAGAAATAATGCTTGGAATCTAAAGCGCAAACGGCGAGCAATGAATATTTTACGCGGTATCGCTGAAGGAGGAATTTCCGCATGAAGTTTCTTGAAAGGCAGAACTTCTCACCTATTTTTACGTACTTGAATATCTGGAGTGTACTTGTACAAGGATATTATAAATATCAGTATTATCTGCAGCTCGTAATACCACTCGAAAGAAATATTTTCAATAACCGAATATATTGTCTTTTAATTTATTTTATCATCTCGAGTGATTTTATATTAAATTTATATTTTCTACTCCGTATTGATAAAGACATCCCTACGTCTTTTCCTGTGTCTTTCCGACACCCCAAGCGGTTCTCCAAACAGTAAGTGTCAACTGGGCTTCCTACATCATCTATTTATCACCAGTATTTATCTGTATCGTATACCGTATTTATCCGACTATAAGACGACCTCGAATATCTCTCCTTTACTTTGATAAAAAAATGTTTTATTAGGCATTCTGGGGGAAATACATTAAACAAGATTTTTGGAGTTGTTTTTCTTTAAATCTCTAAAGACTGTTATCACAATATGAGTTAAACCGTGCTAAGCTAGTCACAGTCACTGACACCATCTTTGATTTTTAAATTCTTTGTTCGTGAATATAAGACGACTTCCTACCTTTCGTTGGGAAAAACAGATTAAACTACTTTTATAGTTGGGTAAATGCGGTATATTTACACAACGATAAATTCTTAGCAAGATTAATGATTTGACTCATTTGTATTTATTTAATGCACACTAGCCGAAGTGCCCGTTGAATTTCAACGGATTTAGTGAAAATAAAACTTCGACTGTGTAACGTAAACTTTATTCTTTCCTGCACACAACCATCTAAGACTCAAGTTCTTACCATTTTTCTAAGAAATTTTAAAATTCAAATTAAAAATAATTTGCACTCATCCCTATGTTATTCAAATGGAGAATATGAAAAAATAAAATATTTTTTCTAATTATAAAGGTCAATGAAATCAGTTTAAAAACCTGACTACACCACTAACTATTTATTCCGGTTAAAATGACACCTTCCTCTTATCTATATCTAAATCAACAGTTCACCCTGCAAGCCACCGCAATGGTGTGTGGCAGGGGGTGGAATAGCACCAAGGGAAAGCGCATAGTAATGAATAGTATCACTCTACGTCGGCTTATTTCTTATCGTAACTTCTGTTCTACTCAGCTACTGTTCTAGGGAAAAACGAGCCTTTGTACCTCTCAGTCCTACAGGCTATCTATCTTATTTTACGAGGATGGTCCATTCTACCAATATAAGTTGCAGCTCTTATTATTTCTTCGACATCGCTGGAGAATATATGCGTTCTAAATCTTTCAAGAAGTTTTAACCTAGAACGTATTTCTATGTGCTGCAGTTGCTGAGTTATAGAATGACATACATACAAACACTTTGATTTGTAGATATTGCTTTATGGTTGTTTGTTTGCATGTTTATTAATTGCGAACACACGCACAACGAAATTAATATAAAATATATATTGTTTAATGTACTACTAAAATATTCAAAATTGATGCTACATTTGCTTAATGATATGACAATTATACAAAACATTTTACGAAAATAGTTCAATAATTTCACAGCAAATACACAATAGTAGGGACAGACTTCAAGTTTTATTATCACAGTTCTCTCGATAAATTTGAGTTTAGATAGACGAATCCTTAGTGAGTTATTTGGCACTATACTCTAAACATCTAAATCGAATGAATGGGTTTTGTTGGAAGTAATAAATTAACCGTTAATTTAACAAAATGTGCTCTTTTAAAGTCTATCAGGAACGGAAATCATGGAAAAACCAAACTGCACGACAGTAAGAATATTGAAAAAATTATCTAACTCGATTTTTCTTCGTAAAATAATGTTCATTTTATTCAATTCAGCGAGTTAAAAAACAATATAAATACATTCTGTCCCAGGGAGCAATTGTTTTTTCTTCCAGACTATCAGAACAAACGTTTTCTTAAAAATACGTAAGATTTTATATCATTGTCTGAATGCGATACAAAAATTACTCTAAAACATTTATCTTTTTTAATAGCTTATAAATTAAAATATTTTGAAGTGTCTATAAACGTGATCAATTCAGTCTCAATTTATATAAACGCATTGGATGCTAAAAAATACTTTAGTCTTTGAAACTTCCCATAGCAAAAATGAGCGCTCGTAAAAAGTCCGCATTTCGTAAAAGGTATAAACTCGGTTTTATCCATCCTATCTTCCTAACGCGAAAGAGAATCTCCGCCATACACATCCAAGCTGTATTCTTTGTCACGCATAAATGGTGGATTTGATGATTTGGGTGGGGAAAAACGTCTAGAAAAGTCCTTCTCCTTAGTTATAAATTTTTACTGTGAGGCATAAACCTCTTCCTACTACTCTTTCTCGATAACCGACGTTACCACACCAACCCAACCCTTTTCCTTCTCTTCCTCTCTCAAACACACACACAGACACACTATCTTTTACGTTGTTCTCCTGTTTCTAATTCGGCCTCGCCTCCGATATTAATCTTCCCTTCCTTCTTCCCCAAACCGAGACACACGACAGACACTGATCGTCCTACTTCCGCTATTACAATACCGTTAGACATCGGCGAAAAATTATGGATGCACTCACAGATGGCTGTTTTTGTTTTCATCTTTTTTGTACCTTATTTTACTGGTTTTCTTTTGACTCGGTAATACCTCATTTCCATTTTGATCTTTTTTATAAAAGGAAACGTCGGTGCGACAAAACATCCACGGTGATGATTCATCGAAAAAACTAAGACGCATGGATGATAAATGAATTTATTGCATGCCTAGATATGATTTCCGATGCAATCTTTTGCGAATGTATTAACCTGCCTCCTTCAAGTCCATGCAGTGAAATATTTCCTCTCCTCTGGTCGATCTTAAATTTATCATATCTTCTAGAAAATCTAGATTAGAATATCCGAGATCGAGCCCCAAAACTCCACATTGGGATACGATATTACTTTTCTATAATATGTTTTCTCTTCCATATACATTTTTGCAAAGTCAGCAATCCATATATTTTCCGGCAATGTTTTATAATCGTCTTTTTCTATATATAAATTTTAGATATGCACTTTATTCAATTTTATACCGTCTTATAACGCGAGAACAAAATGTTTGTCCTGCGAAGATTTGCATGATTTATACGTCACTAACATTAACTCCATAATCTTACGTTAACATTCTATTTTTTTTGTTGCATTTGGCTAAAGTGGTCATAACGTCTAGAACTATCTTAATTAGTTTCTATTTTATTTCATTATTTTTTATATCTTCCTAAAGCATTTCAAGAGGCAGCTTTTTTTATGTTCCTCATTGCCAATTACAATTTGTTGATTTATTTGGTTCAATAGCCATCTGTATGCCGTTTCTATTAACAAAGATTAAAAAATAAATGGAATGACCGAAGTAGCAATGACTGCATTTCTACCTCTATATTTACATCGACGTATTATTCAAAACATAATAATAGATGGTATAAGAATTTAAGTTTTCCATAAATAATCCACACGGTCAGTAAGTAATATTCTTAATAGAGGAATAAAACTAGATTGAAAATATAGCACCGGTCTTGATTTCAGCTTTATATTAGTAGCAGAAGCTCGGAATAAATCAGTGAGTGTTGCTATTTGAAATAGCATGAAATTTACATAAACGTGATTGAAATTAATTTCGTTAAAAAACCCAAATCCGCATGAATATAACCATTCAAATGTCATGGAAGAGATCAACAGACAACAACTATGAAAAGGTACCATGTACATTTTTCAAATTCAATGAAAAACTGATAAAAGTTGGCAAGATTTTGGCATATAATATTAAGATGCCTGCTGGTTTTTAATAATTTCTCTCGTGTTTAGGTCTAGATGCTTTATCTACATCAGTGATATCTTTTAGAATTATTCCCAGCTTAATTATCGCCTTCATAAAAATTCAACGCTTCATTCCTTGAAAAGTAATTTATAAAAACGTTACACTCAAATGTTGTGTGCACTATATATTACGAAGTTCAATTGAGAAAATCAATTTTAGACAATAATATTTCCTCAGATTTTCGTTGAAAGTATCGTAACAATTTCAAGTCCAGCGATTTTTCCTGGACACGAAAGAAAAAATCTAAAAACAATACAAGGTTTTCCAACATGAGGGCATTCCCCTCCCAGTTCCCCTGTTTTCCTTTTCCATCTCCGCCCCCTATATAAACATGTGCGTGAAAGAGGGAGGGAAAGAGGATGGGAGAGAGAGAGAGAAAGCGATCGGCGGCTATATCTGATTTGGACGCGGAACGGCGCCGCCGTTGCTCTGGGCGTCGCGGCATATGCCGACGCTTCCAGCCGATTGGGCGATTGCCGTTATCGCGGGAGGCTCTCCGAACGCAAAGTTCGCGGTTAACCCCGCGCCGCCTCTTCTGCTCTCATAGGCCCGTCGCCGCCGCCGCCGACGGCACCGCACGCGCCCCAGCGTGCGGAGAGAGAGCATCGGCGCGTATGCTTCGGGCCAGACGGTGGTGTCGGAACGGCACCATTTAGGCGATAAGAGGGAGTTGGGAGAGGAGGAGAGAAAATTTAACGGGTTTCAACGAGGAGGCGGAGAGAGAGATATACATGCCAACAAGTCTCGCCTTTGCATCCATATGCGGTATGAGGCCGATTTCATCCGATATCTCCTTCAAAAAGTTTCTCCTCCTAAGGTTATTTTCAATGCTGTGCACATCGTTGTAATTATAGGGCCATGCCATTGATAATGCCGATCTCATTCATCTCTTAAAAAGAAAAAAACATGGCAAATCGGTTGCTGACAAGAGAATATTCTTCGAGAGTATTAACCGTACAGCTTCCTTTACGGTAATGAATGGCTGTTGATTCTTATGTTCAATATTGCTGGGGATGAGAATACATATATATATATTTTAGGTATCTAAAATAATTTCATGTTGAATGTCGCTGTTGTGAGTTATATGTATTTCTTTAAAATGACATTAAATGTCTTACTAAGTTTCACTGCTGTTTATTTAGATGGCATGTACATAAAAAAACATATTCGAGAGAGCATAATTAAAGAAATGCTACAAGGAAAACTGGATGGAGAAAGAGGGAGGAAAAGGTTTCAGCTAATAGACGACTTGAAAGGGAGCTATCAAGACATGAAGAAGACTGCGGAAAATAGGACTATATGGAGAACCAAGTGTAACCATGAATAATCACGGATCTGCCTACGGAGAGACTACCTATGATGATGATGACTTCTGTTTCAGTGTCTGCAAACTAAATTTGGCTGCATAAGTTGCGTACATTTTTCATACGGTCAAAAATTTTTAAGAAAACCTAATAGTAACTGCGTTACAAGTGAGATAACAAGTATTATGCTTGAAGAAATGTATTTGCTAGAGGTAGCGCCATTAGAACTTTAAAATATACTATTTTTTATAGTCGTTATGTTATCTATGAGAAAAGGAAGAAGGTTTAGAATAAAGACATTGGACAAATGTTAAAATTCTGTTCTCCTCTATTTAAGATTTATTCTTTTTTATGATGCCGCATGCGTTGTAAATGTTTAAGGAGTAATAGTGTTTGGTAGTAGTGTTTAGACTACCTATGCTACTAACAATCTGGACTCACGAATGATGATCTTCAGATTTATAAAACGATGACAAAACAGCATAATTTTTCCCTGAAAGTCCAATCTGTCTTATGGGTTAAAATGAAAAATTGTCCATAAATTAGGGAAAAACGTATAGAATTTGATTTTTTGAAATTTTTGCAATCAAGTAGCCAGTTTATAATTATGTACATCCTAATACATAAATGTATTCACCATTTTCTATATAATTAATCTCACCAATGAAATCATTTCATTTTCTTTTTAAAAAAAAAAAGCCTAGTATGCCTTGGAACTTGAAACAAGAACATGACAAATGAGGACGCAGAAATAAAAACGTTAGGTTTGAAGATTAGAAAATTGAAAAAATTATTTACAATATATTGTGAAACTGCTTCATTATGAAGATATACTCTCCCATCTGCCATGAAATTTTCTGCAGAGCTATTGTATGTCAGAAGATATATATACACACAAACACATACATAAATACATACACATAGGGACGCTACAAAATCCGGTTGGGTCATAAATATCAATAACTTTTCATTTATTCCCAATAGATCACACTAATCAATATCATTAATATTTTAAATGATTTTCATCATCATTAGTTTTAAACTTTAATATAAACTATAACACAATGCTGTCTAAGCTTCCGAATAAGAGGCTTACAACAGTGTATGGCTTACGTCTGTCGAGTTTCGTCCAATACAGAAGTTTTATTTAAAACTGAGTTGTTTAAACACACCTATAGTTACAAATGAGAGTAAATGAACTATTTTTGTGGTTAGCCGAGCTCAAATCTGTTAAATCTGTGGGACGCAAGTTTCAGACACATGTCAACAAAAATTCACCATCTAAACGTGCAATAAGAGACTCGATGAAAAATTCAGAGACAAGTTCCGTTCCGGTACAATAGCAGTCACTAAAGAGAGATTAGAATTTGTTCGAAATGAGTTAGTTGGAACCCTAAAAAGTCACTAACCCATGTTTCTAGAGAAATCAAAATAACCTCCTCAATAGACATGTGATTTTAAAGGTGAAATTGCATCAGCATCCATAAATAATTCAAGTTGCTCAAGATCTAATAAAGAAGAATTATAGTGCTACGATGAAATTCTGCGAAGGATTTCTAACAAAAAGAGCAGAGAAAATTACAACTTTTTTAACTTCTTAACATTTTTGGTTGATGTAGCATTTCATCTAAATGGCAAAGTTAATAACCACAATTGTCGAAAGAGGATATCGAAGGCCAAAGTAACTATAACACTATCGGAGAGATTCACGGAAAGTAAATCTCGAATTATTGGTCCGTTATTTTTTTAGGAAGCAACTGTTAACGGAGAACGATATTTTGAAATGTTGCAAAACTTCTTTTTTCCACAGTTGGTGGCCTCAGACCTTATGAACCAAATCATTTTCGAGCATGATAGAGCTCACTGCCACTATTCTCGGAATGTCAGGGAATTTTTTAACTGAAACATTCCCCGGAAAATAAATTGGAATAGGAGGAACACTTGCATGACTCTCGATTACCCCGCATCAGACTTTTTCCTACGCGGTAATGTCAAGCGTGTCGTTTACTTCACTAGGCCGCAAGATTTGGCAGAAACGAAAGCGCGAATTAGAACTGTATCGTAAATGATCAAAAATCATTAAATTTATGTTTTTCAATCCATTCGGAAAATAACTCAATGCTGCAATGTCAAAGATGAAGGATGTTTAGAAACAAAGAACGAATGTGAACTATCAAATAAAATGGAATCAACGATTTTCAAGGTGATTTTCTATACGTTACTAAGGAGTTTTCGTTTTGTTCAATTTTTAAATCTTAAGTTTAATAATAGTACTAAATATATTGCTCCAATTGGAATAATAAAAAAGTTATTGATATTTAAACTACCCTCCTCGAACTTCATAATGACTGTATATAGGGTCGCCATACAACCCAATTAAATGCCTTTATATTGCAATTACAGAATACAAATGTTTAAACTGACTGTTTATTTTACTGGGAGGATTGTTTCGTAAAAATTGAAATCACAACTAAATTTTCTGCATATACTAGCGAATGTGACTTTCTTAACTCTCGATTAAGCATTTAAAAGATAGCTTACGGCAATTTTACTACTTAATTTTACAGTTATTACACAACCAATATGTGACATTTCATTCGACTTTTATTTAATTCTTTAAATATAACCTCTTCATATTATGGAAACATAAAAGTTACATCGTGGCAAAGAGGAAACCTTAGTGATATAAAGCGGCCACCGCCAAATAGAAGAGGAAACAGATTTTTAACAACCACCCAATGAAAACTTGACATTCCATTTTGGCGTTGACAAAACACGACCGTTCCCGTCGTGCATCGCCGTCAATCAAATTCGTTTCAACAAAAGAGGGGCCATCAGCGAAAGGTGATAATGCTCTTGAATGGCATGGAATCCTTCGTTACCCACTCCCGTTCATGATGTCACTATCGGCTGCGAGCGGTTTGGGCCGGAGGAGGGGAGGATGCGAGAAATAATAACGTTCGAAAATTCGTCCGATCGACAGTCAGCTGTTATTCCCGCAGTCCAACGAAAGAGACTCGCCCATCACGCCAGCCAGCCCACCCTCTCACCCGCAGTATCCGCACGGCTCGTCTGCGAACAACGCCGCGACATTAATTAACATACGAATTTATCAAAAGAGAGAGAGAGAGAAAGTGAGTGAGAGAGGGAGAGAGAGACGGGATAGCGGATGGCCAAAGATCGTTACAAAAATTTCAGCGATAAATATGAATTATAACGGCTTTACAAGATTCGACCAATCGGTCGCTTCCTGTCGATGAGTTATTTTTTTCGACGTTAGTCACCTGTCGACCTATATGGAGTGGGAAAGAGGAGGGCAGGGAGGGAGGGAGAGGACACGCGAGTGGGAGGTAGAAATGGATGTTCTTTCTGCCGCGTCGATGGGTCATTATCGCATTGCCGAAAATCATGTAATCGGCGTCAAAACTGTGAAACATGTAAAGGGACTCTGGCAGATTTTTTATGACGACGAAAGCTGCAAGTGCTTTAGGTAATTATGATGCTTGTCCCAATTTTTTAAATAAAATTTCCTCTACTGCGCGAGGGTTTTGTTGAGCAATTTTCGATGAATAATTTAGCATAATAATAAACTTTTTACGATATTTCACTCAATATTTAAATGTGCTATAATCGATCCTTTGTTTCTAATTCTAATTTGTTTCTTTAATGCGTACATACGGCGTCTTTGCCTCATTTTCTGTTGATCGAAATGACATGAGCTGAATTTATACAGACAATTCGACGCAATTCATTATTCATCGCTATTGCCACTAATTTAATGAAGATATGGGTTCAGAGATAGTGTTAAACTTTCCGTTAAAAATACTCTCAGAGAGACAAAAGGTAAAAGCTTCCGCCCTTATTACAGAATAGACTCAATGTGTGCATATATTAATCATTTACATTTCCTTAAAGACATATAATACGATATTACTTAACTATAAGTTTAGTCTAATATAAATCCAAACATTTATTAGCGTTCATAAATCGATCGTGAGATACTTCGTACTGGAAATCAATGAAGAAACACTTTTATAACTCAATCAAATCGCGTACTGACCCACTTTTTAAACTGTAACATAAAAGCAATATAAATTTATCACAAAATATGAGATTTTATCAAACGGTACTTAAACCACACTCAAACCCTTTTTTCGCGGAACCCGTGCTATCTGTGCGCTCCAGACATTCTTTTGGCACGAAAAACGTAAACACACGCAAAATACAAGCTATAAATTACTTAACCCGCCGTACATTTTAGAAAAGAAAAAACATTTCATCGGGACGAACAGAGTGTTACACTTCGAACAAAATCCGCGAACAATGCAATTTATTGGTCGAGCCAAAAAAACGGAAAGAATCCATTTTTTGCCCCCTCGAATGACATTTAAAGAGCCGTCGAGGGAGCACGTCTATATGCCATCAATGGCGCCAGGCGAGAGATAAACCATCGGTGGGACAATGCAGAGGGAGACGCTCTCCTCCCCCCCCCCCCCTGCACCCACCCACCGAGCGCGACTACATCCCTCCCTCTGGTCCAACACTATTCATAAACACCCATTCAGCTCAGACCATAAGAACTCTCCAATGGCCACCAACCTTTCCTCCATCTTTGAATAACGTCGTCGAGGTCTCCTCGCCGTCGTAATAATCCCCTCTCATCTTTCCTTTCCAAGCCATTCCACCCCACTACCATCTACTGGGTGTCGAACTTCATACTCTAAGCCCCCTTCGTGCCTCGTCTACATACTCAACTCTCTCTTCTTCTAAAGGGGCATTCTAGTATGCTGGACCCCTAGCGGAGAGTCAAAGTTGAAATCCAGCTCATTGTTTGTGTTGAATAGATGATATAACTAACTGAGCAAATTCCAGTTGAAAAGTACATTTTTCTACCCAAATCTCACACTAATCTCTTTTCAGCGTAAAACGTTCCCGTTCCGATTGTTGAGGATGAAAAATATAAGTAGTGTTTTCAAGTATGTTAGGAGCTTGTTACCTATTTGCCGAAATGTTGTAATTCTACTCCACTTGAGCATTAATGCGTTTTCCAATGTTAAACTAATGGATGTAATAATAAACTAATGAAAATCAGAAAGAAAAGATGGGTTATTTTAACTAATTGAATCAATATACATAGCTATGTGAGATCACCTTCAATGCACCTTACGCCCGATGCAACCCTTTAAAAGATATTATATTCATCTTAGACATTTCAACAGCAACGAGTGTTATATCATTACATTACTTTTTTTAATAAGACTGTCAGAATGCTTAAATGACAATATATGCAAATAAATCAATGTTTGCAAGCCATTAAAACTATATTTTGGTGCCAATTTATCTGGATATCTTTATGACTATTATACATAACGTTCTCCAGCGTTTCCCAATTATTACAAAGCCGCAACCCTCCTTTATACCATGTCCAATCACAGTTCATAAACAATACATACCATTACCATTAATATATTACCACCTTAAGAAAAACATGGAGCAAACGATACGTCGGTGTCATCCGAGGCCTCAATATTGTAGACCTCATGACTAGGATAGTTAGAAAATAAATATATGTCAAACATTTTGCTCCCCCTCTCCCCAGGGGTGCGTGTCCCACAATTTGAAAATTTGAAACCATTGAGGAACTCAGTGGGAGTCGGAAATGTTTCAGTCACGAGATACTTTTATAAATAATAACTTAATGAAAACAACTCCAATTCTAGTTATAAATAATGGATAATGGGATTAGTTTTAGATTATTGTTGTATTACAATGCAGAATCGCATAAAACGCCTCTTCATGTTACATCGCTTCCTTATCCTTAGAAATAACGGACCACACGCGAGGCATAGAACACTTCATCCCTCTTATTGTTCAACATTTCCCTCCATCACCGCAAACATCCGCCCGTTTAGTGTACCTCCGGATTTCGCCGACCACCCACACTCATGGAACTCAGGGCACGCTTACAGGAAGACAGAGTTCCCGTATCCTAGGGAATATGACCGCTACACTGTCGAGCACGCCCATACTCTCGATGTATCAAAATAGCCCACCAATGTGGGGCATCAGGTTCCATGGCAGAAGTTATGGGAGCACCTCATCGCAAAGAGAAACATAAGTTTTTAATTAAAAACTTGGTTGGAAGAAAAATTTAGGATAAGATAAATGCAATAACGTGATTTCAAAGGTATCTAAATAAAAGTATAAGATGTAAAATAGTATTTAAAATTCCCTTCAACAGGTCTGCATGGTTATAAATAAGCAAAATATGCGTCAGATTTGCTGAGCTTATATTAAGTCAACCTTCAAATGGTTAATTTTTTGCGGGATATAATTTTATCCTCCTGAATGATAACAAGAGATATGAGATTGGGAGTGAAATTTATAATTCTATGAATCAGTTATAATATTGCAACGATAACCATATGATGAAGGTTTAAAAGTGGAAACCATTATCGCCAAATGTTTTATAATGTCTGTAGTTGTTCTAGTAAGCAAAATGAAGATTTTTCTCTTCATATCAATGTTATTATGTTTTAGATGAAGAATATTTTGAATTGTATGTGTAAGAGTGAATGTAAAACGAAATTCTAAAGAAGCCAGATTTTCCTGTGGAATATAACACAACACAATGAAGAACCTAAGCACTTAAGAAGGGATTAACTTGATGCACTGAACCTTTTGGCCAACGACTATCTGAACTGTAGATGCAGACATATTTAAGAACATTTAAAATATCCGTGGGAGAATAAAAGCGGCCGCATTATTGGCATAAAAAATAAGAGGGGATACCGAGGAAAACCTGCGTCCTCATAAGTACGTTATAACAACAACACTCACCCTCTCATTCCCGACCATAGTGCCGAACCGCGTTGTCCTCACCTCTTTTGTCTATCAATCTCAGCACGCGCGTGCGCGACAGATTTTGAGAACGTCCACGAGTGGGCAGAAAAAGGATTGGACTCGCGTGCCCGGAATTCAAAAAAGTCCTACGTCGGTGTCGTCGGGCGCTTCCACTCGAAATTAAAAAGGGGCGTGATGCACACATCCTTCGATGACCCTTCGGCCGATTTCGCGGGAATTTTTCGAGTGGCAATTGTCAAAGAGAGAGAAAGTGAGCGTGATGATCGATTGAAGAGCTTTCTGAGGGAAGAGCTCAGGCATTTGTTCTCTGGCGTGTGCCACCTGGGCGGCGGATTCTTCAGCTGCTGGACGTGTCTTATGTGGTTGCCAGTGTTTGTTTGCACTTCACGCCGTATGGCACGGGTTAAATGATGAGATACACATCTTTCGCCGATTCCTCTCTCTCTCTCTCTCTTCTCCATTGCAGTTGTCATAACTCCCGAATGTGAGTCATTAGATGTTGCAGATGTGTACTGTTGATTATAAAAAACAACAATGGTGGGCTATTCTTCGTTGGCGTCCGAGATATTCAGTTGGCTGATTTAAAAAGAACTCTCATGGCCGTCGCAACATCTGTTTATGGCGCTCTCGTGAGGATCGATTTCACAAAGATGCGATGTGTATGAATTCTGGAATTCTGAGTTCGTCGGCTAAAAGTAAGAAATAATTACAGTTCTCCTAAAACCTGTTGCTACAATTCAGCGAATTTTTACGAAAAATTCTTGCGACGGTCGCTAAATACGCAA
The DNA here is from genome assembly GCA_036926305.1 of Uropetala carovei. Taxonomy (NCBI): domain Eukaryota; kingdom Metazoa; phylum Arthropoda; class Insecta; order Odonata; family Petaluridae; genus Uropetala; species Uropetala carovei. The sequence continues at coordinate 4,406,470 of JAXCHB010000017.1, read as the reverse complement.
AATATTTGTGAAATTACGAGCTGAGCAAGTCTTAGATTTATTATAGAAATATATGATTATCAACTTTGAATTACATATATCAGCTAATGGTATGTAAAATAAATGATATTGATGACTTCCACAGCCACGAAACACTTGAGGACTTATTACAATAGAATATCAAGTAATAATAATATATACTTAACTCTATTATTTTATTTGAAATACCACTAACAAAATAAATATTCCTTATACCACGTGTAGTATTTTTTGTATTTCTATAATAAAGGACGCATAGCAAAACATAAAGAAGTAATGAAAGTGATAATTAATGTAATGCTAATCAAGCCATATTTTGAAAACTTATGTGATCTCAAAATGAACAAACAATGAATGTCGTGGGAGACAAACGCTAAGTATAATAAAAACTAAATAAATATTTTAAAAAATACTAACAAGATTTCGGAGACCCTCATTAGAGATAATGAAATTGATTAAGGTCCTAGAACCCGTATGTCTCATATTCCTCTGTAAACGCAATGATGTCTGCTTAGTAGAATATAAAATTCCTTGAAAATCAGATTGGGCCTGCAGGAATAAGGATACGTAGAGAGTAAATCTAGACAACTTAATCTCACATGCCTCCATAAAGTTCTCTTCACTCAGACAATCGATCTCTTTAAGTTACCACGTGTTTCTAGAACACCCAAGCACATATTCACTCATATGCACCATGGCAAATCGCACGATATGCCACGCGCTATCACTTAACATCATGCTAAATTGACATAATCCATTTTTCAAACCAAAATTATTCAACTCTGTTGGTTTATAGATAGGAAAAATCTATGAAAGTTGGAATAGTACTCGTATATATCGCAATGGGAAAATAGTCAAAATTCTATAAATCTAATTAATGATAACTCGAAAAGGATATTTTCTATGACACTATTTCTATACAATTATTTACCAAAATATATTGGGAATTGAAACTTTTTAATTCGTAATAAACGCATAAAAACAAAAATCAAAGAAAGTCAAATTGTGAGATCCTCATAAACGAATCGCCTTATTAAATGCAAATATTAGTCACAAACTTTAGGGATATAGCAATATCCTAAATTCCGTTTATAACTATAGTTGCACAAATGAAAAGTAATTCGTTGGGATCATTTTGGCGATGAATTAACCGTCTAAAGAGTATCAAAACGATTCAATGAGGTTATCACGCATACTAAGACGTTCGCTGATCTTTTATTCGTTTGGGCGTTTTTGTCCCTATTTCTCGCCTCGCCTTACTGCCATTTCTCCCATAACCTCTACCCTTTTATTTCGCCGCGCACGAGTGCCTCCGTGCATGCGCTTCTGACAAAAAAATGCGCGATCGCCCTCAAAAGCTAGAGAGAGACAGAGAGAAATCCGATCCCCGTCGAAGCGGGCTCCGTCCCGGGCGACGGAGAACGACGGCACGCGCGCCGATTGCATCTCTCTTTGTCTCCACGGCGGCGACGGCGCCTACTCTTCCGAGGGGGATAAGGAGCGAAGCCCGGAGTCGAATTTCTCCTTCTGAATCGCATTCTCTGCCATACGAACGAGGGTACCTCTTTTTTTAAGGGGCCTAAGCGTGCGTGCATAGAAAGAGAGAGAGAGAACACGGGACGCCACTGGAGCGGGGCTCGTCACGAGCGGATGATAGAGAGACTGAGATATATATTACGCGAACGGGATCGTGGACAGAGATATCATTTTTTGCGACGTTTTTTATCAAACGAGATCGTTGTTTTTGTCCTCCCGAATGCAAAAGGCACGTATATAGCTGTAATTCCTTCGTGTTCCCAACGATACGGTAATTGTGGGGAGGCTATTTTTAGATGATGTTTTTTCTGCGGGGATGTTGATAGGATGTTAGGGAATGAAAAATGAGCAGTCACAGGTGACACACTTCATACACGATAATGCTTTATAATTGGACTTTTATTACTGTGGTGAATGAGATAGCCTCCTTAAATTTTCGCGTCGGATTTTGACTCAATTCATGATTCAGAAGCATAAATAAACTGCATCTCTGAAGTGATATCTTATTTAGTTAATTAATTATACTACTTAAAATTAGTCCGTTTTTCATTATAAATGATGGTTAAAACGAATCAGCGAGAGGAATTATTATCATGATAATGCATGGCTTATTTAAAAATATGTATCAATGAAATAACGTTTATATTTTTACACGCAAAATGATTTTAATGCAAAAATACAAAATAGAGGAAAATACTTGAGTTAACAGGTTAATCCACGGATTATAACATTTTCACGAAGAAATAAAATTAACTTTCAAATTCAGAGTAATTTCAGTAGCTTCAAATATGAGTAAAGATATTCTAAATAAATGTTAAAAATAAATATGTACCAGTATTTTTTACCCAGGGCTATCTTTAAAAGAAAAGAGCTGCATTTTTTTTAGAACGTTAATCAATTCCCATATTCATGTGATTGTAGAGAAAAAAGTGCACGTAATACTTTTCCTTCTTAAATTCCTGCGCAAATAAGATTCGGGGTTGCACGAAAGTGTACATGACCAAATCATTCGTCTGGAATCGCGCAAGGTCACAATTTCCCAAATCCGACATCCGATCTTCGGTGTCAAAATCGTTTTATACCCGTCTTGGGCACGGTCAAGTGTCGAATACCTAATTTTGGCCTCGCGCATTTATGGCTCCCGAAAACCCACGAGTGCTTATTAGACCGATATTATCTAATTTTCTCCTTACCATACAGTTTTAAAGGGTGTTATTCACCGGGTCGCCAGAAATATTTTTTTGGCACCAGGACCGTTTCAGACCAGATCATGAATTCGATTAAGGGTAAATATGCCATTAAATGTATAATATAAATCCGGGATCCTAAAAAACTGAGCAAAATAAATAACCCCCTGAAAAGGGTAAAAGGGAATGCAGATTACAAGGTGGCAGGACCTTAGATTTGTTTTTGTGACGATATGGCTTTCTCTGTAAATTCTTACTGTCTGCAACAAATATTTCCAGAAGACATCAGTTTCTTTCGAGGAATAATTGACTTCCCTGCCTTTTACATAATGGATTTCGTAAAAACGTTATTTAGATTCATTTTCTATGCCATAAACACCATTAGTTGTAATAGTTTATATTTATGCACAGTGCTGTAACTAGGACGAGGCAAGCGGGGCATCTTTCCGGGAGCAGCTAAAGGGCGAAAAAAATCCAAATAGTAATGAAATAAACTAGAGACTATAATTTTTTGAAGGAGGGCGCATATTTCGTAGTCTGCCTAGGGCAGTATAATAGCTTGTTACACTACTGTTTATATATAAAAAAGAGAATAGGAAATCTTTGACCGACGATAAGCTGCGCAGAAGATTTTATCGACATTAGTACTTTGATAAGGATTATAGAGACTAATACGAATGGATACCACGAGCAAATAAAATGGAGGAGTAAGCCGTTGTCTGGTATTTATTCTAAAGAATAAGCCTGTAAATAGCAGCTTTTTGTGATACTCGATTTCCCACGCGGGTATGTGCCGGAGGAAAATATATGTGAACGAGGTGTACATCTGCACAATGATATAGTACCTTTATTTCGCATCAACAACGTGCCAATCACATCCTGTTCGACAGAGTAACAATCGAAGCACAATAGCGGCGCGCACAGGAGGAAGGGAAAGTGGAGATGAGAGGGGGACGAGATCCATGCGCGGATCAAAGATAGGGAGACAGCTCATATCAACGTGCGTTGAATGAGTAGGACGCTTGTTCCACGCAACGAGTTCATTTCCCACCATTTCACCGAACAATGTACATCGTCCATCCACTTCCGCATCGCATCCGTCCTGCTATGCGGTTAGACTTGCCACGGCAGCTGACACAAGGGAATCGATACTCAAGAGTAAGAAACCAAACATTCGCATTTTTAAAAAATAAAATGAAATTAACCGTGGAATGGAGACAAGTGCGCCGCTACTGAAGAAGACTTTTTCAGATTTCCACGTAAAATTTTAATGATGCTTGTGACACGAACTGTTAAATAAATGAAACCGTAACATTCATAAATAATTTTACAATCTTCATATAACATGCGTCATGAAGTTCGGTCCATATTTCGTAATAAGTGCGTTAATTTTTTCATTTGATAGGGAGACGCAAAAGAAATGAAAAACTGTTTTAGCGAGTGGTCTACAATCAAGACTTTGAGTTAAATAAATAATATGATTCAGCGAAAAATATTGGCGCAAGGGCGTGAAATATCCTAAAAACTCATTTTCGTCCAGATAAATAAATTATCTATAAAGTTATTACTTCTAAATATAATGCGTAGGGATTGGTAGGTTCACGATTCATCAGGACACATTAAGTATTCTTTTCGATCATTTACGCTGTCATAAACGTAACATCTGGACTCACACGCTGCAAAAGAATAGTAATGCAATTGGAGTACATTGAAAAATATATCAGTTTGAAAACCATAACTGCATGTTAACAATATAAAATAAATATCCTCGAGAATTATACGAACTTGTTATGCATTAGAAAATAGATAGACTAACGAAGTATGTTATTATCTTCTAAGGTAAAATAAATTAACTTAGCTAATCTGAAGCTAATTACATTTGTTCAAAAGGCTCCGGTCGTTTACGGTATCAATTTTCGTTACATCAATTAAATTTAAATTAATTAAATCGCGGGATTGAATAACATCATACCAGCGACGATATCGGAACCTGCTCGGATAAATCACATCAATCGAATCTTCTCCATTTCTAATAAACCGCACCCCATTCAGACCCTACGCAACCGCTACAATAGGTTACAAATCGTGCACACGTGCCAAAACGACGTGGTTGTGAATGGCGCGAGATTCCCTCTTCGCACTTCCGCGGCTAATCTTACGTAGGAGGAAATAGATAGGGGTGGGGGAGGCGGCAGCGATCGACCCCCGGAGACTTCCCTCCATCTCTCCTCTGGTTCTCCACCCCCTTCCTACCTCTCTTTTGCCCCCGCCCCCACCTTTCCGTTTCGACAACCCTTCCATATGCAAACTCAGACACCCTTATCTCTAAGACTCTTTTATGGCTTCCTCGCAGTAGCATTTCCTTTTACACACGTTCACACTATACCTATCCGCCCTTATCAACTAAACACCCCGTTTTACGAGCCGAGTCGTTTGTCCCGCGTCATGCGTTTCCAAAGTGTTGAAATATCGAGGTTGCGCCGCGTCCTTCGTTTTAATTTTCCTCGCCGCGACTACAAACTTAACTACGGCAACATTGTGAACGAGAATGTAATCGTCTATTATCATTCAGATGCTATTTTTTAACGAACACTTTTACAGCTTAAAATTTTATTTCATAAGATTAAGTGACGTACACTTATCAAATGTTCTTTCGTGAGAGAGAAATACAATTTTAACTTAAATTTCATTTTTTTGGTTACGAATTACATTTGGTATGGATTGAAAGCTATGGATCTCTAACGATAAAAGTCATAATTTGATTCTTTCGCACGACCATTAATAGTATTATCTTTATCTGAAATTACTCGACAGGGTTATAGCAGCATTATAGACATAAATCAGATTATTATGCAAAACAGATTCATTGAATTTTGAATTTTGCAGCCTAGATATTTCGTAGTTCTAAACCATGCTATCTTAAAGCAACTTGCTACCTGTACGCTGACCATGATCCATTCAACATTCATGAGGTAATATAGATATAAAACAGATGACAAACATTTTAGTGAAATAACAACAAGGATTATAACATGGGTTAAAACGGATGAAAAAATATAATAAGGCGATACCAAATAAATTTACGAATAATTAGTATCATGAGATATAGGAATCATCATTTTAATGCTGAGAAATTGCCTTGCATATGACGTCGAAAAAACATTTAGACCGACAGATAAAATATTCTCCTCATTCTCTACCTAAATTATTTTCAAAATCTCAAGTTGAGTCCTCTGTTTGATATTTATGTATTCTTGCAGGATGTGAAGATTGAAGATAAAAGTTTAAGTCCGTCCGGAAAAGTCCACGATAAAATTCATTCAGCGGCGGAAAAGATGTGCGGATGTGATACCGTTTTTGACGATGCAATACGCGGGCAGATTTTGACGCGTATAAAAGGATAATATTCAATGAGGAAAGTTTTCCAAGCACTTCAAGGGAGACGTACAGCCGAGGTGCATGGTGAAAGATGATTAGGCGAATAAAAAACAAAGCAATGCCGCCCCCCGCGACGACCGAGATCCGAACCGGCGACATGATTGACGAGAAGCCATCACGCAAAAACCCACGGGGCAGACGATCGTCGCTTTTTTTTCGTAAAAGAAATAAATGTCTCCGGCAGAGAATCGGAATGGGAAATCATGTGAGGACCATTTTTTCACCGCGATATCCATCTCGGTAAAAAGAGAGGTAGGCAGAGAAGGGAGTCAGGAGTAGTTTTTAAGACTAGGTAAAAATGGAAGAGTGACTGGCGGTTGGTGGTGGGACGGAAAAATGGGGGCGTGGGTCATGTCACGATATGGTGGACCCCAGCGGCAGTCTGCGCCAACCAACACCCGAATCGAAACCTCCCACTCCCGCTAACCCTCCCCTTTTGTTTCAAGACCGCGCTTAAGAAGGATCTCACGAGTGAGGAAGACCAATGTCCGCTCCCCCCGGGAGGCCGCAGAGGGCGCGGCTGGGACACGCGAGGGGCGAGGCGGCCATCGCTCCTGCGCCGCGTCCGTCACGCGATCCACCTTTCCGACACGCCCTCTTACGCGGTCGAAAATTCTCCCTCGCGATTCGCCCGTCTCATTTTCGTTGCAAACGCATTCATTATTTTGGCAAACAAGGTTTAAAGCTAAGCTAATGAACACTGAAAATATGGAATGTGATATTAATTAAACACGAAAGAAGGTCTGGAAACCAGAAAGGTAAATTCAAATATAAAACTGCCTCTAAAACCTATCATATTAGTTACGAGCCGTTTCTGCAACGAAAAGATATAGCTCATGCAAATTACTGTTCAATAAAACTGGGTTATATCACAATTTTAATTTTTTAACTGCGAAAAGATCTGTATTTAATTTTCTATCTCTATGGATATAATTATTTAAAAAGTTACCTTAATTATATTCCTTCCTAGTAAAAGGAGCAAATAGTCTCTTTCAATAAAAAGGTCGCAGCAAATGATTAACGTGCTATACCCATTGCCGTGATAATCAAACGAGGAAAATAAACGCTGATTTAATCAAACTCGTGACTTAAACGTGGATAGTGAGCAGATTAAAATTTAAAAGAATGTAATTTTTTTATTATAAGGGTTTTTGTTAGTCTCACAGTCAATGGATGTGCCATACCTTACACTATGACGGGTCAGCTCATTAAATAATAAGACGACAGGGCTCCCTAGCTTATTATTTAATAAGATATTAGTAGAACTAATTTCATTATTTAAATTATCTGTTATATAAAATGAGAGCTGTCATAACAAGCTCCATATCATTTAATCTATAGTTTTAGAATGCTACTCACCTTTTCTTTCCTCGATTCCAGTTTGCTACTTCTACATTTATCTTTACTATCGCTTTCTGATTCTTTCGTGATTTTTTCGCAGCCACTATTCATCGTTTTATGAAACAATGGTATTTTTTCTTTTCGCTTCCATTTTGCATTTCCAAAGCATAAAATTAGGAATACCTTCTCATGTGCGAAGGTGTTAAAGATGTTATATTTTCTCAGTTAAACATGCGTGGCACATGGTACTATATTCTTTGGCAATGAGGTATTAAAGAGGTAATATTCTTGATTACTGTTTGTGTTACTTTATTTTTTCCTGTTACTCCTGAGGTATTAAATGAATGATTGTGTAAATAAAGAAATAATTGAATTACAGCGTATAAAATATGGGGTAAAGATAATGAGTACAGGGAAAATGAGGTGGGCGATATATAAAGGCAGGAAAGAATATCGAGCATATAAAGGAATTTAAGGAAAGAAAAGGAACTAAAAATGAAGGCGGAAAACTTAGAAAAGCAAGGAAAATGAAGATAAATTGAGCGTATTGGTAAAAGGCGATTTCAGAGCACGTGAACGGATGATCTATTGAATCGTGTAAACATTTGGGACGTGCCATAAACAAAAGGTTGATTAAATCGTGAGAATTCGTGTGAGTGATCGGTTTACCGTCGGTGTCACAATATGAAATTGGGTTGAAGATAGGATAGTTCCGAACGATATCTTTACTAGCTATTTTTTCTTCGGTAGCAATTAATTTTGTAATGATTAATATTACACATGTCGCGGCTTTGCTGAATCGAGAGGCAGATACCGGTCAGTGATTAATTCGCGAGTCTCATACATTGTGTGTTAATTCTTTATCTTGTGTTCAGATGTGAACAGAAGTAACATTTGCGTACTTGGTTAGCTGTTTTTTATCAAAATTAATTTTGATTCTTCTATTACAGATCTCGATTTTCGATAACTTTCAGAAATAATTCAGTCTGGTTCATTGAACAAGCGAGGTTCATGCGTATATTTAAAGGATTCGAAAGTAATATGGCTGTATAATCAAAATGAACGCGTAATAGTGAATTTCTCAATATAAAACTATGTATTTCGACGTTGGAAGTGAAGGAAACAGTTTTATTACGATAAATACTGAATATTAAAAGTACATTGAATATATAGTATTAGCTAAAACTTGATACTTCAACTTTTTAATTATCCTCTTATATAATTCCATTTTAATGAGTAAAATTCGCGTTAATCCGCTAATCTAAATGGATCAGTATTTTATATCGAAGTTTGAATTTAATTACCATAAAACTAAGCAACGTTAAATTTATCCTAATGATAATTGAAAAGTTATGAAATATATCCAAAATGCGAAGAATTGGGCGGAATTGCTCGTTAGACAGCGTGGGTGAGATGGTGCACCCATAAGTGGGTGTGTGTGCGTGCACGTTGGCGGTTGAGAAAGAAAAGGGTCGTGCGAGAGGTATTCGATACTCCTGAGAAAATAGGGGCGGTACACAAATGAGCCGAGGAGTAAGGATGTAGGTTTTGATAGTGCTAGAGGTTGTGTGTGAAGTAGGAGAGGAGAAAGGATGAAGTGGATGAAAAAGGCGGAGGAGGGGATGGAGTGAAAAGAGCGGTGATAGAGTGAGGGAAAGGGATGGGCGAATTCAATATAGTGCTAGGGTTATGGAGGGAGGAAGGGAAGGGGAGAGGCAGGCAGAGGTCGTATGGCTTCACACTGCAGGATGAGGAGAAAGGGACGGTTAGGGAGGAAGAATTCTGCATAAATGAACATACTTTTTAAAAACATCCTCCTCGATTAATTTGCAAGTTATATAAACCAATGGAAAGTCGCTTTTCGAGTCGAAAATTTGTATTCATGGATGCATTTAAAGCAGCTTCTTTGCTCTTACATTATGTCTGAGAGAATAAAACTTTCCCATAATTTATGAGACATTTTTGTGGAAGCCGATCTTTCCACGGAGAGGAGCATCATTTTTAACAGAAAAATACAAGATTAGATTGTCAATAATTAATTCATTCCTAAATTAATTTTGGCTCAATACTTATTTCATAGTTATTATTTAGGGAACGGAACCCCTATTTTCCTATTCATTTCTCCTTTCCGTATTTGCGTTTACCGTATTCACAGTATTTTTCTGGAACCTAACCCCCGCGAATACGGAGCTTTTACTGTACACAGTTGGGATAGAGAAGAATCTCTTAACACGGAATGCGGCCGCGAATTTATTACTGTGTCTTTATAATATCCATGCATGATTTGAGTTTAAGACCCCTAGCTCAAACGAGTAATTTCCATTCATGGAGTAATTTATAAAGGATCAATATTTATTACAAAACAAAATGTTGATTAAAATAGGTAAATTACTATCAATCTATACTAATACTAATCACATCGTTTATGAATACATTTAATCTAATTCCGTCAAAATTATAATGACTAAAATGAAGGACAATATGAGTAAGGATACTTCATTTTTAACTCTTTTTTACAAGACCTCTTTACTTCAATTAATGAGGAGATGAGCTTATTTTTTTAATAGACGTATCATCAATATCTAGTAAAAAATTGAACAATTTAAATCTTAGCAAGTTAGGAAAATGCACAGTGCATCATAGGCGCGTTCCGTGCAACGGAGTATTTGAAACTAAACGATATACAGTAAAATCTCACTAATTCGGACCCTCTGTAATTCGGACTGCCATTTACGAAGAACAGTGATTTTCCCTAAACGAGAATTGGATGGCATAGTTTACTACTTCCTGTCGCCTTAGATAAGTGTTAAGGTATAATATGTATCGAGTCATTAAAAACAATTTTCCGCTTTTAAAAAGAACAATTCCAAAAGAAATGAATAAAGATATTATGTATTACATTTGAAGTTAGTCCGCCGCGCTTATACTAACGAGCAGCCGAGCAGCTTCTTAGCAAGCCGACTAACTGATACAGTAAGATGACGTAACAACACTTTACGATAAGAAATATAATATGTATATGTAATAATCTTAGTATGAGAAAATGTAATTAATAACATACATTCCTGGATTGTGAATAAATTGTGTTCTATTCGATTAATATTCTTTGTATTTAATTTTTTCCGTGAAAACGCAACGCATTTTCGCTTACAAACAGCAAGATGATATATCAGTAGCTTTTGATAAGAATTAAATATGATAGGTGAATAACGTTAGTATGAGAGAATATGATTATTGACATATGTTGCTGATTTGAAAATAAATTTGCTTGCTTTTGTAAACTACGACAAAAATATGTAATTATGTTTTGTAATTCGAACTTTTCACTAATTCGGACTACCCCTCGCCCGTATTAGTCCGAATTAGTGGGGCTTTACTGTAGCTTGAAGGAAAGCATACCATAAAACAGCGAAACATCACGATCCGACTACGCATCTCTGCCAGCTAAAAATTTCTTCCTTCTCCTAAGTTGGTGCTTTAATAAATGTATTTAAATATTTTTATAATAATGACAAAAAATGCAAAACGATTTACTATAAATAATGCAAAATAACTATTAAAATTTTGATTTATCTATTTATTTTCTAATTAATAAGCAATTGAAATTTTTTAAAACCGTACCTCACTTGGATTAAGTAGTTGCAATGTAACTATAACATTTATGCTCATTCCTTTGTCGTAAATGATCCATTTATTTTCACTTACAAACGTAAGGAAAATAAAGTTAAAAGTGAATTGTTATATTCTTGTTATATTTCCTTGAAAACAGCTACTCGTTCGAGGAATATTCTATTTGAATAGTTCTACAAATTTTACTTGAAGATTTTTTTTATAAGACTGACATTTTACGAGATATTAAGGAAAGTTCGTTTTTTTCTAGTAGAGTGACGCCCCTGATTGGGTTAGCTAAACACTAAATTTCATAAAAATCCGTTCAATGTAAGCCGAAAAACAGCTTGCCTAAGGGCAGACAGACCGAAGATAATAGGCGATCACGCTGGAAGCGAAAAGTGCCTAAAAGTGAAAAGAGGAAATAGTAATACTTTAAAAAGCATGATAAATTCCTTATAATTGAAAAAAATTTCTTTAACATACTTGGTTAAAGAAGAATTTGTAACTTGAACTACTAAAAGGACCTCAATACTCGACTTTCACCCGGCTATTTTTGCTTGCATCCCAATTTTACGTATCACTGAGTTTTCTTACAAAGAAGTTTGAATGAAATACATGTACTTGTAAGATTTGAATGACGGGAACAAGTGTCTATGTTTTTCTATGAATGTCTATTTCGATCAATTATAAAATAGCCTAATTAAAGTTTTAGAATCAGTATGACTCGAGATGCATCAACAAATAATTTTTATTGAGTAAGTCATTCTATTGATACCTACTATATTGCATATTGTTGTTAAGAAAATTAGTCTCTGCCGATTCGTAGCGTTTCCACAATGAAAAGTGCTGGAAAAATAAACGCAACTTAATCTAAACATCTCATCGATAAAATTTATGATTGTAGCGAAACCGGACACACTTTCAATAAAATATTTTCGTGAAAGTTAGTTATTTTTTATGATTTAGATCTAAACTGCTTTCATAGATTCACGAATTCGCAAATGATTGGAATTATTTTTTAAATCTGATTGAGAAATTTTCCACAATTGTTCTATTTTTTTGTTTTATCGATATTTAATCACCAATAATGTTAACTTTTAGGCAAAATAAAAGGAGAAACTGAGAAAAGAAAGACTTGGAAATGCGAACAGCAGGGTTCTTGAAACCTCTTGATGGGGGAAATTCTTCGGTTTACTTTGAATAAAATTCCGGTGTATTTTCCTGATATTTCATTTCAAGGTAGGAATACTAGAAACCAAACGTAGTTAACAAAGGAAATCGGATAGGAGAAGGTAAAAAGGGAAGGAGAGGAAGGAAAAAGAAAATAGAGTTGAGGAATGAGGAGAGGTAGAGAGAGAGAAAGTTTCCCTCACTTCATGGAAAGAGTTCATAAAGGGTCGGAGTTTAGTGAGGTCCTACATTCAAAGCATTTCTCTTTAGCCTTCCGTCTGAGTGAAAGAACAAACACGAAAGCTTGGAAAGCGTCGCAAAAAAGGGTTTCAACCATTTCGCTCTCACCCCATGAAAAAGAATTACGACTTGTTAGAGATTTCCTTTGAAGATGAGAAGAGGCACATTGAACTAGCATAAAACGGACAGAAGAGAGGCAAAGTTAAGAATAAAGGAAAACGGGATTGCTAACAAACCCAAAAACACTTGCCCTACATCCTATTCTAAACAGAATTTTTGTAGGAAAATGTGGGACACCAACATTGTTTCCGTAATTTGATAAATTAGCACGCGTTTCTCCAACTAATCTTAATATTTTATTGGCTACGTTTTTTTAAATTTTCGACTGCTTCATGAATCTACCTACACAAATTTTCTCCTTTCGTACTGCTTGATAAAAGTCCGATGATTATACAAGTAAGAAAAATATTACGCGTGACCTACGTAGGGATATTATTTAAATAATTTACACAGAAATAGATGAGATTAATATTTCTTTATTTTAATGTATTATGACAATTACAGCTATCATATAATAAAACCCATTTTGATATTTGAGGCGTAATCAAAATCATAAATTGTAGCAAATTATTACGAGACACGAATTGTGGTAAATTATATTCAATTAATATCGTGCGGGATAACATTTTAATTATTGTACAAATCACGGTCTTAAAACGAGAAAAAATACCAGGGAATAATAGGCATATCCACATTACGTTCCCAATGATCGAATAATACTTCTTTTCTTCGAGGAGGAACAAAATTTCGGCCACCGCCCTCAAAAACTTCCCATTATGAGACCTGCGTTTTTTGTCAAACCCATACTTCCAAGGAAGCGTTCATCTTCTAAGTTCCAGGATTACCCCTCTGTTCATCTTACTTCAAACCGCAGCCCTCGTTCACTCACTAACACCCTTCTTTCTCTTCCTATCTGTCCCTTTCACCTCCTATTCCTGACCACCCTCCATCACTCATACCGTTGGTGCACCTTGCCAACCCACCTCGAAAGACGCAACACCCCCTTTCCTTCTTCCTCTTAAATCTTTCCCCGAGCACTGTCCACCTGGCGCCAACGTGGACCCGACGTCCCCTTTCCTCCTATTCCCTTTTTCCTCTCCCATCCTTCTCACCCCCAGATACCTCTCCCTTCCCTCTTCCAAAGTATCACATATACCTTTTGTCCCGTTAGTGGGAGTACGTTTCAAATGCGGAACGCACAACTCCACACGCATCCTCTCAATCTCTCTCTCTCTCTCTCTAAACGATTTTCATCTGCACTCCCCTCTCTCTTCCCTTTACTGCAGCTTGAGAAGGTAAGAGACCACCAACAAAATTTTTGTCACGTTATTTTACACGCATCAAGATTTAATTACCGTTTCCTGTTCTGTGATGGGAGGTTGCGTCCCTGATTCTCCAAAATCCTCTCAGGGGGAAAGGGAAGATTTTCCAGGGGTTGCAGTAGTTTGGAGTGGACAAATGTGCGTTGATGAATACGCATAGAAAAGTGACGAGGGAGAGGAAGAGAAAGAAACGGAAGATAGAATGTATCTTCAAGCGCGATGAGTGTGTCTCAGTTAGGGGAAGAGATGCATATCGAATGATGAACCTTAACGATGAATCAGAGTTAAGAACTATCGTCACCTTTTATTTGTACTGCACATCATTTAAGCCAGGAATTGGCTGCGAGAGTAATTTCTTATATACCATACCTACATGTAAAACGCAACTTTGATTTATTAATAGTTATCTCTTTGCAATTTAAGCTGATATGTACAAGACATTCTGATTTAGGAATGGCAACTTTAAAAAAATATCTATGCAATCTTTAGAATTTATGTTATGACGTTTTTAAAATGGTTGTGAAAAATGAGAAATATTTATTTATTTATTGGATTGTGAGTAAAACACTGCCAAATAATTATATAGCAGTTCTACCTTTAGTTTTCGTTCTCAAACTCTAGGTAAAATATAAGTTCCGAAAGTAAATAAAGCTTTGATCTAATTTCAGCGTAGATAACATGAGAGAGACAGATCTAAGGAAATCTCCGTATAGATGTTTATTTCCTTAAAGCACGAATTTTCCTTATCTCTATTTATCTTCCATTTTGATTGTCGGTGTAAATATCAACAAAATTTAAGTTATTTTAAATAAAACAGTTTTACACGTCAATCGATAACTAATGCTTTATATATTCAACTAAAACCTACTGTTATGTATAGCTCATTGACTGAATGATCAAAATAAATATATAGTTTTATATAGAGACATATTCTATGTTAATAAAGACAAGACTATTTTCCTGCGCCATTTCGCTGTTAGTAGTTTAGAAAGAAATGAGGAAATTCAAGTTGCTATCTTACGATCCGACGGAAAATTTTGGTTGGTGGCTTTTTATGGTGAACGAGAATAAGATTATTCCCAAAGATCAAGATGTTAAGGATTCAATCGACGTTACCTGGAGAAAAAGCCAGATTAATTTCACCATTGAAGTATAAATTGTACCTTAGTTTTCGCACTTTTCTCGGTTAAATTTTTTCGCCAATGATCAACAATTCGAATGAATGGCTATGCTATAAAGTCCTCTCCTCAAGGATGTTTGCTTACTTTAAATACAAGTAGACTTGCCTTTTGCAATTAATAGGAAAAATCAAAGCTATAAGGCAAATGAAAGAGGCATATTCCGATCGTTATTTTTTCTCAGTTATATCGGCCGAAAAATATTCCTTATTTTTTGCTCAGGTGTCGACGCGATCATGATTGATGAACTGATGTCCTCAACTCCGCGCAAAAGTGGCCATGACCTCGGCCATGTTGATGTTACGTCCGCAGACACCGAGTCGAGTGACACCTAATTTCGCCTGCGAAAAATAAAACGCCGACGACCTTCGCCTCTCCATCTCTTTCCCTCCTCCCTCCCCTAATGCCACCTCCTAAGTTCCAGCCACTCATCCCTTTTGGTCCCTTTTTGTGTCCGAACCCATCTCCATCGCCGACTTTCTCTCTCCGATGCTGGAGGAGACGAGAACGTTTTGCGTCACACCCGCCCAGTCCTCCTCGGAACCATCCCCCTCCTCACCCTTCATTCTCCCAACCCTCTCCGTACGACCTCCACATCCATCTCTCAGCCACCCACTCCTCCTCATACCTAGGTGTCACCCTTCCCGAGTTCCATCTCCGCCACCCACTCCTACCCCGGACCCGGCAAACGAGGATGAAATAAAAACACTAGGCTCTTTTATTTTATTTTTTAAAGGAGAGTAAGGAAGATGGGGGAGGGTTTGAGGGGGAGAGAGTTAGAGGAGGGAATGGGAAAGGGAAAAAAAGGAAAAACGTGCCGAGGTCCCGTGAGAACGACGGTACGAGATTGTCCCAAGTCTGTGAGACATGGAGGAGGACAAGAACGAAGGTAAGGGAGAGACTTTGGAGGGAGAAGGGTGTTGGGAGGTAGAAGAGATGAGATGAGACGGGAGGAGGCGATGTTGCCAAATAATACATCCGTGGCGCCGCATAGAAGTCGTCGAGAAGAGAGATTGATAAATCTGGGCGCCGTGGACAACAAATTCTACCATGTCTCCGTTCCATTTTCAATTTATGCTCATTGTGTTTTTTGGAGTTCTGTCTCCAAGAAGGAAATGCCTTGGTCGCCTTCTCAATTAAAAGGAAGATTGTTGCAGGATTTTGAGTGACATCGGATATAGAGGAAAAGAACTGATGGGTAAATTCCGTAATAATTACTAATAGGAATTTGGAAGGAAAAGATCCGAAGGTAGAAGAAGAGAAGAAGTTGTCACAGACTAGATTTATGTACATGCGTGGACATAAGGTAACAAAACGACTAACATCAAGCATGCGAAAGTTAATGCTGGTTAGTGAAAAAAGACGCTAAATGCAGAAAACAGCAATCACTGACAAATATAATAAACCAACAAATTCAATTTATAATGTAATGCCCGAAAATTTAATACATTAAGTACTGTCAATTACTGCAACTTTTTTCCTTAAATTAGGCTTGCTAATTCACTCGAGAGAATACATTTTTGGGATATTTTTATCGCACCGTATTTAAATACAACAATGAAAGGCCTTTGTGTATTAATTTGTAACGCTATCGTCGTTAAGGACCGTTTTGTACTATCTTCCTAACAGGATTTAGATATGGGACAACATTAAGTTTTTGAACAAATAGCGGCGTACTCATTTGAGTTGTTCCGATTAAATTTAAGTCGTAATAAGTGTATTTATGTATTTTTGACAGCATAACTACTAGCGAAAGAAATACTTGATATTTTCGCATCCGAATTCAAGAAAAATATTCTCAAACTGTTACATAAAAATGTATAATTTTATTTTATAATAAATTTAGTATTTTGTTTATATGAGAAATGTTCAACGCAATTTCTTTTTCAGTTATTGTACACGATTTAAATATTTCATTCATACCTACTCGTCATTTATGTCAGACAGTTACACTATACTTAATAATCCCAGTAAGTTAAAATTAAATGGAATATGATTTAGTATGACGTTTGAATGTATAAGTATTCCAGAATAATAAAAAAATACTCAAAGGAAATAAATTTAAAATACATAGCAGTAAGAATACAAAACAGCCTTTTATAAATTTATGAAAGCTCTTTAATTTTTGTACATGTATTGTCATTTTGATGATTCTGTGTGTTTCTGTAGACGTTTAAACATAATATGATTTGTCCTGCATTTTACGGCATTTTCAGAGTCAAATTGACAGATAACTTTATTTATCGGTGGTGCAAAAGGTTAGTGTTAATTTACTAAAGTCATACAAAGCAAAAAAAGGGCAATTTCACAATTGACGATCCTCTATTTTCTATTCAGGTTTTATACATTTAATGAAATATGGCACCCTAAAAATTATTTTCAGTTAAGTAGAAATTTCAAATGTGTTGCTAAGGAGACATTTTGTAAGCGCAATCATGATTTTAAATATTTGTAATACATAGAACTCATATACAAACTTTAAAATATATCTAACAATAATGTATTTTTAAGCATTTCCCTGTAATAGCCTTATGCCCAAATAAACTTGCAACAGTGCTTGGTATCTAAAAAAAAAGACAGCATTACGATTAGAGAATAATTACAAGAGCGTACGGACAAAAAAATTTCATTTCGTCTACTATTCCCAACATCCAATCATTACTTTTATTCGTTTCTTTAATTCAACGTTGTAACGCCCGCAAAATAGATCTTATATCGGCGCGGAAAGCAGGTAAACAATATCGCCATCCCTTTTTGCGAACGACCAGGGGAGATACAAGACGTACCCTATCGAGCGAGAGGCCGAGATGTCAAGCGCTCGGAGAAAAAAGATAAAGAAATTAACGGGAAGCGCGTGTACCAATTAAAGCAATCAAGCGACAGACATAACCAAACGTCGCCTTCAGCGAAAATAATGGAAAAGGACGTCGATAAATAAAACGAAACGAAACCGTGAAGCAGGATTCGCGAGGAAATAAGTCGTGATACCGAGAAAAATAATACCGTAGAAAAGAAAAAAAAACGTTCAAGAAAATTCCTTGATGCGGACGAGGTGAAGAAAAATCCAGCACGATCTTTCCCCGTAGAAGAGGGAAGAGGCGTTTCGGGCATTACTCTCGACGACGCCGAGAACCCTTTCGCAACCGCGGCGACAAGCTGCAGGTATGGTCGGAGGAGGAACCAGACGAAGAAACAAAAGATACTTTCAACCATGGAGGCGCATAAAAAAAGTGTCGACGAAACGGTCGGGTCGAGTTTTTTTTTTCAGATGCATGAGCGTTTCTCGGAGTGGACAAAAGGGTGGGAGGGGAGGAGAGTGGAGAGGGGAGGAGAGGAGAGAGTGCGTGCCGAGAGGAATCTCGGGAGGCAAATTATTGCGAACGTAAAGCTGATTTAAAACGAGCTGCGGATTATGTTCGATGCGTGCTCTAAGGGATTTCTTTACGGAACGAGAAGCAATTAAATCGAATTGCGGCATTATATTGGCTTAAGAGCACATCCGCGGTTTTTCTCTCTTCCTAGTAAGGCTTTCGCGCAGCATCCCGAAGTAGTCTGAAAATTATGAATGCATGCGCCGACAGCGGGAAAAAATCAAAAGCTTAGCGAACTTCTCTCTTTACCCCGTATTTATTACTGTAATTTCAATTATTTTGCATTCAGATTGCTGTTCCTAAGTACAACTGTTTTGATAGGCTAGGCTAGAAAATATACCCAAAACGCATTCCAAATTATTAAATAGGTAGTTATTTAGGAAAAATTAACATGCAAATAATAAAAAATAAAAAGCAACCAAATTAATACCATGGTATTTTTACTTTTGCCTTATCAGTTACGATAATGAAACTAATTCGATAACTAAGGATTAGTGTAACTAATAATATTTTTCTTAATCACATAAAAATGCAAAATTAAAAAAATCCACATAGATTCATCAAATGGCTAAAACAATAATTGATCTAAATTTTATAAGTTACATTTGACAAAAATATTCATTAAATAGATTTTTGTGACAGTTACCGTAAGGGGAGCTTTCAAATGAATGCACGACGCCGGAATCACTTACTGAGCCCATAAATAACGGCACACTACCGGAGTTTTTAAACGGCACGAATTCACCGGGCACCCTTTACTCTTTTTCCTAGAAAAATGAATAAAAAAGAAGCTTCCCACGCACACGCGATATCCAGAGAGAGAGAGAAAGGGGAGGAAATGACTTTTTACTTTGAGGACGTGTAGAGACGCGGAGAATCTTCTCGCAATGACCCCCTCTGCCCCCTCACGTAATCTGAGAGGTCCCGCGTGGAGAGATAGAGAGAGAAAGTGAGGGGAGAGGGAAAGAGTGGCGGCGTTTTATTTATTTGTGGAGGGGCGAGAGAGAGGAGAAAGGGTGAGGACCAGATCCTACTCCCAGGCCATCCGACCTAAACGGACTCCCCAAATGCTGCGCCCCGCGGCGGAATCTTGAAAGGAACGGCTCAATCGAATAAGACAGCGAAACAACCTCCCTAGAAGTTCTGTCCGAAGAAAAAAAGGGCAGTGAATCACGGAATCAAAGAGGTTGGTGAAGAGGTGTCTCTTTTTAGAGGAGGGGTGGGTGGAAATGTGGGAAGCGGCGGAGGAGGTAGCCGAGGAAGGGCGGAGAAGGATAATTTACGCGCATTATATATTAACAAATCACGTATACACGTATAACACGTCCGACCCCGACAGAGTTACGAGTTCTTTCTCTCGCTCTAGGGTTTTTCTTTTCCTGGAATAGGAATCGTGGGATGAAAGCCGCTCGGATGATCCATCGTCTCCGAGGAATGGGATGGGACAGGAAAGCGAGAGTCCGAAAGGAGAACGAGAAATAAGAAATGAGGAAAAGAATGAAAAAAGAGAGAAATGAGAGACGATGAAAAGAGTGAGAATTTGAATTTGAAGCATTAATACGGAGAGGATTAAATGTCTAGGGTAAAAAAAGGTAGTGGTTTCGCCGTAACAATTTACGTTCAATCTTCAATCGTGTAAAAAATTAATCTTTAGTAACATAACCTAGTATGGTTGAATAAAGAAAATTTCTTAATATTTTTACGGAGGCTTTTTCTAAATTGATGTTTTCACGCGGGAGATCTGCAGCTACCGCTTGTTTATATTCGCGTGTCGCCGCGTCTGCGGCAGCAAATATACATCCCTTGGGTGCATGCAGTCGGACATGGTGAAGCGAGAGAAATAAATAAGGAATGTGAGAAAATTCGCTTGTCGAGATTAACTTGCACCACGTAATTCAGTTGCGCGGAAATAAATGTTTATACATCTTGCATCAGTTGCGATGGAACTTGGAAAGGGGGGATTCGAATAATAAGAGTGAAGAGAAGTAAATGTAGTCGCATGTTTCGTAAACAAGAAAAGTGGAGAAAAAGATAGATATAATACTAGGAAAAATTTTAGACAGGGAACTTAGGAGCGTAACGCTATCGAAGATTATCCACTGAACATGCCAGCATAGATAACATTTGATAAAACGTTTCAACTGGTATATGACTTCAATCTATTAATGTTATTTGAATACTTGTCCTTTCTTTGAACTCGTTCTATATTATCAACCATGAAAAATTAACGTTATGATGGGATGAATGATGAAGTTTATTTATGGTAAGGTTGATGTAAAACATCACTTTCCTCTAAAACTTATCCCAGGTTAAATTAATTCGTTAAAGTAATACAATATTAAAGAAAAAATTATCATGTGTTCGTCTGAATTGAGTTTACTCACCCAAGCATTTTTTTTCAAATATGATTCAGACGCAATACCTAGTACTTTAAGCGCCGTTTCTGTAGAGTAATGAAACAATGTTGGAGGGTACGTGAAAAAAAATTAAATCGAGAAAAGTAATTCCATAAAACAAGAAAACAATTACAAGAGTCTTATACCAAAGAATGAACAAACCATTTCTAAAAATAAAATAAATTAATTCACTATTTTGAACGCAACGAAAAATACCAAATGAAGAAATTGCCGAGTAACACGAGACTTGTAAAGTTAAAAAAACTAACAAAAGACGAGAGAATAACTGGTGAGGAAAGACAAGGCAAAAGCAGTAGACATGGGGAAAAGAGCGAGGCAGGAGGAGTTTGAGATAGGACGGAGGAGGAGAACAGATCGTGTTGTGGGGAAAAGAGAGAGAGAGAGAAAGAAACAGAACGAAAAAGAGTAGAATAAAGAGACACAACAGCGAATAGGAGGAGGAGAATGTATTGGATGGGAAAGAGTAGTGGCAGTGGATGTGTACGGGCGATACAAGCAGTAAGTGAGGAGGATAGGGAGGAAGGAGAGAGTGCGTAGGGGGAAGGAGGAGAGAAGAGGAGTGGACCGTGGAGGTGGGTGAGAGGACATATCCGAGGGCGAGAGAGAAAGATAGACGACGAATAGGAGTGGGAAGGGGTGAAGTTTAAAAAAAGATGGGAGGAGAAGAGAGGAATAGAGCGGAGAGAGAAGGTGGGAGGGTGGAAGGTCGTAAGGGATGGAACAGAGGATGGGAGGATAGGGAGGAGGCTCGGACGTTTGAGGGCGTGTGTTTTTCCCACTCGTTCATCTTGTTGCGACCGGCAACCAAATGGGTCATTATAGAAGATGTATGATCGGGGCATGGACAGGCCGGGGAAAGGCGAGGGGACGGGAGGGAGGGGATGGGGGAAAGGTGGGGAGGAGGAGGAAGAGAGGGGGATGAGGCGAGGGAGTGGAGTAAAGAGAGAGGGACGGAAGGGGAGAGGGGTGGCATGAGGAGAACTGGGTGGCATGGAACAAGGCGGGATGGAAAATAACGAGGGGAGGAATGGAGGTGGACCGTCAGTAGAGGAAGAGGTAAGAGAGAGAGAGGAAGAGTTAGAGAGGGGGGAGGAGTGTAAAAGAAAGAAATTGTATATAAGGTGGACAGAGGTTGTTTTTTAAGCGTAGAAACGGAGAGCGAGGAGGAATGGAAGGATGGTGCGAGAGAGGAAAGGGTGAGATCGGTTAGAATGTAGATGAAGCGGAACAAGTGGAGAAGCCGTAGTGTTGGCGACAAGCGAAAGAGAGAGGGACAGGAGGAGAAAAAGGGACGGAAGAAGGGAATGTACGGAAACATTGGAACCGCGGGAATAAAAAAATGAAGGCGATGAATGGAGTGGTCGAAGTAGAGGAAAACGGTTAGACCGAGGGAGAGAGGAGGGAAAGGAGAGAGAGAGAGAAGTTTGTGA
Source organism: Uropetala carovei (assembly GCA_036926305.1). Taxonomy (NCBI): domain Eukaryota; kingdom Metazoa; phylum Arthropoda; class Insecta; order Odonata; family Petaluridae; genus Uropetala; species Uropetala carovei. Next base: position 4,384,150 of record JAXCHB010000017.1, on the reverse strand, counting down.
GGGGAGGAGTGAAGGGGGAGGGAGAGGAATTCTCTCGGTGAAGTTGGTGAGGTTGGGGAGGGCAATGCGGAAACACTGGGGTTAAGTGTTGTTCTCTTTAATAGCCGCACACACAGAGAAAGATAAAATGAGGATGCGAATCCTTGGGAACAAAACGGTCCATTCCGTGCGACGTGACCACTAGGAGGGAAGTGGTTGTGCGTGTAACATGAGTGATAGCAACTTAATCTTATATCCCACTTCCAGACCCAATATTAAAAGGTACGAAAAAAAGATTATGGGAATGCTAATCGCTGTCTAATGAAGTGGAACTTAACAAGGTGCCAATTTTGTAGATTTTGAGGATTATAATTGATTTGAGGCGGCAAATATAATTAGCAAACATAATTAATAGCCCCTTTAATTATTTGTACATAGATAACTAAGATTTACAAATTTATTTATCTTTTTATTTCATTAGATATTTACATACTAATTATTTATATAGTTACTAATTTTATAATTACACTATCAGTTATTGTCAACTCCATGAAAATTAATTTTTTTAATTTTAATAATATATGTGCATGTACGTATTTTGGGCCAAAAATATCCTAGATTTTACCATACTTTACTACAATCACTTTAGCATTTGATCATAACCACTCACTTTGCCTCAGCTTTGGTAAATTACGAAAATAAATGTTTCAAGATAAAATTACGAAATGTTAATAACTGCACGATTGTCACGAAAGTTTATTTTCACATTAATTGTAGAATAACGAACGTAGTTCGTTTTGAGCTCAAAAACACTCCTCGCTGAGTTGAAGATGCTCTTCTTTATAAAGAATCTAAACATAGGTATCCGTATCGTAATCACACGGTAATTCTCAAATACTTTATTTTAATTTTCATGATCCTAACTAGCGAGATTCGCTAATATTAACACATGTTCGGATGGAATTGGCATCGGTGTTTTTATTCTATATTTATTTCGTTGTTAGGTTTGCCAACGACCGACATCCTACAATTTTATCGCGGGTCTTTTCCAATTACTTTACTGCGAAACTAAACCATTTAACTGATCGCTCTCGTCATTCTAGGGAACACTAGAAGATAATGTGATCCACATGACCGAGGAGATGAATCCATGAGGCAAAAAGAGAGGCAGGGAAGAAAAATAAAGAACGAAGATAACGAGGAAGGAGGAGAATAAAATTATAAGGCACTATAAAAATTAAATGCAGGTTCGATGTAGCGGGTGATCTGGTTTAACATTAATATTTTTTTTTATGAAAGTAAATCAATAAAATAAACATAAAAGTATAACTAGGCGAGAAGATGCATTTTAATATTGCAAACGAGACAGATTGCAGTGTGTTGTTGAATATGACAGACATTTAATATAATCTATTTAAATTTATAAAGGAAAATCGAAGAAAAAAGATCTATTAAAGTTTTATGTCCAAAGTTACAAAATGCACGCTTCAGAATGCCCTATGTTATATTACACTTCCACTATAACGCTCCACCTAACATAAAATTTAAAAAAAGACTTTAACTACAGACTGTGAATCCATCTGGTTGACTGAATTTTCACGCATGCAACACAAAGACAAAAAGCTTTATAAACCCGTTCATAGGTGACGAAAGTGGCAAAGACATTGTGAACTCCCAGAAAAAAGCGAGAAAAAAGTATCGTCTTGACATCTTCACATTTAAACAGAGTAATCGTTTTAATAAATCAACATCTATAAAGACCCTACCATTAAAAAAAGCTTAACCCGTGTCACAAACCAGGTTTCCACCAGGTCGGAATTGAAGAAAAACATCAGATACGCTTATCAAGGGTTGCAGGTGATGAGAGGATAGACAAAAAAGTAAGAAATTAGAGAAGAATCCTCGGAATCTCCATTTCCGCTTTTTACATTCCCGTCTTTTCATACATTACGACAGGATCATGAAGAAAACAGGACAACTTTTCGAACAATTGCTTTTTATAAAGAGATATGTGATGATACAATGTACGGTGGAGGGTGGATCCGGGATAAGGGAGGGGGAGAGGGAAGAAAATAAAAGGAGTGGAATGGAGTGCGATGGAGAGAAAAGAAAAGGAGAGAGAGAGAGAGAGAGGAGACACCTTGGGTAAAGGCAAGAGAAGAAGAATGCAGCAAGACAGAGGTTCGAAAGGTCTTTTTTTTAAAGTTAAAAAAATAAGTGTTCCTTTTTTATCTTCTTCTTGGAATTCCCCCTTCTCCTCCCCCATGCACACCCACCTCTTCCTTCCCCGTCCAGTATTTCGGCGGGTTTTTATGAGGTGACACATGGAGGAGAATTCGGAGGCGATGGAGTGAGGAGGTGGAGGAATAAGAGGTGGAATTGAGAGAGATTGGGAGGGGTGGAAATCTCATTTCCCTCTCTCTCTCTCTCTTCTCGGGGAAGAAAAAACACACGGCATGGCGAGCTTGGAGGTGAGAGTGAGGAGGACGTAAATAAAGGCCAAGGGGGAATTGGAGGAAGAGAGGGAGAAAAAGGAAAGATTAAAAGGGGTGAAGTAGAAGGGCGAAGAGGTGGTGGAAAGAGTCGGTTGTATAATTGGTTTAGAGGTTACGGACGGTGCAATCAATTAAAAATTGGAAGGTCCGTTCCCGTGAGGAATAGTTGTTAAAAAGAAGATATACCAACGTTGAAACACTATACCTTTACTCGGACCAAGTTGCCGTGCGAGGAGTTAAATAAAATACGTGCTTTTCGTTCGGATTTTTTTTAATTGCCTCGTAACGGCGAGACTGCATCTCGTCCGTGGTTAGGAATATAGTCGCAGGTTTTGAGAGTGAAGAGGTTTTTCTCCTCTGCTGGGTTAACTTTATTTCATCGCCGATATTTTAATGCTGAAGTCAAGTGTGACACTAAATCTTCTCTATATATAAATCTCACTTAAAATTTCGCGTATCATTTTTAAAATATACAAATGATTAAGTGTTATTAACATACGCAATTTAAAGTCATAACGACATAAGTACATAATATCATTGAATATGAATTGATATGTAAACAGTAATCGTAAGAATTAATTTGACGTAGTTTACCTAAATTCATTGCTCTCGTTAGTGAATTTCAGTCTATGCTGAAAATTAATTCTTTGAAAGCTTTGTTTATTTTGCAAATGTATTTTTGTTATAGTAGTCGAAATCCAAAGATTCTATTTAAACCGTACTGTCGTTAATTCGTGCTCTCTTTTAAATTACTATTTCTAAGATGTTTCATAACAGTTACGTGGTCTAAACGATATATTTATTAATAAAAACCGAAATTATTTAAGATAGACCTGGTTCATTCCCTGTAAAAGCAATGTCATCGACTTTGCCAGATAAAACATGTAAAAGGTGAAGAGAACTGGTCTAACGAAAAATGAACAAAATGAGTTTTTTTTAGTTTAACATAGAGCCTTATCAAAACAGATAATTTTCCAAGAAAAATAATAATTTTATCCATTATAATAATTAGATGACATTTCGTTTTTCCAAGGAAATTCAAATTGAAAATTCGATTCCTTAAACTTAGATAAGAAAAATTTTACTAGACCTATCGTTCTACTAATATCATCTTAAGTTTTTAATAACTTTTATATTAACTTCTATTTGGTAATTTATATATTTCTACTCTTATATTCAAACTCCAAATAATGTCGAATGATTAGATAACGGCTGAATCTATTTTAACCATTCTTTCAGTTTTAAATATGCCGGACCTGAAGAGACTTATGGGTAACCACCGTGTAATATAACGATCCGAGACCGCTTCATTCATACATTGGAATAACATGGGAAGTAGTGCAGCATATTTTTGATTTGCACTATAAAATTACTGAACATAATCCTACAGCCTACATAAACCGAAGAACCCCTAAAAGAATGGAAATTTATCTTCCTACCGTCCATTTTTAAATATGTGTCGATTTGATGCACAGATTTCTTATGAACAAGAAAATCTTACATTTTTTATGAGAAAATTATTCTTCGTCAGGGGAAAAACCCACTGTTGCTGATTTAGCAAAATTCCGTACATTGCATTGGATTAAATGGAAAAAGAGAAATATTTCGTGAATGTACACCAGTGGCCACCGATAGTAAGGCTTAACTAAACAAAGTATCAATAAATAACTATGGAATTAATATGTTTCATTAAAATTTTTATTATAATTTTTATATTCATTTCGCTCAGGACAAGTCGATATCACGCTTTCTCGAATGAGATCTCTCAATGGGTCAGAGATCTCGGAACAAGGGAGCAACAGAGTTATGCGAGATAACGTCTGTAACTAAAGTGCTTTGGCAGAACTAGAAAGACTTTGAGATTGACCAAATTCAATCTAAATATTGATTATAAGCTAATGCAAATAAAATTAAGTCAATGCACGTAAAGGTATTATCTATTTAAAACTTATTTATACATATTCATTTTTATGTTATTACTTGTTTCACTATTAGGAGAGAAATGATCTCTATTAGCATTACTTATGGCAAAGCCAAGTAATAGAATTCTATATTCAGTGTAAATCACGTCGATCCTAAACAAAATATATCGTCTTGCCAATTAAACTTGGTAAATTAATAACGCAAACTTCATTCTTAAAACAACTCTTAAACTTCACACATAACAAAGTGATTTTCAAAATCTCTTACATTTGTGAGAGTTCATTTAAAAAATAGTATATAGTTGATATAATTTATAAAATAAGTTGTACTTTTGATTAATATCCAATCCGATCCAATCTACCTAATTAATCTCCAAAGTCAAAATGTTTCATGGAAACATGAATCGCGTAAAAATATATATATATATAAATTACCCGAATTTATTAAAGCTTAAAATTCATCCGAATTTGTAAGAATAAAAGACTGACAGATTTTCTAATGAATTTCCAAACAAATATATTCTCTTTTTCTCGGCTTTGAAAAATCAAGACCTTGAAGCCTTCATTAAATTAAATTCTGATCTATAAGACGAAAAGCTGTTTTCATCAAGTGTTTATTATGTAAATACTCGTATTTTAACGCTCTAACTGTTAAGTGAAAACCGTTTTGAGATGAGATGGCTGTGTAATCAGAACCGCGCCAAGCACGTAATTATGGCTAAGACCCGAATAATACATTAAACCATCGCGGGAGAAAACATTGCGCTTTAAATCGCATCAAATAATAAGCGTCGTATTTTCCGCCCACCTAGCAATGTATTTCGCATTATCCGAGACTTACGAAACACAATCCGGCTTTGAAATATTCCAACAATCACGACTTCTTGCGGGACCCGCCTCTCCAAATACATCACGAACCGGATTTCGCGAGAAATACTCTTAAGGATATCGGGCATAACAGAGCCTCCTCACCTTACGAGAAAGGAACGGAATCCATTATTTAAAAATAAAAAAAACATCCGAAGGTAGATAATACATAGCAGAGGTGGAGGAGGTATAAGAGAACGTGAAAGAAGGAAGAGTTGAAAATGTTGGTTGGCCGAGTGTGAAAGCACACGGTCTGGTGCGGACAGGATATAGGTGTGGCAGCGAGGCTCATTCCCCGTATGGAGATGTTATGTTTGGGAAATGGGCGTGGATGAAGAAGGGAGCAGTATGGGGAGGAGGGGAGAGGAATAAATGTCTTCTTCATGGACCCGGTGTGCGTGCGCCTGTGTGTGTGTGTGAGTTAGTAAGAAGGAAAAGAAGTTTTAGAAGTAGAGGGAGTGACATGTCAGGATTAAACGGAAGAGGGAGCGTGATAAACCCGATAAGAGGAATTTTTAGTCTAGGGTTATGGAAAAACATATATTATACGTTTAATTTGTAGCGAACGTCGACATATTTTTTTTCGAAATATGGAGAGACTATCAATTATGATAGGCAAATAAAGGATATAGCAATAATTCGTTGTGAATTCGCTTTGTTTATTTTATGGCTGCTTTTTGCTGAAAACAATATCATTAATTACCTGTAATAAGGTTCCTCCCAATAAAAATTATTACACATTATTCTCTGCGCCATTGATTTCTTAATTGCCATTTTTATAAAGTGACTGAAATTGATAAATATCATTTAAAAGGTCTACATAGTTTAAACGATTATTATAAGCAAACAAAAATTTAGAGAAATCAAGGGTTGTTTTTCTGCTGATAGGTTTCCTTTATTATTGGCTATGCATTGAAACCCTATTTATGGGCAGAAATATAATTATAAGAAAAATTTCATTACATTTTCCGTCCAACATTCACAAAATGAAAAAGAATAACCAATTTCTGGAGAATCAAAGACATATTTCCACCTGTGATATCTCGGAATCGAAAACTATGCATAAGCTGTGGATTTATTTATAATGCCGAGATAACACCAACTTCTGCTACATAAAAATGAAAAGAGAAAAACGATAGATGAAAGTGAGGATTATGGGGTTTTGTAGGAGCAGTAAGGAAAGAGAAGGGGATGAGGAGGGCCTTAAGGAAAAGAATGGCGACGAGAAGGTGAGGGAAGGAGGTGGAAAGAAGGTGGCAAGAGAAACAGCCATAGGCGAGGAAGAGGAATGTCTTCATTAAGAGAGTCTGCGTGGGTTGCATTGCAGGAGCAAACAGGAGCGTGTGGGCGAGAGTACAAGAGACACGGAGAGAGAATAGTGGGATTGGGCGGAAAGAAAGGGTGAGGGGAGGCACATCGTGGTAGATGGGAGGGTGGGGTGAAGAGAAAGAAAGGTAGAGAGGCAGGTTAGACGAGATGAGTAAAAGGAGAGAAAGAGGGGGAATTTTAAGAGATACTCTGTTTTAGGGATAGTCCGAGAGAATGTGAGAAAGAGGCGGGTCAGAGGATCGACGGAGACGCAGGTCGCGGTGTTCGAGTGGATTCAAGGAAAGAGGAAAGTGAAGAATGGATGTACGAGATGGGTGGAGTGGCTCTGAGTATAGAGAGAGAGAGAGAAAACCTTTGTTAAAAAAGATGCCGAGGGGGAAACGGCCGCTTAGAATTTAAACATTGGTTTGCCTCAAAACAATGTATCAATGATGGTCTTCTTTCGGAATCAAAAATCGCTTTAGAACTGATAAACTAGATATCTCCAACATAAAAACTCGATTCTGAAACGTATTTATCCACTGGATTCCAGCTGAAAGGCGAGCTCGATAATTCATTTTCACTTGTTTGAGAATATTATATTTTCAGTTACTTTTCTGAAAATATGGATTCGCCAATTCTGTTCATTCTTACGAAGAGATGCATTTAATTAACCGTGCTTGGTAAAATCAGACCAATCCTACGCTTCATAAATGACACGGGCGTTGAAAAGCCGGTTGATTTGCGAGCCACAGAAAGTGCTCCGATATCTAGTGTTCAGCATCCCGTATCCATGACAACTCCGCCATAAGGCTTCACCCAAGACCGAGAATAATCGTAAAGAGCGATTAATTTTGACCGATAAGCAATGGAAACAAGGCATTAAGCGGCAAAGGAAGGTAAAAGGCATATGGGGGAGGCAACGTTTTACAAGTCGCGACAAGCAAATTGCTTGAGCAAGACGCAAGGAGTCGTCATGATACTAATGACCCGGAAAAACGACCCACGCATTCGCGGAGCATCTTTGCGGATAATTTTCGCCGTTAAAAGACGAGCGAAACAGTTTTATAACTTTCTGAATTATTCAAGCGTTTCGCTGATGCTGAAGCAAGGACGCGTGCCGCTTTATCGCCGCGAAACTTGCTCGTCAGTTTTCTAAGTATGCGCTTCGTGAAAAGTAGAATAGACAAGAAGCGATTAAGGCCGCGTAATAAACTCCGATTGCTTCAAGTTCTACGAATCTCAAATGTGAATGCTGGTTTTATATACGTAATGTAGCCACCTGCACGCGGATTATACACTCCTGGATAATTAAGTTTTTTTTATCGACAAGGTAACCTGCTGCAGCAAAAGATTTACGCTGCAAAATTACGCGCCTATTTTATTTGATGAATAGTTTTCGTTATGAGTCGGACGCAAATGAAGTTGTTACGATAAATTCTGCCCCGGTATAAAGACTTACTCTAGTGAATATTACCTTCACAGTTGTTCGTGATAAATTGACTGTTGAGTTAGAAAAAATAGCTCGAGAGCACTAAAAGAGATTATAATATTAAATATTTAGATCATTTCTTCTGTTACGTATTATACACAGTCATATAAATCTTATAATAATTTGTCGAAGCTACGTCACGTATACGGGGCTAAATGGGAAAAACGCTTTTAACTAAATAACTTTCTATTATTTTTCAATCAAACTTTCAGTAATTACTCAGCAATGACACTTTAAAATTTTAAGATGTTCACCGTAAATATGGAGCGTTTATATTATTTATTTGATTAACACGGGAAGGAGTAGAGAAGGTTAATCATTTACATATTCAAATTATTTAGAATCGTAGAAGAAGTTCGAGACATAGAGCAGCGAACACCTAAAAGAATGGCATTTTATTTTCCTACCGTCAATTTTAAAATATGCCTCCAATCGGTCCACAAATTAGTTTTTCAACCGAAAAATTCGACGTATTCTTATGTAAAAATCTTTCGTCGTAGTAGCCGATATCGTGCAATTTCTTATGACTGACTGGGGTTATAAAATTCGCGTCGCATCTATCCATATATTCAAGAAATGTCTAAGGTTTTTTTTAATTTAAACAATCGCTTGGAGGGGATGAATAATACGGCGGTAACGAAAATAAACAAATATTTAACAATTTATTGATATTGTGTTAATAAAGGCAGATATAAAATTTTAAATTACTTAATTTTTGAAGATTCTTGGGGATATTTTCCTAGAAAGCTGAGCAATTTTTAACCTTTGACTACAGACAAAAACAAATTTTAAATAAAAAATTACTCAGACCAACTTTCATACTCGCTAAAAAGTAAACAATAAATCTAAAATTAAAATAAGTGAATGTTTCAGAAATTAAAAATGGTTTTGGCCATATAAAAGTAGTAGTAAAATGTTATTACAAAAAAGTTGATTATTTCCAATGTTAAGATCACTAACATAATGAAACGGACAACGGATTCAGGGGATCTATAACCTCTATGCAAAAAATATAAAAGTTATAACTAAGAAAAAAATCGACCTAAAATACGATGACATTATGATCGTTATATTTTAGGTAAAAAGAACTGTACCACTTTGCTAAAGGATTCGCATAAATATATTTTAAATTAGATACAATAAATAAATTCACACATCTCCGAAACTAAATTGCACATGCGTAATTTACTCATTTAGATAAACCCACCTGCTCCTTTATTTTTTCGTATCAACAAATAAATAAATGTTTAGGCTTAGTAAATCAGCATAATAAAAACTGAAACCTGTACAGGAAATAACAGTATCGAGGAAGTAATTGGCCGATGCTATTTTATCATTCAAAGATTTCAATCTCTGTAACAAAACACGGAAAACGATTTATTTTGAAGAACGGTCTACTCTACACTCGCAGTAATTATTCCACTTGATCTATGAAAAGCAATGGGACTTCTTAATCGCCTGGAGGAGACATTTTTTTAAGTGAGGGGACAATTTTAAGTCAGTAGACAAGATTTAAGCTTCTTGATATCAAGAGGTTTAGGCCTGTTATAGTGGCCACGAAAGCTTTCTCTCCTTGTCCTTCTTCATCTGTAAATTAGAAATGAGACCTCTTTGGTAAACGACAACAATCCAATAAACTACAGACAACTTAATTAAAAGTAACGGGCGAGATTCGAACGGATATTAATCTTAGCGAATAATTATCGATTAAAACTTGCGACGATAACCGTCACCGCATTGGAACAAGACCGCGCGCGTTTTATTAAAGCGGAAGAAAGAGAGAAAGGAGGGAGAAGCAAGGAACAGCCAGAGAGAGAGAGAACGAGGTAGAGCGCGCACGGTCACAGCAGCACAGTATTGTTAAGAGGGAACGGGAGGAGAAGTCTTTTGCATCCCGGATAAGTAGTTACTTGTCGGCGCGAAGGAGGGCGCGGCGAAACCGCATCGACTGCTGATGTCGTATTCTATCGTGGAACAAGAACAAGCCGCCGCAAGGAAGAGGGAAAGGCCTGTTGTCGGATGTTTGTACCACACTTTTTCCCCTCTTTCTCTCTATCTCCCAACCTCTATCTCTTTCGCAGAGGTAGCTGTTAATGGGTTGCAGCTAGTAGTCGCGCAGGGGCGAGCGTCTTGCAACAAATGCAGCGAGTGGATGCGCGATTCTGGGCCCCCACCCTAAACAGAGGCTTTCTTCATCCCTTCTCACACTTGTCCCCGATGCGATGCATGGCGACCGTGCTCCCGGTAAGGAAAAGCTAAAGGGACAAAACGATCGAAGCAATGTAAATTCTTTATGCGACGAGATGCGTATCTTTTTCGCGTTGTTTCGGTTTGAGGCAACGCGCTTATTTCTCGATGCGCGAGTGGAATAAATTTACTGCGGTCGAACTGCGCTCTTGTTCGAGAATGCTTGATTTTTGCTTATGGGAAGAGTAGGAGAGGAAAGAGATGGATTTGAGTTTGTTGAATCCGTTTTTAATTACCTGATCATTTGATACTTTCAAGTGCTTTTTCAATTAGGAAATTACTATTAGCATTATTATCATTCGACAATTTAACTGGAAATATTGAACAAATTTTTTGTTTTTCCTGTCGTTTGGGTTTCACTAATTAGACTGCTTAACATCTATTTTGTATCTGGCATGAAAATATGTGTTCTTACCTAATTTTGGTGTGCTGAATTCAAATATGCCACTGAAAAGTTCATATCACCTACAGATTTGGAGATACCACCGAACATTAAAAAGTTAACAAATTTTGTGAAATTATAAGGACATTCAACCAAAGATGTTTGAATCATCCATCAATTTTTGTAACGTATGTGGCAAGTTACGCCAAAAGCAAAACGCAAGACCATTTCACCTTTGATTAAAAATGCTTATAAATTTTGCTTTGGCTGTGCTCTTGGTGATCAAGATAAAAACTGGGCTTTACATATTTTTTGTATTTCTTGTGCTGTAACATTAGCTGAGTGGGCAAAAGGTAAACGCCGTTCAATGCCTTTTTCTGTGTCAATGATAAGCCGAGAATCTAAAGATCATTGCAATGACTGCTACTTTTGTCTTACAAATATAGCTGGGTATTCAGTCAAAAACAAACATTGCATTAAGTATGCTGATGTTTCTTCTGCTTTAAAGCCTGTGCCACATGGGGAAGAGTTGCCCGTCCCTGCACCACCTTCAAATTTGCAGGATTTGGAGAAAATGGAAACGTCTGACAGTGAAGAACATGAAACATTAGCTTCAGAAGACTACTGTCCTGATCCTCAAGATAAAACCCCACACCTTATTCAGCAAACCGAACTCAATGACTTAGTGCGTGACTTGCGTCTATCTAAACAGCAAGCTGAACTCCTTGGCTTAGCTCATGGGACAAATATTTCAACATTTATAAATCGCAACAGGTCGTTATCGGCATTTTATGAGATGCTAAATTCAATGTGTGTGCGCAAAGACATAAATGGCCTGATGCAGGAACTCGGATTTCAACATAACCTTGATGATTGGCGTCTCTTCATAGACTCTTCCAATGTAAGTTTGAAACAGTATTATTACACAACGGGAACGAGTGGCCATCCATATGAGAGCATGACAATACTACTAGATGGAATAAAATATAAGGATCATATGTGGCATGTTTGTAGTGAATTAAAAGTTGTTTCTTTACTTCATGGTTTACAAGGAGGGTTCACAAAGTACTGTTGTTTCCTTTGTCTGTGGGATATCCGTTAGAAGGGAAACCACTACGTATGTTAGTAAAAGACTGGCCTAAACGGGAAGAATTTGCAATAAGCGAAAAAATGTGAAACATTCTCCATTGGTTAACCCTGGTAAAATTATCTTGCCTCCCCATCACATCAAACTTGGTCTAATGAAAAACTTTGTAAAGGCGTATGATAAAAATGGTAAAGCATTTAGTTATCTACGAGAAAAATTTCCCAAACTTAGCGAGGCAAAGTTAAAGGAAGGTATTTTTGTTGGTCCACAGATTAAGAAGCTGCTTAAGGACACGACTTTCGACACAAAGTTGAATGATCTCGAATCAGCTGCGTGGGGATCTTTTAAAGCTATTGCTGACGGTTTCCTAGGCAATGGAAAAGACCCAAACTATGAGAATTTGGTAAAAGACCTCTTGGGAAGCTATATAAACCTGGGCTGCCCCGTGTCCTTAAAGATTCATTTACACTCGCACCTTGACTTCTTTCCTGAAAATTTGGGTTCTGTCAGTGACGAACAGGGGGAACGCTTCAATCAGGATATTGCCACCATGGAACAGCGCTACCAGGGAAGGTGGGACCCTGCAATGATGGGGGACTATTGCTGGTTACTTTGTAGAGAGACACCAGACAAGAGAAAATCTAGAAGAATTTATTTTTCTAAGTAGAAGTGAAAACTACTATAAATCAGATAAGTTTTAATTAGTTTCAATATTTTTCTGTAACTTTCAATGTTAATATTTGTTTTGCAATCACTTAATTATTAGTTATTAGATGTGATTTAACTTACATATACTGAGAAAACAGTTGACAATGAGTTTTAAATGTCACTATGTAATGGCACATTTCCTGCAAACCACAGAAAAATTGTTACTTTATACATAACCATATGTAATAAATGTACAGCTTTTCTGTAACTTTCATTGAACTCAGCACACCCAAACAGGTAAGAACGTATATTTCCATGCCAGATACAGAAAAAAAAAAAATTTGTTAAGTAGTGTTATTACACTTATTTTTTCCCATATTGTAATGATATCTTGAAATTTAGCGTGAAGAAGAAGTATATGATAAAGTCAACCATTGAAGATAAGAGGTTTTTAAAAAGTGAATTGGAACATAAGAGAATCACTAGTACTATCTTAATTTACAAGATATTGATTGAAATGTTTCTGTATATTTATTTACGTTCTAGTTTAACCGTCGTAGGATTGTATATATAAATAAATCGTTCATTTCCTCTGTATTGTGAAGTTTATATTTGAAAAACTTCACAATTGTACTTGCGATGAGAATGCAATATAGATGTACATATCATATTGCTTTTGAGGAAAACTTCTAAAAACCTGCAAACAAGTGGAATGAATAGCCTATACGTGATGTGCAGTGTTGGCATTAAAAATCTTTGTATTTTATACACACTCTCTGTTTCCTAAATCCCTAGGTTGATTCACTAGAGAATCACTGAACTCGTCTTATGGGTGAAAATAAATTAAAGAATAAACACTTAAGTAATGCAAAATGATTAAATAAGTACTAATCTTAGGTATAGTCATTACAAGTTTATGTCAGTTGGAGATGCCAAGGTAAGTACTTATTTTTCCGTTTTTTATACTTAGGTGCTTATTGCTGAATCTATTAATGGATTAAATGCAAATCACGAACATGCAAGACAGCATTGTGTTGCAGCAAAAAATTCTCTCGAATAAAATTTAAAATAAGGGTTACTGTATTTGATCGTAGAATTTCTATAACAAGGAATATCATTCTTGAGTATTATTACTTAAGCAGCGGGATTTTATTCGTTTAAAATTTAAATGTTAAAATGTAAGACTGTTAAGCACGTTTACGAAGTTCGGTTGAAGCGATCCCGGGACAGTGTTATTATATACACATTTTCAAGTGTTTTTTTCATTACAGTCAATTACAGCAGTTGATATAATTCCATTTCATTTTTGGAAGAACTGCAGTTTGCGGGATACAAACCGAACTCTTTTGACATAAACCGTGAATTTGTGCGTTTTCAACTTATAAACATTCGAATATAATACATCCTGTAAATTTAATAATGTACTACTATAATGTAACTACTATTATAAATCATAGTTACACTGTACTTCAAACATAAAAAACATTATTATAAAGAGAAGATCTGTAGAACAAATAACATAGATGTCATTGTTGTAGTCCTACGCATAACGTAAGATAACTAAGACAAAAATTCCTGCCATATAAAGAGTCGCGAACAATTTGTTTTCGTAAATTTAAAACTAATTTTATGCGACAAACCCCATTTAAAAATTCGTCCTTCCGGCATTTTATGCTCAACGTGTTCCCATATCGTCCTTAAAAAAAAGGCTCAATAAAAAGTCAGACGTGTCGCTGTCGATGAAAAACGATTCAAGTATTGGCTGGAAGTGTTCGGCCGTCAAGCAGTTATTTTTTTAATGGGAATTGTCTTCCGAACGAATGTAAGGTCGGGCTGGGCAGTTTTCAAGAGGTTGACGATGAGATCGTGTCCGAGTGAAGGAGAGAGTGAGGGAGAAGAGAAAGGGAGTGAGAGAGATTGAAGGAGAGGGGGGAAGAAGTCTGAAGGAAGAGAGGGAAGGGGAAAGGAGGTAATGGAGGGATGAAGGAAGGGCTATGCCAAGGATGTCTCTCTTTAGGTGTGTGTGTGTGTGTGTGTGTGTGTGTGTGTGCGTGTGCGATGATCTGCGGAAGGGCGTTTCCCCTTTGGTGGGGAGCTACCCTACAAGCGATGCGTATCACTCACCCACCTTTCGAACGGTCACCAAACGAGACATCACAAAGCACCACTCCCACCACCATCTCGAACTATTCTGTCGCTCTTCCTATCCCTTCGTTCCTTCTCTCCTCCCCACTCGCGTTCTCAATTCTAACCACCATTCTTCGGGTATTTTTGCTTCTATCTCGTTTCACTCTCCATCTCTCTGTCCCTTTTCCCTCTCCCTCTGTCCTCTACGCCATCTATTGAAAACCCGAAATAACGCCCGACCACCCGTAGACTGCGCTATAGGTAAAACGCTTATCGTTAAGATCTTGCTCCCTTCGAGTCTGCTTAACAAGTATTTTCTGCTGGAAACTCAAATAATTTGTTTTTTTCGTGGCGAGATTAATCGGACGGGAGATGGTTTGCTTTTTTATGACGGTCAACTACCATAAAAATGATAACAGGTTGATTCACATAACATTAAAAGTTGATAAACATTTCAAAACCCTGGTTCATTAATGCCTCCAGATTATATAATAGTAATAATACCACAAGCATAAAGTAAATATTCCTTTATCTCGCGGGCGTAAAACGAACTAGCCGAGTTTATATTTGAAGAAGTTAGGAATAAAAGAAATAAAGATGATGGAGAATTCACAAACTATATTTTCAATTAAATCCCCATAATATTTATATATACATATATAGATATCGAATTCGAAAGAAATAAAAACGGCAAATTAGAAGTATGTAGTTTTAAAACCTATAAATTTCAGTAGAAAATTTTTCTTTGACACATAAGCGTTAAATACACAAATGGAAAAAGTATGCGTTATAAAATCGAAATTTTGGGCGACTCAACAGATAAGCCAAGAAATATAAAGTCAAGAATACTTTGTTATTTCAGTATATTGACTAGAAGCTTTTATATTTATCCTAAGTGAGAAGTAATGGGCATGTGTATTCTAGGGGTTTCACTAAAATATAGCATAAGAAACGATGAAATTGCTGCGTAGGTAAAATAAACATTGAGAATTTTACGAGATTACCTGTATAAGATCTCAAGAAAGGGATTTACATGTTAGGGAGTTCATTGGACCAGGAATATAACCTATATTTATTTATTTTATAGGACTTGAAATGGCCTTGGAAATGTCTTCATCCACCGTAATAAGAATATATTTCCGAGACATATCACTGAATGACCTTGCTTTTTCCAAGTAAAATTTCAACCCAGGGTCATAATAGACCGTTCATTTTACGCACACCAGCAATCGACATGAGCCAGAAATAACTCCTACTTGCGGCAAATTTCTCGCTTGGCGTGACATGAACTTCGTATCAGGCATAATTAATATTTTTAATCCAATAAATATTCGAAGGATGAAAAGTGGATGTTGGACAAGAGAAGCTGAAGCGAAGGAGATGGAAAGGTTGGGTGGCAGGATGGGAGGTCGTTGTTAGGAAAGCGAAGGAAGAGAGGAAGGAGTTGGACCGGGTTTAGACGAGAAAAGAAGTGGGTTCCGTCCGTCGGAAAGTATTTTTCGAGAAAGGTTGACCAATTAGTGATCGAGTCGGCTAAAAAATCAGACCCTGCTCAAAAATAACTCTACTGCTCCAAAGGCGGTCGATTCTTCAATTTCGGAAGTCAGACTAAGGAACCCAAACAATCGATCATATCTGCCGATTTTCTTTATTTTTCCAGACGGATTTCCCAATTATCTTCATACTTCTTTGTGTTCTTAATTATCTAAAGGATTCCCGAGGTAAATGCTTGAAAAAAGGTTGAAGTAAATAATGCGTAGGGATATTATCACCCAAGCATTTATTGAGGAGACTCTTGAGATGTGTATGTTTTGGAACCATTTATGTACCAAAAAATGCAAATTCGGAATCTTTCGATTGAAGAATTTGTTGTCAATGTGAATGATTTCTAACAATCGAATAATGCCTTTCAAGAAGTATGTTGCCATAAAAATGCTTCGAGTGAAGTTATGATACTTAGACACTGTCATTTCGTGGCTCCTTCAAATATTAAGGCAAAAATGAAAAAAATAAGAAATTGCTTAAAAATTCCTTGCTTTAATGCCACTAATTTACCAGCTCAAACTAAACGGCGCCAATAATTTCCTAAGAATTTCACACGAAAAAACAGAAAATTATTTGAAGCACTGCACTTGTTTTTCAAACACACAAAGCAGTTCGATGACGCGTTTTATTTTAAATTTAAAAAAACAATTTTTACGGGAATACAAAGAATTAGGCTACTCCATTCCTAAACGTTTGTGGACTATTTTATGCATCTAAAACAACTAACACACACATATATAAACACAGGGTGTTCAAAAAAGGACTCTCCAGTTTAAATCGCATATTTTTGTTGAAATACATGACACAGAATTTATTTTGGTGTTATAGAACACAGTACATTTGGAAACGTTTAAATTAATTGAAAAGATTTTTAATGAGTGAACTATCAAAATTCAACATCGTTTGAAAGTTAAATGGCCCATTATTCCATCCAGATTTTCTTTTTATGCTGATCACAACTAACGAAATTTCTTCCTTAAATTCGTCAACTCTATGTGGGTTGTTTCTGTAAACATTCTTCTTAAGATATCCCCATAAGAAGTAATCGTATGGGTTTAGATCTAAAGTATGAATGTTTTCCAGGACCACCCATACAAAGTCCAGGAAATCGATTTGAGGGAATAGGATCGTGTAGAAGCTCGTTGAGGACATCGACTACCATTTCAGTAACTTACCCCTAGGAAAAAAAATTTCTCAAGTACACTGTGTTCTGTAACACCAAAATCAATTCTTTGTGTCGTGTATCTCAATAAATATATGCCATTTAAACGTGCTAATTTTTGGACATCCTCCTTATATGTTTAATATTTTTTTAATCAACACATAGACACCGCAAGAGAACATGAAACCTAACATTAACAAAAGCCAACGTCCGATATCTCGGCAGGGCTCGAAGACAAACACTTTATCTACCCCGATATGATTATCCATGAGCTTATTTTTTCTGAACACGTGTTCATATGTATATATCATTCTTAGTACTAGGACTCGAAATTTGCACCGCTGTTTGTTTCGCTCTTCCCTTGACAACCGACAGTGAAAAATGGAGATACGAAGTTTGGGTTCCGATGCGGTTTTGGGAAATGAACTCCCGCAGTTGGCATTCATGACGAGTGGGGCGTGCATGTCGGTTTCCTCCGCGCTGTCGTGCCGTCTACTACGTACGTACATAGATGGACTCTGGTTGGCGCCCACACGCCGCCACAAATTACGGCGCCATCCCAGGAATAGACCGTTAATACTCCCTTTCCAGAACGAGAAATATTAATGGGATGCACTCCATTCTGACTACTGAGGGAGACCGAGTTCGAGGCGGAGACGAACGGACAGTCGTCACGCCTTTCCCACCCTCGATCCAAGAAAGAAAAAAGACATTGTTGCGTGTGTGCATACGCTGAAGAGGAAAGAGACCCACGTCCCACCAATGAGGAAAAAGGAGGGATCGAGTGCATAATATTAGTGCATCCCGCGACCACGCCCACCTTGAGTTACGAATGGGACTGCCGTGTCCTCGGCAGTTAAGTCGCCTCTCCTCCGCTCGGATCATTTCATTTCGAGCAGATTGCGCGAAAATTAATTCTCGGACTTCTACGTTTTTCTTCTCTTGCTCTTATTGAATGAATTTTTCACAACTCATAGGAGATTAAGTGCACCACGTGAAAAGAGCTGGAAAAAGTAATGAATGGAGAACAACCTCAGCATGAGAAGTTCTTTCTGTGATTACTAGAAATAAGAAAATCAAATTATGCTTAAAGGTTTTCTTTTTAGATTACACCATTCGTTGTAAACGCAATCGTGTATAAATATTCATGACCTAATTTATTTGTCATATAATTCCAATAACGTATCTAGAACTAGTTTCCGCGAAATCAATTAGGTTGTTTGTATCCACATTTAAAAAAACGGTTTAAATATTGACAGCGAACGCAACTTTGACAAAAAGCACTGTTATGTCAAAATAGCAACAAAAACACTGGAATATTATCGGGGAAGGATAAAAAAATTCACGGCAAGTACGCCAACCAAAACTCGGGCTGCGCAAAGATCCCAATCTAACGACCAAAAATAAATCCTTCCTCGATAAAGAAACAACCTTATATCAAAACAGAAATCTAAGCTCTCCATTAGAAAGGCAAGAAATCTTCTCTCATCCCAAAAATAATGTCTCCCTCTTGATGCTCGGCGTCATGCGCGCTCCACCCCTCGAGGGTTTTTAGAAGAAGACCAGTGAGTCGGCAGGCGTGCACTTGTCTCGGGAATAACGGATTTCGTCGTCGCCGGCTTCGTTAGTATTCTCGGTGTGATTTCATATTGCGGGTCACATTTGGAAACGCGGCGGCGGATTCCCCATTGGGGGATAAAGAGGGATGCAGAGAGAGGCGGGGAGGAAGGAGGGAGAAGATGGATGGGAGGGAAAGGAGAGGATCTGAGAAGGAAAGGGAGAGCGGAGGAGGAAGAGCGGAATAGGAAGGCTGCTGGAGGGGACGTAAGGAAGTGAGCCAAAAGGAGATAAACTTGCCCGTTGGGAAAGAGAGGAGGAAGGGGAGAAAGAGAGAAGGCGTGATGGGAGATCTTTAGGATTGCGAAGGAGAGAAATGAAGGGTTGCGTTTTAAGAGGAGAAGGGAAGCGAGCGGGAGGTGGATGGAATAGGATGTGAGAGGGAAGGAGAGGTTGGGTAGTTGAAGATAGGAGACTTAGAAAATTGATCACGAGAGCTACATTGGAAGAAGCACGAGTCATCTACAACAAAAGGAGTCAACAGAGAATTATCTAGCTTGTCTTACGACTGAAAAAAATTTCAAGAACAAGCACTTAAAAAATGCTTATAGTATAAGTATCTCCAATAGCCAAAGCAAATGTTTGCAAGCTTTTTGCATTTTCTTTCAAAATAATGGATTTTGGAACTTTCTTATTTTCATAATGTATTGTTTTCCTAGAGAAATTATGAGAAACACAAAATAACGTCCAACGCAGGGATGGGGAACCTGCGTCCTTCAGGCCGCATGCGGCCTTTTTGCATACTCTTCTAAACAAACAAACTGAAATGCGATGCGAAATTTTGTTCCGAGACGCTTATTTCCAAAATTTGATTTATTAGTTCATCAATTTCAATTTTTTGTTTCAGATGCTTCAGTGATAAATAAAAACGATTAATAACCGATCGTCAGCATGAATTGGCTGCCAACGTCACGGAACAACTTCGTAAAATCTGACAAAGGTGTTTATTATTCCCTTGTTCTAGACGAGTCCACTGATATTATTGACTCTGCACAACTATCAATTATTCGTGTAGTGACTGCCGATTTTAAGTGCCACGAAGAGTTACTGGCTTTGGCTACGCTTAAGGGAAAAACACGTGGAATTGACATTTTATTGCCCTTCGGGAGAAGCGTCTGGAAGCAAAACCTAATTTATGTAATCTCGTTAGATGCACGATGCACCCGCCATAAGGGAGAAACCTGAAGGCTTTGTTGCTTTGCTACAGAGGAGATTTCCAAAACCGAATGGCTTAATTTTGTTTCACTGCATTCTGCATCAAAAGAGCCTATGTTCCAAGTCTGCAACGTTAGATGACAAGTTAGGAATATTTATTGCTATTGTGAATTACGTCCGTGCAAATGCTTCACGGCATCGCCAGTTTCGCACCATGCTTCAGAATGATGATGAAACTTATGGCGTAGATTTTCACTCTAAAGTGCGCTGCTTGTCACAAGGTAGAGTGTTGGAAAAACTGTTAGCTTTACGAAAACAAGTCACAACTTCTTCATGGTACAGAACTATCTGGGTGAATTTGCGAACAATAATTTCTGCAGAAATGTAGCATTTTTGTGTGAAGTGATGTCGATGCACAACGCTTTGAACACTTCTTTACAAGGTAGAACTAAAACTATTTACGAAATGCGGCAGCAGATTGTCATTTCGGAAGTAGTTAAATCTTCGCAAAATCGGACTAAAAGGTCAGTTATTTCAGCTGATCATTTTCCTGAACTGGCAAAAGTAATCGATGAGTACGGAGAACCAATTGCAGAATTGGGATATGAAAAAATGCACAGGTGTTCTTGACGCCATTATTGACGAGTATAACGACAGGTTGCAAGATTTTGAGAAACGTTATGTTACATTTAGGTTAGTTTTTCTGCCACACCTGGTTGATATCACAACTGCACCTGAAGCGTTGCAGGTGGAGTTGATTGAACTCTCAGAAGACAACATTCTGAAGCCTCTATTTTACAAAAAGATGGACTTCTGGTCTTCTAATGAAAAAAGGTTCCCCACTTTTGGTCCAACGTATGACGGTTGAATATATAATAGTTCTCAAATTTAACGGAAAGCAAAAAAAAAGATTAATACAGTAAAATCTGCGAGAGGCGGAACTTGTATCAGACGAAAAACTATCGAAGCCGCAAATATAATTTGGTCCCTAAGGTTTCGCCTTTTACAAATTTTACTGTATATAAAAGACGTAAAGAATTGCTTGGTAATCAATTCTGAATGAAGGAAAATTAGTGTTAAAGTTTTTATTTCATTCGCCAACTAATACTAAACATTAAAACTTAAATATCTTATCGCGATGAATGAAAAGCAGCAAAAATATCCTATTAATCCCATGCCAGGAATGGCGAAACCATAGCATGCACAATAAAAGTGGTAGGCAAGAGAAAATTTCTGGGGACTCCAACAATATGGGTGCCAGTAACAGTGTTTTTAATGTATTGGCATGTTCAAATATTTAGAATAGAAAACTGCTATTTTATTTAATCGAAAATTGGACATGATAAATAGATTGACAAAATTAAAACACACTTCTACTCAGAAAACGAATTTTAAACGATTTCCACATCTCTTATCATCTTGTCTAAAATTCCATTCTCTCTTTCTTCATATCTGTGTTGTCTCTCAAATAATCATCTCATTGCGAAGGGCTGCCCAACCAAAAATTTATAAAATCCTTACGCTGGAGCATTCGAAATCAAATCCACAAGCGCACTTTCCAATCTGCCGATTTGATAATCTACCTCTGACCCTCTTCTAACACCCGCCTTACTCCTACCATTCGCTCCTCAATTCCTATTTCTACGCTAATTCGTCATGCTAGGCATGATTAAATGAGCGTGCTTGAATGCAAACTTTCTCATTCATTTAGACTTGATACTGATACTTAGAGGCACGCACACAGGGGGGTCAAGCAGGTCCACTTCACGCCTTTCAATCCAAAATGAATGAATAAATTAGAGAGGGAATAATAATTATACGATTACGCTAAGGACATGATTTGTGCGTTATTTAATCACCTGTACTACGCATTTTATACGATTTTGCTTGCGTTGGCTATCTCACAGTTCGAGATTAGAGATTTAGTCTGGCTTGATAGCTTAGTGGTTAGAGCACCTGCCCGGCAAGTGGGAGACCCGGGTTCGATCCCCGGTCAAGTTCAGAATTTTTCTCACTAGTAAAATTTTCGAGGCTTTTGATCCCTCTATCGATATAATCCTATGTGCTACAGCTGCCACTACTGCAGATAAAAATTATAAGGGATGGAATAGTAAGAGGGAATAAAATAAAACCCGAACGGCGTGTTTAGGTAACGCTTATAGGTCGGGAAAAACGATGGTTTTTATGGTTGAAACTCCGGACAACAATCAAGGTCGAGGAAAAGATTTTAAATTGGAGTAACGAGTAAATTTGCGATACGGGCATCATCATAACCGAATAAAAGACATCTTCCTACCTTTGCTGCG
The DNA here is from genome assembly GCA_036926305.1 of Uropetala carovei. NCBI lineage: Eukaryota > Metazoa > Arthropoda > Insecta > Odonata > Petaluridae > Uropetala > Uropetala carovei. The sequence goes on along the minus strand of JAXCHB010000017.1, from coordinate 4,361,811 downwards.
GCAAATCCTCCAGCGGCGGCAGACCTCAGCTCTCCCACGACGACAAAATTCCCTCTTGGAAAACAAGTCAATCCAAAATTAAGGTCCGAACGCTCCTCGCAGAATAGGGTGAATCTTACCGAAGCGTTTGTAGCCAAAATATGGGAGGCGAGTTCTAAGTGGAGGTTGACATCAACAGCATTGTAGTTTTGATGTGATACGATGAGAAAGAGTGGAAACTGATGTAGGAGGAGCTAGTGAAGCTGGAAAAACTACCGCAACTTTCTGAATTGAGTGACATTGCCAAACAGAATAATTGCTTGGGATGACTGTAGCGTCATTGTCACCCTGCACCTGAAATGAGAAAAAAAGCTTCCATTATTGAAATTCCACGAGAATATTTCAACATGGCATATTTAAGGAAATTGAAATCAAATTCAGCACAGCGCAAATGAAGAGGATATCCATGAAAATCTTTGTTGCCACATTTTTTGGTAAAAATAATTTAATTCGCTATTACCATGAAAACGGTTTAAAATTCATAGGATAATTTTAAAAAGTAAATTTATTTATTTTTATGAGTTTCAGATTGCTTATAGGCCTCTCCTATTGTCATAGTAAATTAGACAAACTAGAATGCGCTATGCCTCTTTACGGAATGTGAATATTGTCTTAAGACATTTAAAGGAAATATTAAATAGTCTATATCTTAATAGTAGGGAAGCAACTGTTTGTTGCATTGAAGGATACCCTGCAAGTTATGGGATATCGGCCTGAAATTTAATCTAACCACTGTAAAATTTAGTTATAATTAATTATAATATCATATATTAAATTATTCAATATTTTAAAATTATATATACGTTTTCACTAAAAATTCATAAATAAAGTTTCAATTCTCCAAACGTGAGGGTATTTCATGCAATGGTTTTGTATTCACCAAATTATGAGGATTTGTTTGACAAACGTTGGTTTATCGACATACAGCTTCTTAATGAACTTTCCCTAATAAAAATTAACAAGTAATGTAAAATCCGCTGAAAGAGACAGTAAATGGCAGTTTTTTAAATTAGACAGATATACGGACAAACCGAGATAGCGTGCATAACGGACAGAATACTAGATCACTTGGCAAAAAATAAAATCTCTGGCTGCTTTCGTTTAGGAGTTAGCGCGGCAGACAGACGGGACCTCCACAACAAAATGTGCACAACGAGACATTTTTAAACCTAAAACTTTAAACAATATTCACCATGAAAAATATTTTCAATCGCTTTTCATATTAAAAAATAATAAGTAAACAAATTTTTATTTGTTGCTATGGGAAACAAAATATTTATTACTGTTGACAGCCTTGGCGTAACCATCAACAATTACAAAATTTTATCATAGCCATGGAAACAAAGACCTATGTCATCAAGCGACATTCAATGCACTGAACAAATTCAGACGGATAATCGAAATAACTCTGAAATAATCCATTATGTGAAGAAATGTTTCAAGCAAAAGTTGAAGAAAATTATATTGTATACAACTTTCATGATTACAAATACATTAATGAAATTCTAAAGGAGATATTTGGCAAAAACGGAAAAATGTCAAGAGTAAACCTTCACTTACGGTTGGCCATATTTAATCAAACTTTAAAAATACCCTGAATTTGTAATAAAAATCTTAAATATAAAGTTTCGTGATGATCATGCACACACACGGACAAACAAACATATTTCAGGAAATAGCGAAAACATATTCAGGGGCCTTAAAACGTGTATTTCCGTTTAAATCTCGAATTCGTTCTTTTTCACGAAAACTCTATAAGCGAAAGTAAAAATTGTATCATTTGGGGTTTAATTAGAAGATTTGAGGGCAGATAATCGATATGCACAATATAAGTAACAGATGAGTGACTAATAAAATCCCTAGTCGTGATGCTATTATTAAATTCGATCATAAAATAAAAGGAAGTTCGCAAAAACTATCGAAATTAATAATAACAAAATTTCGTCGAAAATAGACATCCTTTTTGAAAAGATAATCAAATGTAAATGGCCGAAAAAATACAACTTTTAGAAATATATAAAACTAGTAGACGGTGCTCGCATTCCGCAAGCATTTCAGCGTACTTTAAGTTATAATGAAAAAACACCTCAGTATTAGAGTTTTAATGATGTCGGATTTTTCCCAATTGTTTTGATCGAAATCCTATAATCTGACCAAATTTTAACTCTCTAGCTAATCTGGAAGTGCCTAATAATGTATATCCTCGTATGGGACAATATGGGGCAAAACAGTCACTAAAATTTGAAATTCTCATATCGGATTTTTTTTCCTTCTGTTGTAACGAAATAGCTATAATCGTGCCAAATTTCAAGCCTCTAGATAATCTGAAAGTGCCTTGTAATTTTTAAAAACATTTGGGGAAATAATGGGGCAAACCTGCCCCTAAAAGTTGGAAATTTCATAATATTTTGTCCATATGTTGTGACCTAAAATCTATAGTCATCCTAAATTTCAAGTCTCTAGCTCATTTGGACGTACCTCATAATTTCTGTCCTCGTTTAGGCCAATAATGGAGCAAAACTGCCCATAAAATGGAGATTAACACAATATAAGATTTCTTCCATTGGTCGGAGTATAATATTAATGGTATTATAATGGAAGCCTCTGATTCTCATTAGAAGCTTACCCTTCTAAAAGCACTGAGCTCGTTGCCATTGAAGCCGATTTTTGGGATCCAGAAAAATTCCCAATTGTTTCGATAAAAGCTATAAATTTACGCTAATTCTACTCGGATTTGAATTCTGTCCTTAAAAATAAGAAAATACAATTTCTATACTTTCCGATAGTTCAAGTTCCGCGTTCGAATCTTGACAGGAAATAATTTTAAAATCATATATATAAACCTCTACACCGTTTTTCTTATGGGACAATAATGGGGCCTAAATGGCTCTTCAAAATTGGAATTTCAACAATTTTGGGTTTTTTCCTTCGGTTGTGACCAAAAACCTATAATCGTCCCAAACTTCAAGATTCTAGCTTATCTGGAAGTGCATCATAATTCTGTATCCTCCTATATATATCACTAGCTGAAACACCCGGCGTCGCTCGGAAAAGAGTGGCAAACGATTTTTATTGTTCGGGGCAAATGTTCCCCATGCCTTAATTACGCAAGCGATGCTTACATTAACATTTACTATTTTATGTATTGTATTGTATGCATTAACGTCTTACTTGATATTCACATGGATAGATGCACCGAAACCTTTAAAGCGGCAATAAAATTATGTGGATTATGTCAATACTATTAGCCAAAATGTAAACAATAAACAACATCTTGGTTACCGAACAAATGTAAGTAGATGTATCGATTTATGTTGCGATGAATCTTTCAATGTTAATGGTAAAAGATAACAATGTTCTAATATTCCTTAAAAATCATTTGACTCACTTTGAAAGTATTCATAGACTATATTTAGGCATATCTTGGCGTTAGCTATTCTTCCTCTACGGTGCGCCACGGCGTGGATTTTCCTTGCATTAATCTTTACGTGGATATCTCCCTTTGAAGAGGACAACAATTAAGAAATTTAGCTTTGTTGCCGCCTGGAAAATGGACATCTAAACCGATAAATTTTGCGCTTAAAGGAAAATTTCGAGCGATTAACACGAATACCATGAAACATGAACAGAATTAAAATATTCAGTCTTTTGTGCGTAAAATAATCCATTTCACGTGATCGTAAGTTAATATTTAGGTATATTTATATCCACATCAGTGAAGGGCTGCATGGCATTTTGGGGTTTCTCCACACCATTTCCCATGAATTCTTATGGAAATAGTATTTTGTTGACCCCATGGGGTATAAGAGACCCCACGGTCTGCGAACCTAGACCAAGTTATTCCTTTGCTCCATAGGATGGCCCATGAAACTTTTGAATTCGATAGCTTCAACGGTGTAAAAAAGTATAAAGGACATACACACACACATACACTCTAAAATACGTATAAGATGTGTAAGGAGCGTCAATATATAATAGATAAACTTGGCCATATTCAGCATAGACAAAGAAATAGTATCCTTTCTATACGTGTAGGATTAAAAGAATTTTCATCGCCTTAAAAATTCGCTTGAGGGGATTTGTCAGCAACCTAAAAATACACTCCTTCTTCGAAATACAATCACGTTAAAATCTAATCGAACATGGATCGCGATCAGGCCGCAAACGCGTGTATTTGGATAGGAACTGCCATCCCCCTTTCATTAACTCACGACTGGTTCGCTGATGAAAAGGACATGTGCAGAAAATGGGAATGAACGAAGAGATGTGTCGTGAGTAAAGGAGAGTGAGATAGGAAGAGAAGCGAGAAAGAAAGAAAATTAAGCCAGAGGGAAAGGGCTCGGAAAAAGACTGGGTGGAAGATGGGAGGAGAGAGAGAGAGAGACAGAAAGGGAAAAGAGAGAGGTAGAAAAAAGGAGAGTCTGCTCGAGTTTTAAAGGACAGTCTGCTTGCGTGGGAGTAAAAGATGACGGGGATGGAGTGTCGGAGTGATTCTATATAAGGGGAGAGTTGGACAGAGCTTCGATGAAGGAAATTGACCTGACAAGCTTTCCACCGAGAAGACTTTTCCAATGGGTAGAGAAATGATGCTGCAGCAAGGTCTGAAGAGCGGGAAATGGGGAGGAGGAGGAGAAAGGGGAAAAGGGAGGAGGTGGGAAAGGGAGGGAGGGAGGGAGAAAATGCAGAGAAGGAAAGGTGTGAGGGAAGGTGACGAGAAAGCGTAGGTGGAGGTAAGGAGAAGGGGTGTTGATGGATATGGGCGGAGTGAAGAAGAAGCAAGAGGAAGCGGAGAAGAGGGAGTCGAGGATAAGGGAATGGGGTTGAAATTGATGAAGCGGGCGTTAGCGAGAGAGAGAGAGCTCTGGTAAAGGGAGGTTAGCTAACAAAAGGTGAGGAGGAGATGACGGGGATAGAGAGGGAAAGAGAGAGAGAGAGAGAGGTGTCTTAGATGGATGGGTGGTGGCGATGGTGGCGGTGGAAGTCAAGAATAGGCGTTGCCTTTTGCAAAGTGGCTTCCAAACACCCTTTGAGTGACCTTCTCCTCCTTTTCTCCTTAAGAAACCCTTCTCCTTCATAAGTTCATCTCTCCTCCTCCCTCCACCCTTTCCCCAATCTCCCCCACCCTCTCTCGCACATACTCCCAAAAGCGCAATCGCGAAGTCGTCTTCATCTGATGTCACTCAACGCGCCCCGCTCTCAGGTCATGTGGAAGAGAAAAGACAAATGAGGTCGCGAACAAGGGATTCGATCGCCGTCGACTTTTTTTTTTTGAGAAGTGATACTCGGAAAATCGGGAAGGGATTTATTAATGCAGGTTATGAACAGGGGAGAGTTATGTGAGATGAGAGCAAGGAAAGATGTTTGGAAAAGCAATGTTCTTGTGGATGAGATAAGATTTGCATGACTGTAGAAAGGAATTTCTCGAAGACGTGAAATCATTTTATGTAGCGGCCGTAATCAAAAAGGATTTTGTTGGTATGTTTTACTGTCAAATATTTTCTCTTTTATATTAGAGATGACCTAAAAAAAATTAAACTAAGTAAAATATATAACATCCTTCTTATATGAAAAGATCAGATTAACATCCGCTAAATAAAATTCAAACTCTTTGGAAGTTAAAAGTGCATGCACCATATAAATTTATATCTTCAGAGCTAAATTAACAATTTTGCTAAATTTTAATCCGTAAACTGCTATAAATTGATGGAATGGATGATCCGAAGATACTTATGCGACAGGCATAAGCTGGATTGATGGAAAGTGTGGAAACAGGAGAAAAAATCTGTTATGACCGGGGAATCGAACCCGTTTCCACACTTCCCGTAAATTGCTGTTTGCGACGTCTTGAAATGTTAATTTTGGGGCGTCAGGGTAATTATTAAATTTTCAATTGCTAATTGTATGAAAGTTAATGCACGCGCTTACGATCGGCGGATGACGATAAACAAGAACGACGCTATTTATCACGATCTTATCCGTTATACCACATTAATCCACACCCCTTACGTGGATTAAAACAGTTCGCAATCGATAGCATCAAGCACTTACCACAAAACACGCGAAGCGGTATTATCGCGCAAATTATGTAATTGCACATTGCAAGCATGACCCCAGCCGGAAAATTTTCGGATTTTTGATAGTGCGTGGCGGTGGAGAGCCGATTAAATAATTTTAAACGTCATAACAGTCAATCATTCCCAGCACCTTGGAGTAATTTTTACTGATTTTTTTCATTTTATTTCAACGTTTTTTAGAAAAATACATCATTAACTAATTCTTTATTTTTCAGCACCAGTTCAACAATTACGACCATGCTGAGCGCCATTGTGTTTCCATCGGTGGAGCTTCTGCTATAATAATATGAATTTTAAAAAGATCGTAACCACTTTTTAACTTTCAGGATTTCCTTATGGATGACAGAAATCTTAGTTTGAGCAATAAATTCGAAAATCGATGAGAGTAACGCGATGATCGAAGCTCGTCAAAGTTTTTCAATGCATAAAATACACAGTGCCAACTCTCGACGACACCACAACCACGTATTTTACGAGAGGATTTTTTGCATTTTCCTCGTCTCATTCTCTCGTCTCGTCTCTTCTACACATTCAACCCATTGCAGTCCAATCCTGCTAAAGATCACACCGTCACTTGTCTCTTTCTCTGACAACCACTCAACCCTCCTACCGCCTCTCGTTTTCTCCCTTCCCCCACGGTCCCTGCTTCCCGCTATTTTTCTAGTATCCTCTTCCTCATCTCTGATTCTTTTCTACTCCCCTTCCCCGCTCTCCCCTCTTGAACGTTTCTATTTCTTCTCTCTGTATGCTTCACTTTTTCTCCCTACATCTCTTTCCCCTACGATCCTCTTCCCCACTCTTCCTCTCTCCCTCCTCTCTCTCTCTCTCCCAATACCCTACTCAGTGGCGCCATCATATCGAGGACGGGAAGGGGAAGGAGCTCCAGGATTACGATTTTTATCTGATAGCACGATTAATCTCTCATATGGTTTATAGCCAAAGGGGAGAGAAAATATGGCAGAAAATAAAAGAGGGAAATGTTTATGTATATACGAGTGAGGGGCATTAATCGAAATATAAGACAAGGTTTTTCTTCCTATGGGTATTGGTAGTTGAAAAACTTAGTTCAATATTCCAATCGCGCGATATGAAATAACTTTCGATGGATTAGTATTTTGAAGATGAGGCGCTGCAGCAAGGCAATGCGGCGTTGTCGAAGAGAACGCGCGATATTGCAAAAGATCGGAAAAAAGTTAAAGTGTAGCACTTAAACGGGGAAAGTATTTCAAGGCCCAAATGACAGGCGTTACTCGCACTAGTTTGAAATTTTTCTAATATTTCTACAGTTTTAATATTCTTACAACAGGAAAATGGTAAATACTGATGTAAATAAAAGATAACATGAGGAGGGAATGATAGTAGAAGAGGGGAGGAAAGTTGTAGACTTAGATGAAAGCTGATATGATAGTAATGGAAATGTGACTGAAACTTAAGCATACAAAGGAAGGCGGAGACCGGAAATCAGCAACCTACTCCATGCGAGCCACACGCTGCCCTAGAGGCCATTTAATGCATTCAGCGAAGGTATAACGAAGAAGAGATCAGTAAAATTCATCACAGATATTTTCACATATTTAATTAGGTTTAAATTCACCAAACCTTACATTTTTAACTTTTAACATTAAAAATTGTTTAGACATTATTTTCTCTCATTTGATGCCACAGAATATCTCTCCAATTTCCAATTTTAATTCTAATTCTAATCCAATACAAGAAAGCGTTCGGAATTTAGAATGCATTTACAAATGTGGTCAGCCACGTAGAAAAAATGGTAGAGACGATAGAGAAATCAGAGTTATGTGAAGGGTGAGAAGGATTACTTGAATAAAATAGAGAAAAGCATTGTTATTGCAATATCAAAACTAAATTCTGGATGAGTAAAAAGAAATGTGATATAAGGTTCATAAAAAATATAGGAATAGAAAGCATAAATTTAACTTAATTTATAAAATAGGAGAAAACAATCACACACAAGAGAGAAATAAAGCAAAGGATATTTTAAAATGTCATTGATTATCTGTAAAATTTACTACTAAAAAACTGATTAACGATCTCACCTGAACAAGAACAGAATTTCGGAGATCGATTACCATAGAGATTATTACGCTGTAGTAGGGATTCGAATAATTTCATTTTAAAACTTTCAGCATATAAATGAATTAAAATCATACAATAGTATGGACTCGTGAAGAGGATGGAAGAGGGCCAAAAGGAGTAGATGAACGGTTTCGACCAGGAAGGACAAGAGGAAGTCCTCGAAAGTCATGGAGAACTGAAGTAGGATAGTTAATGGAGAGAGGGCTAAAAGATGACGAATGGAAGAACCGAGAAATGTGAAACACACGTCACTAGATTTGGAAGAGCGGGATAGATAGAAAGATAAAGCACCCTCGAAAAATATATTCTCAAATATCTCAGCGATTGCAAATATTAGCTTCTTTCAAGAGAAGTTGAGTTCCGTTTAGCGAAAGCATATGCATAGAATGATGGGAAGATTTTTATGTGCTCGTTTTTTCTGTGGCAAAACGCGCTACAAATAGTTATGGTACGAAAATAAAGGAATGGGATCGGAGAGAGAGACGTGGGTTGGTCCAATGACAGAGGAAACGGACAAAAGAGGAAATGAATTAGGAGAAAATAGAGTTGGTGGAATAGAAAACCATAGGAAGAGGGTGAAAGGGTGCTCGGAGGAAAGAGGGAGTGGCGTCCAAGAGGGATGTAAAGAGTATGGGAGGATGGTGGAGGAGAGAGGGAGGTATGTTTGGGTCGGACGGCAGTGAAGGGGAGATCGGGCGGTTGCCGAGGTGATGATGATGGAGCGAACAGAGCAAATATGTTGTGGAGTGTTCTCTTGCGTGATGAAGGAAAACGAGGGAAAGATATGAGCGCGAGATTGTGTTTTCGGAGTAAGGAAAAAAGAAGAAAGGGAAGGAGCACAGAGAGAGGGAGAAAAGTGCTGAGGGAAAATAATAGTGATTTCGGCCGGTTGGTTTGCGCGATTTTATAAGGGCTGGTAAACATCGCGGCTATTGGCCACCTTGGCGGCGCTGCTTATTTTCTTAGCCTTTTTTTCCATTCGAGGAAATAGGAGAGATTTTTATACTGAAAAATTTTTGCATCCGGCTCTGAAGTGTGTGATTTCTGCAAAAATACGTGCAACCCTAACTTTCTTATCTAACATCGCAAGATTAGCTTTTCAGTCGATTTTTATAAACAAATGTAACCGCCCTGTGAATAAAAATAACGCTTTACCTTTCATATTTACAAAATTACCTCCAACGTGAAGTTTAAATTATTAAGCTGACAAAAGTGAATCCCTTCTCTTTAATTTATTAAGACGCTCTCAGTGTGCTACGAGCAAGGAAGGCCTTTTAGTAATAAAATAGCATAAGTCATCTTTGTCTCAAGTTTTTCGAATTGCCAAATCCATCTTAAGACTCCCAGATTTGCATATTCCGCCGTCATCCCTGCAATTTGATCGTTCGGACTAACAGCTTGTTCCCATCTCCCCTCTCCCTCTCCGTCCCTTTCCCTAACTCTCACCTTCCCTCACCCTCTTCCCCTCGAATCTCTCCACCCACTACTCCATTTTCTCACTGACGAGGTGCCCTCTCTCGCAACCTTCATATAAGGAATCCATCACTAACCCCGTCTGCTAATTGGATTTCTAAATCCTCTTCCCTCATTCCACCCTTTCCACCGACCCGCCCACCTCCTCTTCCCTCTCCATAACCTCCCGTTTACCAGATCACCCACCTCCCTCGCTTGCCCCCCTCTTTCTCCCTCTCGCCACCGTATTCCCTCCCCTCCGTCATCTTACCACCTCGTTACGTCAGTCCCCATCAAACAAGCCCGCCCCCACGCCCCTTCACTCCCGAAACACTTCAACCTCTCCCTCCCAATGCCAGGCACCAAGGCGACTCTTGCTCCGCACGCAAAGAGCACATCCCGCCCTCTCTCTCCCCCCCATTCGCATTCAACCTCACTCCCTTAATTCGAGTCGCTCCCTTCCTCCTCCCGCGACTCGCTCCACCCCCTTCTCCTATTCTCCTCTGCCTCCCACCCACCTTCCCCTCTTCAACCTTTTCCGCTTCCCACCCCCTCCCACCCACGCCCCCCTCGCCCTCTCTCCCCGACCATCAACCGAGGCTTCCAGTCAGTTTGACAGTGGCGTTGCTAGGTAACGCCACCAAAGGCCTGGATATGATTGGTCGCCTCTCCGTAGACTGGAGTGGAGAGGTGGCGTGGGGTAGGAGAGGAACTGGAGTAGAGGAGGGGCGGAGGCGGGGGAGTTTTCTTCGCTCGGGCGGGCGAGGGTGCGTGCAGAAGAACTTTCTTGCCTTATGTCGCGCAATGGCGGATGGGAAGAATTCGACGGTGGAAGAAGAAAGCGAGAGGGGAGAGTGCGATGCGGTTCGATTGCGTTAGGGAAGAAGATCGAAGAGCGATGCTGGGATTGATAAAGCGAACGAAAGAGCGCTTTAAAGAGAGGTGTATGTTCCTATAACTAAATATTTATAATTTTCGATTTAATGCACAAAAAACTGAAGTGCTACAATTGATAAACTGATAAATAATGGTAGCGAGAATTCGGTTTATTTGAAATGCAGGTGAAATGATAGTCTATCGATTAAAATATTTTGCATCTATGGAGAAGGGAGACTTAAAATATATTTACAATGCAGTAGGCTGAGGAAATAATTTATTGCGACTTTGACTTTATTTCTTGTTTACTTGTGAATTCACATGAATTAAATTCTCATTATGATAATATAAAATTGAATAAAACGAAAAATTACTTAAAAGTCACATCGAAGTTAAATAATGCATACATTACGCCCTCGAAAAGGAATAAATTACATAAAAATATCAAATTGTAGCAATGTGCTGTCTTCCAGCAAGCTATTATAGTTATATTTAATTCTTCATTGAAACTCGAATAGAAAATGAAAACCGGATGCACCCTTAGGCGCATCCACAAAAAATGTCATAATTCCTCTAATCTAAGGAATCCTAACAAAATCCAAGAGAGACATAAATCACGTATTTCCGAGCCACGATACGGAATGGAAATTGCACCGGCACTCGAACCTTTAGACTTATTTCACTATATTATTTCTCAAAAAGCTAAATTTCATAGAGACTACTACTTGTTGATATTCAAAAGAAAAACATCTTCGTGATATTACACATTTTTTGGACATCTAAATGCCCATCTGTTTCTCATAAATCTTTTACAGCTATTGGAGATACCTATTGTGTCAACATCATGATTCAGAGATACATTTCAGTAGATGGAAAGATTTTAAACAGCAGGTGAATATTCATTAAAAATTCGGTAATACCACCTTATCTCTAAATTCAACGATAAGGAAAAGCGGTGGAAACCGTCTCTATCCATTTCTCCGGCGTGCCGCATCTACGACAGCTGGTCCGGCATGTCTTTCTTGTCCGCATCGATCGTTTAATTTGTTCCCACGCTGGCTTCTTCCGCGCCAATCTCCTCTCTTTACCACTCCCTCCACTTCCCTCTCCCTCGTCGACATCCGATACCATAGCACCGAAGCAGACCGCAACCTCCTCTCTGGGTGACCGTCGCGCCATTTAGACGACGCGGATGAAAAATAAAAACGATGCGAACGATTTCAAGTCTCAATCCCTCACAAAAAAGAGTTGCAATGTGTTATTTCCACCACAGCGGTTGGAGCAATCGAGTTGTTTGCGAAACGGGTGTGATGAACGAGAGAAATTTTCATGGCCTTGCAAGGTGGGGAAACTAAGGGTCTTGCGAAGACATTTCACGCGTTGTTTGTCACTCTGCGATCAATCAACGGTATTACATGTTTTCTAGTAATAAAATGTGTAGGTATTAAAAAAGTTGTTTCAACGTATAACTCCGCTTTATATAACTAGTAGCGAAATGAAAAGCAAAATCCTACCAAGCAGTTGATCAATTAATTAAAATTATTCCGATATTGACAAATATAACATATATATTTAAAAACAATGCGTGCTTTTCAATCATGCATACATTTTCTAAAGAAAAAATGAATTAATTAAAATTTTAATGACTAATTACCTAATCAAATGTTAATACTATCTATATAACTCTCCGATTCCTTTATTTCATCATACGCAGAACAAATAAGCATTGTTTTGTTCGTCTCCAATCCTTTTGTTGTTAATTACTACAAACAACCTAGTGCATCTAAAATCAATATTTGTACAGAAGTGTAGGGTTTTCGTCTGGAGTAAATTTCCTTCCTGATAAATCGGGAACCGTCGCAATTTTATTGGATCATTAGTCAAAACATTCGTCAAATATTATTCAATTATATCCTGCATGCTATTATCGTAGCCATCTAATCTCTTACTTTGATCTAATAATTTTAATTTGTCGATGTAAATTTTATCGTATAGGTATCTATTTTCACTTACTTTTCCGGAAAGTTACTAATATAATTTGAATGACTTTAAATGAATTTAACGTTTTAGACGTAACTTTGTGGAATATTTCCATGGTCCGAAATAAATTTGACACTATGTAATTTTCCACTAATTTATCAATATTATAATGAGCCATAAACGTGAAATTTAAAATATACATAAACAGAATGTCATCTAGGATTGCCTTATAATGGTTTATTCTGCGTACATACATACTCAAAAAAGGATTACTTTAATGACGCTGGTTAGTAACTTCGGATAAACAATTTATTTCATTAGCAATGTCATTGCGAAGAAAATTTTAAATTGATTTCACACTTGATCGCCGCAAGTACATATATGTAAATGAAATCGATAACGATATAATAAGCAATTAACATGTCCAACAAAAATATTCTAATATTTAAATATGGACAATATGTTCCAAAAATTTGGTTCATCGCATAGCAGTTTAACTGTTAAATAAAATATGTAATCTTCTTAATATTTATAATATTCTACATCTATCAGCAGAGCAGAGCCTACTAAATCCTCTTTTTCTCTCTCTTTCTCAATTTTCCTATCCTTCTCATAATCTCTTTCTTCTCTTATGACAGCGCCGCCATTCTTTCCTATCCATACTCTTTTGCTGTTTCTTATCCTTTCTACTCCTGCCGAAAACACCTCACCCTCTCTCCGTACACCCACCTTACTATTCCTCCTCCAGCAGCCCCTCCCATCCAACCCAACCCTGTACCCCTCCTCCCATACCAAGCTACCTATTCCTCCTCCTACCCCCGCCCCAATCCCAGCCCCTGCCCCCTTCCTTTTCCCAGCATCCCACAGGGATCCCTATCTTCACCACGGCGACGCGAGACCCGGGGCGTACACATCATTATTCATCGCTTTTCTCCCACTCCCTCCAGACCCCTTTCCAATGACCCCACTATTCTTGCTCCACCCCACACCCTACTTTCAGCCATCTCATTCAGAAGGCCCCCGGACACATCATACACAATACCCCCGATGCCCCACCCTCCCGCTCCACTCCTCCCTCCGTCTCCAATCCTTCTACACAACAATGCTCTGTATACCACCCCACTTCGTTTCTCTCTTCGCCCCCATCCTCCATATTTTCACTTCATTCCGTCTCCCCCTCAACTCCACCCCTCAAGAAGCATCCATCCTACCCATGTCCTATTCCTTCGGGTGGGTGGAGTTGTGGAAGGGGAGACGGAGGGAATAGGAGCGGGGGTGTAGGGCCTGGCACATCTCCTGTCCTTCCAGTCAGCTTGCTCTGCGCCTCGCCCCGACACATTAGTTTCGGCTTCTGTGTCCGGAACCAACACCACCGCGGCCCCACCCCATCTTCACAACACTTCCGACTTTCTATCACTCTTTTCCCCAGTTTCGACCTCTAAACGAACGTCCTCAGCCCTCGACATTCCGTATCCCCCTATTTCCTCTCCCCTCCTCCATCATTCCACCAAAATATAATCAACCTTGACATAAAAACCTCGATCCCATTGGTCGATTTGAGATCGGCATATCGCGGAAAATTCAACCAATAGATCGGTTTGTTACTCTTCCGATTATAAGTGCCTGTCCTATATATATATATATATATATATATATATATACACCTAAAACCTTTCCTCGCGAAAATGTACGGTAAATGGCTAGCTACAGAGTTAAAAAAATAAATCGATTCCATGCGTTTGATAGAACACTATAACATTGGGTTAATCTTATTACGAGAGCGGAATGAATAAAATTACAATAATGCTCATTGATAAGGTGCTGTTAATTCTAGTATTACAGCATGAAAGGTAAGCGATTTAATATCCCCATGCATTTAAATATTTATTAAATTGAATCCATAAAGGATAGTCAAAGTCATAAAAAGGAAATAATTATATAAAAAATCATGATCCACTATTTTGGTTGGAGAAAATAGGGACGCGTTAAATAAAGCTTTAACTTTCGAAGCTCAATAAAAATCCGATTCAATAATCAGTAAAAGTTCGTTATATTATTAATACATAGTCCTCCGATTTAATTTCCGAGAAATGCGGGCAATTATCTACTGGATCTTGGCTATAGGATTTATTTATATCACTCGTTTAATACAGGCAGTCGAAAAGTCGATCTAGGATGTATATCATGCATTTCGAATTAAGTCCTTTCTAGAATAACTCTACTAGTGTATTTCACTTCATTTTCCCCATCTCCTTTCCCTCTCCATCATCCTCCTTCATTCTCCTCCCCTTTTAGTCTCCTCACCCTCTTAAAATCCTCCTCCCGTTAAAGACAGCGTTTGGAAGAGAGAGAGAGAGAGAGGAAAGAGGGACTCAGGAGTAGTAGGAGTCAGAAAGAGGGAACCATTAGTGGGGCGGGGCAAATACCGTCCCACATACCGCCTCAAGGGTGTGGGCGGGGGCGGCGGAGGAGGAAAGGGCGGAAGACTGAGAGGAGATCTCGAGTGGGAGTGTATAAGAGGAGAAGAGGTGGCGCCTCGGGGGAAGAAGGCGCCGAGTGGCGTCGCCAAGCATACACTTAGGGGCCGGTAGTGGACCCAGCTCTCTCTCCCTCTCTTTTTCTTCAACTGCCTCCTCTACCTCTGCCCTTGCTTAACCTCGATGAACAGCTACTGCCGCAGGGAGTTTGGGAAATAAGAGCGCGTAACACACACACACATGTGCCGGGGAAGGAAGCGGAGGACTAAGCAGTAGTAGTGGGGAGGAGGAGAAAAAGGAGATGCCATCGCTAGTGTAGCCAAAAGCGAGGGGAGGGGGAGGAAATGAATACGTAATAAAGGGAGGAGAGGATACTGCGATGAGCGAAGAAAGAGGAAAAAAGAGTACGAAATACGAAGAGGCAAAAATATAAAAAATCAAGAAGCAGATGAAAGAAAATAGGAGAGAGAAAAAAGGAGGCTATAACAAATAAAGTAGAAGTAAGCGAGGAGAGAGAATGAAACTAGAACGATGACGAGGAAAACAACGAAAACCTTAGAAGAAATAAGGAAGGAAAAGACGATGCAGGTGAATACTGTTTTCCACCCGTGGTCTATCGATAATGCATTTTATACCGATAATATAGAAAGTATTGCACCAACTAAAAATGAAACTTAATCAAGCCAAATTAACAAATTATTCTAAGACAGAACTAGGACATACATTGTAACTACTTCAGCATTTCTCAAAGAGAATTCTTCATTACAAAAATAACTACAGTACGTACCAAAAGTTTAAGAACACTTTAAAAAAATGATAGGAATTGTAATTTACAATCAAAGAATCAGCTACATTTACAAACAAATCGCTGCATTTTCATCACCAGACTATTTTTAGTAATCAATGGGACCTCCTCGGTGTTTAGGGTACATCTGGATGCGTTTTGGCACGCTCTTGACAAGATCGTAGCACTGGTGCTAGGTAATTCCATTCCAAGCAAGAGAAATTTCCTCGCGAAGTTCAGCAACATTTCTTGGTCGGCGGGCAGCAACTTGATGTCCTACGATGTTCCATAAATTCTCTATAGAACTAAGATCCGGACTCCTAGCAGGCCAAGTCAAAACTGGAATTTCTCTGTCTTCCAGCCACTGCACCGTTGCCCGAGATTTGTGGCATGGCGCGTTGTCTTGTTGAAAAACAAAGTAGCGACGATGAAGCATGTCAGCAGAAGGCAGCATGTTTTCCTGCAGGGTTGAAATGTACTTGGTTGTATTCATAGAACCACTGCGCGCCTTGTCGGCGACTGTACCTGTTGCCGCATGTTTGGCGATAGTATTTGTCACACACGTCCTGCTTATCCCCAGCTGTTCTGCTATGTCTCTGTGAATCTTGCCGCATCTGTGCATGCAAATAATCTGCCACTTGATGTCTTCAGACACACTTTTCCCCCCATTTTTGTCTTACGAATGTTACAGAGCTCCTTCAACACTAGCACTGACTCAACTATGACCAATTGTGAATATGACACTGTAATTGCCTGTTACAACAATAAACTCTGTTGAGCGGAAAGAGAACTAACTTCCAAGGCGGCTACGATAGCTCGAATGGTACGTTTGTAGTGAATTATTGAAAAAAGTTTATTTTTAAGCTTTTTTCACAAATTTATAAATGTGGCAAACAATCACCATTACCAATTTCTAATATATTTTCTTTTTTCACTTTTGTTTTGGCCAACTATGAAATGTTACTCTAAAAAATGCGTATTCAAATATCTCTTACAGTTTTGTGTCTGCGACTCAATTCACATAAAAAATACAGCATTTCTCCAGGTATAAAAAAACACAAAAATTCGTAACTTTTAAACGAATTGACATATTTCCATGATATTTTTGTAAAACAGATGGCTTGGTCTGAACATATAACATAAAAATATAAAATATGCTCTAATTAAAGTTTAAGGCCAGGAATTCATTTACTCCAATATGCCAGTGGTCCTAAACTTTTGGTACGTACTTAAGTTGAATTAAAAATATGTGGATAAAGATTTGTCGAGAATATCTCTTAATTTCGCAATTCAACGGTAAATTTAATTAGCGAGAAATCCATATCCATTCAGTGATTCTCATACTAAACTGCTCCGAGTAACATGTTTCTTCGATACATTAATCCACTATATCACAATAGCAGTAACAACAATGGATACTGTTCATTTCCAACGAATGTTTTCTATCTTCCAACGCGTTAAAAAACGCAATCTTTCCATTTAATTTTTACAAAAAAGCTCTTAAAATATAACATTAATTAGTTTAGCACGATTACATCATATACTAGAATAGGGTGACCAGATTTTGAGGGAACAAAACCGGGACATAACAGGAAGAGGAAGAAAAACTGTTACAGAACTAAGGCAATAATGTAATTTTTAGTCTTTTTGTCATTTATATGCCATATGAATAAATGTTGCATGGCTTGATTATGATTTTGTTGGAAAGGTACCAGGTAATTTTAAAAAATTAAATGGTACGTGAACAGAATTAATAAAGAATTGATGGGTACAATTATTTTTGAGTGAAAATTAATGCAAATTGCCAATAAAATGCTGTCACGCAATGATCTCAATTCAAATAGTAAGAATGATTTAAAAATTACATTGGACACACAATGAGTCAAATTCGCATAACAATGTCAAATAAAAAATATTCCTTTTTACAGAAACAAATTTTCAAAAGATCTGATAGAAGTAAAATCATTTCATAGGCCATGAACTGAGATTTGAACTTTCGTACGCATAATCTTAGAGTATTAGTACTTCTTCAAACAACAAAACCTGCGATATTAAACTCAGATTTTGAATACAAATAGGAAATTACAAAAAGGGACGAAGAAAGGACTTCCAATCGTGTTACGTGAAACTAAGGTGCCAGAGATGGAAGTAAGAACACGCATTAAAAATTTTAGTGCAAAGATGTATTGCAATGTGAGTTAAAAGTTGAGTTATGCTAATCAATGCGATAAATCATTTGAATGCCACTTGGAACTCTGAATAATTTTGCGCCAGACGTAATGCTACGTAGGTTAATCTACGAAACACAAAAAACTATTTGAAATGCACGATCGATATTTACAGCGTTTAAAGAATTTTAATAAAAAAACCACCGAGGGGAAGGAACATTTAGCGTGCATTAAGTTGGTTTGGGGGAACAAAAACTCAAGTTTTAAATCCCATATAAATACGCATTGCTTCAATTTTATTTTTCCATCATATTATTTATATTTTGTCTAAATTAACCATAATTCAAGATTTGAAAATAAGGAAAGGATGTTCTGGTTAATTAAAATATATCTTATGGCGTCACATTATTACATGAGTGGTTAAAGCTGATTTATGATCATTAATACATGACAATTATTATTGCATAACACCATTGTCTTCTTGCTGTCCTCCACTGACAGAAATGTATTTTCAACATGAATCATAGTAATTATCAAATATTTTGACTCATTAGTTAAGCTGTTGACATTCAAAAATCTTATGCTATTATGGTCCAACCTAAATACACTTATTCCATTATAAATTTACTATAGACATTTTTGACAAATCTATAAATATTATGCGTTTCTATAATTACGTGGAAATTAAGCTTATTATATCAGTTTTAAACTTGATAACGCGGGAGCGAAAGTTACGCTAGAAAATTTTCAATATTATCAGTTCTATTTATTTGTCAAAGCTCTAGTGATTCCTCCATTACGAAATTGTGATTTTAATAGGACTATTTTAAATAAAGGCAATCATTCAATAAATTAAAGTTAAAATAATATATAACCGAACAAAAGTCACTCGCATTCTGAATCTATCAGATCAGGAAATTTACTGTATTAAAGAACATCGGTTTAAGATGAAACAGCGGCGATATCATCCATTCATAACTGGCTTGTCTAAATTAATCCGATGTGCATTCTGTATTACTTGGGAATGGATTTTAACATACAATAGCAATTTATCGAGGGTCATAAACCTACAGCTTTTTCTAGACGTCCTTGGAGGCACTGGGTCCAAAATGGAAAGCGTTGCGGGAAATGAGGTTGTACGGGATGCGCGACTAATTTCGAAGGAACGAAAGTCGAGATGATCGAGAGCTGAGAACAAAGAAGGGAATACAGAGAATAAGGTGGAGAGGCACACAGTTCGACGGAGGAAATTGGATAGCGTAGGAGAGGAGGAAGTCCTCATGTTTAATTTATGAGCGAAGAGACGGGGCGGAGTCTACGCTACCTAAGCTCCACTTTCAATTCCCACCCACCATCTCCATCCATCTAAACCCCTCTCTATCCATATCTCTATCTTACTCTCCTAATTCTTCTTTCGGTTTTCGTTTAAGAGGTGTTTATAAATATACATGTGTTACGCCACATTTGTGAAACCATCCATATCATGATCTCGGAAATCATTTTGCCAGTTCCGTGAATTGGTAATCTAATTTGTCCACTTTATGAAGTTTCTGCTTTAAGAGCAACGGCCGATTGCAAATTTACTCAAACTGAATGATATTTAATTAGAACAATAACAGGAAATCAAAACAACCTCTGAAGTGCTCCGTTGACCAATTCACGAAGTGGGTAAAACTAATTCCCAATTCATAAAATTTACAGATATAGATGTAATAAATATTGATGAAGACTACAGCGAAGAATGATGTGGTATTACAGTACTTCTGAACAGTATAACCGTATATATAAGAGAAATTCTAAGAAAAATAGCAAAGTTAATCTCCTAACTTAACTTTTTTAATTACTTTGCTAACTTTCCACCGGAGTCTCCAAAATGTTTTATTACTAACAAAAGATGGCAAGAAAAGAAAAAGACAAAACTACGAGGAGAATAAAAAATATAATTAATTAATTATTTAAAGATTAATGGGATGTTATTCCTCGCCATATGGGGTGCAATATATGTATACATAAAAGAATTACTTCTTAGACATAAATTGTAATGTATGACGAGAATAGAGGAATGATAGATAGAAGTAAAAAGGTAAAACTAAAAGTAAAAAAGGGAAGAAAAAGAGATATACACCGAGGTTTGGGTGAGACTATTCGGCACTTACCCGACTTCTATATATTTCTGTGTTTTGGTATCTAAACGTGATTTTCGACAGCCAAGTTATCATCATCGGTAGATGATAAGGGAAAGATAGATAGACAGAGGTTAAGTGTGGTGAGGTGAATTGTTTATACGTAATTTACAGCGTTAATTTTAATTTTTCCTCTCTATTAATCTATCCAGCCAAATTAAAAATCAAACAATACTATTTAAAAAGAGAAAAATTTCAATGATCGAATGCTCGAAAATAATAACACATACGTTATTTTTTCAAACTCATCTCTTCTTTCTCTATAGTTTTTTCCACCTTTTCATTCATTTATCTATTGTCTACATCTCTCTCAGTTTTCATTAATATTTCTCGCTATACCGAGCAGTTTCCTAGAGTAATTTCATTTTTTCCACACTCCTTTTCTCTTTCTGTCTCCTTGTAATAATCCTCCAAATGACATCATATATCTTACTCTCTCTCTCTCTCTCTCTCTCTCATTCTCGCCCTTCGGTCTTCTTTCCAACCCCGTCGTTTCCTCTCAAAACATTCGCTCAATGCTCCACCTGCTCATTCTTTTCAATATGCATCCTTTCCTTATATCTATTCATCAACATCAACTCCTGTTAGGCTCATGATCTCCTCCTCCCTTAAACGGAGTCGAGTCTCAACAATGAAGGGGTAAACAATTAGACAATCGCGAGGCACACAATATTCACCGTCCCTGCTACACCCATTGGTTTTATCTAGTATTAAATTTTAATACGGAAGTCTATCACCCCATCTGTCGTTTCCGAGGTCGGAAATAGGGCGTCCGTTTGTTTTATATTTCTAATTCCGCATAATTCCAGGGTTACGGTCGGCGGTGGCGGAGAATTCGGGGTAATAAACGATCAAAGTAGTTCGACGTATTCTCTTTCACCTTCAGGGCACCAAGGTTATCGGTGATCTTACAAACGATTACGGGAGGTCTAGATACCTACTCCCACGTGGACTAGCATAGGGAATAACCCGGATGTTTTATTGTTTCCTCGCTCAAACAATGAGTGCATGTGTGTGTGTGTTTTATTAAATTATTATAAAAGTTTAAATCTGTATGAGAGATTGACATTAACTTTTTAAGAGCGCGAATGTAATTCTTTAACCTTCCAGAGATATAGAAGCAGTTTGCCTCATTTTTTAATTACTCCTTTTTTCGATTAATAATCCTTTCAATTACATCACAGGTTAAATATTGGTAGTTACTAAATTTTACGATCATTGTTATAACGTCACTATATTCTCTCTCTCCGTTAGTGTGCGCAGAATAGAAAGCCCTCGAACAAATATTTCCTTGAGGAATGCGACCCTAGGTTCCCATCGAACGTAAGATTAATTGCTTTCCCTTTTTTCTCTCGCCTTTGAAAAGACGAGAACGGTAATTATAAACCGAAGGACGAGACAGCGTGGCGATGCTCCGGAGTGTTGAAAAAAAACGGAACGCCGCGACGTTAATAATTACGAATAAAATAACAAATGAGAGTCGAGATAGAGGGATTAAACAAAAAATAATACTTTTGACAAGCGGAAACAGCATAATGGCCGGGAACCAAATAATATATTTGCTAGCCATTAGAATACAAAAGTAGATGATAGTAAAGTTTTTTAAAGAAATATACGTTTTATGTGGGACCATTCGTCTAACGATACGTATGGAAGGACGGGAATTCTGTAACACCTCTCTTTATCCCATCACCGAAATACAGCCGCAAGTTCGATAGCGTTTATAGAGAAATGCAAATCAACCGCATTAATTGATACATTAATTTTGTTAGGAATAAATTAATATGTCTTCTTTTTTAGAACTGCTAAAATTTTATGAAATATATGTTTTATACCAATTTTTAATAATTTAGTAGCCTGTGTAACGTTATTTTACCATCGTAATGCTATTAAAAAGTTCTACAAAATGAAAATATGTTCAACATTAATCGTAAGTTCATTTGTTACCCTAGCCAAAATTACCTGAAATGAACAAAAAAATTTTAAAAGTTGACCGTCTCTAATGTACTGTTTGCATGTAATCGTGACACAAAATAAAATTTAGAAACGCCATCATCTAGAGAAGATTAAAACTCATTTAGTTCCAAAATTTACGGAAACAACTACTCAAAAATGCTTTGATTTATGAAAATATTTTAAATATTCTCAACAGATTGTCGTCTACTATCATATTTATATATAACTTTTAATCACCAAGTGATTGTAGCTTAGCTGCAGGTTATTTTCTAGGCTTCATTCCATTAAAACAGTCCCATTCACCCATATTTTTTTTAAACTTCACATGCTCTCCACGACCTGCGTCCATCTTTTTGATCTATGCCACACATAGTAGCCTCAGTCATCCATTTCCACATCCACCTAAAGTTCATTTCCTTCTCTCACCTCGAGCTCACCTCTCTTTCGAACATGGCGACTGTCAAATGGGACACCGCCCCTTCTTCCCCTCCTCCCACTTAATTAAGGGTCAGTCACTCCCACGCCCCCTATGTTGCCTCCGCCGCCGCTATCGACACGCCCCCTTTGCTGCCCTCCCTCACCCTCTGGTGAAGGGAAAAGACAACTCAGGAACACCTGGTGTGAATGAAAGAACTCTGTGTATATGTCTCTCTCGTTGGAATTTCCTTAAGAAGAACACGAATAGCCGAAGACAAGCCTATAAGCAAAGTTTATGTACGTAAAGTGTATGTGTGTATACACTTACGCAAGATGTTTATGAAATATGTATCATAACTCGGTGTGAATTCAGGAGGTCAAACTAGAGCAAAAAGTTCCTATCTAAACGGATCGACAAAGGTTTCCTAGCTGATATACAACTACTGTACCGTCAATGCTACTGACAGCATGTGCATGGTTTCTTGTTATACTATCCGTGTTGAACCAGCCATTTTCGAGCGTATGAGCCAATCTTAAATGTGTTTAGAGATGTAGGGGTATCTCATGTCATAACACCTGCTATAACACGTAAATAAATGGCTCGTTTGACTGATATTATTTTTAATTTATTAAAGCATCTTCCACGACACAAAGTAGCGATAGCAAGGCTAGGAAGCGTTTTTCAACCAATTCCGATAGGAATTTTTGCTTTAGTTTGATCTGTTGAGTCCGCACCCTGTATTATGAAAGACATTTCCGAAACATCCTATATGTAACATATATTAGTAGACGGTGCATGCACTCTGCAAGCATTTCAACCCATTTTACATAACGGGGTAACAACAACCCCTAAAACTAGAATTTCAACAACTTCGTATTTTCCACATTGGTTATGACTAAAAACCTATAATCGTGACAAATATGAAGCACCTAGGTTATCTGGAAGTGCGTCATAATTTTTACCCTCTTATGGGGCAACAATGAGGCAAAACCGCCCCTAAAAAAAAAATATTAAGAATTTTATATTTTTTCGAATGTTTGTCGCAAATTCCACTCATTTCTGCCAAACTTGAATGATGTAGCACCGCTAGAAATACATTTATATTGATTTAATTGTTTAAATATTATGAATTTTGTAACGGTCAAAATAATAAACTCTGTTGTAATTTTAAATGTTAAATACCGCTGGAATATCATTCTCTAACTTTCTTAAAATTTCAGCTCCCTAACTCGACCGAAAGTACATAAATATTAGTCAATTTGTTTAACTGTTATGAATTTTTAACGGCCAAATAAATAAACATTTTCAAATTTATATAATCCCGTTTTCGTTATTTGGCAAATTCTACTGTTAGAAAAAATTTCAGCATTGTAGCTCATTTAGAAATAACTAAACCATGAAATATTTGTTTAAATTTAGAATTTTTTAACGGCCAAAAAATTGAACATTGTTACAATTTTCGATTTTTTCTGTCAGTATTGCGGATACTAGTAATATGTGCTTGCATTCTGCAAGCATTTTATATCGCCTTATTATAAAGAGTAAGAGCCAACAAATAAATTTTAAGCGCAAAAGTGCCTTGCACCTATTTTAATGCCTTTCCTATGGGAAATAATCTCAAATTTAAGGCTGCCTGGAGTCGAACCGATGACACCTACGCAGGAGTTCTCAAATAATATTCTCATGACATCTACAAATCCAATAAATATCAGCTCTTTATTCCCCTTAGTTTCGTCTATATGCAGGAATGAATTTTTTCCATGCTTTCTTATGGGAGATATACCGGGACGTCTGGAGTCTAACCCAGGACTCTTGCGGTAAAAGTGATAACGGTTCCCAATAGATCTCGTGGATATCTAACAACCTTCCAAGTTTCAATTCTCTATCTTATCGGAAAGTGCCCGAAATTAACTTTCAAAAATACCGCAATGCTTTTCTTATGGGAAAAAATGCAACTTTCGGAATTTCTGGAGTCTAACCCTTAGGTAGGAGATCTCAATTTTTCTGGCGGTTTCTCTATGCCATCTACAATTTCTGAAAATTTCAGTCCTCCATCTATTGTAGTTTGGGCCAAACATTAGCATCTTCCTATATCCTCCTCTGTAAGAAGGGAGCATATATAATGATAGGATATAGGAGGATACTAATGTCTGGCCCAAACTACAATCGATGGAGAGCTGAAATACGGTACATAGGTAGGTTTGGTCACAAAACCGCCAGAATAAATCGATAATTACAACAATGTTTATTTTCTTGGCGGTTAAAAATTATAAACTTTCAAACAAACATTTCGTGGTTTAGGTACTTTTAAATGTGCTACAATGCTGAAATTTTTTCTAACGGTAGAATTAACCAAATAACGAAAACAGGATTATAGAAATTTGAAAATGCTTATTTATTAGGCCGTTAAAAATTCATAAATGTTAAACAAACGGACTAATGTTTATGCACTTTTAATAGAGCCAGGGAGCTGAAAATTTTAAGAAAGTTAAGGAAAAGTGTTCCAGCGGTAATTAATATTGAAAATTACAATAAAGTTTAATATTTTGGCTGTTAAAAATTCAAAAAGTACAAACAATTAAATTCATATAAATGCACTTCTAGAGGTGCTACATCGATTAAATTTTGCAAAAATGTGAGGTATTCGTCACAACTGATGAAAACCTATAAAATTTTTATAATTATAAATTTTAGGGGTTGTTTTTATTCCAATATTGTCCATAAAGAAAAACACGTAAATCGGCGCAGAGGTGCATACTTTTGCGTTTAAAATTATTTTACTGCTCTTACTCTTTATATTAAGGTGAGAGAAAATGCTTGCAGAATGCAAGCACACATTAACTAGTATCCTATATCCTCCTCTGTAAGAAGAGAGCATATATAACGTACATCATGTGTAAGAAGCGTCAATATATTACAGATGCTCTGATAAACGCTAAACCATGCATCACACCCCTATTCGTATGAATACGACAAAATGTAGAATTTCTTCTAGTTAGGGGAACTCTATCTACGAAATTCATTGAATCCTCACGGAGTAACAGAAACCCGCTCGAACATATTCTTTGTTTCTCGATTATACCGAAATTCTAATTAATTTTATCTACGATCCGGATTGTGATTGCTAAAAATTATCTCAGAAACCTGGGAAATACTTTATTTATATTTTTCTCACGGAGAATTTTCCGACCAAATACTTGTCTTTAGGATATCAGTTTCATCCAAGTAATGGGAACTGAAGGAAGTTACGATTAATTTTAAAGAATTTTGTTGCATACTGATATTGTAATTTTATTGAAATAATTGCACGTATTTGAAAAACACTGTCCGTAAAAATAAATTCTCGCGTTCTTCTCAAAAACGACGAACGCAACATTATACCACATTATCTCCGCCGATAAATAAATTTCAGCGCATCCACTAAAAAAAATCTTATAAATCTAATGAAATCAAATTATGAGAAGTAAAAAAAATCTTTATAAAATACCACTGAACACCCAATCAATTGTCTTGCTTACAATACTTTAAATAATTATTTAAATTTACTTATTTAAAGATAATTCAAGAGAAAGTCCAGTTGGAGGAAGTACGGATTATAATTGCTTCTAACATTTTATAATTAATGTCGACGTAACCCGATGGATGATTATTATTTGATGATGAACATGCAATCTCCTGGCGCGTGCAACGGCCTCATTATGGACTTTAATGTAAAGATGATTATTAATGAATTCTAGAATTCAAGTGTAACTGATAAATTTCTCTTAAGACATCTTAAGTGATAAAGTCTTGCTTCGTCTCGAAATAAACGCCCCACAACAATATAAGTAGACTGGTATCAATTCAGAGACCGCCTGACGAAAGATCGGTCGATTTTCAACGCAGGTGAAGAAGATCCGACAACAGTCGCGCCTGTATTTCGATCGCCATAGCATAACGCCGTAATCGAAACGACGCGGATAGATCGAGTACAGAACGATTGCAATCTGCATAACTGGTATGGGAGTTCTCTCGGAAAATGGGTGGATGAGAAGACATGGAGGAATAGGTAGAAAGAAGAATAAGAAAGAGTGCTGTAGGAGGGAGAAGTAAGGCCGATCACCGTCGGAGGAAAGATACAGGGATGGAGAGAGGAAAGGTAGGAGAGATAGAGAGAGAGAATGAGCGTGTAAGAGGAAGGCGAAAGGAAGGGGAGAGAAAGAGAGAGATGAGAGGGAGTGAAAGAGGGAAAGGGTAAGAGAGGAAGTGGTTGAGAGAGGGAGTGGGTAAAAGAGGGAGTGGGTAAAGGAGAGGGAGAGGAAGAGGGGGAGAGGATGTGAGAAGGAATGAGGGAAGGAGTGGGCAAGAGAGGGAAAGATAGATGGAGGGAGAGAGAGAAAGGAGAGAGCGAGAAAGAGAGCAATGTTTGAGAGTTTGGCCACCAATGTTCTCTCTTCCATGGCGCATCGGGCGGGAAGTCCCATCCCCTCTCCCACAGAAGAAATCATCGACATGCAGGGAGTTCAAGGCACTCTCTCAGCTTCTCCTTCTGCTCCCTTCTCCACCTCCTTGACCTCCCTTTCCTCTCATCCCACTTCTCTCTCTCTCACCTTAACGTGGAAACACATCCACCGCTCATTTGCCTATTCCCGCCCCCAAACATTGCCTCCGGGCACTTAGCTGACCAACGCGGAAAGGAGCGGAAGAGAAAGAAAAAAGGAGCAAACACCTATCGAGCCGAAATATTTTCACAGAGCCCCCTCAGGCGAAAATGGACGAAGAAAAGAGCGTAGCGGAACATAATAGGACTGAAAAAAAATCATAACGAATAACGAAAGAAATGCCTGTTTCGGTACCTCGGGGAGATTTTCGACCAATAAAAGATGACGGTACCGATTATCGAACTTGAGCATCGGAAAAGGAGAGGGCGAATGTAAATCAATTCATCAATCAATTTGGTGCCCGGCCCCATCGGACTGACCAAATACCGGCTATAATAAACTGGACGTTAATAGCGATCGGTTGTGTTATTGTTCTGTTTAGCCATCACATTACGACGGAAATCCTAGCCGATTATCAATTGCTTCTTCAAAGGGTCATTCGTCAATTTCTGAAGACGGGAAAGCTTAAGAAATGGTAGCGAAAACAGAGACATTAAAGAAATGAATGAAAGGAAAACGTCATACTGGCGGACGATTGAATAAACAACATTCAAACCATACTAGAGACTCCGACTTTGACCCATGATGGAGCACAACCCCGCCTCAAGTCTAGTTTTTCTAGCCTATTATTTAAAAACTAATTTTACCGTTTATATAAACACTTCTGCAGTTGAACCCGTACTATTAACTGACAGCGATCAATCCTAACCGCTGTCGGCATTCGTTTTAGTATGTTCAAAAAACTTATTATTGACATATTATACAAAATATTCACCTTCACATATTATCAGGTTCAATTAAATCCCTTTAGCATCAGCTTGATAAAGTACGTGATAGAGGGAATGGTTGAGGCGATGCGTGGTAGAGGAAGGAAGAGAATACAGATTTTGGAGGAACTGAAGAAAGGAGGTACCTATGCTGAACTGAAGAGAAGGGCTGAAAACAGAGAAGAGTGGAGAAGAGAGGACTAGCATTTGAAGCAAACCTGCCAACTGGCAGAACACTAAATAATAAATAATAATAATAGCATCAGAACTGGCATTTTCCGGAAAGAAGATTTCATAAAAACTGAAAATGTTCAATGTTAGATAAGTGAGAAATTGGTTTTTTTATGAAAAATATGCAGCACAAATTCATGGTTTAAGAAATTTTTAAAGTTAAATCCCTCCTGGAATCGAAACTGTGCCAGTATTATATATTACGTCCCACCTAAAACTTTCAAGTCTGGCGAATGTTATATCACTATTTAACAAACTGTTCTTTACTTGTTCGCATTAATTACAGCTGAAAACTCACACCATCGATAGTTATTATAAGATTCTGTGATGCTGAATGGTTTAAAGTTTTTGTATTCGAATTACAACTTCAGAATTCATGAATAAATTTAGAAAATTGGTCATGTGATAAGATGAACTTTTATCCAGTTTTCGTTACTACTATATAAATACAGGATAAAATTAATTTCAATTTCATGACGTTAGTATTAGCTACAACGTATCCGACAACCACGTACTTATAAATGAAACAGTATAGACTGCTAATGATGGTAGGCTAATTAATACCAGTGACTATACGAAGCAGGGATTTGGCATAATATGCACTTATATGTGTGTAGGCAGACATGGTCATTTTGAATAAGATAAATAAAATGTTTTCTCCAACACAATACAGGGTGTCAACTCACTAAAAAAAAGTGTAGGAAATCCAATTCCAAAAATAAATTTAGTGCACTGTAGACCTATAATATTATTGTAGTTTTGCTAATAAAAATCATCAGAAAATTATGTAAATGACCTTAATCTCCTACTTCCTATTGCAGTGCAATGGGTTTTATTTGGAATGATTACAAATAATTTCTAGCGAAAGACAACGAGGACCGAACTATCGTAGAAATTCAGTGCAGTTTTGAATGAGAAGCAAGGAAATACAATCTAAAAAAACACACAAAAATTCAAATACTGTAAATATGTAAGCCCAGAAACGTACCTTGGCAATATGGCGCCTATGGCAAAATTTTAGGAAACACCTTGGTTATGTAGGATATAACTTTTTCTTCGTTTTAATAAAGAATAATAGCGTTTTTATTATATACATACATACATACATACATACATATATA
The DNA here is from genome assembly GCA_036926305.1 of Uropetala carovei. Taxonomy (NCBI): domain Eukaryota; kingdom Metazoa; phylum Arthropoda; class Insecta; order Odonata; family Petaluridae; genus Uropetala; species Uropetala carovei. The sequence goes on along the minus strand of JAXCHB010000017.1, from coordinate 4,332,548 downwards.
TATATATAATATGGCGTCCCTGGCATCGCTGTCCTATTGAATTTATTTTGATAGGTTTTCATTTTTGTCAAATTTGGCGCCGCCCTTCGAGAGGCGCCTGAGGCGGTTGCCTCGCCGCCTCACCCATCGGCCCTGTATGTGTGTGTGTATATATATATATATATATATATATATATATATATATATATATATATATATATATATATATATATATATAGTTTTTGTGTTTTTCGTGTGTCCTCAGCACTCCCAGCGGCTCTTCAATCTAGGTAAGTGTCCACTGGGCTTCCTCCAACACCTTGTTACCACCTTTATTATTACCTTTCCTTTTCTTTAAGCATTTATATATATATATATGTATATATAAATTAGCGTTTGAGTATTAAAATAACATTAATGGGAAAATCAGTTTTTCCGTCCTTTTGCAGGAACGTTTGGCAAATTCCACATTCGCTATACTCTAGTTATGGCACTGTTTAAGCCTATTTAACTCCAAAACCTATTTTATCTGTAAAAGTGATCCTGTACTGTTTCCATTTTGAGATCAAATTCCAAAAATTATTTCCTCAGGCGTGAATATATAATAAGTAAATAAATATTTGTACGTTGTTTTTATTTTTTGTTGTAGTGAGCTCTGGAGCGTTTGTTATTTATAAGAATAATAAAGAAGCAAAAATAGTAATGTTAAATGTTTATAAATTGTTATTTGGCAATTATGACATATTCAAGGTTCCTTTCGGTCGAAATACAAGTGTTTTAAATAATGTACCACGCATTTAATGACAATTTAGATCAAACTGCGAAAATACAAGCGACACAGAAAAGATTAAATGACTTAGATAAAGAAACAAGAGCCAGATACAGTAGAAAAGCTGCGCGAAAATGATGTTAGAATATGAATATGAAAAAATTAGAATTTTTTATTTTAGCTGATATCATCTTAACAAAAAATTCAGCGATAGATCATATGCCGTAGCAATGACTTCCGCTCACAAAAATAGCACCTGTTACGAATTCCCATTTTCAATTTCTAATAGGATTCTCCTTCCCTCTCCTATGCCACCAAGTTACATCACCCTAAGCAGAAGTTCGCTGGACGCAGAGAGAAAAAAAATATCCCGACCCTATTCATTCATGAAAAAAACAAGAACTCCATTGCATAATCATATGCGGTTTTAACTCCGATGGAGAAATTTGATATGATATTTTTTTAAATAAACGGACGCTATTGAACTATAGGGAGCCCCGATCGTCTTATCTCCAACCCAGATCGCCCAGTTTCCCATTAATGGGTCATCATGAGACTTTTGTTTCTTCCCCGTTTTCTGCCCATATAAACCTCCCTCTCTTCACCTTTCCTCTCTACACACTAAACTCACTTCCTCTCCCTACGACTCCAGCCCCTCCCTTAACACGCCCAAACACCTTCCGTCCGATGTCCATTAATTATTCCACTCCACCAGTGCTTCCTCACGGGATTCGTTTTAATTAGCCAGGCGCTTGCGCAGAAAAACGAACCGTCACTCAAGGATATTGTTGGGCGAAAAGAGAGTATGAGGAAGAGGGGGAGGGATGGATTGGGATCGCGAGCACCCCGTCGAGACAATGAAGGAGAACCCGAAGAGGGGACCCCGGCGACCTCTCTCACTCTCCCCGCGCCTCTCCTCTAATCGCGGGAGGGGGCGAAGGTAGCAGCAACACCTGCACCGAAATGGAAGCAGGAGCAAGAGAAGACGGAGGCGTTTGTGAGGAGGGAGAGAGCAGATATAGAGCGAACTTTCGGAGTTATCTAGAACAGAATTCCAACCAACGTATTTTGAGGCGATCGGTTGACTAGTTCGACCGCATTTTCCGTTCTGCTGCGTCATGCAGTCCGGCGGCACATTCCGAGTAACGACAAACTTCGAAGATGGGCTGTTTTAAAGTTTTTAAACTTCTTTCGAAAGGAAGTATCCTTCTCGTTCAATTCCTTAAAACTACATGAATTGGAAGATATAATTTAAGCATTGTTGTAATAAATGTTACCTCAATTCGGTTATTGCACGAGCATAAGCAGTGACTTATCAAAGTAGAAATTCAAAATGAAAAATTTATACTAATCTACGGTTTGCCTTCTCCTACACGGATCCATTTTAGTGTTAATTGGAAAGCCGCACAGTCTATCAGGTATACAACGAAATACTTGAGTTGCAAATTAGAAAGTTGTTCGTTATTTTGAATCAACACCAACTGACATCATATCAAACAAAACGTTCACTTCGTAAAATTTTGTTTCTTCAACTTTTTTAAACAATTTAAAAATTACGGAATGGTAATGCATGCGCAAAATTTTTAAAAGTATAATCATAGTTTAAAATTTTATATTGCTGATAAATGCACCACCGAAACATTTGAACTAGCTAGCATGAATATCAAGAAGCATTTAATCGAAAGTAATTAAGGATTTACCAAACTGAAATAAAAGAAACTATGAAACCGGAAAGAAAAAGATACATAACTTGATCGGATCTGAATAATTGATAAATAATTTCAGGGTTCAGCGTTTCTCGCTCTTTGTTTCCGATGAAAAATTCGATTCGCTTTATTTTAAAGAGGTATCAGAGAATTAACCTTCTTTTCCGTCCTTGTGAAATATTCTTCCTCTTTTTTCCATTCATATCTCTGCTTTTAATCGCTGAATTGAGATTTACGGACACTTAAAATCGTGCTCTGAAAAGGATTTAATGTGAATCGCGATTCAGGCGATAATGAATAATTACGAACTATTATTTTCTGTGCACAGTGTCCGTGACCTAGGAGATCCTGAGATCACGCGAACCTCAATAATCAGGAGAAAGAGAGAGAAATCAAGAGGAAGACGATAAATATTAAGTAGCTGATAAAAAAACGCTTCGTATTTCGTCAAGGGACTTATGGAATGTTTGAAGGAAATTTTTGCGAAAAAACATCGACTCAAAGCATGCGATTCCGTTGGAATTCGTGTTCCATAATGATCGTGCCTTACATCTTATGATATACGATATAAAACCCTCGATTTTCTCTATGTATATATGGAAGTAATGCGATATTGTTAATAATGGGTTGTAAGAACAAAGAAACGGAATGATTTCACTTCACAGGAAATGAATTTTTTGCCTCTATGTGATTTATTATAAATTACATGCGATAACTAAAGGCCTAACTACATTGCACCTCTCTCCATAATTGGTTAATAATCATACTGGTTAAGATATAAAGTTTAAAAATGTATGAGTTACTCAGACGCATAATACCCCATACCAAATAATGATTTTCGAACGAAAGTACGTATAGTGCATTTTTTTTAAGTCCAGAAATTGACTACAAGAGCGATAATCTGACTTCCTGTAATAATTCTTGATTACACATCTTAATACATACCGGATAATTGCAACTGCTTCGACGGTCTCCATTTTCAGATTTAAAAAAACCATCGAAAATAACATGCTATTCTAAACTAGAGCGGTCGATTATTTTCCTCCGACATTTTTCATCCACTTTTATTACTCCCCTCCTTCCTCCTCCTGTCCCCTCCGCGTGCCTCTCACTCTTCGATCCTAACCCTTTTCTTATCGCCCTTCCACATCGAGCCGTCGCTCTGCCATCGATCATCAACTTCCACGCAACGAGGAATTAAGGAAGACAAATGACTCCCTATTGTTCAATCTTCTTTTTTCGGTGAAAAAATAAAAAACTGCCGATCCTTCGCGTTTTCTCCGTGCTTGTTATCTAAACAGCACGCTGTACAGTTGAACGGTCCCGGAATAAAAATGCCAAATGCTTTAGATAAATTCTTAAACGGCAAAGGATAAAATTATTTCTTAAAAACGACGGTCGAGGAGGAGAAATTTTATCTCGATCGGTTTTTTCCGAGACTATGGTTTCGATTTAACTCGATAGATAATTGCTTCAAATGTAAAAATTAAATAAATTCGGCATTAATATACATGAAGTTATGCGGTATAAGTATTTTTTTAATTTAACCAGTATATCCGTGCATAGACAATGTTATAAAATTCCTAGCACTAGCAATTGCTTCATAGCACAACTATAACCGAAGAATTAACAAGTTGAATATTCCCATCAATTTTATAATCGCTTTGCGATTAGCCATCAATTTCCTGTGTTAAGATACGAAGAAAATGAGAATTCTTACAAATTAATTAATAAGGTTATTAAAATTACCTCTCGATTAAGATAATATTGCAATGTTAACTCGAGACGATAAGTGGTTGATTATCCATGCACTTAGAATTAATGATACGAATCTGTAAGGCTCGACCACAAATCGATAACATTTCATTAAGGCAGAGTTGCTTTATCATCAGAGGCACGGAAAATATGAAAAGAAACCATGAACATACAAGCACTCAATGGAGTTCATCATTTAGGCAACAAATTGATCAACATGGCTGTTCTCTGCAAAACTTATTATCACCACAATCCAGATATTCGGAAACTTATTACCCAATAAATTCCCATTTAAATTATATCTAAAAACATCTGAGAGTTTGTATTAAAATTTCAGCAAATGCCATAAAAGCTTTGCATACCTCAGTAAAGACATATAAAAATAAAGATTAGGAATAAAACTTTTCAACTACAAAATATAACATGTAAAATATATGCATATTTCCCTCTATAACGCGAGTGTTTGAAGTTTCAAAGATAAACGTATTCCTATTATAACCCTTATAAGCCAAAAAACGTTTTGTGAGATGATTTCTATAATCCTGCAAAATACGAGTTATGGGGTTTCAATTGCGTGTGTGTATTTATCTGTATGCATATACACACACACACAGATGATGCAAAAACTTAACGCCGGTTACCAAATGAAACCATAAACACAGAACTGACTGCAATGAAAGATTGATTCGATGGCTCAAATGCAAACTGTACCAACATTTTGAATATAAGACCCGTCCGACGCAACACTCTGAAAACAACTTCTGTACGTTAGAAGTGGGTGTGAAAATACGGTACACACAAACGCACACCCTCATCTCCTATGAAGAGGGAGGCTTATGTGAGCAAATTTTGCCTCAATAAACCCACAAGGGAAGCTTTGTCGGTTGTGCCCTGCAGACCATCGATGCACCGCCACCACCCTTGCCAACCTTCTTGACCTTTCGATCCTTGCCGCGTAAGAGCTCAGAGGGCAGCTAACTGGATCTCTCCCACGGGGATTTGGTGTACGGGAGAGAGGGAGGGAGAAGTCTGCGACAGCGGTCTCTTTATGCGGACACGCGCGAGAGGAGAAAAGAGGACACGCTGGACCGTAGTAGAAATACCCCTCCTCTACTACTCCTCTCCCTCTCGAAATAAAAAGCGTGAAAGGGCTCGATCGGTACAAGTCCCTCCCTAAGTGACATCGAAACCCTTTTTTTTTATTCTCCTCTCCACGTCACCCCAGCATAAACGTACCCACGCTCGCGACCGGCATCTCCCCTACCACCATGGATGTAGGGCATGATCCACCCATCGTCCCCTCCCTCCTTTGTGACGCCTCCCATCCGTCCTATTCTTCCCCTAAACCGCCCCCAATCCGGTGCGTAAAGGATCAAATTTCTCTTTTAAAAAAAAACAGCGAAACCCTGAGCGGTACATAAAACTAGATTTGTAATGAGGATGTAATATATCACTTTGGGTGAGATGTAGGGAGAGGGGAGGATGGGGGCATTATAGTGTGTTTTTTGGCTCGTGAGGCTGAAATGGCCGAAATGTGAGCTTGAATTTATCGATTCGGGTTGCGGAATCAGTTTTTTTAAGGTATGAAGTTTGAATTTAATCTGAGAAAAATTGAATTTGTGCGGCGAATAGAGGAGAGACTATTTTGGGATAGTCGTGTGTTTGGCAAGGGGCGTGCAAGATCGATTGTGAATTTTGCTTTTTTTCCTTTACATTCGATTGAATTCTCCAAATACAGTAAAAATCAAATGTAATAATGGCACGTATACACGTTTATCAGTAACTCGGCACGGCACTATTTATATTATTTATCATTTTAGCGATTACGAATGTAAATATCAATATCCGTGAAAAAAGCCTGTTATTCTATTTCATCGACTATTAAAATAAAATATGCTGCTGAATATGTCTGCCGTGATTTAATTGGAGCAAAAAAATCATGCATAATGAGGTTAATTCATCCTACGAAAAATATATACTGCTCTAGTAATAGTGTGACCAAGTTTCAAGTCAGAGTGGGCAACCTACGGTCTGCGGGTCGTATGCGGCTCCTGAGAGCATTTATGCTGTCCGTGAAGTTTTGATGTAAAACGGATTCGCAAAATTTAACATCATCATCATAGGTAGTCTGTCCGTAGACAGCTCCGTGATTATTCATGGTCAAACCTGGTTCTCCACATACTCCTATTTTCCGCAGTCTTCTTCATGTCTTGATAGCTCTCTTTCCCTTTCAAGTCGTCTATCAGCTGAAACCATTTCCTACCTCTATCTCTTTTTCCATCCAGTTTTCCTTTTAGCACTTCTTTAATCATGCTCTCTCTCCTCAGGTAATGTTCAATCCAGTTCGCCTTCCTCTTTCTGATAGTCTGTATAATCGTTCGCTTCTCTCCTATTCTTCGTAGTACTTCCTCGTTTTTCACCATATCTGTCCATTTTATCTTCAGCATTCTTCTCCATGTCCACATTTCGAAGCTTTCCAAGTATTTAATATCATTTTTCGTTAGCGTCCATATTTCTGCCCCATATAAAGCTATACTCCATACATAGCATGTTATCAACTTCTTATGGATATCCTCATTTATATTCCCCCATTAGTAGGAGTTTCTTTCTTCTGAAAGCGGCTTTTGCTTTCGTTATTCTAATCCTGATTTCATCGGTACATTTTGCTTTTGTCGTTATGATTCTTCCAAGGTATTTAAAATCTGAAACTTGTTCTAATGGCTTTCCTCCAATATTTATGTTCAAATTTTCTTCTTCTTTACTTGATATTCGCATGACCTTGGATTTTTCTGTATTAATTTCCATACCGTATTTTCTACCTGTTATCACTAGTCTATTTATCATATTCTGGAGTTCCTTTTCCTTTCTTGCTAGAAGTATTTGATCATCCGCGTATTTCACTGTTCTTATAATCCTTCCTCCGATTTTGAAATCTCCCGTGCCGTCTAACGCTTCCTGCATTAGCCTCTCTCCATATATACGTATTGAATAGGATCGGCGATAGGCAACAGCCCTGTCTTACTGATACGATTCTCACTACACCGATAGCATCCCTGGTTCCTCGTCCTTTTCTGAAGCCGAATTGATCTTCCCCTAGCATTTCTTCGGCCTTTTTCTCTAGCCTTTTATTAAGAAACCTCGTGATGATCTCCGAAGTGTGTGGCAGTAGGCTTATCGTTCTGTAGTCTTTACACTGCATTGCCTTTGGCTTCTTCTTTAGGGGGATCATTGTTACATCTAATTGTAAGAAATCCTAAGGCAACTCTCCCGAGTCGTAAAAATCTTGTTAATTAGTTTCGTAATCACTTTTAGTCCTTCGTATCCCATTACTTTAAGTACCTCTGCCGGTATTCCATCGCTGCCTGTAGTTTTTCCTTTCTTCTGTTCCAGTATCGCCTTTGCTACTTCGCTTTTAATAATACTTGGTCCCAAGCTGTCTTCATCAATGTTATCCTCTTCTTCCAGTTTTATTTGTGCCGATCCTGCCTGATTGTTGTATAGTTCCTTAACGCAACATACAATTTCATATTTATCTGGTAAAATTATGATAGAAAAAATCTTTAATTTTGATAATTTAATCCAAAAAATCCTTATATGACTTGATTTTTCCTTATGTAATACCTTAGAATTTCTAGGTAACTTACGATTTAAAGTAATCCGGCCCGCCGAAGAATTGCCAACTTCGATAGCTCGTAAAGTCATTGGGTAGTTTTAATTCACCTGCATTTTGAGTTTTAAAAGTTCTCTGTCAAATAAGGCGATAGTGGGTACCTAGCGCAAGGGGTGTATCTACGGCTATTTGGAGGTTGAAACCCTCCCCATGAGCCACAGTTATTATTCTTTTACTCTTATTAAGTTTTCGCTATAAGATTAAATACCTCAATTTACTTTAAAACGGCTATCAATAATTAGCTAACTTTGATGTGCAGTTACTACTTTTACGCTGTGCGGGCGGAGACTTAAACCCTGGCCGTTTCTATTAAATCGGCGAACGAAAAACTAACAACTGACTCTAGTAATGCGCATCTCGTATTATTAATGCTTTCAGTCATTATGGGCGCCCTTGATGATTAACTTTTAAAAAAATAGAATGACGAATTTTACAAAGTTCTAGATACTGAATAAAAAATTCTATATTGGCCTCGATCCTAAAATATGATAATTTATCCTAATATCGACCACATATCCTCATGTGTTCTTTGCGTGAACCACACAAAAAGTAACAATATAAATAGAACTGATAAATTAAGTAGTTCTAATAGACATAAAAAGGTTTGAAAAACTAGATGTGCATTTAGATAACAAAACTGCCGTCATCAGTGATTCAGCAAAAAAGAGAACAAAACTTGAAGATTACGACTATGATGTGTCGCTTTGAATCGTATTTAAAAAATAAAAACTGGTACCTTGCATGACTTCTAATTTTCAATTTTAAAATATATCTACGTAGTATGAGGACCAGATTAAGATAGCAGTGAATGAGAGTTTAATGGACCGAATTAGATGTAGACTAATGTATCCCTCAAACGGACTCCATTTAAAAGGAGTTGCGGAGAAACATCAACGGGCAATAGAGCCAATGGTGTGGCAGAGAAACCATTCAACGCGACATCCACCGCAGTCATTTTCCCTGTTACGGCTACAAAGGCAACGACCGCACTCGAACGTTTAAATGTGGACTAGTTACAATGGATCCGTTCATGTTTCGGCGGACGGAAACAATAAGCTGGTCATCTATTACGGGTCGTGGTTATAGCGGCGTTGACATCTCTACCGTGGGAAACATCCATAGAGATTGTCTTAGATTTGATCATGCGAATGGAGAATCATTTCACTCTACAGTTTTAGAAAAATCTCTTCCAATAGATGTTGTGAACTTATACGAATAATTTTATCGATGATTTTTCGTTAGTACAACAAACCTACCTGAAAAGTTTTCATGAATGTCCAATCAAATTTTAATCATTTTGCGTCACGTTCTTTAAAATTTATGCTTGTGTGTATATGCATATATTTGCGTGGAAATGTATGTAAATCTACATACAATTTCGTGTAAATAACCAGACATACATTTACAGATACATGTCAATGTAAATAAATCTGTAAGACAATACGGTAAAAATCTCCAAATAATGTAAAAACATTACAGTGCAATATAAGAATTATATGTAACTCTGAACGCTGTTTTCTAATGCTCCATTAAATTTAAGTCAGTTTTTTATTCGTGATTTAACATGAAACGTGGAGCAAAAACAAATGAAAACGATGGCACTTTACCAAGTGTTTTCTGTCACATCAATGTTTAGTCATGCTCGTATTTTATTATAGCATGGCCACTTTAATCGTGCAAAACTTCTATTAAAACTCGCGGAATTAACTATAATCGACAAATCAATCAACACCCTGCGTACGAATGCACTCGAAAGAGTCGAGAAGACTCAATTTAATCACAAAGAGAGGAGTAGGGGCAAAGGAAATTGGTAAAAGGCCGTGCTGAATGGGTGCAATCAGGTCTGAGGCATGAAAAGGCTCGTCCCGACAGCCTCCCCCACTGCTCCCCTTTTCCTATTCCGGATTCCTCTCTCCCCTTGACTCTTTCCCTATGACGTCCGCCATATGCTGATTTGAAAGACGGGAAGTGGATATCTGTCCAGTCTCCATCCCCTTTGCTCCATGTTCACTAGTCTCCCTTTCCCATCCTGTCTCATGTCCCCACGCCTTCCCCTACGACAACGCCTTTACCTTGAGGATCAACCATTACATCCATACATTTGACTTCAGATTTGTTACACTAAACCAAATTATTCTTTGATTTGTTGGATTTAGAAGATTCTATCTTAAGAGAAGTTAAACTGAATGGACTGGCATTATAAAAAGGTGTTTACGTTTGCTTAATGTTTTTAAATGTCTTAACATAGTGGTCTTTAACGCACGAATTCACGCATGTAGAATGAATATAGTGAATGATACATACGCCTAAAATTATAATCGTACAAACGAACTGAGATAACTAGATTGTCTCTAAATGTCAACTATCTAAGTAGTTATTTATCCTGTCTATCCGTTTGGATAAAAATGAAATTCTATGCCTCTAGTTTCGATCACTTATTTCTCCTTGAGTTTCGAATCATATAAATTTGGCAAGTATAACAAAGATTTTCCTCTTTAATATTTCATAAAACTGTTTCTTAAAAAATAATTAAGGTGTTTAATAATACAATTTTATTTTTAAATTTAGTTCCATCAAGAAAAGATTTCTAATATAGATCACAAACTTCCAATGCATTCAAACCTCTATTTCTTTCTTCCCCCACACACCATTTATCTTCAAACAAATTACAACAGCAACCTAAAATACCATTCTACTTTAAACCAAAAATTAAAGATCGAAGGCAACTTTTGAATAGATTACCAATTTCACAAAATTCCTTTGATCTTTCGATTCCATCTAACACATTTCAATGCTAAGAAAAAGAAAATAAAGCGAATTCCTCGCGCTATCGGCTATAATTGGAGTTAACTGATTAAGCTACATTATGTTCGTAGTTCACAAACGACGTGATGAAAATAAAGCTGTCAAGATTCGGTAGCTCTCCTACTGTTAATTCTTTCACATCTTTCTCCCAAAACTTTCATCTTTCGTTTATCTATCTCCTCGTCCTCGCTGCTATATTCTTCCTTTCGCTCTCCTTTTTCCTGTATCCTCTTCCTGCGCCCCCTGCCGAGTGACTGCCGTCCGGCCGAAGTCTAACGGTCGCATTAAGGGCAATCAGGCGTTGCCTAATCCTCTCACTTGCCTGACCTGACTGAAGGGTTCTCTTTCTCTCTCTCTGGCTCTTGCCTCCCCCCACCTAATCTAACTCATACCCACTTCCCAACACCATCTTCTCACATACCCTCTCTCTCTCTCTTCTTCCATCTCTCATCTTCACGGCCCTCTCATAGCAATCTCTCTCAGGCGTTACAGAGAGTGAGGTAGGGATGGGGAAGAATTGGCCCTATCTAAGGAGGATGAGCGTGAGACTGAAGATAACCCCATTCACCGAAGGAACGTGTAAATTTGTGAGTGACTTTGGTTCAAAGTCATTAATTTTCTCTGCTTTGATAGGTTTTCAAACAAACGGAAAATATTTGTTGCAATAGTCCAAATTCCATATTCCAAACTGAGAAAAACTAAATATTTAATTATAATCATCTGCCCTTGCACGTGCTGAAACGAAAAACCGTACACATTTCACCTGGATAAAAAAGTTTTAGGGGAAAATAAAATTAATCGTATATTCTCAAACGACGCTTAGATTTTTTTATGGAAATTAAAGCGGAATATAGCTCAAAAATAAAACTAAACCCATAATTAAATTTACAAGCACTATAATTTCTTACGGCTACAATTATTGTAACGGTGTTCAAGAAAATAGTATTCCGAGGTCAATAAAAGGTAAAATCGGATGAGAAAATCATCCAGACAAAGTTTCGGGTCTAAATAAAACGATTCAATGAAACAATTTCATTAATATCCCGTCATTAAGTTTTTACGATTCTTTCATAGAAAGAGCAGGAACATTATCTCAACCAACGGAATTATTTTTAAGGTTCTTAGGCGAAAAAATAGAATTTTTTTTTACCGAGTCCAGTAATACAAACATTGCTGAGGGAAACTGTAATTCCTGCAAAAATGGGAGAGTAAGCGACTTATAAAAGAGGTTGAAAGGGATAGGAGAGGGGGAAGAGAATGTGAGAATAGAGAGGGGAGAGCAAAGGGAGCGTGCAGGGTAGTGGGAGGGGAGATGGAAGGGGGGCTCGCCGTCAGCGGAGCATTCATAAAGGGTGCACGGGTGTGGAATAACGCGTTTTTAGGGAGAGGAGAGGGGGGAGAGAGAAGGGAGAAATGGAAGGGGAAGAGAGTATAAGCGTGGGATGGGTCGGAGGGTATGAACCATACGGGAGGCGAGAATGTGGAAGGGATGGAGGAAGGGAAGAGTGAGTGGGTAGGAGGGGCAAAGGATATAGCGCTGCTCGGTGGTGGTTGGGGAAGAAGTTTCGGTCGGAAGCCCACAGTTTTCACACCAGTAACCGCCATGTTGTTGCTCGATAATAAACCACGTGAGCGAAATGAATCCTTCTTTCGATTCCACCTCCGTCTCCCTTTCGCACTCCCCTCTTTATTTCCCCTCTCCCTCTCGACGTTTCCTTCTCACCTCCGAAAGCGACATCATCCTAACCATGCCCCGTCCAGTATGGGCTATCCTCCGTGCGCATCTGCCCGTATAGAACGAGTTTTACGAGAGTTTTTGGCTATTTGTATGTTACCGGATTGGGCAACGCACGAAGTCGGAATAAATGAACACGAAAATCGAATCGTATAATATGTGTAGCTTGCTTTACATTTATGCGATGAAGAACTCCACTCAGTTCTACATTTTCTTTAGTAATTCATAGGTTTTTCCATGGATAATCACTCAAGTTTCGTTAGAAGGATATGATTATGAAACAAATACTTGAGCAATTTGATTAAATTTCATGTCTCTAGGCCAACAAATTGACAATTTTACGGCCCCTTGCAGATGAAATGAGTATGGTAGATAAATGAAAAGTTTACTTCCTCTGCACGATTTTCGAATGAATTCCTTTTTAATCGGCGTAACTAATCTAATTTTAAATTATTTTGTTATAAAAAGTATAATATTCAATATTGAGCCGTATATAAATTTGCTTTTTTTATCACGTATAACAAAAAAGTGGCTATACTTTCACTTTGGCGTCCATCTGTCCGTCCGTCTGTGCACTTGCTTTAATTGAAACTGCAACGAAACCGTAAACAACAGATAGCTGAAACTTTGAGTGTACATTTCTGTACTGCTGCCATTCGTTTATCATTAGATTTGAGTTTTGAAAAATATACAAGGTCGAATTACATTTCTTTAATACCTATCTCCGAAGGTATAAAAGATGGAAAGTTGGCATTTTGAGCGTACATTTCCACACTGATATCAGCTACAAACTAGGCTCTAGTGAAAATGTGGTGCTACAACCCCACAAAAATAAAAAACACGATAATTTTATCCATGTTCATGGATAACACTACTTTTACGTGTTACGGACACATATTGTGAGATGAATTACAATAAAAATTTCGATTTAAGGACAAAGATTAAACTCGACTGAAAATTCATTATAATCGTAAGAGTAAACGATTGAAAGACTTTTGCGTGAAACAAAAGGAAAAATAGGCGTTGCTTATCCAAGCTTCATTTTCCCGATTCAACTTTCTTGCCACCGTTAGGATAGCGAAAAATAAGTTTAAATGGGAATAACAAGTTTAACTTGTGCCACATAACTTAAATCGTAGGTAAAATATGCCTTCGTGGTGCCAATTTCTACTCCAGAATTAAATCACTCCTGATTTAGAACATTACTTTATACATTTTTAGTAGATAATTGAATTAAAAAGCATTTAGCTATACAAAACTATATCTGTTTATAAACTTTACGCTTTTCATTATCTACGATATTGACATTTCTATTCACTTCTCCCAGATGTAGAAAATGTCTTACACTGAATTATTAAGGTAAGTTCATCCCTGTTTTTATCTGTGATATACAGAATAAGATACTAAATATATTATCAGATTTGGAAACGCGCGAAATATTAGGGCAAAGATCTCACAAATACAAATTGCATGGTGGTCCGCAGGCCACGTGTTTGAGATCCCCGTATTATAGCATATTGGCTGAGTTCAACAATCCTTAACTTCTGATTAAAAGAGACAGCGAGGAACCTTGTTTGTTTTTGCAGAAACACAAGATATACATCTACATGATATCCCGCAAATTAACAGACTGGTGGGTGGCAGGGGGTGCAGAGCATCAAAACCTACCTAATAACGTCCCTCTCCTATTATGATCCCGTATGGTCCTTGGGAAAAACGAGCACTGATATCGCTCGGTCCTACAGTCGATCTCTCGTATTTTATCCTCGTGACTCTGCCTGCTCATGTACGTAGGTGCCTCTAATATTCCTGAGACATCCTCTAAGAGAACTTCCGACCTAAATTTCTCCAGAAACCTTAACCTAGCGCTAATTCTGCGATCCTCTAGCGATATCCAATTCAACTCCTTCAAGAGTGATGTGACGCTTCATTTTTGCTCATATTTTTGCTTAATGAATCTGGCTGCTCTGCGTTGGATTATTTCTAACTCAAGTATCTGTCCCTTTTCGTATGTATCCCATATGCTGGAAGCGTATTCGATCTGAGATCTGATCAATGATAAATAACACGTTTCCCCTACCTGTTCTGTGCAACCTATTACTGTTCTGCCTACGAAGCCCAATTTCTTATTAGCTGAGTCTACGATCCTTCGAATATGCATATTCCACGATAGATCACGACAAATGGTGACTCCTAAATATTTAACGTACTCCGCAGATTGGATATTCAATCTATCAATTCTGTACTCCGAGTCTAATTCATTGTTCTTACTCTTCCAGAAACTCAGCAGGGAACATTTGCTGTGATTACTTTCGATTTTCCAATCTTGACACCATGCTGAAAGGGCGTTTAAATCTTCCTGGAGCGATTTTTGGTCATCCTGGCTCATTATCTCCTTATATAAAACGGTGTCATCTGCGAAAAATCTTGTTTTGCAGCGAACTACCGAGCAGATATCGTTTATATATATCAGGAATAGTAGTGGGCCTATGACACTTCCCTGTGGAGCACCTGATGCGACTTTTACCGGGTATAAAGATTTCCCATCAATAACTACTATCTGCTTTCTGTTGGAGAGGAAGTCTTTTACCCAACTCACGATATTAGGGTTTATGTCGTACTTTCCTAGTTTTCCTATTAATTTATTATGGGGTACTTTATCAAACGGTTTTTAAAATCAATGAAAATCGCATCAACCTGAGTGTTTTTCTCTCTGCATTGCAACAAATCCTTTACGAACAGGGCGAGCTGCGTTTCGCATGATCTACCTTTCCGAAACCCGTGTTGGTTTTTGCTTAGCGAAGAACGACCATCTAAATAACGCAGAACAGAGCTACATGACACGATACAAGTTATAGGCGCGTTTCTTAAAAGGATCATTCAGTCTGTCCGCATACATCTCTACCGCTGGTTGTACTTTGACGTAATTTTAGATTAAAAGACTGCAAAAGTCTCAAGCTGCTATCAAACTAATCTAATTTATGTATTGCGACGGGAGTGCATATTCCAAATGAATCAACTAACAACAAAACAATAACTCCTGTAAAGGGCAGATAATTGTTTTAACTATACTCGAGGTGAGTGAAACGGAATAAGGGAGCGATAAATATAAAATGCGCGGAAAAAAGTACAAACATATCTTTCCGCTCCCACACACACGCAGCACACGCTGGCAGAAGAAAATAATTCAGCCCTGCTCTGCGAAGATTATCTCAACGGGGGAAATATGGAGGGACATTCAATCAAAAAAATACACATGCATAACTTGGCAACTTTCGTGCGATTTTTTTACGCCCGCTGATTTCTCTCCAGTGTCATATTTTTCTCCCTTTCCTCCTCTCTCTCTCTCTCTCTTTCTCTACCCGGCATCCCTAGCATATTTGTGACCGGAATAAGTTGGCCAAATCTGACACACACACAGGAGAGTTCCCCTTTGATATTCAGATGGGGAAAGAGCGGAATCGGTAGGCACTTGCGGACGGAACCCCCGCTGCTACGGCCACCGAAACCCCCGCCGAGAAAAGACAGCCTCCCTCTCACTCCCCATTTTCCCCACTCCCTGCCCTCCTCCTCTTGCCTCTGCCCGCCCCATCCCTCACCACGCATTAAACATTTATGGCAGGGAGGGAGAGAAAAAGGGAATGGGAGGATTTAGGGGTTGGAGTGGGGGGAAGAAGGAAGGCGACGTGGCGGAAGGGGCAGGGTGCCTTGGTCGCGTGGCGGTAAAGCTATCGCCACACTCCCGGCCAGCCATGGAACGCACACAGCACCAGAGGGGCAGAAGCAGTAGAATGGAGGGGGATTGGAATTGGGAGGAGGTAGAATATAAAAACTAGGTGGTTGGACCGGGGTGTCAGGTTTAGGCTGTGACTAAGTAGAAGGGTGGGGTGTTAGGAAAAATAAGGGTGGGGAGGGAGGGGCCCATTGACTCTTGTCTAGCCACCCGCCTCACATCAATAGAGGATTAGCGGATTTCGGGGAGCGGAGAGGGTGTGGGCAGGAGGCGGTGCAATGGGGTGGTTTTTGATCGAAGGAGGGAGAAAAGAGGGGGGGATAAGTGTGTCGAGTCTGAAATGAAGCGGAGGCTGAATGGGGAAGAGGAGCGTGCGTAGGTCATTTATCTTGTTATATGTGACGTAGGGTGGATGAGCCTACGGTTTTTGCTTCCTAGAAAACAATGAATACAACTCGAATGCTGCCTAAGGAGAATTTTTTGCGAGGTTAAAAATTAAAGAAGGAAATGTCTTCTAATCTGTGTTTAATAATTACTTTGAAGGGTAAATATCAATCTTTAACGGAATGAATGTCAAAGACACGACTAAAAAATAAGTGTGACAAGAAAATTTTACGAAATATTTCAGTTGCAAAATAGCATACGTCAGCAGAAATTTTGATTCGGAGTAAATAAAATTAAAAATCCTTATATTACCTCTGAAAATGATCATTTTATAGTTGAAATGCGTAGTTTTCTTGTTTTTATATAGGTGTAAATATATATATATATATATATATATATATATATATATATATATATATATATATATATATATATATATATATATATATACATACATACATACATACATACATACATACATACATACATACATACATACATACATACATACATACATACATACATACATACATACATACATACATACATACATACATACATACATATATATATATATATATATATCTTTTCAATTCTGTAACTAAAAATATAGACACAAAAGGAAAAGTCATAAAATTTATTGTGTACTACAAATTCGTTCTTGATAAGTTATTTTAATTTAAAAATAAAATACTGCATCAACAATTCGATTTTCTCAAACTTAAAATCTTTCACTTATGTTAGAGGCAATTTCTTTTAGAAATTCGGTCGACCTTGAAATCTGTTTTCCGAAAACGGCGAAATTGGGTGAAAAAATAATGGGCGGCATACAGTAGCATAGCAAACTCTTATGGGGCCCCCGTGCAAAATTCGATTTTTGGGCCCCTATCATTAATTTTATTATGAAACATAGGATGTCAGGGTCATTTGGGGGCCCTGCTGCATTGCATCGGTTTGCTACACGTACGCTACGCCACTGGCAGCATAATTTAGCTAATTCGTTCAAAACTATAGTAATAAGTATAAGAAACACATAATCATTTGGTTCTATTTAATTACATTTATACAGGAAAAAGCAGTGGCGGATTTAAGGGGGATCGCACTTGACGTAAGTAAGGGGCCCCAAAAAAATATTTTTATGTATAATCTGAGAAATATTAAATATCTCATTTCAAAAATCATAAATGAAAATGTATTTTTCCACGGCGATGGTTTACTTATTAGAAAGGGGATTCAAATGAAGGGGTAGTCGTTAGGTGAGGTTTCAGTATATATTTAAATTACAGGGCCCTCAATTGTTTAGCGCCAAGGGCCCCAACAGCTTAGCGTCCGGGGCCTCAGAATGTCTAAATCCGCCACTGGGAAAAAGTAACAATATTGCTTTCCTGAGCCAAGTTAAAACCATTGGTTTAATGCTGTGCCTTTCAACCATTATCGGCCGCAAGGCCGTTTGCGGATCTAAATTTTCCGCGGAAACCCAACATCTTTAAAAATAGTAACATATATACATAAACACGTGTACAAATTTCTTTCGTGCTGCTGTTACACGACATGCGCAGACTGTCATTTATTTATTATACTCTTATATTATTAGTAATTTTTAAATTGTTACCAAATCATATATTGAAATGTTCAACAAGCATTTGCGGAACCCCTGGTTGAAAACCATTGGTCTAATGCTGGGGTCGGCAACCTACGGCCCGCGGACTTCATGCGGCCCCCAAGAGCACTTTATGCGGCCCTCAAAGCAATGATAAAAAAGTGATCGGTACAATTTAACTCAGTAAATTCCACATTTTTTCAGTGAAATTATAGTCTCACGACCTTTTTTGGTGGATTTTAAGGCTAGTAAACTAATTAGAACCGATTTTCACTAGTCTGACAATGAGATCACAAAGCCTCAAGGTATCTTCTGATTTAAACGCCCATCCGGCCCGCCTAAGCTCTCGTGATTTCCAATGCGGCCCTCCGAATCATTCATAACAACGAATATGGCCCGTCATATAGAAAAGGTTGCCGACCCCTGGTCTAATGGGTATGAACGATAAAACCCTAAGCGGGCATAATCATGTCGAGGTTCGATTATTTTTTCACTGAATCTCTGAATTGATGGTTTGACCGTATGGAAAATTTTAATTAAGCTAATTCCCATAATGGTTGCCTCACATTCTAGACCAGTGATGGCGAATCTTCTATTGCCCGCGTGCCAATATTACTGAAATTTTCGAATCTTCTCCGCCTCGCGTGCCACAAGAAAGTCCTTGATTTTCTTTGCGTGCCAACTAAATTAAATTCGTGATCAAGACATAAGAGACTGAAATTTGCAACCATGAAACTAATGTTTACAATAGTTAACTAAATAGCACAAATGTTTTTTCGGTACTAAATTAGTACGATAAATTCTTTGATTGGTATTCACCTTTCGTTGCCGTGCCAACCAAAATCGTCTTGCGTGCCACTTATGGCACGCGTGCCATAGGTTCGTCATCACTGTTCTAGACCGAGTCCTATTCTGCCGAGCAAAAAATACGCTCATCGTTGTCTTTCTAACTTGCCGTTCTCACCTGTCTATAAACAGAGCGATGCATGACAATTTACTCAATCGTTTCTGAGCATACAGAACTGTAAACTACAAGATTGGGTTCGGGAGCGGAGGTCATTTTCCTCCGGAAGACCTGAAAGAAAAACGCTTCTCGAGTGAAGGATGCAACGCTACCATAAATAACGGGAGGTGGGAGGAAGCAAAGTGGGAAGGGCAGAGAGAGAGAAGAGATGGAAGCTCGCGGGTGGACTTTAAGCGGGGGAGCCACAAGTCACGTGGCCAAAAATGTGCCTAGGTGCATGTGTCACTCCGTGAGCTTCCATACACAGCCGCGTAAATACGGAGGGCCAGCGTGTGAATGTTTTGGCCTCCGGCGTTTTCATCCCTTCCCCATTTCGCATACGCACCCTTTCCCCTCAACCGTCTATAACCCTCATCTCCTCCCCTTCCTCCGTTCTCCCGGCAACCTTTCAATCTCCGATCTGACCTCCGGTTCTCTCCTCCCCACCCTACTCCATTCTCTCCGAAAGGGACACTTGCGTTTCCTAATCCTTTAGAGCTCCACATACATCATCGCCCCCATTGACTTGATCCTTGACCAAACTTTGCCTCCTTCCTTCCCCCCAATCCACCAACTTCACCTTCTTGTGTCCACTTCTCTCGTATCTTCTTACAACTTATCTCTTTTTTCTATCCCCTCCACTTTTTCTACGGCCAAATACAACGAAATTTCCTCAATTCTCCGTTTCAGCGAAATGTTATTCACTGGCAATCATATCTTCTCTACGTTCATAGTGGCTCATATTGCATGGGCCATCGAATAAATGTTACTAATGATTTCATTTATGTAATATACGTAGCTCAGTTTTTGCAATTAATTTTCTAAAATTAACCGTAGAATAAAATATCCGCAATCCAAAATCTAACACGTCAATTACTTTAACGTTTAAAATTTTATTGTAATACAAATGAAATCCTACGTCCGTTTTTCACTCAAGTTATGGATAAAGAGCAATTGATAATTTTCAGTCAGTTTCTTTTATAAGGAATGAGTTCGCAAAGTTGACATTCAAGCACCGGTTTCGTCATCAATAAAGCAGCTTTCATAAATCATATGATATTTAATAGCAAAATAAGAAATACTACAAAAAAGCGCCTAATGATAGCTTAACGGAGTAAGTATGAGTGATGACTATTAAAAGAAAATATAGATATTTTTTCGTATTTTGAATAAAAGTATTCGACACAGTTGGAAGCGCTCAGACTCAAACATTAAATCCTGTTATATCTGTTTTTAATTTTAATTTTATGCAAAATATGAAGTATTCTGAACGTCAAGGAAATATTTAAATAACTAAATTCTTATAAAATATTATACAATATAGAATACACTAATCTTCAGAAAAACTGGGCATTGTTAAAATTAAGATAACATTCACAAAACAGCTTTAATAATATTTAAAGTTCTTCCACACAACAAAGCCGCATTTTCCCGAAAATCGTGCAATTCCACTAAGTCTCGGCCTAATCTATTAATTTCAATATACTAATCATTTAAATTAAATAAATAATATGGATAAATTAATGTAATGTAATAATGTAATGATATTTGAAACGCGATATAGGAGCACTAGTAGCTCTAAAGCAGTGGTGGGTAACTTTTTCTGCAAGGGGGGCATTTGTAGTGGCAGTGAATCCTTCGGTGGGCTGTATTGGAAATTGCCAATTGATTATTGTTAAATCGTAAGTAACCTAGAGATTCTTCGGCATCATATGCGTGGAAATCAAGTTAGAATTATCTTTTTAGGGTTTAACATTTCAATATTAAAAATCATGATGGAATTCAACCTTAGAAAAAAATCAAAAACAGCATTAAAAAGAACATGTTTGAATTGAAGAGGTCGCAGGTTAACGTTAGATATTTTTACAGATTTTGCTACATGGAATATTTGGTAATTAATTAAAATAAATGAAAAAGATTTTGAAGGCTATGGACCACTGGCGGTAGGCCGCATAAAATTGTTTAGTGGGCTGCATCCGGCCCGCGGGCCGCAGGTTGGGCACCCCTGTTCTAAAGCAATAGCAAGATATCTGTAGGAACAAGTTTTTGCCTTTCTATTATACTTTGTAATATGGGCTACAAATTCTTAAAGGTAGATAAATACACGCTGCATTAATAACATCTCCGATAAATAACAGCAAGAGTTGAGCAATGGAATCAATTTAGCCGAAGCAATAGGTGCAGAAGCGTTTTCCGTGAACTATAAGAAAATTAAAAAGTTGCCTTCAATAATTTTTCTGGAATGAAAATCTCCGAAAAATTCCAGTAAAGCAAGTCCAAATTTATCCTCCAGCAGAAAAAAGGATCATACTACCCAGCGGAGTAACTATTACCCCGCAATCACGCTAGCGCCTGAAAACCTAGAATTTTAACTTCAGAAATGTGGATGTATACTACACAGGGCGATAATTACTTTCATGCGAGCAGTGGGTAATCTTTCTTCAGATTAGCTACGCAAATCGGAGCTTATAGCCAGAAAATGAGTTATCCTTCGAATTCTAAAACAATAAAAATAATAATTTCCATAGCCTACTCGCAAAAAGAAAAGATGAAAAATAAAAAAGTTGAATTAACTTACAATTATAAGCTAAAAAAACAGTACTCTTTCTTTAAAAGAAAATGACCAACCTTGAAAATCATTTAAAATCAAAATGATACTAAATATACTAAGTGAAAAGGTAATGTCCGTAATGATACTGAAGAAACTCACGCAGAAATAATCTTCCTTCGCTTCGCCATTCTTCTCTGAAACCTAACTCATTAACCAAGGCGGGAACGTGAAACCGCAACTCGGCTTCCAAAAAGAATTTTGATCCACTTCCTGGGAAACACTGACGCGAGAACCAACCTGTATAAACGATACTTAAGGGAGAATTTAGTCCGCATCGTTCCCTCCTTTCGTCAAGGTTCGAACCTTTTAATCGCGCCATATAAATGGTCGTGGGATCGCTAGACGAAGAATAACGCAGATATCTAGAGTGTGGGGTTAGCAGGAGGAGCGCCTGCGAGCGAGGACGCTGTTTACACACCCAGTAGTAGACTCCCATCCTCCTCGAACCGAGTCAACCTACAGATATGCATAATCTCCATCTTTTACGCGCGCTATTGAGGGAGAAGAAGGCTGGTGAGGGAGAGCGACGGAGCGAATGACTACGGAAACTCCCCCCTAAGGTTATCCTAAACGACGCATTGCTCAGCCTCCCTTTCCCTCCCGCAGCACACGCCACCGCAAAATCACGGGCGCGCCCGGGCGGTGCGAGGGAAGAGGAGGGGATGGCGAGAAAACAGAACGAAGGGGGATATCAGTGACGCCTTCCCTTCTAAACCCATCCTTTTGACATCTCTCTATAATCCTACTTTGCGATACGACGATTCCCACCTCTCTCTTTCTCTCTGTGTATATACCTACACACTCTCTCACCCTCTCTTTCCCACACCCCTTCCAAAACTCTTGCTCCGTCACTAATGCGATAAACAGATTGCCTCTAGGGAACCGCTATATCCTTCCCGCCTCTCGACCCTCTCTCCCTCTCTCTCATACACACACACACGTCGTTTTAAGGAAGGGAAGGGGTCTCGGGAGGCGGAGAGGATGTGGGTTAATGGAGGAGAATGAAAGAGGAAGATTATGGAAGATGATTTTGATAGTCGTTAAATTAAGGAGCCGTATATGAGAGGAAGGCTCATTTACTCAATGTAATATGTTATTCTTGCGTAATTATTTATCTTAAATTTTACTTATCGTATTAGAGGCAACATTAGAAATTGCATTAAACTAACAATTAAGTTCTTAGAAGTTCTTGGCTTAGGAAATTCATAAAAATGTTAAACATTTCTTATTGGCTCTCTTAGCAATGCTTCGACGATTCTCATAAATTATTTTTAATTAAAAATAACAAACTCATTGAGATTAACAGAATGTTTACACGATTAAGACCTAAAATACCCTTTACATAATATATATCATCAATTAAATTTAAAAGTAAAGTTATTATAGACTTGCGGGTGTACAACTTAGAAATGTAGAGACATTTTAAAGAACCTTTTATATCCAATGGTAGCACGAGAATCAATTCTAACACAACTTGCAGAAAAAATGGATTACCTTCATTGAGTGATGGAAATTTCTACAATGAGCGGGCTCTTTTATCCAGTCGGATCTCAATTGAAAATTTTCCCTAAACCGAATCGCACGGCAGTTCACAAATGTCGTCCGACCTCTTTCTAATGCGCACAGCCCACCGGATGGATCTTCGGAGGAATAATTGAGATAACTTCTCTACTACTCGACTAGACGTAATTAGAAGGCACCGCTTTGAGGCACATTCTCTCATCCGCAAAGGGGGAAATTCCGTAGCATTCTTTTTTCCTTCTTTCAAAAGGTGAAAGGTAAGAGAGAAAGAGAGGGAATAAAAGAATGGGAGAGATGGAAATGCGAGGGGAGGAAAGGACAAAACCCCTTAATCTAGGCTAGTCATCAAGCCAACTTGGAAGGAACTCAACAGTGTCGGTCCTGCGGAAAAAGGGCTGTGGACGAACTTCAGAGGAAGGGAATGAAAAGGATGAGAGGGGGAAATACAAAAGGAGAAGAGGGTGAGAAAGGGGATTGGATTGAAAGAGGAAGAAGAAAGTAGGAGAGGTAAGGAAGAGAATTAGCGGTGTTCCGAGGAAAGGTTAAAAGTATGAGGGTTCGAAAAAAATGATCGCGTAAATAAATTTCCGAAAAAAAGTTCCTCGGGAGATGAAGATGCGAGATGTTCCAAAGAGATTCACACGTTCCTGGTTCCCCTTCCTTTTTTTGCGAGGAAAAATATTAGCGGGAGAGCTTTAGAGACGCCTCTTGGATTTCTTTCGCGTGCGAGTTTCACCCTCTTCCATCTGGCTGCAATCCGAGACTCCGTATCCGAGATTCACGTCTAAAAATTTCCGGAGTGATTCGAGAAGTTAATTGGTGAGACGAAAGAGAGTCCGTAAAAAGGGAATTCATTACGAACGTTTCGATTCTGCTTCTCCATTTTGCTCTTTTCTAGAAATTTTAGCTCTCTTATCTCGAACATTCCCGCTGCTGAGTGGCTGAGACGCATATGGCGTACCCGAACAGTTTGAGCCTTGTTCCGTAAAAGAAGCAAGAACTTACCCGCGTCATCTGATAATGCAATGTTAATTTCGGTCACTCGTTCTGCTACTCTTAAAGAGAAACAAGTGAGCATGAAAATGTTTATTGGTTCCGAACGCATTTTCGTGGTATTTTATAGCGTTTTATTGAAAACTGATAACACATTAAAGCCAAAGGAATTTATGCAAGCTCTAAAAATTTCATTCAAGTAAATATAGTGCGCAAACATGAAGTATTTAATTCCGCAGATATATTTTCATTAAAATGTACGAGCGGTAAGAGAAAGGTTGTTAGGACATTTAATGGAAGGGTAATGCCAACAAAGTAGATTAAAAATATCGCATAACCTGAGAGGGGGAAGTAGAATTAATACCATTATTTGAAGTAATTGCTTTGATAAAAAGTGATGAGAACATGTTAAGTTTTGACGGATAATTCTAGAGAAAGAAAAGTGTCCCATTATTGCAATATGTTTCTTGTTCAGTCAATGTGCATGTGTTTTTACTTTCTCCATATACGTACTAGTATAGAGAAAGTATTGTTTTCATGAAAAAATCGACTTCGAGATTTCAACGGAAATACATGTTTTGAGGTCCCTAGAACACGTTTAGACTATTTTTGGAATGATGACTGTGTGTGAATGTATGTGATTGTGGGAGCTCTAACTCAAAAAGTACTTGTCATATTAATACCAAATTTCATATATAGTACTTTAGCGTGAGCACAAAGAACTGATTAGTTTTTGGACAATAATGGCTAAACGGAAGTCGAGGTTTATTCGAAACCCTATTCGGTTTTTGCGATATTTCTCCGATAGTACTTCATTACTGTATACATTGAGCATTACAAAAAATGTAGAAAATATAAGTTCCTACATCTTTTATTTCAAACAATTTTCCATAGCAGTTATTGTTTAGGAATTATTTATAAATATCGGTTTTTCGGTTTCCGTCAAATATCTCCTTAAAAATGTCGTTATTGGTAATCTTCGTAAGGACCAAAGTTGTAGAGAATAATATTTCTTCCAAGTTTTGTTTGAAACAAATTTTCGTAGAAGCATCCATTTCGGAGATATTTAACTTATTCTTAATTTCCAGTATACAGCGCCACGACCATGTAGCGGTGAATTCTGTACACATATTCAAAATATAATTTACGGCAATAAGGACAACTGTATTCTTTCACGATACGAAATAATAATTTTGCCTTATAATGCTCTTCATAATAATTTAAATATCTATACCCCAAATATGGAGAAAGTCATTTGTTGGCCACATCAGATTTTTTAGATTGTGATGGTGTTAATGAACATTCGATAACAAACAGTACAAAACACTAGTTTACACATAGCAATTAGAGTTTTGGAACCGGGAATTCCCGTTCCCGGTTCCCGAGAATTTACTCGATATTTCTTATTCTCGTTTCCCGGGGAAAATGTTAACGATTCCCCGGAATTGTTCGTTAGAATTATAGTAAATAAGTCATTATGAGTTTGAGATTAAGGATCCGGTTGCGTTTATACCCATTCATTCCATTTAAATGGAAAATTAATACAAAGTCAAAATATCTACTTCTCGCGTCCGTGAAAGCTGTCAGTAAACAAAAAGTCCATAAAGTAATGGTTGCATTTTGCATGAATCGGAAACTAGGCGCTGAAGCTAACCACCTTCCCCTCATATTCTTCTTCCTTCCCTCTCACTCTACCCCTAATCGACAAAATAGCTATTTTGACCACGTGAATTACAAATATATTGTTATTTAAACCCCTTCCGTGCATTTTATACCCTCCATTTTCATTGAGAGGGACTTCCAATTTTGGATGCAGTAGTAGTTGGTCTCTTGTTGTCTGCACATCGTCAACATCGAGAAAAGACCGTTTGCGCAAGTCAAAGAACTTAATATGGAATATGTTAACAATTTGTCACAAATAAGTTCCTTATATATAATAATTAAATTTAAAAATTTCTATGCCTTTCTCGGAAGGTAACATGAGCATATATGATTGTGAATTATTTTTTTATATTTTGAAGAAATAAGGATTTACTTCCTAGGACATATGTAGGGAGAATTAAACTCAGCATCTCCAATCAAGAGGTATGTTTTAATAGGTATCTGATAGTTTCATTTACTACATATATCCCTGTATGAAAGTCAGTGTTTATCGATTCATTCTATTCTATTTTGTGAAATTATAATAATTTAGAATCAATTTATTCTGTTTTAAAACTAACCCTAAATTATGGAGCACATTGACGCAAATAAACCTGGATCGGACGTGTGGATATATTTTTTAAAAGATGGAGAAAAGGAGAAAGCAACGTGTAAACAATGCGCCAAAATGATAAGTTGCAAGGGTTCTTCTACAAGTGGCATGATGCGACATTTAGATTTGGTCCATAAATTGACAAACGAAAAGATTGCGAGGGTGAAAGAATTCTACCCAAAAAGATTTCTCAACCACCTATTGTAAGCTATGTCCAGAAAGCATCTTTGAAGGAGATTGTTGCTCGGCTAGCAGCCTCAGATGGCATATCAATTCGGGCAATTACAAGGAGCACTTTTATAAGGGAATCATGCGTTTCTGCTAGGGGATACAATTTTCCAAAACATGAAGGCGATGTAATGCTACTAGCTTACAAATATTATGACAATAAAAAGTCAAATAATTGAAAAAATTAAGGAATTGATAAAAGAAAATATTAAATTCAACTTAACATTAGATGAGTGAACAAGCATTAAGAACAGGCGATACATCAACATTAATTTGCACTATTCTGAAAAAGAATACCATTGCCTAGGGTTGTTATGTATTAAGGGTAGTTCCCGAAGTGAAGCTGTAGTCCAAGTAGTTGAAGAAAAACTAATGGAATTCGGTCTACAATTGTCAAGTAATATAGTTGGTGTAACAACCGATGGCACAGCAGTTAT
The DNA here is from genome assembly GCA_036926305.1 of Uropetala carovei. Classification (NCBI taxonomy): domain Eukaryota; kingdom Metazoa; phylum Arthropoda; class Insecta; order Odonata; family Petaluridae; genus Uropetala; species Uropetala carovei. Next base: position 4,305,365 of record JAXCHB010000017.1, on the reverse strand, counting down.
GCTAAAATTTGGGAAACTGTCAGGGGTAATTCATCAATTTATCAATTATGTTACAATCATGGAATACACCTTGCAGTAACTAAGGTTTTATATAAAATTGAAAGGACTGACGAAAGTAAATGTTGCAATCGGGAGAAAATACAAGACGAAAAGGTGGAAATGTCTGATGATAGAGCGAGTTCGTTTATTAGTTTTAGTCTTAATTATATGTATTTAAAATGTTGTATATTTTTTTAACGTAGTCATATATTTCATTCATAAACGTTGGCATTAAATTTCTTAACAGGATTAAATTTAAATTGATATGTGCATATTGCAAAAGTATTTTTATGTTTTAATCTGTAATTAATGTATTTTGTAAAATAGTTTTTAAAAGTCTATGACTTTTTATGTACTGGTAATTTTAGAATCTCTACCAGCCTCTTGTTTTATATGCTGTGCAGAAAATATCGTGTAATCTTTTTCACTAATATGCTCAACTGATTGTTCTCATCAACAATATTCTTAAACTGAGTTCGTAGATTTATAAAGGTTATGTATCTTGCCTCATATTGAGTTTTTATGTTTAATACCCTATACTTGTTTCGCATGTCGTTGTGATTCAATAAAGACCTATGTATTTACGTTTTATCAATATGAAATATAATATTTAAATGAAAAATGCCGTATTAAATATTAAAAATGCTAAATTATTGCTATTCCCGGGTTCCCGGTATATTTGAAAATCTAATTCCCGTTTTCCGGGAAAAAAATTATAGCCGGGAACTCAAAACTCTAATAGCAATAACCATTCGGTAAAATTTTAAAAACTTATTTTGCACTGACTCCGATATTTGTATTATAATATACGGAGGAAAATAGTAAATACGAAAAGTTAAAGTTGTCGAATAGTTTTAACTCGCATTTTCTTATTAAATTAAATCCCTGAAACGGATAAAACAATGGCCTTGCAAATCCCGTTTGCGAGTATGAAATAGCAACAGGAATGTCTTCAACCGAGCATGAGATGCGTCTTTTTACTCTGAAACGCCCGATTAAAAATTGCCCGAAAGCGAAAATAAAGAGCGCAAAAAAGATTTTCGTAAAAAAATGAGCCGCGCATCTCGAAACGCTCAAGATATTTTAACGAGTAGGTGTACGAGATGATAGAGATATAAATATATGTATAGAGAGAAAGAGTTCTTTGGCGAAAAGGATTCCATCTGGAGAGGAACGGAATCAGATATGGCACAAAGAGAGATGCGACTCATAAAATAGAAAGATACCGGCATGTCGGACAGGCTCGGGAGAGAGAGGGAAAGAGAGAGAGAGATCGCGGAGAAGAACATAGGTTCAGCAAGTTACTTGGCAGCATCAGATCACTCGAGATCTCTCTTTCTATCCCTCCGCATCCTCCGACCTGCCCCACTCCCCGAACTCCACCGTGGTAGAGCCTTTAAGATACATCTTCCCTATGAAAGCGGAGGATCCATATCAAAGGTAATGCAGGAGCGGATAACAGGAGGCTAAGCAGTGAGCAACTATCGAGTCACTTCCCGAATCGTACTCTTCAACCCTCGGACTGAAATAAGCATCGCTCGAGAGGAACACTTCCTCCCTCCCTGGGTTGGAAGGGGCGAGGGAGGAGGCAGGGGGAAGGCAAGAGAGGGGAAGAAGAGGCAGCGAGAGACCGCTATCCTGAGAGAGCATCTTTTTTCTCCCCAGAGATGCCGAAACCGCGATACTGCGGGACTTTTGGCGCACGCGCTATTAAGAATTCCCACTCTCTCCCTCTCCCTGTTCCCCATTCCGTTTCCTAATGTCCTTCTCCCCCTTCTCTTCTTCCTCATCAACCCAAAAACCGCACACTTCATTAATTGTCCCTTCTGAGAGGGAAATATTCCCCGCACGACGTGAATGAGTGGAATGAGAGTGAGGAGAAACGGAAAGAGTGGAAGAGGATGGCGTAGGAAAGAGATGGAACGATCGAAAGCAAGATAAGAGATAAAAGAAGGAATGGAGAGGGAAAGGTTGCAAAAGGTCAAATAGAGTTGGGAGGTCTTCAGAGCGGGAGAGGAAGACTTGAGAGACAACTAGCATTTATTCCAGTTATTTTCCGTGAAGAGAATTTCAGATGAATCCGCGTTAATCTTTTATACGAAACGCATGACGTCAACTTCATAAGGAGTGTTTTTTTCTTCTAGTTTTAGTTTCACGTCCGCCGAATGCTTGTACCACGCGCCTGGTTAAAATATAACGACTGCGTTTATTATGATAAATTGATTTCTACAACTTTGATGAAAAAAGGACCAATGAAGATTAAAGAATTAATCTTGGCGCTATCCCATATTTTTCAAAAGAGATTGAGAGATTTGGCCTAATCTGGCAGATGGTCGTGAATGGTTGGAGATTATAAATTCGCCGCATTCATTATTTTTGGCACTGATCTGCATTCGAACATTACTTTGATCAGGAGAGCAACTGACTTGAGCGATTAAATCTTGGAGAAGCAAAATAATATATAGCTATCGGTGGCGTTCGGTCCATATAAGCGAGTAATGCGCCGCATGCCCACGAAATAAATGAAGAAAAAATATTTATAATTATTCAAAATTCATAATTATTTATAATTAATACTTGTATCAATGAGTATAGAACGAGACTTCAGCCAACAAATGGGATGTGCTTCATCGCCATTGTTGAAATGCGAGAAGAGAGAGAGAGAAAGAATAGGAAGGCGAAGAGAGAGGAGGCAAGCTTTTTATCTTAACGCATTCATTGCGAGCACGCAAGAAGAGAAGATAAACAAGCTGGCGAAATATAGTCATTGTATGCGTCGATACGGTACGCTTCTCAAGGTTTCGACGAGGAAGCAGACGGAATGCCCATTTGTTTTTTGAAGAAATCGGAAATTTTCTATTGTAATGCCGTTTCTTAACGACGTTATTCATTTCTCTTAGAGCATAAAAATATTTTTCAAATTACTCGTCAAAATCAGCAAATTTAGTAAAAGTACCGAAGCAGCTTCTGGCTTTGTGTACTTCTACTTTTTCTACTTTACACATGTCGCCATTAGAGCGTTGGAATAACCAGCTAACAGTAAAAGAATTAGACCAAGAAGAGCTTAAAAGCGGTTCAAGGAACCAATGAACCCAGTTTGTCGCGTATAAGCGGTCGACGCAGTTAAGGGATAAAGTGAGTCAACCAACTTAAAGAAAATATCACCGTACGTCACTGAGTTGGGGTTATTTAATTCAATGCGAGGACATAGTTGGTGAATCGTCTTTTGTTGTCTATAATAAAACTCATTTAACTTGTCAGAACACGCGCTACCTTTTATAACACCATGGCACACACGTTAGGGAAAAGACCAACTACTAAAAACATTTGAAATTTATCAATGCAAAAATTGTATTTGTGCATACATTTATTTAAAAAAAAAGCTCGTAATAACATATTTTATAAAGAATGAAGATGATTGAAAATTACTATGGTTAAAAAAACAGGAGTAGCAGTATAAACAGGAATATTGAAATACAAAACTTATCATTTACTTATTAAGATTCTTCTTCAAAATTCATTTGTTGATAGCATGAAGAACAAGTGAATGTTATATGCTCTCTATTGATCGGCTTTTCACAACGATTACATCTTGTCTTGATTTTGGGGTTCTTTCTTTTAGAACAATAAGCGCCAAAATGCGCTGTATTTCGGTTTCGTCCATGTTGATTTTAAAGGGCAATAGCATAAAATAAATTTAAAGGGTAATAAACTTGTAAGCCACATCAAAATCGTACAAATAAATCACTCAAAAATTCGTAGAAATCCACCAAAATTCAATTACGTGGTAACACGCACGACGGGGAATCGACCGAAAAGATAACAAAAAGACCACTTACACACAAACACGGGCGAATTCGCCATTGGTGCGACGTCGAATAATTTTATGGACTTAAACAGGAAGGTAGACAGAGTTTACCCTGCTTCTGGACGCCGAAATATCTGAAAAAAATTTAAAAAGTACGGGGATTCCCCGTAGGCGCGTGCTCTCCCGGGTTAACGAAAGGCTGACACTCAACACATTTATAATTAGGGCATGTCCTAATTGAAAATTCATAGCGCACATCACCATACGTATCAATAACTTTGCCTGTGGCGACCTAAACACCATTCAACCAGATCTGGAAATAAATGAGGAAACGGAGGATTTTTATTCCTTAAAATCAGAGTTAAGAACCTTCCTACCTTTGCTGTGGTTTTAAATGTTCCAGCGATGACAGAAGAAATCCCTTTCCTCCAGCGATGAGGACAATTCCTCGCACCCAAATACACACAATACTTCATCAGAGAATGATCACTACACGGAGACGTGCAAAAGGGGAGAAATGAAGAGCAGTTTTTGGGTTCACGAATGAAATAAAGCACCTGTAATGTTAAGAGAAAAGAAAGTCATCTTTAGTACCTAAACACGGTAGATGTCTTAAATAAGGCTAAAAGGCTAGCGAAACCATTCAGGTAGCCTATATTACGATAATACTTCGTAAACACCATGAAACTGCTTTGATTCTCGAGAGAATTTTAAATCAGAAAAGTATGACGAACTTTATCGTTTAAAAAATTAGATTAAAATTTTACAAAAAGAACATTTATTTAAGTTTATAGAATGTCTTAATTCGGTGCATAAATTTACCAAATGTTGATAGACTGCAACGCCTTCTTTCCGAAACGGAAATCACGTAAACCTCCTTCGTTACATCCGAATACTTTCACATCTCAAAGTAAACTGACCAAATCGAGAGGTATTTCCCGACAAAAATTATCGTCGAAATCAGAAGACGTCACGAATGGGAAAAATACCTTTACCATGACCATAAACGGTATCAGCGTAGACAAGGAACTCGGAATGCCGTCCACCAAACTGCCAAAGTGCAACTTGCGTCATCAGGGGAACGCAGTAGCCTATCCACAAGAAATGCCTTTCAAAAACACCTATATATCTATATTTGACGGTGTAAAAGTAAAGAACCAAGTGAAAGGAATTTTCCCCACCTCTCAGAACTTCATTATCGATTATTTTACAGCCAAGGGAAAAATTCGTCTATAGAATAAAATCCCCCTTTATTTCCAGATCTGGTTAATGGCGTTTAGGTCGTCGTCGCAGGCAAAGATATCCGATTGATAGGGAAATTTTCAATTTGGATATGTCGTAATTATAAATTGGTTAAACATGGATGAATGAGTTTTATTATAGCAAGTAAAAGACGATTCACCAACTATGTCCCCGCGTTGCATTAAATAAATCCATCTATACTGGTGATTTGTTGTAATTATATGCTTATGAAAATTACACGTCTTCCTTGTTTGAATTTATTCTGGCTTATAAGCTATCAAAAGCGTTTGTGAATACAAATTATCCGCTGAAAATTTCTTTCAAAACGACCAATGTATCTGCCGGTGTATTTCACGGTGTAAAAGTAAAGAACCGAGGGAAAGGCATTTTTCCTCACCAACTAAACATTTCCGCTTCTTAGACCAAAGCCTTTTACTCGTAAACGCAATATTTATGTGCAAAATCAACTTCGTCACTGGGAATACCTAATATTTTTGTAAGAAAAAGTTCAAGGTACCATACATCAATTAATACAACTCGGCCACCAATAGATGTCAATATGTAATAGTGAAGTTAACTGTGTGAAAGCGGTTCGAGTAACCAGCTGAGAGCAAAATACACTACGAATCTTAAAAGCACTTCAAGCAACCAATGAACACAGGTAGAAGCGTATAAGCGGTTGGCGCAGTTAAGGGGTAACGTGTCTGTCAACCAGCTTATCCTAAATAAAATATCACCGCACGCCACTGATAGTTATGTTCGCCATCAACCCCTTCTACTCGTACAACCGTTCTTGCTTTGCTGCGAAAGCAAATTTAATTAAACATTTTCATTATAACTTGCCTTTAATGCAACGAAGTTCCAATGAAGATTAAATCGTTTGTGCATCGTGTTACGTATCTCGCTAATGAAACTTTCTTAATTATTCTATTTCTGTGCAATTAATTACTGCTCAACTCACCGATCATTGAAATACGTGCGTACATACTTTATTTAAATTTTTAAGTTTCAGAAGGATGCGGTCGAAATCTTATGCCATTTGTGAGCGATTTTCTATATAAATCACTTAGGTATTCACTTTGTCTGTCTGTCCGTCCGTCCGACTGTGCAGGCGATATCTATGAAACAATTCAACCTAGAGAAACCAAATTTTCAGAGTAAGTTACTACATGCGGAAATCCGAAATTGTTAAAATTCAAATTTGCAGGGGCTAATTTTGCCCCATTATTGCCCCATAAGAAAAGTACGTAAATTGGTGAAGAGGTTTTTATATTTGCTTTTTTTAAATTATTTTCCGACAAGATTCGAACTCGGGACTTGAACTATCGGAAAATTTAGAAATTGTAGTTTTTATTTATTTTTGAAGATGGAATTAAAATCTTTGTAGATTTAACGTAAATGTATAATATTCATCAGAAAAAGTGGGAATTTTTCTGGGTCCCAACAATCTACTACCATGGCAAGGAGCTCAATGCTTTTATATTGGTAAGCCTTTAATGGGATTCAGGAGACTATTATAATGCCATTAATATTAAACTACGACAGTAGATTTAGCGTAAATGTTTAGTTTTTATCGAAAAAAGTGGGAGTTTTTCTGGGTTTCAACAAAAAAAATATTTAACTACCATTGCAGAGAGCTTAATGCTTTTATTTGTACAGTGTACCTTCAAAGTAGATGGAAATGCTTGCAAAATAGGGATGACTCCATACCAGACTAACAATAAGTACAATATTCCTTGGTACAATTGGTCTCGAAATGTACAATTTTTATTTTTGCCGCTAACATTTTTTTCAAATGTTCCCTTAATTTTGAAGCTTAGATTTCTTGTAAAAAATTATTATAATATGCTTTCGCAGTACTTTCCTAACTTGTTCGTATTACTTTCCTACTATGGTACAGGATGCATGTATCATTAGTAGCCATTCCATTCGGTTAGCAGACATATAATATGTTGAACTAATTAGCCTCAAAAGTATAAATTCGAAAAATATAATGAAAACTTAATACCTAGAACCTTACGTAGATTACAAGAACTTGAATTGCAATACTAGAGGATTTAAACTAAATATATTGGAGGAATAAACAGGATGATGTTTTTGTTATTGCAAATTCCAATTACAGATATTGATATTTCAGTTTCGAATCTAGTTCAATTTTAAACATAATGTGTTCAACTTTTTTAAAAATTTTAGCATGAAAAGTTTCATTACTGATCACCAAATTATCATTTGACTATTGTCGCCTTAATTTATTCATAAGACAATTGTCAACAACTCAAAAATCTCGAAAGGAAAAAATCTACATGTATTGGTGTCAATAGGCCAGTGAAATGCTATGAGCGTGTCTTGTTGAAGCTTACTGGGAGGTTAATGTAATCCGCACCAAAGATTTATCGCCGAAACCAACGTCATCTCTTGATCGACAACGATATTAAGGCATTAAAAAGAACAAAAGACGGATTTAAGCTGGGGATACGATACACAACGGGCGACCGAAGAGATAAAAAAGGAACTCGGACCTTTTAAGAGAGGGTTTTTTTGGGCGAGGGAAAGGAGATGAGGAGTGGGCGGAATTGAAAAATATAAAAAAGCGAAAGATGGAAATTGAACGGTTTTAAGATTTAGGGAACAGGGAGAGGAGGCGGAGGGAAGAGGGAGGGAAGCGTTGAAAGGAATGGGTGGGAGGGTATGACGTGTGGCATAGAGCGTAGTTCAGGGAAATGAAAGGGGTTAAAAATGGAGGGTGTGCAAGGCGGTGTAGGTGTTTTATTGGCAATCAATCATTCGCCAAACAAAGGACAAAAGAATGCCGATGAAAAAGCGTTCTCTTTCTACATTTTGATTTTTCTTTTCAAATCGACTAGCAGAGAAAAGCTTTTCAACATTTTTGCCTATTGAAAGATTTTGTCTTCGACCTCAACAGTTTCCAAAATATTATCCCATGTTTGAGTCCGAGCTACAGCATCGTTCCCACGCTTGAAATTCCGAATACATAATGCTAAGAAACAACTTATTTGACAAATAAAATTGTCTGTAAATGACACCCTTCAGAGTAGTATCGACGCCGTTAAGGAAAACAATGTTGTGATTTTAGTACTTTTCATACAAACTACATGAAATAAATTGTCTGTAAATGACAACACCCTTCAGAGTAGTATCGACGCCGTAAAGGAAAACAATGTTGTGATTTTAGTACTTTTCATACAAACTACATGATAACGCGAATTAATACATATGCGTTACTCCAGCAAGAAGAATATTAGTTAGATATGGTTAAAAATACTTTTTATTTTATCTTAGTTACTTCTAAATTATTCTGTTATACCAGCCTTTTGACTTGACAACTTTAGAATACATTGTTATAATTCGTTAAGAAGCAATAATTAAATATTAATTAAGCTTATTTTCTATTTATTTAAATTTAATGCCAGAGAAAATGCCATCTATCAAACTAGAATTAACAATGCTTTGCTATATAAATATATTTTAAGCTTCTATTTTAAACACTACGGTAGCTATGCTTTTTGAAAGAATTAATCCTCAGTTATAGCTAAAATTTTAATATTTTCTCAATAAACTTCACAGAAGAAGACTCAAAATTGCAAAAATGTGAATGAAATTTATCTCTTCTTTTCCTGTTTCAAAATCTTTTTTTTTAAATTAACAAGCAAATATAAGTGTGAAAGGCAAAAGCGTACATAATAACTTCACTGTACCGATAATTAAGTGTCATTGTTCACCATGGATCAAGCATTAGCATTTAAAAGGGCGATTCTTCCTTAATCCCTCTATTTCCTACCTCCTCTTTCCCCCGCCTCACTCGCTCCCCGTTCCTTCCCACGGTGAAAAAAGCTTACCTTTTATGAGTTTAAGTTTTTCATACAATGCCACCGGACTTAGGACTCCATGACCCATACCCTTAAGCTCCCATTACATTGCGCCCGCCCACTCCGCACCGGTCATACCTCTCCTCCCTTCTTTCCTAGCCGGCAAATCCACCCTCAGTTCTACTACCGAATTCTCCTCCCTTCCCACCAATACGAACCTTCCCGTACTATTCTCCTTCGTTCCCCTCTCCCCCTTCAAAAGACTCATTAATCATCCCCGTATCAATGCGTGTCACTGACCAGGTGCCCGGCGATATTTTTACAAGTCAAATCGAACGTCAGCTATCGGCCGTAGGGGGACCCTCGACAGGAAGGGCAGCGAGAGGCACGAGTTTTGGAGAAAAGGGGTGAAAGAGGTGCGAAGGAAGGTGGGAGACGAATTGAGTGGAATAGTGCGGATACTTACATTTGGATAAAATACCTTTTATATTTCTTAATACATTTTTAAACATAAAACCATGGATTTAAACTTAGATATTTAGTTCCTCTTGAAAATGATGTAACCTCGTTTCTTAAAATATGCTTTTCACAAAACCTAATTATTTTTCGTCGTCCAAACATGTAACCATAAAATAAAAAATGAATTATGAGCCTATACTGATATTTCCTATGCTGAACTTGAAAATTATTGTCCTTGACTCCTTGGATATTTGAAAAGCGTTAGTCGGTAATTTTTAATGAAAACCTACAATTGCAAGGTAAACAAGCATGTATTCTACTTTTATGGAAAAATCTTATTTGAAATTGGTTTCCTTCTCATTCAGCCCCGTTGTAAAATTGGCAAAACTATAGATTTAGCCTGTGTGTATAAATTGTTTCGTGAAAATGTGTTTGTGGTCATTATTAATTAACTTAAACTTCTAAACCCTTGTCGACCAATAGCGAAAATTATCCCCCTGGCCGCGTTTTAGCATTATCAAGCCAAAATAAATTACGATGTTAATGAGCAGATATCCTCCTGCTCCAAATCCCCCTGCATTGAGTAGAAAATGGCGACCATCGCCAACGAACTATCTTTTCCCTGTCCACGCCATTCGCCTAAAACTCACCTTATTACGCTCTTTCTTCACCAATACCTCCTATTTCATTCCAAAAGACGCTAAGGACCTCTCTTCCTCTCCCCTTTCATCCCCTCCCTTCCTCCATCCTTCCCCCTCTGAAGTTTGTGTGGCGAAGAGGGCGGAAACGCAGGATGAACACGCCAGATAACATCGAAAGAAACACTCCTTTTTCTTTATGAGCCCTTCTCCCCATTTTTTTCTCATAGTGAAAAAAATAATAAACCCTCCCCGAAAAACTTGATTATAGTCATTTTTTGCTTGTCGCTTCCCTGGTTAAAAAAATAGTTTTAAAACCGAAATGCATCGAGTGTGAACACGGGGTAAGAAAGCTGCCTCTTTTAACCCTTCCTGCTTCCTTCTTTCCCCCCTCCAGATCCCCCTTCTTTTATGCACGCCTCTCACGCCACCTCAACCGGAGTTAAAAAATACTGTGACCTCTAACCTCTCTCTTTTCCCCCGCCTCCTTCCCTCCTTAATCCCTCTCTTTCCTACCTCCACATCCTCTCTCCCCTCTTCCTCTTTCCGCCTCATTCCCTCCCGTCCCTCACTCCATCCAACTCTACATCCCTTCTCTCCCTCCCACTCTCTATTCGTTCCCTTCTAAAAAAGAAGCGCTATCTTCTTCATCTACCGCGACTTATCCCTACTTTTAATATCATTACTATACTCCCATTACCCGGCCCGTCTCTCCATCGTCCTTTCGTATCATGTATAAACTCCTCGCTTCCGTGTTTGATCCTCTCCGCTCCGCCTTCATCCCGCCTCCGCATCCACTCAGTTTTCCTACATAAAAAAGAGGTACCCATTTTTACCTGCTGGCTTTAAGAGTATTATAAGGGGGAAAACAGCCCACCCAGAAAACTCCGCTTTTTTCACCATCCGCGAAACCAGAAACTGGAAAGGAAGGTGAGAAATTGGTCTCCTTGGAGGAAGTTACAAAAAAATCGTACCACTATAATATTTCGTCGCCTCCTGGAATATCTTTCCCTACCTCTTCCCCTTCATTTTACCTCCTAATGAAGGGATATGACATGCCTTCCATTATTTTAATAACCATTTTAATCCGTTGCGGAAATGACGCCAGTGTTCCTGGCCCTCTTCGCAGAGCGCTGCCTTAGCGAACAAATCTAGGAGATAAGAAAAGTGATATTCGGAGGATGTTATGAGATTTCTGATTCCATTTCGGTGGGTTGTAAAGTACACGAAAACATTATTCGTCCTGGCCTTATTCGCATTATGATTTTCATGGAGTAAAAGTCCTGTTAAAATTTTCAGGCTACTTAGAAAAAAACAATAGGTTTTAAGTTGGGTATCTTTGAAAACATCACATCACCATGCAAGAGAGGACAAGACCTTTTCTGCATTTTTTTATTTAAAAAATTCCAAGCTTATGCTAAAATGATGATTAATTTACCCAAAAGTATACAGCGATAATTTCTTTAGCACAATTATGCAATATCATTACGCCTAATCCTTAGGCATATTAATTTCTTTCAACGACCAAATTTAACGAAAATATTTTATTTTAAATCGGAGATTTCTCAGATACTCAACAAAAAGAAGATTAAACTTGCTATAGTAACTTGTCCATTTCTTCCTTACAAACAAGTTAGTCTCAGCTTCTTCTGAGAAATTATTTAGAAATTAAGGCTGAAATGTGATCCCTGTTGTTATAGTACGTGGATATAAGATTATTTGTTATTTCTGGCGACACGTATACAAAAAATCAAGTAGAACATTAAGATATTTATAGGGTGCCATCAATGTTTTTGCAATAGTATGTGGTTCTCCAGAAAAATTTCGCCAGTCCCAGAGCATACATTTCGACAGAAACTACGTTGAAATTATATGTTGCTATGGTCAAAGCTGACTAGTCTGATAAGGAAACTACCCCTACTGAGAATATCGTAAACAATCTTTTCTCTGTCTTTTAACACATAAGTTAAATAGGCTAAGAAAATTAATTTTGTTTCCTCAGAAAGGCATTAGAAACCTCGGTATAATTTTGCTAAGAGGGTAGTGGAGAATCTAAGAGTAGATGTTAGGCTTGGGTAGGTTATGTTCTGGGCGTGGAGTAGCGATATAAGAAGGAGGGTTCGCTACTCTTCCCAGGCCCTTAAGGTGGTTTTGTAATGGATGAGCCGTGCGTTTTCAAGGGACGAACGCCGCCGTGGGAGAATCACAGCGGACGGGAGGTCACGAGTGCCATTATGTCTAACCCTGAAACGACCTCAACTCACCGCAAACAAGCATTTTAAGAGTGAGGGATGAAAGAGAGGAATCACTGCCAACTTCCCCTGCCATATTTATCCTTCACACCCGAAAGAAATCCAGGAAGTGACTTTTGCCCAGAAGAATGAGAGAATGAAAGGTATGCTTTTTAGGAGAGGTGTAAAAGTGGTTGTTAATGAAAAAAAGAGGAAGATCCTCGAATTTGATACCGAGAACTCACATGGTCCAAAAAGCACGATTAGCGGTTTTTGGCTGAGTAAATATTCAGATTTTAATCTTTCGAATAGAATTGTTCTTATATATAACTGACTGACTGAGTCTGAATTCAAGGTTGAAGTTTCTTTGTTTTTTACGAATAATTAGAGATGTAATAGCGGTTAAGGTGGTCATTTGAACACCCGACATAATTTTGACATTTATTTCGTTAGGAGTAGAAGACTATTATTATAAAAGGCGATTTCTTCGTATATAAAAAATAATTAAAATAATATGGGTTCATTTCAAACGAAACTTAAAAAAAGTAAAATCTTTCCTACTTGTTCTCATTTAGATCTTATATTAAGTTTTTATCTTTTTGGAAACGAGTATTTCTTGGAAAGAAATATAAATCCTTCAATACTTCGGCGTGTAAATTTGTCAAGTACTGAATTTGGATATAAAAGCGATTTAACTTAACCATAAAAAATTAATACCATACAGGTTTTATACTGAAATAATATTTTTTAAACATAAGATAAATTAAATGTATTATCAAATAGATTTTTCTCTCAAATTAATAAGCTTTTAAAATTTTAAAATTCTGATTTGATTAGATTACATAGAAAGGTTTTTCTAATTGAGGAGAGTATTTCCTAAGTATAAATAATCAGCGTAAAATAATATAGTAAAAGAATAAAAATCATTATAACATTATAATCGAACTGAGAATCGAAACTTGATGACGCTGCCTAGCAATGAAATGTATTTTATTTATTCCTACCGTTTTTGTTCACACTGCAAGCGATATTTTTCGGCCATAAGGGATTCAAAACTAGGGCGCATCTGAAACATGATATTGCATAAATTTTTCTTGAATTATATATTATGACTGTATATTAATAGTGTGCCATACACAGATAAAGGAAATTTTTAAAAAGTGTTTTTATCTTTCATATCTCAAGGTATCATTTTAAAATTCTATTTAGCAACAAACGATTTATGATCCTTTATATCTTTCTCAAGATTTCGACCAAACGATCTCTGAAATCCTAATAACATAATCACCCATTTAATAGCATCACTTTCCTTTTTATCGCTAAAAAAAAGTTTTCAATGTTCTTTAAAAAGGTGAGGTAACAAGATCCCCTTGGATATGAATCTTGTGAGCGATAAATTCCAGCGTAATTGAAGATTTTTTTAATGAATAAAGAGATCGCTGGGCTTTGCTCTAATCCTTACAGAATATCTCACATGACTCCTGAGATTAACAATTTAACTTTCGGATGCGTTGACACCACATTTGATGAGCAATTTAAAAGAATCTTATACCACGTGATTCTATTCACTTTTTCAAAAATAAATCACTCACCAAAATAGAAACTGGTTTTTTATGTGCGACATATTTTTCCAAACCCCAACGCTTCTCGATACTGACTGACATCTATTAAAAATCAGTATTCCCCTCCCACTCTCCCCTCTTTCTCTATACTGTCACGAAACGAGAGGTTGCAAACGTACTCGGACACGCCACATGAAGGCGATTTCTTGCGTGCTAAGGACAGAGAGAGGGAAAAAATAAAAATACGAGGAGTATATAGGAGCGAATAAAGGAGAAGACAGCGAGAAAAAAGGAGGGAAGCGGGAAAGATAAAGAGACAGGGACGAGAGAGCAACGGGGAGAGGAAAAAAAGACACGGCAGAAGAGAGGGCGATAGAGTGTGAGAGAAACTAGAGAAAAGGCACAGAAAGTAGGCCGTAACCACACTCTCCTCCCGCAACCTCTCCACCTCTCTCCCGACTCCACACCTTATCTGTACCGCTAGCCAGAACCCAAATCTCTCTAACCTCCTTCTCCTCTACATCCTTAATATCTTCTCGAATCGATGATCAAGAGCGGCCATAATGGGAAGGTCAAGCCCGTGCGATCGCACGCCATATCTTCGGGAAAAATGCACGAAAAATATATAAATAAAAAAATGTCCAGGCACGGAAGTGGACCTACCGAGGTCAAACCCTCGTAACTGATAAGGAATGAGAGAGGCATTTTAAAAGGATGAAAAAAATGCAGGGAATTCTGTTTTTTTTTATATTATATGGTGAGGCGATTTTTCTCACGACGAGCCGCTGGCATTCCCTTCGTAAGTGGGAGGGAGCATTGGAGGAGGGGAGCGGACAGAGTGGGAGTGAGACGGTGCTGTAGTGGGTGTGAGTTTGTGGGCCGGGACACGCGTGATGGATGTCGTTTGAGTGCGAGACCAGCCACACAGTCCTCGCGACGCCGATTGGTATCGCATTCCCAATTTCTCTCGATTGGCCCCGCCTCTCCTTCCTGCCCCCTCCATCCTTCCTCCCTCTGGATTTCGTCCCCCTTCCACCCCCTCCTCACCCCTTCTTCCTCCTCTTCCACCATAAAAATGCTATGACTCAAATCGTGAGCCTTTTTTTTGTGGGATAAAAAATTAATTTTCCGGTAGAGGAAAATGGTGATACGGGTAAAAACGTTTTGTCCAAAAACTGTCCGTCAGAAAAGTTTATACGATCGCGAGAAATTCCAAATCATTCCCTAAAAATTTGAACGGAAATTGCTGCAACCTGACTACGCTTTGGGATATTAATTTTTGTTCTTTTGAATAAATAAGGGTAAACGAAATCTGAAGCCGACAGCAAGTGATACAAATACTTTGGTCAAATAATACGACCAAAATGCTGAATTTAAAAATAATAAAAGACTTCGGGAATTGATTTAAATTTACGTTGTAATTATAAAATAATGCTATACCATTAATTCCTACATTTTATCGGTTTCATTTGAGGATTTATGCTATAAATAAAGATGACCTTATTTTACTGAAAGATGAGACAGAGGCATCTTATTGCGGTCAATTGCGAAATGATGTCCCAACCAGAAAAGAATATTCTCAACTCATGCCTATAAAATGATATACGGAAGTGTATGGCTAAGCAGTATTTCCTTAAATTTTCGATGATCTTTTAAACCAGACACGTAAAATAGTACAAAAATGAGATAGAACCTTATTGCAAAAGGCGTCGTTTTTACTAAAACCGAAAGCTTGCTCAACAAAGTTCATTCAAATCACCCTTAGAAAAAAGGAATTTACACAACTTTCAAAGCGATTTAAAATTTGGGCCTCTGGCATCTGTTCGACCTCTTCCTTCATTTAACCGCAAATAATCAAAGATAGATCGGTGTTTAGATAAAGAGGTAATCTAGAATAGAGGCGTATCTATAGAATCAGATGTCTAATAATGACAGGATATCACATTGTCTTGCTTAGGTGGCGTTGTATTTAATGAGGACCTAATGGATCCCAATAGGACCCTTTCCTTTCCGACACTCTTTCAAGGGACGGTAGCCTAAAACAAAAGGTCTAATAGAATGCTAATGACATATCGGGCAGACGGAATCCAGAATTATTGAGTCGCATCTTTTTGAATTCGAATGAATTATTCAATGAGTCTATTAAGGTAAAAATAAACCTGATTTGTAAAGTTTTCGTCCTATGCATGCAACTTGGGACAAACGTTGAATTTTAAATTCAAAACTTTCAATTAAGTTTTATCGCTATATCATGCTGGAAATATTTTTCAAAAAATTCCATTCTTAGCTTTTTAATACAAATTCCAATCTCCGCTAAGATCATTCTGACAGGAAGTTAACATATACAAAAATTTCTAGTAGATGATTCATAATTGCAGCTCTTTAGGGGGATTAATTCTGAGCAACACCATCAAAATCATATGATAATTTAACGTGAGCGTCTCTCGAAAATGATGCGCAATATAAGTTCTGTAACAAGAGCAGGGTAATCAAATAATTAAGCCAGAAACATGGAATTTTTGGAGAATTACGCATTAAATTGCGAAATTAAGGAAATAAATGAATAAGCAAAAAATATTAGTAACCGTAAATTACAACGTTGGTAAATTGTGGAAAAGATAGAGAAAAATTGCTTTATCTAATGAGAAAACAAAAATCAGAGGGAAAAAATGATAGGGTTACCAATTTTAGATTCACATGTAAGAGTACTGGTGTATGTACTGTTTTAAGTGGGTGTTTAATCAATGTATTCAATCCAACCGTAGTATAAATAGAACATTATGCATCCAATATTGTAGTCTATATAATTTTCAACATTGCAATAAAAATAAAATAAAACGTACTTGGTAGTCACTCACAAATTAAAAAAATTGTTTTCATTTATTGCCTGATAAACATTACGAGACTGACAAATTCCAAAGTAGAAAATGGTCGAATAAAAGAGTAGAAGTAAAAACGGGCATTCGAAATATAGAAAAAAAGTTGAATTCATAATGATTATTATTAAGAAATAATCTAAAATGAAAGATAATCCCTGGCACTAACAAATTAGTCACCAAATCTTACAAAGAGTATTATATCCTGCAGAAAGAGTTCAAAAAGAAAATCCGTAGGAAAATACAAAAATTATGAATATAATCTCTAACCCTTTTTAATTATGAGTATAATACTTAATAAATATAATAAACGGCTTTTATAAACGAAACAAACTGCTCATACGTTGATAGAATATCTGTTATGAAAAGAAATATAATTTTCACGAAAACAGAGCTAACGAAAATCTTTGAGAGATACAACATGAAAAGATACCAACTCAGACACAATATTTTAAATTCCTATATATGGCTGATAAAGTTTTTGTGGGAGGTAAACATCTTAGAAAACATATCAGTATTCATGAGGACCAGATTTCTTAGGCGACACGAGAGTTAATATGGATTAATTTGATAATTCATTTATATATTTTTTATGTAAAACAAACTACCTGGAAAATATTTAACAGCCAATATAGTAAAACGAAAAAATAATATTGAAGCTAATAATTTCCTATGCATAAAATAATTTGTATCTAAATTGGCACGGATTACGTCCTGGAGAGGTAGTTGGGAAATCGAAAGTTAGGAAGAGAACTTTCTTTGGCGAACATCGCATACAGATATAAATACTACTACGCAATAAGACCAACTTACAAAGCAAACGTTAACGTCAAATGGAAATATATATTCCAGTCGCAACTATAAAAACACGTTTTTTAACTAGAAATTTTCATTCCACAAACGTTTTCATATTATTACTGAATTACGAGTCTAGTAATTTTGCATGCATACTTTTCTTCCGCTAATATTTCTCACAAAAGCGGTCTATTCTTCTGGTAATTAAATCGCGGTTAAATGTACCGACTCATGAACACCGCCGCATCGTTTTGTTTCGAATGCTTCCCGCACGTACGTTATCGCGCGCAGAATCTAATAAGAGATTTTCATCTCTGTTATTGATTTAATTTAAAATAATGTAAATATATAGAAGTAATGATATTAATCTAACAAGGTTTTAAAATGAGAACATAGACCATGATTTCCTGATTTTACAACTTCGAATAAGCCTAAAACGCATATCACTAAGAATCAACGATGATTCTACTTCGGTTACAATTCGGTCTCCATATGGTTACGATTACGAAGATATACAGAAACGAAATATTCCAAGATGGAATCCGTAATACACATCTCCCAAGTACAGTTATTTGTTTTACTTAACACGTCCATAGCGTGGAATTTCTTCCCGTAAAACAATGATGTCTGAGTATCAGCCTATTTTTTTACCTTTTCCTATTTTTCGAATTACAACATATTATTAGGTTCTATCTTGATCATAAATTACGGTCAAGGAGGTATTATTTACAAATTACAACATCTCTGTTGATAATCTACCTTTATAAATAAGTTATGTCGTAGATAACGTGTACATAACATACAAAATTTTAAAATATTTGGATACACCTACGCTTGAAGTTTTAATGGAAATATTAAAGTGTAAGCAATAGATTCTAACTCAAAATAATTAAGGTTTGAATAGAACGCAAGCAAAAGAGAGTGGAGTAGGAATGAACATTTTCGTATGCGATAAATTAAATCGCTCCCAAGTTAGCAATATAATAAAGAAAAACTGCCACTCATGACACGATTAAATGTGATAATTACTCAAGTAATTAACGTTGCATCAGGAGTAACACAAGTGTAAAAATGTCTTATATTTCACCTAAAATTTTGGATCGTCTATAGATGTTAACTTTCGGTTTTTGTCTACCATGTTAGGTATTCGAAGCCGAAGATATGTTTATGTAAACTTAAGGAATTAAGCACGTTTTACTCATCTGCGGAAAAATTACAAGTTTAAAGCGAAACTTAAAATATAAGCTTAATATATCTGTGATTTCATATTAAAAGTGTTTTAATGCTAAAGGAAAAGCTTCTCAGAGGCCAAAGGGCCGCAAGACCATTCAAATCCCTACTCATGGTCAGTTCGCCAAGCAATCCCGCTACATTTCCGTCGCCCTTGAAATCATAAGGTTATAATTTGCGAGCTTTAATTGAAATTGGAAATATATATTTATCATCCCATTGAGATTTTTACCGTCTTAGTCTGCATGTTAATGCAATCAAACTATATTAATTCGATCTTACGCGTTTGTAGTTGCTTCTTCCCTAAAAGCTTTTTCTGTACTTCTTTGCAGATCATATCATTTCATACTATAAATGCGCACGAAACACCATGTCCTACCTCATAAACCTTTCCTATTTTTCCAGATTAACGAGTGTTTTATGATTTCACTCCACAAGACATGCCACCTCTATTTTATTTTGTCCTAACCGCTTGGATTCTAAACCGATTCCATGCCAACTAATTTCTTTTCTCGCCGGTATCAAAATAGGGTCGCGAAACAATCTGGACTCATCGAACGTAATGAAAGCTATCATTCATTGAAATAATGGATGAATTTTGTCAAAAACAGACCAGGAACGAACAAACAGTATCAGAAAAGTGGTTTCCTTTTAGCATCTATTATCATGTTTGATGATTTTATGAAAATTCCTATCAGAACTCCATTTTTAGGCGTGTTTCGCTTCCAGCGTGAGTGCCTATTATCGTCGGTCTGTCCGTCCGTCCAACCGCCCGCATGTTCGTTCTCGGCTTCTACCGAACGGATTTTCATGAAATTTGATATTAAGGACTTACAATCAAACAAATCGCAAAAATGAATCACGTACGCCAATCAGGGGTGCCACTTTACTGGTGACAAAAAATGAAATTTTCGTCATATCTCGTAAAGTATTGCTCATATCTATCAAAATATTTTTCAAATAAAAGTTGGATAACTAGTAAAGAAGAGTATTTCCTTTCCTATACATTTTTATCGTAGGAGTAGCCGTTATCGATAAAATGAAACAAAATTGTCTTAATTCTAGTTGAACTTAGAAATTTTCTTGCATTGTTACTTCTTCGTTGTTGCTAACATAATCTCACAAACAAACGTTTAATTTACTTACGTGTGCATGCAATATTTTTATATAGGAAGGAAATGGATTATTTATGATGAAGAATATAACTTTAAAACGCTTTTTCCCTTATGTGCAGGTATGTAATTTCTTTCTAATACTCCATTGCACAAAACGCGCCCATTTGTGATACGTTGTACGCTTTCCTAACTTGTTAGAGGTAGCAAAGATGGATTTTATTTCGCTGGGTGATGCTACACAAAGCTTAGAAAAACTTCTTTCGGGTGATTTAAATAAGTTATATCTGTTGCCATATCATTTTTGAAGAACTCCGCCGCTCTTAATCACTTATGCGATAAAATATCCATGAAATACACGCATAAAACTGATGTTAAATTGGGTTATTCAGTAAATTTTTGCACGCATATGCTCTAGAAAATATTTTTTGTTGCAATTGATTAAGTTGATGTTAAAAGATTGGGATGTGAAAGAATTAAAGGTATATTGAGGAACTCCTATATATTACTATATATCCTATATATTATATATTACTATATTATACTAATATTCTACTGCGATCATAATTTAAAAGGGATAATAATATGACTGGTTTTGAGGTAAAAAGTGAGCCGCACAGCCACACATGGATTAGAAAAATCCACGATTAAGAGAATACATTGGGGGAATAGAGAAACGAGTGACGGGTTAATAAATGATATCCCGTTTTCGATGGAAATGCGTTGCATTGGAAGCACGGTAAAAGTGGACAGAAAATGGAACGGCGGCATTAGGATATCAGAGGAAGGGCCTTCGGGAGAGAGTATGAGAAATAATAAAAGGACAAAAGGGAAAGGAGAGAAAAGAGAATGGAAAAGTAGATTGGAGGAAATGGCGATTGAACCGAGGGGACACTAAAGGGCGGCTGGGATGACGGCAGAGGAGGCCGCAGAATCATGGGAAAATATATAGCAAAATGGTCGGGAGGGAATGAGAATGTCAATGGCAAATCAAAACTGAAATGGATATTTTGGATTAAGGCTGAAGATGACATCAGTGCAATAGTAACAAAGAAAAATAATTATCGTAGGGAATGTATGTCTTGAAATGACTAAATAAGGACAGAAAGCAAATTCGAATATAATTAGAAGCAAGTAATATAAATTGGTTAATCGATATTAGGAAACCATATTTTCTTTTAGCAGTATTATAATAAATTTCACCTCAAATGAACTTTTTCTTTAATTTAAATTAAATAATGGGTTTATTCGTGTTGCTAAATTCATTTATAGCATGACGTTAATTTACTTAATCCAGTTTCTCTATAATATATTTTTAAGCGTGTGTTTGTTCATGGAACTCCTCCTAAACGATAAAAGCTAGAATAACCAAATTTGGTACGATTCTTCCTTACATCCTAACTTAGTGAATGGTCAAGGTTTGGTCAATCGGGATTAATCAGTGCTGCCAATATAGGGGATTAACATTTTTCCATAAGATAACACGGATGAATCCATTTCTTGACTTGCAAGGTATTCTTCCTTCAAGCATAAAAATATGTAAATATGGACCGATTTTTTTCGTTTTTGCTTTATTCGACGAATAAAACTCTATACTATCTTATTCCTGCGAAGTTTACATGTTACACGGTCGAAGTTTTCATAAATACGATATTTGATTCGAAATTTTGTGGATCTTTCGTACCCCTCCCAGGCGTTGCCAAGGCGGCCGTCATTGTTACCTCCGGTTCAGTTAGCTTCGATGAAGCTTACAAATAGCGAAAGTTTAGTGTTATTCGCTTCGCACTTTTGTTGATGCAACGAAACGATAGATGTATATGGATAGCAAAGTAAATAGATACTTATTAATATTCAGAAAGCGTTTATTGATGAAAGTAATTGAATCTTCTTTCGTCTATTGAATACTGGAATCTTACATTTTTTGTAAGTAAAATCATTATATTCTACATTATAATGTTTATTAATGTAAATTAGCTCACGTATCTGGTGTACATTTACCGGAGTCAGTGTTCAATCATGGACAACTGTACATTGCTTTTTCACGGGTTTCTTGCTTACAAGACATAAAAGTAAATATTTCAGCGAGGCATAATTACACAAGAAATGAAGCTGGATTTGGCGAAAATAATATGATAGGAAATAAAATTAACGTTATATTCGAATGCAGTACGTTCGGAAACGGATTGTTACAAGCAAATATGATTAATTGTTACGAAAATCTAATTGTAATTTAAAAAGTATCTACTATATAGGTATTTTAAAGAGTTTGTATGTTGTGCTGTAGTAGCTTCACTAAATCCGTTGAAATTCAAAGGGAAATTCTGCTAGTAATAGTATATTTCGTTATGTGTGAATAGTCATAGTTTCACTACAACGAATCAAAACGCCTATTTCTACAGTTTTCCTCTGAAATTGTCAATAGGTGGTTATACCGAAGAATCAAATGAAGCTAAACCCTCTCATGTTTTGTCGATAACAATGACAAAGGCAGCAAATTGCAAGAAACTTAACGATGAAATAAAGGATTCCTGGATATGCAATGGAAGATTCTACCGCAAATGACGACGGAAGAGAATGAGATTCAAACAAAAGAATGCATTCGAACAATGTATTCCAATTATATAATATTCTTCAATGATAATTTATCGCATCAACGGAGCGATGCGTGATAAGAATTTCTAGCCATCTATAAATCTCAGATATAGATGATGAAATATTAAGAAGTTGGTTGGCAAGGATTTTGTTGGAACTGAGTTGACTTTAAATCCCTACCATCAAATCGTCCCTTCTGAATCCACCTTAATAAGCACTCTATGGACTCTCAAAAACGAGTTAACCCTATTGCCCCTTCACAAACGCCTTGCTCCTCCAAACAACGACCATTCTTGCTTGCTGCTGTATCCGCTCTTTCTTGTTCCTCATTTACCCTCCTCTCCCCCCTAACTCCCCCCTTCCTCCACCGCAGCGCACTCTCACTCTTCGACCAACATCGAATCCTCTTTCACCATGGCTCCAGAAAAGGGGGGATGATGGATAAAGATAAAGGATTAGATGGGAATTGACAGAGAAAGAGGAATGGCAGAAGAAGAAGAGAGCAGAAATGAAGGGAAGTGGGAGTGCATGTAAGAGAACAAAGAAGGGAGAGAAGAAATCGAAAAGAAAGGGTGAGGAATAGAGGAACGGATAAAAAAAGTGAAAGGATAGTAATAGGTTGAATAGAGGTTTTCGCGTCGGTGAGTGGGGGAATAGAGATGGGGAGAGGACTAGTACCTCTGGATGCTGAAGTGGTTGCGTTTTAAAAGGACCGGGAGGGTTATACTGTATAGAGAGAGGGAGGAAGAGGGTTTAAGAGTTGAGGGAAGAAGGGAAAGTGAGATCTTGATAAGGAGGCTCCTCTCTTCCTTCCTCCATCCCACCCTTTCTCCTCTTCTTTGCTTTGTCCCCCGAGAGAACCTTTTAGGATGAGGGAGGGGTGTAAAGCGAAGGCAGAGGACACGGACCCCCAGGGTACTTTTCTCGCTTTTCCTCCTTTCCCTACCAGCTCCTTTTACTCTCATAGCATAGTTGGAAGGGAGAAACAGACGTTAATATAATGTTTAAACTCGAAAATATAGTTACCAAATTTCGCGAATCCCACCCTTACTCGCTCTGGGTTTACCCACACATTTTGATGAGACGGAAGCATATTAATTTTTTCTTTAAAAAATTCAATTCTAAATATCTTTGCGTCGACTTTCTCATTTAATATTGTCTGATTTAACGAAGAAGAAGGAACTTTTCTCTCTTTGTCGTCCTACTATATTAAAGGATGGCTATTTATCCTATGGAATGGGAGTCATTTCCAGATCATAAACATATACGAGTTAATTTGCCCTGACGGATATGACATGACCATACCATCTTAAAATAATGTCATTGATTTTTATTACCATCTTTCACTGATCTTAATGTCAAATGTTTATCGTAGACTTATAAGTGAACAGAAAATGGAAATGAAACGGCAATAGACGTAGAGAGGATTTTTGTTTGTATGGGGAGAAAAAATGAGTCAAAGGTAAAACATTTGATTTGATACTAACCACCACACCTATTATTTGAATTTATTTTAATATTTATTTCACTCGAGAATGCGCTTAGAAAAAAGACATATGTATGTGTGTGTTTTATGAAAGGTAAACTGAACTGTGCTACAAACGAAATTATTCATGCTAAATTGTATGACGTAAAAAATAACCTAAAGGGCTGAATGGATATTGGCAATAACACTTAACTTAAATATACGGTAATTTTATTAAATAATAGATTAAATACAATAATGAGCTTTTTTAAAGGGAATAGGTTACGAAAATTCGCTACTTTATAATTTGAATTGCTTTTCGAATGTCTTCAAATGTATAGAATCGTCTCTACCAGTGTATCCCAGATATTTACGAAAAATACTTTTTATAACTATTAAACTTGAATGGCCAATGGAATTTGAGGGAGCGAGACACCATTCGCTACTTTTTTCATGATTTAATATTGTCTTTCCTAGCTATGGCAAATATAATAAATAACTTACATAAAAGAGTATGACAGTTTCCCTGAAGCATCATATCGGTCTTCGAATCACCATTTGTAAACATTATTTGAGAGAGAATCAGATTCACTGCGAAACTGAAAAATAGAATTACCGAGGAAAAACATCAACGAATGATTCAATTATGCTAAGGGACATAACATAAGCTTGGGTTTTACTGTTTATGAATTTAAAAGTCGAACCGTTTATCAAAACCACCATTCACGATCGAAAAAGACAAAAACCGAAACCTGTGACGACAAAATGATAATATTCAAAATACTCCGGGCATAATACACCCTCAAATTATCTATTATCCTTTAACTGAATTCAATCAATTTTACTACTCTCCCACAGCATAGAGCACAAAAACCATGCCCTGTCGGAACAGGAGACTCCAACGAGAACGCCGACGGGAGAAAAAAACGGAAATACATATAGCTATGTATTTTATACAAAAAGACAGGAGAAAAAGCGACGCCAACAAAACTTTTTCGAAGTCTACCTAATCGAGAGATGGAGGGAAAGTGGGAGGAAGAAAGAGAGAGAGATCCCAATCAATTCGAAAATCGCTCCCATTTCCCAACCACCCCCAACTCCTCTCCTTATTCGATAGAAGGACAATTTGAAAATCAAACCGTTCGGGTGCGAGGGTTCCTAATCTCGATGGCACGCGAGATGCATCGAGAAAATCCTTCTTTAGGCGAACCGTGCAGAAATGCCTCGGAGGCGCGCGAGCACACACACACACACATGCCGAGAAAGAGGAAGAGAACCATCTAGGATTCGATAGGAATATAGAGACGAAATGGAAGATGGGGAAAACAGAGGGAGAAGAGCGGGTTTGGGAGGTTTACAAGCGGGAAAGAGGGGAACGAGAAGGGAAGAGAGAAGAGCAAGTTGCCACGGAGCGCAATCGCGGGGGCGGGGAATGGGAGAGAAGGGGGCGGGGTTAAGGACGAAGGAGGGCACTCTCCCCCTTTCCCGCCCCTCCTCAACCTCCTCCCCGCTCTCTCTATCTCCCATGGGGAGGTGGAGAGAGGGCAGGAGAAAAAGGGGGCGGCCTTATCACTGCCATCTCCCCAACAGCCACAACAATGTCCGTGGGGTTTCGCGGGGGAGAGGGAGAGAGAACGGTTGGGAATTGAGAGGGGAGAGAGGAGGAGTGGGGAAGGAAGAGAATGGGACGGGGTTTGAAGAGATTTGATTCGGAGAGGGAGGAAACGGCGCAGAGGGGAGGAGGATGGAAGTCGGAAGGATGGTTTTAGAGAGAAGGGGTGAAATGTATGTGAGGGAGTGTGATGAGAAGAGAGCGCGCAATGGTTGTGGGTTAATGAGGAAGGAAGATGTACGGTGGAAGAGAGATAGAGAGCACGTGGATGGCGCTGAGAAACACAGGATAGGCTGAAGGAATATGGTAGAATATTAAAATGTTTCCAAAGGAGATTGAAGATTTCGTCTGAATGAATTGGTGAAATAATCGAAATGTTACTCGACCGCGGGGAATTTGTTTCTTCAGGTCTTTAAAACTTTAAAAAACTGTTTTTCGGCTGGCAAATTTTGTTGAAAAAAATTACATGAAATTGTTTAAAAAATTTTAAATCGATCTAACAGCCTACTATTGGGTAATTCCATAACCAGGAAAGGTTGTGAATAAGTGAAGTTTACAGGGAGAGAAGCAGAGAAAATTTTATAGTAGAAGATCGTTAAGGTTTTATCACTTTTTACCATGAATATTAGTAAATTCCACAAAGGCCTCAGCTTATAGATAATACACAGATAGGGGCTCATAAAAATGCTAACTGTAATATTAGCGTATAACTTGGAAATACATTGAAATTAACTTTTTATAACCAAGATTATTTTTCTGTAATAAATTATACACTTTTCTATCCATTATAATTTCCTGGTAACAAGATGCACCTACAATTTTGAATTGATGAATCAATGCAATGTAAAGTTTGATAAAAAATTATACGATACATTCCCTCTTATTGTTAGCATTATTGGAAGCAGAAAGAATATTTATAAATTTTCGGAGCAGATAAAGTTAATACTTTTTTTTAAATATTTAACTGCCTTGTGTTGATAATGTAATTAAATGGTATAGACAAGCGGTTCTCAACCTGGGGTCCGCGATGATATACCGAGGGGTCCGCAATAATATATTGACCTAATTATTCCTTCATAAGAAGTTCTATGCGGAAAATTAAAAACAACACTAGATAAAGTTGTTAAAGTGGTTAACTACATTAAAGGTCGACAACTAAATTCTCGTATCTTTAATAAGTAAATGGGCAGCGATCATGATCAGCTTCTCTAGCATACAGAAATACGCTGGTTATCGCGTGGAAAGGTATTGAACCGGGTTTTTGAATTACGTGAGGAAATACGATTATTTTTAATGAATACGACATTTTCTCTGAATGATCGTTTCAATGATTTGAAATGGTTAGTTACAGTGGTATACTTGGCCGATATTTTCGCATATTTGAATGAACTTAATTTCAGTATACAAGGTGCATCTGTAACAATATTTAAAGTTGAGGATAATATTGAAGCAATTATTAAGAAAGTAGACTTGTGGTCACATCGTCTTTCGAACCATGTGTAATTGCAATTTCCGACATCTAATGATTTTTTTAGAAACAATGGATGAAAAGCTCCCTGATGAAATACGTAATGATTTAATTCAACATTTGCAGGAATTGAAGAGGAACTTCAGAAAATATTTTCCTTCTTCTGATTCTGATAAAAATTGGATTAGGGATCCATTCAATGTAGATATGAAAACCGTTAAAGGTTTAATAGCTATTGAAGAAAATAGCTTGCTGGAAATTTCATGTGACAGTTCATTGAAATTAATTTTCAATAATGCTATTTTGACTGATTTTTGGTTACGTGTGAGGCCTGAATATGCAGAACTATCAAATAAGGCGCTGAAACATTTAATGCCATTTCCTACCGCTTAGTTATGCGAACGGACTTTCTCTGCGCTTTTATATACAAAATCAAAATACAGAAACCGATTAAATGTGGAACCAGATTTAAGAATGCAGCTTAGCACAATTGAGCCAAACATTTCTGACCTAATTTCAGCAAAACAGCATCAACCTGCGCATTAATTAAAAATAATTGTTTGCCATATTTTTTGCTGTACAGTAAAACCCCACTATACGTTGTTTCATAAGTCTTCAATCAATTAAGGAACATATTTCGTTATAAGTTGTGTCGCTTCGCATATACGCCGTTTGTGAAATACTAAAAGCAAAATTTCAGAAATTCCAATTGCGGTGCGAAAATTATAACTATAACAATAAAAACCCTCTATTCGGCTTTTAATTTCATGTTTACTATTATTTATATGAATTAATTTAATTTCATGTTTATCAATTCGTGTAAAATCATACTCAGAATAAACATTTGCTGGCCATGTGTTTGAGAGATCACGATGGGTTAGATGGTTCACAAGATACACGGGATAAAAGGGACTGTCCCAATTTTAATGACGACGTGTAAAAACCTATTTATGAGCTTTGTGAACAGTTGTGTCTATAATTTTGTGTGTTTACGTTTGCGTTGATATCTCATGAGATATTGGATATACTTTGGATTGCGAAATCTGCTTGAAAAGTACTATAAAGTGCGTATCAGTGTACGTGTAAGTAAAAAACAATTTTTGTCCTCCATCACACTATGGACAATTATTTTCGGTGATTTCTGAATTTATTATTGAAATCGGTTACTCGTCGTTACGATTAAATATATATTAAACCTTATTGTTAGTAGCAATGGGTGGTAAACACATAGAGGTAACATAGTATGTCCAATGTACTGTATTGATATGTATTATTTGGGAAACAATTGTGTCGCAAAATATCCGCCAGGAACGCAGCCCCTAACTTTTATCATAGTTCTTATGGTAATCTTTGTTTCGCTATACGTTGTTTCGTTATAAGTCGCATATTTCAGGAGCGCATCTCCGACGTATAGCAAGGTATTACTGTATTTAATACTTATAATAAATTATTGTATAAAAACAGAAAAAATAAGTAATTATAATAAATTAAATAAAAATAAAAAATATCCATTATTTCATATGTGCATTTTTGTATGATATTGTTCAAAATTTTACCCTCGGACACCCGCGGTTGAGGTTGAAAAGGGGTCCTTCAACTACAAAAGGTTGAGAACCGCCGGTATAGACTAAAGGAAACAGCCTATTTTGAGTTTCCTACTACAGTGCTAAATATTTATCAGGTGTTGCGAATTTTGCAGTTTTGTTTCACTCCAATAGCGCATTGTGAGGAGTATCATCAATACACAAGCAATATTTCTAAGAGGATATCCAAAAATTGATACATTTCTCAGTACACTTAGAGTGAATCTCTTTCGCCAAGTATGAATGACTAGCATTTACGTTTTATCCTTAGTATAATATAGGCATTACACTTGTAAAAGGCAATCACAATACAATTTCGGAGAAAAAAAATACAATTAGCATTATATTATTTCAGTTATGTTAAATTCTCTAATATATAAATTCACGCGGATGGCTATATTTTAATGTAGTATATAATTTTAATTTCGATATGACTTTGTATAAAGAAATTTAAAGCAAATTCCACATTAAAAATAAATTACAATATTGAAGACAATAATAAATAAACAAAAATAGATAGTATTATGAAAAAACATCTGCATAAATAAAGTTAACGTGATTTTTAGTGCGATACATAAGACTTATGACACTATAAGATTGATTCAAAATATATTCACATCTTTAAAAGCTTGATAAGCAACATACAGAAGCGAAGAAAGGATATATTTACGATGAATATTTGCACGAAGAAAGACCAAAAAAAGAGCTGGCGAGGAAAATTCGTAGGATGAGTGATGAAAGAAATGTTCTCTTATAGAATAATAAGGAATACGACGGACATAACATAGAAGAAGTCCAGAAAAACAATGGATATCTCAAGACTGATACAAAATAAAGATGAGTTATCCGGCACTGAAAACTGAGGAGAGAGGACAAGCGTAACAAGGAAACATAAACGAACTCCAGAAGAAGGACAAAAGACAAGTGAATCAAAATAAAGCGAAGGATTGTTCATTACGAAATGGACGGAGGAGGAAAACGCCGCAAAAGAAGAGAGCGGAATATACTGCGGAACAACTAAATAAGGTGAATAGAGGAAAGAATTTGGACGAAAATGTGTTTAGAAAATAAAAAAAGTAGTAAAGTAGAGTAAGAAAAAGGAGATAAAATTAGAGAGAAGAAGGAAAAAGGATGGAAAAAGAATCACGCGAATGAGGAAGGAGAAGAACTGAGGAGTTTGAGGAAATGGGGTGAGGAGCAGGAGATTGGAGGGAGGAGGAAGAGAATCTTCCTTCTCCGCGAGCCGCCTCCCCTCCCTCTCTCAACTCATTCGATCCTATCTCGTCCTCTTCTTCCTCCTAACCCCCGTTAGCTCTCCTCACCCCTCTCCCCCTCCCCCTTGGGGCCTGCAATTCTTTTTCAGGAAAGTAGAGGAGTGGTTGGGAAATGGCGGTGGGGAAAGGAAGGAGGGAGGAATGGATGGGGTTGATGCTGTGAAAGGGGTGTGCCCTTTCTGCAGGGGACGGTAAGGAGTAGGGATTGATATTGGCTAAAAGGAAAGAAGAGTTTAGGAACAAGGAGGGCTGCGGGAAAATAGAAAAAAAGAGAAGGACGAATCCATGATCCTTGGTCTCCTTACAAAAAAAGAAAATAAGATTTTCTACTTGTAAATTTGGATAATTTTTATAAGTAAAATTTTATGGTAATGTTTTAAAACAAATTACTTTTATCAAATCTAGAAGTAATATAAATGCGTTGTCCCATTAATTAGTTATAACGCAGCAATGAAATATTAACGAACCATATGTAAGATGGTTGTGAAGTGAATATTAAGGCAGAAATATGTAAAATGGCTCGAATTAAAAATTCTTTATTAATTTATATTTGCTTAAGATATATATCTCTTTGAATCAACGTGAGCCCAGGATCGTTTAGGAGAAATATGCACGCGCTCAATTTAAATTAATTTTTGATAATATCTATTATCGTCTAACGGTTAGACTCTAACCTATATACGAGTATATATTATTTCCATTTTCACTCTGTGGTGAACGCCATTACATTTTTAAATATATAGTATTTATTGTACAACACATCCATATGGTGTTCCCGTTTATTAGAATTGCAATTTTCATTAAATCATCAAGACTAAATGTAATCGTATAAGGAGCCTCTCTAATAATTAATTTTTTGGTATAATTATTATACACATTACAAGTCCCGCTTATTCTTACCGTGATCCACGTAATATTAACTATTTTTCCTAGGAATATTCCAAATTAACACTTTATTGTAATTTTCTTAACGTATAGGAAATTCCATAAACTCCCACTATCACCATACGTACCCATTATTTTAATTTCCACCTTCAAATGTTTATAACTTCAATTCAATTATATCTTCAATGTGGATTCTTCTGAATTACCATTTAACATCAGCTTTTATTTTGTTGATTTTAACATAATAAATCGCATTATATTTTTAAGTGTAATTTATCCTAAGACTTTTATCATTTATGGCTGGCCTATTTATCAAACGACTAAAACAATAGGACTCTTTTCAATGGCGAACAGTAAACAGTATTTCTTTCTTACATTATAGTGTTCTGGGAAATATGGGGATGCAAACAATGTCCGTGCGACACCTGCACACAACAGCCTCACTTTTTCAAATGCATCCGCACATGCATGTTGATATTCTCAACCGCCTATTGAGATCGCCGCATTTTATTTTGCGAATTTGCCGCAAGGTGTAAATATAAGGGGTGAGAGATATAGAGCTGGATAAAAGAAAGAGAAAAAAGGGGTCCATCCACAGAAGCCGTCCCCACACCCTGGAAGGCCTAGCCAACCAACACGACCACGCCACGTGAACAAAAGCTAAGCGAGGCGCGTGATGGAGAGAAAGGCGAAAAAGCCCTGGAGCAAGTGGAGAGGCTTCGGTTGCTAGGGTCAAGGGGACGAGAGAGAGAGAGAGAGAGATTTTTATTTTTTATATATAAGAAAAAGAGGAGCGAGAGAAGTAGGCCTGAGGGTGCACGAACAGTGGGTAGGGGAGGCGTGACGGTTAAGCAGCGGACATTGAGTTTTGGTTGGGAGGGGACAATGAGCAGAGGATGAGAGAGATCGGATAGAGAGGGGAGGGGAGGGGTAAAGACTAGGGTACCAAGAAGGGAATGAGGGTCAACAGGGACCATGCAGTCTCTCCAAGTTGCCGAGGGATCGCAACTTTTCCCGTGTGTTTGGTGTTTTTATGTCAACTTTACACATTCAATGGCATATCCTTTTTTCGGCCAATGATGAGGAGAGTTTTGATAGTATGTGTATGGAAGAAGACAGCGGGAGAGAAAGAGGGCGTGGAATGAATCCCGGGCACAACAAAGTGTTTCGCCCGGGGTGCATTCCATTCATCTCTCGATGCGCTGAAAATGCTTCTCAAACCACACCTGCATGTATGTGCACATTTCTGTCAGCACGGGAAAAAAATAACGTCACGAAAAATGTTGAAGTCGTGAAAATTTCAGCGGTGTATTCGCTAAAAATCTATATATATCTACAAAGAAAAGTGTTTGTATGTCTGTGCGTGTGCGTGCGTGTGCGCGTGTGCGAGTATGTATGTATGTTTTTTTTATAGCTCAGCAACTACAGCACGTGGAAACAAGAGGAAGCTGTCATTTTCACCGGAATAAAGAGTTAAGTGCTGTAGTGAAGCTTTTTTACCGATTTGATTGATATTTTTAATTAAAAAAGTATTTTCTTTTTTATTTTCTCCATTGAATTGCATAGGAATTAGTGCAGCATATCTTTCATTTGAATTTTAAAATTAGTTAGAAACATGGTACGAACTTGAGACTTGGATGGTTCTATGAAGAAAAGAACAAAGTTTGTTTTTATTGAAGACAGAATCAGAATCCTGATCGAATTAGCTTAAAAATGCGTTTAGAATCAGAAAAATACGTGATTTTATCATTATGACAATACCAATTATAAGTTACTATGACAGCACCCATTGTCGCCGAAGTTGAGAGTCCAATGCATTTAGGTATATGAGAAAATTTTTGACGAAATATCGTTTTTCAATTTCTGAGTGCGCTTTTGCTTTTTTTTTTACATGGCAACGTAATATTTGTTGATTTTAATCGAAATATTACCAATAAACTGTTTTTAAAGATAATTTCGTGTGGCGTAGAGTTTTTCAAAGCAAGCTGTTTTTAAAACTACGTAACATAAATAATTAAACGTAGATATTCCACAAATTGTGATTGGATAAATCGTTTCACTGTTTCCAAAGTATTGTTGATATAAACATTTTTTTCGTTACAGAACTCATGGATGAGATAATCGAGCTAATAGTCGGAGGATAATATTCAATCTGTGATTCTTAAACGTTCTCTATTTACTTTTTTGTCTTTAGTTAAATTAATTCATTTTTAATCTTATTTTGTTCATTTATTTTCGTTGAGCATTGTGTTCTTACTTGTTTTAATTATAATTTTTGTTTTTGTCTTGCTCATAAAAGTGAAAATTTATTTTTGTTTGTTCTAAATACCAATGAAGATATCGTCACGAAACTTCGCATAGGTATATAATTTTACTCTGCGGGTAACATAGGCTATATGACGAGGACGGGAGTGATTAATTCAATAATTATTTTCCCATAAGTTTACATGTATTTTTCGATTTTTCAGAGTGTAACGTTTTCCCCTTCATTCATCAAAATATGGACCGATTTTCATCGTTTCTCCTTTATTCGACGGTTAAAACTATATAATATCTTATTCTTACGATGTTTACATGTTAAACGGTCGAAGTTTTAGATTCACTAAATCCGTTGAAATTCAACGGGCACTTCTGCCAGTAGTCACATAAAGCTTTATAAGGCCAGTAAAATAAATAGCACATTCAAATATGGAGACATTCTTTTCATTTGACATTATTCAAAATTAATGATCCTCTAAAATTGTATAACCAGTCAATAACTTAATTAATTTAACTGGTTTGATACACTTATAGCGCGGTGGTTATTATTGATCACATGGTTAAAACTCTATGAGCTCTCACGGGGTGCAACATTCTTGAGGCAAAAGCTATAAAACCCGAGAGAAGAAATGAGAAAAAATAGAATGGACATCATAGGATTGAGTGAGGAATGAAGGGATGAAAAAGGATAAGAATTCTCGACAGTTTAATCTGGAGGAAATAGCGGCGCAAGAGTAATTCTGGTAATTAGGAAAGATATGAAGAGAAGCCTGATAAAGGTAATAACGAACGATAGACTGAATAATGATGAAAGGAGTCAAAGTGGACATGTTGATAATTCATGTGTATATGCCAAAGTCCATTCATGAAGAAGAAGATCGAGGAGATGTACAGGCAAATTAATGACATTTACGAAGAAGAGGAAAGGTAAACTATACAATAATGTGAGGTTGGAACAGTATATTTAGAGAAGTACAAGAAGAAAACGAGTTCGGTCAATATTGATTGGCAAAATGAACTGCTAAGAAAAACGGGTAGAATTTTGCATGGACGAACGATGAAGTGACTAATACTTGGTTCAAAAACCGTTAACGAGGACTGCATACATGTAAGAGCCCAGGAGATAGATTTAGATTCCAAATAGGTTACATACTAGATAAAAAGTATTCAGGAATAACATAAACAATGCAAAGGCTTCAAAAATTTCTTCGTTGTGAATTTCCAGAGAGGAAGCAATCACTCGATATATTCTGAAGGTTTTAGGCGCACAACTCGATAAAATCTATAGAATAGAAATACTTATAGCCTTCCCCGTGAAGTACCTAAGAGTAACTCGCTATCTGTCGTCAAGTGGTCGGTGCAACCAACAAGAAATCAGGCTTCACAGGAAGAGCAGTCCGAAATAGAACCGAAAAAGTTCGAGAAACATGTGACATATCGATGGATAGGCTACAGATCGAGTATGCTTTCAGTCAATGGATCCACATGAGAAAGGCTATACATATACTCAAGTTAAAAAAAGAATAGCGCAGGGCCGCAAGATTCGCGAAACATATATTTGGCCTTATGTCAGTGGCGTAAGAATAGGGTGGCCATATTCCATGGGCCAGAGCGTTCACGACATTATCGGATCCAAGGTGGAGGATTTCCCTTCCCCTTCTCGGATGTCTCCATCGCCCTACAATTGATGCATACTTAAACCCCTTACGCACAAAATTCCTTGATTCTCCACCACAGATTAGGTCCATATGGCAACGGTTAGAAATATTCTGACAGGAGCAGGAATTTCTTGCATAAAGGGTCGCCAGGAGCGGCGGATTCAAGATTGAGAGGGGGGGATGGGGCGATCGCCTCCCCACTGGGAAGTTTCTGGATCCGCCCTTGTGTCACCACAAGATATTTAAGCATGCAAGTGAGATTTTTGTAGAGAATATGATGTATTCCCGCCACTCACCTGCCTGAGCAATTGCAGGGTGTTATGAAGATGTAGATGCAGCATGAAGTTGGAAGAGGTCTTAGATAGTTCTAAAACAAACCGATTAAGGAAAGGAAATTAAAGAAAGTATAAAATAAGCTATGAATAAATAAATAGGTAAATAATAAAATAAATCAGAAAATGATGGATCACAAAGGATATGATTGAGAAAATGAATGAGAGGATGAAAATGAGAAACATTACCAGTGAAAGTGAAATTAACTATGGAAGAATAAACGATTTGAGAAGGACAACAGATGATGCTAGAGAAATCTGGAAAAATAAAAAAATGTGGAGAAATACAACTGTTGAAAAAGAAAGGGATGTAAGACCAAGTACACACTAGAGTTAGAATCAAAATATTATAAGTCTAATGGTATCAATGGGAAAATAATTACGAAATCAGGAGGGAAGTTAGTCAAAGAAGGTATGGGAAGAATAACTTAAGGTAGTGCTACTCAACCTTTTAAATTTCACGGCACACTCTCGGGTGCTCCCGAAGTTCGCGGCACACCAAACCAAATTTATTTATTTAACAAAAAAGATAGAATCGCCTTTCTCACAATTATTGCTAACATCTACATTTTTCAAATCGTTTAGTTGGGATAACGAAATAATCATATGACAAAAATTCCAATTATTCAATTAAGGAGCAACATGGTTTCGGTTTCAATAGCGCATACAGCATAAGAAATCGTACCATAAGAAATATTTCGTTTCGGTTGTCTTAGCATTAGAAGAATAAAATAGCATTTTTCCTTTGCGTATGATTTAAAAATTTACCGAGGCACACCGAATACTTTGTCGCGGCGCAGTAGTGTGCCGCGGCACACCGGTTACGGAGCACTGCATTAAGGAACTATACAATGTGCAGGCAAGATCTGCAGAAGTAGACTTGGAAGAAGAGGCCGACGATTAAGACTATTTCGGACCAAATACGTCTAATGGAAAGCGAAGAATAAAAAGCGATTCAAGAGCTCAAGGAGGGAAAAGGCACAAGCAAGCAGAGAAGTCATGGGATCGAAAGTACTAAAATTGATGACAACATTAATTAACACAGGAGTAGCCCCAAGATTTCCAACGATAGGTCAGCTGCCACGTGTAAGATCATCACAAGAATTCTTATTAAAAGGCTAAAGAAAAAGGCGAAAGAAATGCTAAGATTGCTGCGTATGTTTCGTCGACTGGCAGCGAGTAATGCTTGTGAGGATATAAAAGGATATAGAAGCTGACTGGAAAGAAAGGATATTTATCAGAAATCTATACACGAATCAAGTTGTGGACGTCAGATTAGAGAAAGATGATACAAGCGGAGTGAATATAGGGAGAGGAATTAGACAAGTTTGTTGCCTGTCGCCGGTTCTATTAAATGTATATGGAGAAGGATTAATGCAAGACAAGAGAGAACATGCGATTTCAAAATTGGAGAACGAATTATAAGAAGAGTGAAAAATGTTGATGACCAAGTAATTTTAGCAAGAGATGAAAATGATAAATAGTAATAACGAGTAAAAAATATGGAATTGAAATATTACTGAAAAATCGAAGGTAATGCGAATATCGGGAAAAGAAGAAAACATGAACACTAAGTATTGCTGGAAGTTCCGTAACTTGGGTATGGCGAAGATGGAATTTGCCATAGGCGCCGCTTGCAAAAGGCGCCCAACGTTCTCGCAAAAAGTGCGAAAAGTTAATTTTCCCAGAAATAAGTGTTATTTTAACACTCAAACGTTTATTTGTTTATAATAAAAAATTTATTATTCTTTATTAAAATGATGAAAAAATTATATGCTACATAGCCGTAAAACTGAAAAAGGAGCTTAAAAGAATAGAATCCCTTTGAAGTGCCCTTGTTTTCCCTATGCGCTCAGATTTATTTTTTCTGTCCTAGCGTTCAATTGCCTAAACCAGTCTTAGGTAGCCCTTTATCTTGTGATGTAAAGTTACCTACCCTTGCGAAAATGTCAAAATAGTAGAAAAATAAAATATATTTTTTAATGTTTTATAATTGGAAAAATCACTCATAATAAAAATGTGATAATTTCTGAACAAATAATTAATTAAAGAAAAAAATTGAAATTTTATAATTTACAAATGGCTTAAGTTCGTTAATATTGTAAAATATCCATTAACAACTTCACAGAACATCATATCATAACAAACAGATCAAGAAAAAGTCAAATTCAAATTATTTGAAAGAAAGGAGTAATTCCCCACCAGCTGAAAGATAAGAAAAATTAATTCTCCATTTAAGAGGTTAAATATCCTTCGACCTATGGGATTTGTTTGATTTAAATGTGTTACGTGATTGAGGGGTTTATTACGTTAAATAACGTTTCCTTAACAACAGCAAGATATATTATGCCGTAACCTGTCTAAAAATAAAAAATATATTTTCCCAATCAAAAATCATTTCATTTGAAAGGCTATTGAAATCATAATTAAAAGTTTAAATAGTACATATTTTTTTTTAAATGCATAGTTTACTTTGTAAATAATAAATTAGCGTTGTAGTTGCTATTTGCATTTTTATGCATAACTCGATAAATATTTCGTTTAGAGAAAAATGTATAGAATAAAACTTGTAGGGCGTTTTAAAATAGGTTTATGTTCTAAGCTAATTCGCAGAAAAAGCACCCAAACGATGTAAATTGGTATTTAACAAAATCGTAGTATAGTTAATTGGATAAATGCGAATTCGGAGGTACACTGTGTTCACATCTTATTTTTGGATTAACTTCCTCGCATATACTAAGATTAGATGTAATGTGATCAGAGGAAAATAGTTAAGCATGTTTGTAAGAGAATAATTGCTCACAAAATTCCTAAGTAAAAACAACTGGATTATTTTATGTTGATCACTATACATAACGGAAATTAAGTTGCAATTGAGGAAATTTTTACCTGCCCGACATTACAAATTCATTTGCTTCCTTTTAATCTTGTAAATTTTCCTCTGAGACACACCACATAGCTTGCTCGTCCTACTAACAGCAGATGACAGGCTTTCATTAGACTCATTGAGGCAACTACTAAGAACATACAATATTGTTTGTTCTTCCGAACTCACCTTGCTTTCTTTTCCTCACTGAGACGTCCATTTTCTCACAAAAACCACAATATTAATATGAAAATACGTTCGGGGATAATCAATGTGTGATGTACATACACAATATTTCAAAAAAGGGGACACTATAAACATAAAACCTGCAAACACAACGTATCTCTACATTTGAACCGTATTACACACTTCAGTTTGAAGACGTTTTGAAGAATTGTTAAAACAACCAATTAGCAATACACAATAAAACTGCCAAAATTTGTAAGTACTTTCCCGCAAACTTATGAGCAGATAAAACGACGAAAACACAAGATAGTCCAACTGCTGAGTCGTAACTGAGAGAAGACGGGCGAGGGACCGGACCGCAATAAAACTTTCGCATTGTTCACCCTCCCCTTGGCGATCCAACCCCACATCTGGGTGCACCAAAAATAACTTCAAACATTTATCTATAACTTTCTCGCTTAGAACACGAAAGTATCTTTATAAATAAAAAAGTTTCCCGCAGACAAACTTTTTCAAGTCAGGCGGGAACACGCAAAAGGAACTTTTATAATTAAATGCAGAAAATTACATTATTTTAAAACAGAACGTATATATCATCAATTGAAACAAACGTGACCGTAAAATGTCCATTTCAGGTTAAATATTGTTTATCGCATTTTGTATAGAATATAATTTTTAGTTTTCATTTAAAAGTATATCATCAGATTCTGCGTTAAAAAATAGCGCAATTAGAAATTTTGAATTTTTATTTTAATGCAACTTCAAATTATTAGTGAGATTTGGCAATCCCGGTGTAGTAGAGAAGGAGGAGGCGATTGGATTTTTAAGTCTGCAGGAGAGGGGAGAAACGATGCCGTTTGAAACCGTACTGACCCTTTAAGATGGAACGCTCTATAGATGACATGAAGATAGGTAAGGAGTCAACAAGAAATGAAGAAGATTACGGAAAACAGTAGTAGTATACAGAGAATCAAGTCTAACCAACAATAATCAAGAGCTTGTCTATCAGAGATATCTAAGAATTAGTTTTTACTTTCTCCAATATACGTAGTATAGAGAAAGTATTGTTTTCATGAAAAAATTCGAAATCGAGATTTCAACGGAAATACACGTTTTGAGGTGCGCAAAGGGAGAAATGATTGTATTACCATATAATACATAATTGTATTCGCCAAAGACGTCTGGCATAACCCGGGCATCGCCGGGTACTTTCAGCTAGTTCTAAATATTTTTAAACAACAATAACGAACAAGGTAGCATCCGGGTGTGTTTTCGGTAAATGCCGTCGATCTGACGTAAGCATTGCCACGCTCGTACTTTTACTTAGCTCTCCATACATTTTCAATGCATATTTCCGAAGGAGGATGCTGTGTGGCACCTTCCTTGGCATGCGTGTCGCGCGTTTTCAGATACGGTCTTCGCAAGGCTCACTAAACCGCTTCCCTCCAAAAATCCCTCCATACGTCTTTGGCAATTGAAGCTACGCCAACTCGACCGCACATTTGTATAAGGGAGGGAGAGAAGGGGCGAGGAAGAAAGGTTTCTGAGGAGGAAGCGATCCGCCTCTTTTGACTTTTTTAAACCTCGCGGGGCACCGAACGGCACCCTTTCAGATGGCAACACGCCTCGAGGGAGCATTATCGCCGCACACGAGAAAGACCCCGAATGGAAGAGACGCCGCCGCGGTGGCTGATGGAAGATTTATTCCCATTCCTTATCTGCGCCCGGGGCTCTTCCTTTATTCGAGCCTCATCCTTACCCTCCATCTCTCCGCCCACGCCCTCCCCATCCCACGCAAACTCGCTGCCACGTCGAACCCCCGCCCTCCCCCTATCTCGCCCCATCCACTCCCCGGATCCCGATCCCTCCTCGCTCTCCTGCTCTCGGAGCTTTCTTCCAGATCGCTCGCAACCCTTATTCTTCTCCAACCCCTTACACCCACGCCACCCTTTCGTTCTCTCCCATCTCTACCTCGCATTTTCACGCTCTGAGACTTCAACCCTTTCTTATTCCCCCCTCTTCTAATCTATATCTCTTCTATGTTCCATTCTCTCCTCTTCCCTCTCAAAGTGGTTCTATTTCTCTCTCCTATACCTTCTCGTTCCACCTCATCCTCAAGAATTATTTATATCATCACTATTTAGACCTAAAATTTAACGCTTGATATTTTTTCCTTTATTGCTAGGAAAAATTTCGGTGTCTTTCTAAAATCAAATCGTAGATCTTATATACTTGATCCTAGTGAAAAGTATGATATCGCGTATTGGAGCGACTTAACGATATTTTATTATATTTACTTATTTGAAAGAAATTTATCTAAAAATAATTTTAGTCCACGATTTAAGATAGTGAACAAACGGATCGTCAACATGACACAACAATTCCAATGTCTATATTTGAAGATAGAAGAGATTAAAAATGTAAAAATAAATACGTTTCGGTATAAAGGAACAAAAAGAAACAAAGTGTTGTAATAATGCCTACGTTAAAGAGCAGAAGAGAAAGTAATGCCAGGAAGATTTTGATGCTATGAAGCCCGACCATTAAAAAATCTGGTGAATTGCAAACTAAAATTTAGAGAA
This sequence comes from Uropetala carovei, assembly GCA_036926305.1. Taxonomy (NCBI): domain Eukaryota; kingdom Metazoa; phylum Arthropoda; class Insecta; order Odonata; family Petaluridae; genus Uropetala; species Uropetala carovei. The sequence continues at coordinate 4,264,784 of JAXCHB010000017.1, read as the reverse complement.
AAATGGGAAAGGTACCAGAAAAATCTAATATCCTATTCATACTCTCAAATCCCAAATTAATACTCGTCTTATTTAATTATTCAAAAGTTCCGTATTAAATTTATTGAAAGCATATAAGTATTTATTTGATCAATCTAATACTACTAATTTCCTTTGTGACTGATTTAACAATTTTGTTAAGATTTCGTTCCCCCCTGTATCTCAAAAGCCGTTTGTCATAGAGATATGCGGTAAACGGCGATTTGTTTCAACAAACTAGGAGGTCCCCAGAAAAATATTTTCATTTTCATAAAGTCTCTGGTTCGGATCCAGGAGACAATTATATTTTCCCATAAGTTTACACGGGATTTTCGATTTTTCAGAGTGTAAGGTTTTTTCATTCATTCATCAAAATAAGTAAATAAGGACCGATTTTCGTCGTATTTACTTTACTCGACGGCTAAAACTCTATACCATCTTATTCTTGCAATTTTTACATGTTACACGGTCGAGGTTTTCAGAAATACGCATTCTTTTTCGAAATTTTTAGGATTTTTCGTACTCATTCCGGGCGTTGCCAAGGAGACTCTCATTGTTGCCTCCGATTCATTTAATGCCAATTAAACCTTCACAACTCTGTATCTCTCTTGTGCTGACGAAGGGATCATCCCGAAAGCTCCAATAACTTTACAAATGTGTCTCTCCAACACCCCAGCGGCTCTCCTTCCGGTAAATTTAAAATAAGCTAAATGTTTCCTTCAGCACCTAGTTGCCCTAAATATATACATATACATATATATATACATACATATATATATATATATATATATATATATATACATACATATATATATATATATATATCGTAATGATCATCATCATGCTGCGTAACGCTCTAATGTTTCGAATAACTCGGTTAAAAATTTACTGAGGTGTCTGAAATTTTTCAGGATTTCAGTTTTAATGAATCTCTACGTTATAACTAAAAAAATTTTGAATGAGGTCACGGGTTTGACGCTCACAGGATGAATGTCGTTTCCCATAAGATAACACGTAAATATCGCATTTTTGGTTTGAGGGCTTTCATTCTTTTACTTTTTAAAATATCTTAAAATTAAGTTATCGATACGAAATTTACGCTAAAACACGCCAAAATGAATGAGGATTCTTATTCTTATCGTCGAATACTCAATCTCATGCGTATTCTCTCATATTTTGAATTTATACTCGAGATTTTGTAATTTTTTTAAAGATTTCAATACTAAGATTCCATGGTATTGTTGTCCCCGATAATTTCAGTGCATATGCACTTAAATAAAGGCTTAAAGATCGAAAATATGACTAAAACTTGCTCGAAATGACCGAAGATATGAATTAAATACAAATAAACCGAACGCAGTATTCATGTTACTATTTATATTTTTTACCTATATTACTAAAATCCTTTTTCTGGTTTCTCTCTCTCTCTCTTTAACGCTCTATAACTCAGCCATTTTTAATCTCCGGGAATGTCAGCCCTCTAAGTTTATTTTTTATCGAGTTATTCAACTAATTTCCTTAATTTGTTATTAAAAACCAAACATGCATCCTTTATAAAATATATTCATTAAACTCATATTCCCTATAAGCTAACCTAAATCCACAAGGGAACGAAGAAACAGCGAGCAAAGGGGGGTTGGCGAGCGCCAGCCTCCTAGTGTGTGTGTGTGTATATATATATATATCATGTGTAAGAAACATCTATATATAATAATAACTAGCTGAAACGTCCGGCTTCGCTCGGGAAAGAGTGGCAAACGATTTTTATTGCTCAGGATAAACGTTTCCCATTCCTTAATTAAGCAAGTGATGCTTACATTAATATTTACTATTTTATGTATTGTATTGTACGCATTAACGTCTTAATATTCACATGGATAGATACACCGAAGCCTTTAAAGCGGCAATAAAATTATGTGGATTATGTCAATACTATTAGCCAAAACGTAAACAATAAACAACATCTTGGTTACCAAACAAATGTAATTATGTTGCGATCAATCTTTCAATGTTAATGGTAAAAGATAACAATGTTCTAATATTCATTTAAAATCATTTGACTCACTTTGAAAGTATTCATAGACTATATTTAGGCGTATCTTGGCGTTAGCAATTCTTCCTCTACGGCGTGCCACTGCGTGGATTTTCCTTGCATTAATCTTTACGTGGATATCTCTCCCTTTGAAGAGGACAACAATTAAGAAATTTAGCTTTGTTGCCGCCTGGAAAATGGACATCTAAACCGATAAATTTTGAGTTTAAAGGAAAATTTCGAGCGATTTAGCATGTAATACCACGAAACATGAACAGAATTAAAATATTCAGTCTTTCGTGCGTAAAATAATCCATTTATCGTGATCGTAAAATTAATATTTAGGTATATTTATATCCACATCAGTGAAGGGGTGCATGGCATTTTGGGGTTTCTCCACACCATTTCCCATAAATTCTTATGGAAATAGTATTTTATTGATCCCATGGGGTATAAGAGACCCCACGGTCTGCAAACCTAGACCAAGTACTTCCTTTGGTCCATAGGATGGCCCATGAAACTTTTGAGTTCGATAGCTTCAACGGTGTAAAAACGTATAAAGAACACACACACATACACACTAAAATATTTATAAGATAATAATAGATATACATATATTGGCTCCTTCCCATCCCCTTCAACCACTGGTTGCCAACAATTGTTCATCGCCGTCACATCTTAACATAAAAGAACTGAAGAGTAAACGAATGGTCGACTATAGCTTATGACTACAGGAACTATTTTTTCAGACATTCACCTCTTCCAAAGTATGCATTACTTTCCCGGTCGTATTACTTCGGAGGAAAATAACTTCTTCCCATACGCAGTTCTTTCTTTTTGATAACGAAGCCTTCTCGATGTCGCCATTATGAAGAGCCGCAGCACTAATAAAAAATTCCCCGCATTATGCGGTAGACAAAAGACCACTCATAACCTCGAACGCTCAAGATTTGATCGAAACTGTTTTCTCCATAGACAGGGCCAGGCAGCCTCCGCTCCATTTCCTCACCCTCGGAGATCTCCGGCTGACATCTATGTGCGCCATAACTGCCTCCAAAACCCTGACGTCATTCCCTGAGTCATAACGTCGACTCCGGATCTTCATCAAAAGATCTCATCTTTCCATAAGAACGACATAACTCTTCACCGTTTTTGCTAATCCCACTTAACACCTCTCAACGGAAGAAATACGCTTCAAGAAAACCAGGAATACAAGTCAGAACCAGAAATGATGTTGCTTCATTGCGAAAAAATGAATTTCCCTTATGTTTGTCATTTTTTGAAACTTTTAATGTTTATTATCCTCTAATGCCCACTTAAAGTGTAAAGAACGTGATTACCTTAGTTCTTTAATCTATCTATTGTCCGATTGTTTCAGAGAAAATAGCAAACGCGCAAAATATAGTCTTCAAAGAAATTAGTAGGAAATGAAAATTTGATTGTTAGGTGTACAGTAAAATTTTTACAGATAATTATATAATCTTGCAGTGGAATAAGATGTTTTATGAACGGTTAAATTCCTGCATTATTAATGAAATTAACATAAAAAAACTAGTTGAAAGGGATACGGGCCGAACTTTTACAAGGGTAGGTTACGCCTAAATATTTATTATATTTAGACTCACATAAATCAGAAGGACTTTAGTTTTATACCCTTCAAGCAATAAAGAAAGGATTTCATTATTACAAAGATATGTAGGTATCAGTTATTTGATTGACACATAATTCAGAATGAGCAAATAGTATGCCTCGATGTATTCAATTAACGTTCCAAAAAAGTAGCTTAAAATGTTTTTATGTCAACGGCTCCCACTCTGCTAAGTAAAATTAGTCATACATGCATGGAAAAAATAAAAAAGATGTCATTGTTCTATTAATACTGATTCTGGATCGCCATGTACGTATTGTATATTACATCCATCAAGAACCAAAGCTCATTTAAAGGAAGTTTTTTAGTTCAGGGTTAGCCTTAAGAGAACAACAACGCAGCGACTCTTGTAATACTTAAGAAACCTGCCAAGTAAAATTTATATATGATTTACACAACCAATTTTAAACTCCTAACAGGTATATCAGAATCATCAAAGCCCTTAATTTGACTGAGAGACGAATAAACAACATTAACTCAGAATAAAGGAACACAATTTCGTATGTGTATTTCAACAAGGAATTGCTTACGTAACACGTTTTGTATTGCTTTAAGTGAGCCAAATTTTATGCATTAAACCATTAAAAGGATAAAAATCAAGACTCAAATTCATCTCTGCGAAGATTTTTCCCAAGAATAAAATACATTATTTCACACTCGCCATTAAACATGCTCTCTCGAGACACCCTTTTCCTTCTCATTTTCCTATTCAGATATGGCAAAGAGAGAGGAGGAGGGACGAGAGAGAAAACCCTATCCCCCTTTTTCGCGAGAAGAATGAATATCAGCTCTGGAGGTTGGATCCTTCCTCTCACCCCTTCCCGTTACTCTCTCCCCTCCCACACCTCCTTACGGCTTTTAAAACATCTTTATCTTTCTTCAGATCCTTTTTCCAGGTCTTTCATCCGAAATAAAATATCCTTTCTTACGTCTTTTCCTTCCCTTATTTCAGCCCTTCCACCCCTCTCCTCCTCCTCTCCCTCCTTTTTCTACGTCGTCCTCTTTTTCTCCCTTCCAACTTCCCCTCAGAATATATACCATCCCTCCATCTCTCCTTCTTCCTACACCATTCTGCTCCACCGAGTCCACCGATAGAGACCTTTTCCCCGCTCATGCCGGGCGTGGGGACGTGGGTGGGCTGCGAAGGAGTAAAGAAAGGAGAGAGGAGGGCAAAAGAGGGGAGAGGGAGGGAGGGAGGGAAGGGGTCGAGTCGGTGAGGCACAACGCAGAGGAGGAAGAGAGGGGGGGGGAGGTGGGACGATACCGGAAATTATGACACGCTGCGATTGCAGTTTCATCTCCGGCCGTTATTTCCTGTTTTGGCGCTCGCGACGCCTGCCGCGGAGATTGCGAAGGGGGTTGAGAGGGGGAGTAGGAGTGAGGGTGGATGGAAAGGTATAGGAGCGAAGAGGTGGAGGGAGAGAGGAGGAAGGGTACCCGTGTGTGGGAGGGAGAGAGAGAGAGGTTTATGATTCGAGGGGTAAAGCGAAAGGGAGGGAAAGGGAACGGAACCGGGACATCAGGCTGGAATTCTTAACGGTGTAGAATGGCATTGTGGAACGCTTCTAGATACCGAAGAATTTATCGGCACTCCTTTCTCAATTTTTTCGCCTTCTTTGTGTGAACCGCACAATGCAGAGCGTCGTTTTCACCCTGGATTCGAACCATGCCCGCTTTTCCGAAATCCCAAAAGAATTCCGAGAACGGCTGGAGGGAAAGGCACGGTTAACGCGAAAACCATCTCCTTTCAAATATGACATATACTTCTGATACGCCGCCGCCTTAATCTTACGAGTGAACTCATACGAGAAATTGAATGCATTACGATTGCGATAGTCGATCATTTAAGAACTAGGTTTCTCTCTGCTAATGCATGTTGCTCACGTTTTAATTTACTTTTCACGAATTCGATGAAAAATTAACATAGCTGGAAAGAAATTCAAGGGGCTTTTGAGATGGTATTCAAATCCAAAAAGTGAAGAATTACAATCACTTGAAATTGAACTGAAGATCATCTCCGCAAATAATATTTTTTATGAAATTATATATATATCACCACCACATAAAAGCCAGAAATAATGCAAGTACGACGATTACAAAATCTAATCGCCGAGAAAGCGAAGTATCCTATCAAAACTATCATTGTCATCGAGAAATATCAGGATTGGATATTAAAAATATATGAAGATTGCAAAAGCCAAAGGAAGACGCATATACTGAGAAAAATGAGATAAAACGTGAAAGAGATTATGTCTGGATTGACCAAAATAGTGAATAAAAAGACGAGATGACGAAATAAAACCTGAAATGGGAGTGGAGAATGTCAGATTTGCATAAGGGGAGAGAGTGAGGCAGAGAAAGATAGATATAGAAGTCTCCTCCGGGAAAAGAGAGACAGAAAGAGGAAAAGAAAGGAATGGTCTGAATGCCAAATGCGCTCAAGTGAGGGAGAGGGTTGGAGAAAGAGAAAGACTGAGAGACAGAAAAGGAAAACATTTGAGTTATTAAGGAAGAATACGAAGGAGAGAAGGGAACATCGAGAGATAAGGCAAGAGAGAGAGAGAGGGAGGAAGAGATGATATGGACATGAAGTAAGAGAGAGGGAGAGATTCTGGATGAAGTAAGGAAGCAACCGGAAGTGGAGAGAAGACGTGAAATAATGTCAGAGACAAGAGAGTGGGAGAAAAAGAGAGAGAGAGACAGGAAGAAGGGAGCAGTCATAGAGCTCTATAAGGGATGGGAGATAAGGTTTTGGGTGTATGGGTGTTGGGTTAGGGGAAGGAAGGTACCGAAGGATAAGTTTGTGACGGACTGAGGGATAATACCAAAGGAGGAAATAGCAAGGGAGAGGGAGAGGACGGATGGAGGCACTGAAGAGAGAGAGGAAGGGGTTTTGTTGAGGGGGTGGGAGGTGAGTGAGGGATGGAAGAGAAATGAGATTTCCATACGTGCGGGACAAAAAGGAGAGGCAAGGAGGAGAGGGGATTAGGGGAGGAGTGGGGAAAGGTAAAGAGGGGTAGTAGAGGCAGTGAGGTAGGGTAAAAACGAGAGGATGGGAATGCTAAATCGGGGAAGGACATCAAGGGGAGCAAAAGAGTTGGATTAAACTGGACGAAAAGTGAAGCGAAAATCTAGCGGAAGCAAGAGTTTCCGCCATTATTTTTTTTAACGTCTTTTGAGGATATGATAAAGAAATCATGAAATATTTAACGTTTCGTGACCGAAATTCAGACCAGGCGTTCACATATTATAGTAGAATTAATATATATTAATTTTAAATATTTTATTAAGTGAAAAGCGCAAACTCCCAGAAATCTCGCGGGATTTTCATCTGCATTACTTGATCAAAATTCGACAAAACTTGTGCCATTACAATATAGATTGTAAATGAATCATTCTGCATCGTAGTCCGACTAGTAAATTTGCTTAAATCTTAAGCGGCTAGAATTTCTTTTAAATATACATCGTTGCGCCATTTTTCTTATTAAAAAGTGGATGCTTTCTCTTTTAAATGAAATAGGTTTTTATTCTTAAACAAGTTAGGAAAGTGTACACCGCATCACAAATGGGAGCGTTTAGTGCAATGGAGTATTTGAAAAAAATTATATACGTGTACGTAAGGGAAATAGCGTTTTAAAGTTCTTTTCATCCTCATAAATAATCCATTTCCTTCCTATTTAAAAATATTTCATGCATACGTAAGGAAATTGAACGTATTTATATGAGATTGTTCATGTTAGAAACAATGATGAAGTAACCATGCAAGAAATTTTCTAAATTCGACTCGAATTAAGACATTCTTGTTAGATTTTCTTGATACTCCTACGATAAAAATTTATAGGAAAAGAAATATTCTACTAGTTCTACAAGTTTTATTTGAAAAATATTTTAATATAACCAATACTTTACGAGATATGACGAAAAGTTCATTTTTTGTAACCAGTAAAGTGGTACCCCTGACTGGCTTACGTGATTCATTTATATGATTTTATTATTGTCTTTGACTGTAAGTCCTTAATACAAAATTTCATGAAAATCCGATCGGTAAAAGCATTGAGCGAACATACGGACGGACGAAGAAATGGTCAGACAGATGACGCTAATAGACTGGAGGCGTAACGCACCTAAAAAGATCCTCGGAAATTCAATACTGTAGGCTTAAAATTAGCTTAAATAGGCAATTCAGAGCTGAAATCGCTTAAATGTAGGCTAATCATACTTTCGGGTATAATACGCGCATGACGAGTGAAGTGAGGGGGACAGGTGAGAAATAAGGCTGGGACGAAGAAAGGAGAGCGGGAGATTTGAGGGTAATATGCTGAATGAGGTGGGGAAAACGGTTTTGTAGCAAACTGCCGGATAAGAGGAGAGAATTCCTTGAGAGATATGTTAAAGTGAACGAAGGAGGCTGTACGAAGAGAACAAATAAAAGAGATGGGAATGAAACTCCAATTTGTGCGTCTGTTTAACTTTTTACTATCTGTTTCAGCAGCTCTTTCCTTACTCTTTTCCATATTTTATCTAATAAACATCAAAATGAAAACTATCACTACTGACATAATTCCGCAATCAGTTAAGTGGAATTTTACACCGTCAACGCAGAATGCAGGAGTATGGAAAGCTAGCGGCATAAGGGATTGTTCTATAACCGTGGAGCACTACACCATGAGAAAAATGGAAAACAAGTAAGAATTTAAAAAAAATTAATAAATTAAATCTTTTTGCTTTATAAAATAGGCGGCCTTAAAAGAATAAAACAAGAAAAGTTTTACATAATTTGTTCGTTTTAAAAGATTTTGGTGTCATTTTCTTTTCGTTACTGTTGCTTTACATATCATTTATGTAATAATTTCGCTTTTATAGGAGGTTTCCGAGGTTGAGCTTCATTAAAAAATGTGTTTTGCTTTTAACTTTATATTAAAAATCCATTTACTCTAGTTTATGGAATGAGATTATTATGTAATTGATATGTAAAGTTATAGTAATGACAAGTACATGACACCAAAATCTTTTATAACGAACAAATAATCTGAAAATTTTCTTGTTTTATTCTTTTATGGCCTCCTATTTTATAAAGCAAAAAGATTTTATTTTTGATTTTTTTTAATTCTTACTTGTTTTCATCTTTTAAGTGCAAAAATGAATAACATTCAATGAAAAATAACGAACGTAAATAATTTACCTCAATCGCCTTCTTACATTGATTGATGTCAAAGTTCGTGATTTGTGGAACTTTGTGACTTCATACGACTCTAGCGGTGGTAGACTCGTCAGTTTAAATTACATGGCTAATAAGAAGAGAAACCCGGTACAGGCATTAGCCTACTCTTTTCGAAAACCACCAAGGAGAACCAACGGCTTTATGTCCCTTCCGAAGGATGAAGCGTTGATTTGCGTGCTCTCCTCTAAACACGCCAAAACTGGGCAGCAAGATCTATTGAAAAAATGCAACTTTCGTAGGTTTGTAATAGCTCAGCGTATAAGGCCAATGCGCTCGCCGCTACGCCACGGCACACCATTTCGCGAGTTTTGAAATTCCGAAGATACTTTTCTACCCAGACGCCATCTACCGCAGCGTGAGGAATAAAAATACATTCCCAAAGGAACCATCTACTGATTACGATTTGTTAATCGTTTTATGAAAAAGTTCAAAATTTTTAAACTAATAGTGAACATTATTTAGGTATAAAATGACATAATAGAAATAAGCTAAAATTTTTGTACAATTAAGGGTTATGACGTCACTTGCCATATATTGATCAAAATGACAACTCACGTTGAATTCCGTTTTTCCCGCTGTTATTTCTAACGTTGGGGCATAGAATACTGTGCATATGTAGTAGTACAATTTCTTGCTACTAAAACGCCCCCAGATTCGCGTGCAGAGCCACCGCAACAAGATAGAATTTTGGAAAGTTTGAACATTCACAGATTATCATCTAGATGAGATAAGAAGTTGTTAATGGGCTAAAAACCATCTAAAAGCCGGAAGCTTTCAAACAATGTAACATTCTTTACCATCCGATCATTTGTTCGAGAGATATGAGGGAACAAAAAATGGTCTACCCAAATATATATTATATATATACACACTAACGAGTTTACCCGGCGTTGCCCGGGATTCAGAACAGTGTAAAAATGACCTAATTAAAAAACACGAAAATCTATATTAATTTATTTTTATTATGTTTACAGTAATTAATTTTTGAAACATCTCTAATTTTTATTCTTATAGAGCTTCAGGATATACAATGTTGCCTGTTTTTTTCGAGCCGTGTCTGTCTCTGGTCTTGACTCTCGGATGCCCTTAATTCTGCTTGTATTACACGTTGGTTGTCTACACGAATCTGCGTCTCTTCTACACTTTCAGATACTCTTAATAAAGCCAATTTTTTTCTTTTTGCTGGCATAATATTTTTATAAAATGTTCTGAAAAATGGATTTTTTTGTGTAATAATAATTTTTTTAGGAAAAAGATTATAATCCGCTCAATAATTAAAGTGACTTAGAATTTGGTTAAAGTAGAAATCGCGGGAAAATGTTTCGGAACCCTGCTATCGATATAAAAACAGTTCTCCATATTTTGTTTAATACTGTTTAGATTGTAGCCATTAACTATAATTATAGAAATTCAAATGGAAAATAGAATTAAATTTTCAAATAGACTGATATTACATATTGTAGGAATTGTAGAAATAAATAAATTATATTACCCAAACCTCTAGATCCAAACTCATCGCGATCGTAGAATTTTTATTCCTCGTATATAAATGAGATAAGTAATGAGGTAAGATTTCAGCTAAAATCCGAACAGAAATAAAAATGGAATGAGAATTAAATGTCATGAGTTTACAAATAGATGCAATAAACTAACAAATATATCATTTGATCAAAATATGATTATCGTATCAATTTCAGTAGACTGTTTAAAAAGATATTGAAATCGATATTTAAAAATTAAAATTACTATTCATGTTTTACTAACCTGCTGTACGTAATGAACAGTTTATTATGATGCAACTAGTGTAATGCCCTTTGAAATATCAACGGAAGAATTATTATTTTCATTTAAAATAATTAATATCCCACTTTCACATATGAAATATTTTGTCATATACAACATATCTAATGAATATTCTGTTGTTGACGGGCTATCTTTAGTTAAACTTAAAATAGTTGCCTCTTTCCCTCCCTTTCCTCCCCCTTTCACACCCTCTATCTCCCTCCCCCTACTCATTTCTCCTCCTCCCCCTCTCTCTTCTCCCCCTCTTTCCCCCTCCCCCCTCTACTTCCCTCTCTCCCCCTCCCTCTCGTTCCCCCCTCTACCTCTCTCTCCCCCCCTCTCTCTCGTATTAAAAGCATACAAAGCACGCTTACACCCATAAGGATTGATACAACAATAAGATTTTGAGGTAATAATATAATTGGTAGCCAAGGCAACATTCCGTTAAAATGGCAATATTTCCACAAAATATGTGAATTAAACGTATAACATGAGCGATTTCGAATTGCATGCGGAAAAAGATGTACAGATTAAGAAACTTTGTAATTTTTTCTTCAAAATGGTTCAGATCCGAAGATCGTAGGTTAATTCCTTCTAATTTTCATTTCCAAAACAATAAAAGCCTGCATATCAAAAAATTGATTTTTACATGTTACCTTACGGAAAATGAAAATGTCTTCCTTGGAGTCGAACCCAGGACTTTTTTGGATTTATTTTCGTCATTACCTTAAAATATGTTAATCAAGCATCCTTGCCAAATTTCAATCTTCTACCTATTCGGGAAGTTTGTTAAAACGCTCTCTATCGGCCATCGTGAAAGCCTGACCAACCAACCAACAGACTTGGACTATTATAGTATTAATTATGAGACTCTGAAATCGTTATCCTCATCAAATAATTCCTTACCATGAGTTATTCTAAACTATCCCAATACAAAAAACATTCGGTTGACAAAATAAACAAAATTTGTTTGGTTAAAAAGGAAAGAGACAACAATACCGGTGGCCATGGTAGTCGTAATAAAAATGGCAATATTTAACATAAATTTGCGTTTTCAATGATTAATACGAGGAATTTTGAATTTCTAGCGGAAAAAGATGAACAGAATAAGAAACCTTATAGATTTTTTTCTATAGTACAAATACGACGTTCACAGGTCAATTATTTCTGATTTAATTTGGCAAAAAAATAAAACCCTGCACGTCATTTTTTTAATTTTTACGTGTTATCTTGTGGGAAATACAAAATTATTCCCTGGGGTCGAACCCGGGTCTTTTTGCGAATTTTTTTTTGCATAAAACCTTCTCAGGGATGACATAAAAGCATGTGCAAAGTTAGAAAGTTTTTTGGACTTTGTATTCTTGAATTATTAAGGTACAAACATATAAACATACAAACATTCTCCTCTATATATATATATATATATGTGTCTTTTATGTGTTCGTCCTATATATATATATATATATAGGACGAACACATATAAAAGATTTTATAAAAACAAAAATAATGAAGAGAAGATTTCGGTCGATTGCATTCCACATGCTTTGATTTAAGTACATATGGCACGTGAATAGCTAATCAGAAAAACCGTTAACATTACATACAGTGTTTCTTCTTTAAAAATGAAACTTTTATTGGAAGAATACGCATAAAAAATATCTTCTTGGAGTTATCTAGCATTATAGTTATAGAGGACTGAGTATTTGGGGCTAGATTATACCTATGTGGTTGTCTATCGACATCTTGACTCTTCGTTTCGTACTTATACAAAGGGATACAGCATACAATAGTCAAAGCCAAACACTGAATTTAATTAACAGTTTAAAAATTTGATCTACTTATTTTTAAGTTATATATCCTGTATTAAAGTAGCAGTGTAAACAGAAAATAAAGATAGGCATCAAATCAAATTGAAACGCGACACCTATGAATAAATCACCAAACTTCCACAAAAGGAGGATATACTTATGCTCCAGCGAAAATTTCGAACTTTCCCGATGAAAGACGGGTTCATGGTCTCTTCTTCTCCATAGCAAGAGATCATCATTCATCCTAGCTCTCGCAAATTACTTTTCCAACCTTTCCCTCTCTCTCTCTTCACTCCGAAAGCGGAAGACAAACTTCTTCTCCATAAGAATCGAAGGACCCTATCCCTTCAATCTCCCCTCAACCCTCTATCTCACTCCGAAATCCATCCCCTTCCGATCTCACCCCGTCTCCATTTTCGATCTCCACCACTCCACCACACCATCTTCCCTCCCTTCCCCTCTTTCCTCAAGAGATCCCTTTTGTGCCATCCATCCCTCCCCATTGGCCCATCTATATAGCTGATAGGGAACAACTACCCGGTCTTCCGACCTCCCCACCTCCTCCAGATCAATCAAATCAGTTAATTCAAACGCCACGTCCAACTCCCCCATTTATATCGTTCAATCACCTTTCACCTCTTAATATCTTTCCCGCCTCTCTCTCTCTCCTTTTTATCTCTTTCCTTTTCTTCTCTTCCACGTATCTTTCCTATGATATCCTGGCTTCAAAAAGGGTCTATGAGGAATAGGAAGAGCTAGCGAAGACGCAACCGGTATCTTTCACAAATAAAAAAAGATTAAAGATTTGCAATCCTTTTCCTTTGTGCTTGAAATAGTTCAAGTCAAGGTGTTTCCCTGAAAATTATCCTCACTGTACAAAGACAATAAAAGTTACCTTGTATTTATCGTTAATTCTCTCTATAAGTAAGATAAATATATACGCCATTTCACTGCAATTTTCTGCTCAAAACAATACAGTAAATTCAGAATAGTATTTACCTAAAAAAAGATGATATAATTTTCGCTTCAGGGAAAAGTCAACATTGTATATAATCCTTTTAGCTGTGTATAAATACGAGCAGTTCTAAATAGAAATAACATACCGAAAATCCGTTATGATCCAAAAGAAAATGATAGCTTCCTTCCACTTCTGAGCAGTACAACGATTTTCACTCCAATTCCTGTGAATAATAAATTACTTTTGCTATTTATATGATTTATACAAAAAATTGTTCAATTTTAATGTAAAGATGAGTTTTTCTCCTGTGATTACGTAATCTAGTATAATCGATTTTGAAGTCCTGGCGTTTAAATCAAACAGTTCAACTCTTAGGACCTTTTTCCATATTTTTTTTAGGATTTTATATACTTGTTTTTTAATTTAATTTATTTACCATATAGCATAACACGGAATTCTTAAAATACAAAATATTGCATAAAGATCAAAGTAAATTAAAGCTAATTAAATTATATATTTTATAATGTTTTAAGTCAATGTAGATATTACATTTATTAGATGAAATTAACAATTTTCATATCTATTCATTATCGCCTATTGTATGTTTGTTCATAAATGAATATTTTTTTAAAACGAGAGCGTGTTTCGTGCAATTTTCTTCTTGATATATCATGAACTACTTTCTCTCCAATCTGAATATTCTCTTGCAACGAACTGAATTTCACTTACCATAATCTCCGCGATTTCCTTCAACATCTCAATATAACGCATTAAACGTTTAGTGTAATTATTTGTCCCGCTTTTTCGCATTCTTTCTGTTTAGCATTCTTACTTGATGTCATTTTCTCTTTCCTCATACCTATTTCAACCAAAGTTGCTTTGGAGTTTCTTCTCACACCTTTCTTAATCAACCTCTTACCCCTATGTTTATCTCATTTCGATAACAACGTTCATATCTCTGTCCTCCCAATCTCTTTTGCAATCATAAACATCTCTCTGCTCTTCTCTTTTTCCTATTCTTCCATTCTCCACCTTCTCTACGTTTTACCTCCATTCCCCTCTCTCCTCTCCTAGATTCCCCTTTCCATTCTCTTCATATCTGAATCTTCTCTTTCTTCTCCCTTCCCATTTTCCCCTCCCAATCTAGCTATCTCTCCGAATCACTCTCCATAGTCCTTTATCGCTCGCTCTCTCTTTCTCTCTCCCTCTAAGCACATTCTCTCTTTCTCCCTCCCTCTCTTCTTATCCAGAATCCCTCCTTTCACATCCATCTCGCAGCAAACTCCATCCTCCCGCAACCACATCTCCCATCCTCTTTCTCCTTCCTATCCATCCATCCATCCATCCGTCTCCTCTCTTCCTCCTCTCTCCATTTAACTCCCCCCTCACATCCTCACAACGACCGCTCCATATCCTACGACTCCCATCACCCATTTCCCACCTCCCTCCCCATTCTCTCCTTTCGACCTCCTCCTCACGTCCCCATCCCTCCCCCTCCCTTCTTCCTCCCCGCACCCCCACCCCCATCCTTCACCGCATCCACCAACAAGACCTATTTACGGGACGAAAAGCTTTCCGTCTCCCCGACTTCCCTTATCTCAGGGAGACACACAGATTTCCACCCCCGAGGACATGGGGAGAGAGAGAGAGAGAGAGAGAGTAGGAGGGAGGGATGACTCTCGGTGGCGTAAGGGGGGCTGATGGGCGGGTTAGGAGTAAGGAGGATGGGGAAGGAGATAGGGGTGGATATTTTTAGGGGGAAGGGGGAGAGCGTAAGGGGCGAAAAAAGAGTATGGGGGCTTGAGTTTCGTATAAGGGATACTGGGTTGTGTGTGTGTGCGTGAGAGAGAGAGAGAGGGAGAGAGAGAGAAAGACTGACAGAAATGGGTGGGTTGGAGAGTTTGGAAGGAGAGAAGATGGGGAAAGGAGGGGTTGCTCTATTGCGAGGGTTGGGTGGGACGGGAGCAAAAGCACGGCGTTGGAATTGGTTAGAGAGGCGTTTGCCAGATAGGCCTTCTCTTACTCTTATCCGCCACGTCAAAGTTGGATCCATCAGACCTCGGTGCCTTCTCCTCCTTCGCATTTACCTCCTTTCTCTCGGAAAGAATTGAAACTTCATCTCTCTCTCTATCTCTCTTCCTGTTTCTAACCTCCGTCTCTTCGCGCATCACGTACACTGTACTCTTGCCTCTCTGCTCATTATAAGTGTGAGCGAGTGTGTTATCGTTTGGATGTGCATTTGAGCGTGTGTGATTGCGCATATAATAGATGTAGCGGAGGCGTTGGATATGCGTATTTACGAATTTGGAAGGTGGAGCGCAACGAAGTACATGAACGTCTTTACGATTATACGAATATATCCATAAAGGTTGGGGGCGGAGGGGTGGTGTGGGAGGTAGACGTCTCGAGAATGCCGAATACGTCCGCATTAGTGCCTATAAAGATTCCTAGAGAGGAGACACTCTTTCTTGCATGTGTACGCGAGCGGGAACCCCACATTCTCACATGTGCGTGCATTACTTCATGCATTATGTGAAAGTAAAATGTTTCCGTAGAGCAGGGTATTTGTTAAAGGATTATCAGAGAAGAGGAAGGCGCAGCGGAACGATAAAAACTATGAAGACGAGATGAAGGAACAGCACTTGGGACTAGCAGATTAGAAGCTGGAGTTTAGGAAAGTCGAGACAAAAACAATCAAGAAATATATATATCCGCACAAACACATATACATAACTTATTCAATGTTGGAATCCCTGATGAAGTCGCATAAAAATGTTTTGGTTGCGCTTTCGCTTTATAGCAAATTTATCTTACAACTAGTACAGGGAGAAAAGATGTATTTGATTTGGGATCACATGAGTTTCAAGTAACTCCCTTCTATTTTTACTAAAACACTGAATTCGGCATGAAACTGCCAGGATGAGAAAAAAAATTTTCAAGACAAAATCGTTCGCCGCCTCTATTGTTTTCATCATGTATGTAGTCATTTTAAGTTAATTTTGAACTACCATATCTAAAATTATCAAACTGTTTTTTTAATAAATATTATTATCTGCGCATTTACGATAATATTCAGAGGACTGCATCACTAAATGGACTTAGCTAAGCCATTAAATACTAATTTAGATGAGTCAAAGGAGCGTTTGTTTTGTTAATTTGATTAACGCGGGTGTGAGTGAAGCATATTAGCCATTTGAATATTAAAATTACTTAAAATCATAGCAAGATTTCGAAACTTAAAACGACGAACGCCTAAAAGAACAAACTTTTGTTTTCCTGTTGTTCTATTTACATAAATTAACTTTAATGAAATAACGTTTTATATGCTAAAAAGTAAAAAAATAAATCTTGAGCCTCGAAAATTCTCAAATCAGGAAGTTAATGGTGTAGATATCCTTTTTATGGCTATATTTTATTTACTGTATTGCCTGTTTGCTTTGTTTCACCTGTCATTTACTTTTTATTTTTGTACTGACCTTGCCACTAGAGCCTAAATGCATTATTATAATTGCCTTTAAAATTTGTATAAAGCGGATTTTTGTTCTAATGCTGAAAAACTAATGTGTTATTAATAACAAACTAAGCTAACCCCCCAAAAAAATAAACTATAACCACAAGAAAAGGATTAATTTTAAAAGTTGTACAACATTTTTGAATGTGCAATATTCTTATCATCAATCCATTTAAATTTCTAATTGTTATGTTCGCTAATGCGTTAAACGAAATAGAATTTTTTATTTTAAATACAAGTTGCGCAAGATTAAAAAAATGAAAATGCTAAAAAATTGTGGTAGCAGCCATTATAAGTCACCTTTAAATTAAAAACTAGTTCCAATATAATTTAGCCGATTCTTAAATGTGTGTTTTTTCCGCGTACTACACGAATCTTAAAGGGATACGAGAATATTAAGATGAAAGTTAGAGATGTGACGGAGAGGTTCCCGTCGAAAAGAAAAAGTTTCGAAGATTTAAAGGAGTTTAAGGGGTGGTAAGTCTTTGATACGTCATACCTCACCGACTTACCTTTTCCCCTTCCAACCCCATTCCAACTTCCGCGCAAAAAATCCCATTCTCTCTCTCTCTCTCTGGTGCCTTAACTCGCCTCCCACTCCATCAAAAGCTTTTTACGGAAACTTTTTGGTCCTCTCTTTTTTATACATCGCCACGATCCTCGTCTCAAAAAACTCATGCTCTACGAAAAGGGAACATTATCACAACCATAACCCTCTCATCCACACCACTTTTTAGGAAGTCTAGGTCATTCATTTCTCTCTCTTAATCTTTTTCACTTTCTTTCCATCTCTCTCGCTCTAAGATTCTTCCTCGCTTTTTCGACCTCTCTTTTCGAGCAGATATATTTTTCCTCCGCTGTATTTTAAAACAGCAACCAGCCATCTTTCTATTTTTCTAAAATAACTAGAACCTCTCAATTTTTATAATATTTCCGATTATTTTTAAATAAATTTTAGCTCCGATATGAAAACATAAACATTGAATGAAAGAAGGAAAACCGCTGTATTTTAACAATTGATTAAGCTTTAAACCTTTATTACCTGAAAATTTTCTCATAAATATTCACTTTCATTTATTTCAGTTATTTAGTTTTGCCCTCTTTTAATGGAAAAACAAATTAAAACTATTAATTTTTAGTTTTGCCAATTGTTACTACCTGCAAGTCTCGACAGGCTCCCACATGCTTCTACCGAGATGAGGTAATATATACATATCATAAGGGGTACAATCATTATGTTTTTATGTATGTTATTTTATACGAATTATGCAATATTATATTTCGGAAAGATGCCAAGAAACAAAAAAAATAAGAAAATATATTTTGTGGGACTTTAAAGTCCAGACAGGCCATAAAGGATTAAATTGATACTGTTTACACTTATACATGATGTTACAAAACTCCGTTCTCATAGAGAAATAACATATAACAAAATTAAACAAGATTCTAATTTTTATTACACTAGCTATTCTTGTGAAATGACAGTGCGGATACATAGCATGTAATATAAGAGTTCTGCCACTTTATGTATAAAAACTTGTCACCATTCGAAAATAGAAAAATATGAAATATTTTCTCTTAAGTCTGTTATATCTTATTTCCATATGTTTCTGTTGCACTCTGAGCATATAGGTTTATAAACAAACCACTCTGAGGCCATTTATTTCTAAAAACACTCAACTCTTATATTACCAAAATAAAATTAATAAGTGCCGTGTGCTACTCTTCGATAGTTTTCACACACGAATGTAATAATATTTTCAAATTTTAAATATAAGGACATAGTAAGACAACAGACGTCATTTTCAACCTGTCCAGTAGAAAAATTGTTCTTTCATCGTAATATAATATTTAAAGACTATTTGAGAGCTGCTATTCTCTTATCTTCCGCTAAAACCAACATTTATGTCCATCTGTTTCCTCATTTCTTACCTGTCATTTATATTTACACTTCACATGAAAAAAACTCGATTAAGAACAATTGACTGAATTACAACTTCAGCTTATCGACGTATAAATCGATAAAAGCAGTCCAGTCCCTTGACTTTCATTTTTTAGCCGAACGATTCTAATCCCGCTAACGCGTTGTTAACAGTCTAACGCCTCAATCAGATAGCTTAAGTCTAGAATTCCACGTTCAAGTCCCTAATTCAATCAGCCAGTCAGTCAGGGAATATGACAAGCTAAACGATGAGGAATAAATGAAGACGAGAGATCCTTTAGACGAGGTTCAAGAGGGAAATATAGAAGCAAAGAGAGGGAGAAATAGATTGGCGGGATTTCGAACACGGGTGCAAAGACACCGTGGAAGAGGAAAGGGAGGGGCGATAAGGGCGGAGGGAGAGAAAAAGAGGAGTATACAGAGAGATGGGGTAGAGAGTCGTAGCGATGGATAGGGACGCAGAAAGATCTCTCCGGAGTGCCGTGGAAACGACTCTCATAACCGGGGGAGTAAAAATAAAATGGGAATATAAAAAATGAAAATAAAGAGCGGGGAGTAAAGCGAGGAATGCCAAGAATGATGGGGCACTTTATAAGTATGGACACGTACGAGTCTAAAGAGAGAAAGAGTGGGAGTGAGAGAAGGGAAGGCGAGAGGGGAAATGGAAGTGGAAACGGGAGGTGAAATGGCGAAGGGGGAGAGAGGAGGAGATAAGAGATGGGAAGCGGAAGAGGAGGCGGAGATGGCGGAGGCAGAATGGACCAAAAGAGACGCCTTGTAGCGGGTAGGAGGTGAGGGGCAGATAAAAGAGAGAATGGAAAGGGAAGGCTTAAAGGTGAGGAAGAAAAGAGAGGGATAGCATGTAGAGTGGGAGGTGAAATAAAAAGGTAGAAGAAAATATCTACGAAATGGGAGTAAAACAAAGAGGATGAGTGTAGGAAGAGGCAAAAGGGTCAAAAGGAGAATAAAAATGTAAAGGTGTAGAAACAGACGAATCGAGAGTACAAGGAAGACAAAAATTAGATAATGTTTCATTGTCAACATAAAAATATATTTTATTTTCGTCGAATCATAAATTTTTAATAAAATTTTAACGTAAGAATGTTTTTAAATTTATTATTAATATTTAGCATAATATCTTTATGATTCAATAAATCTATCCTTTAAATTTCAATCCCATACGCCTTATAATTTACCTTTGCCTTATGTAAATATGTACACGCAGAGAGGGAGAGGGTCTGACTGAATAATCGAACAAGTTAATAAGACAAAGGTATGATGATAGAGCAAAGGGGAACAAACAAATAGTTAGCCGATGTTGATGAGAGCAAGCAGAAAAAGATCGGCCGAGAAAAGCGAAAAAGATAAAATGCATAGGAGGAGAGAAAAAACAAAAATATCGAGAAAATAAATAACAAAAATCAGCCAAAGCAGGGAGAAATTATTATCAGCGGAAATAAAATAAACAGCGACAATTATAAATAAATAATGTTAATAACAAAGTCGGATGAATGAGTACAAATAAGATTAATGAAGAATATTAGAGAATAAAGCTACAATAAATGCGCACATTAAGAAATGCGTCAAACTATATTATCACTAAATTGATCGTTATCTAATTTATAGTTTTTCTTTGGTGAAGGCTTGTAAAACTTTATTAAATGAGCACCGAAGAGTTCAAAGGTAAACGTTTGAAAAAACGTACTAATTCACAGACATTAATATTACTTCCATAAAATAGATTACGCACCTAAACCTGAATTAGAACGTGGACAAAGATCTAGCTTAAAGGCTCAACGTGGTGACCCAGAATAAAGAGAAGGAGAAATAAAGACAGAAGAGATACTAGGGAGAGAGAGAGAGATCGAGGATTGAAAGAGCGAAGTTATGTGTGAGAGAGGAGTAAAAGAGAGTGAGAAGAGACCGAGCGAGGGGGAGGGGGGGAAGGGGTGGTGAGTAGGGAGATCCGTCGCCATGGCAACGGCGAAGATCGAACGGATTTCATCTCTTGACGAGTGTAATGATAGGTTACCATTGGATGCGCCTACTTATCATAGGCCACGCCCTCGCCGACCTCTCCCTCCATCTTCCCCTCAATCCCCCAACCTTTCGCAACCCTTTGCACTACCCCGGGCCTTCCCTTAGGTTAACCAAAAAAAACACGTATAGTGTATGTACGAAGGATAAGGAGGCCTATTTTTGAGCGGGAAAAATAAATCCGAGTATTTCCGTCATAACGGCAAAAAAATAATAATAAAAGATAGCAGAGCGACGTGATGAAAAGAAAAAAATCGGAATCGCGTTTAATCTCTCGCGAAGCGATCTCGACGTCATTCGCCCCTCCCTCACTCCCTCAATTCAACCGGTATTGCACCTTGAGCTTCTCTCCATATCTCTCTCTCTCGTTCTCTCTCTTTCTCGAGGAAGAGAAGGAGGAAGATTGTCTCGTCGGAAAAGCCAACAAGATGTGTACCTATGGGAAGGATTAGAAAGTGGGAAGATCCCTCCCCCCCTCTCTCCTCAATAAAGTGGGAACAGGTGGGAGTAGCGGGAATGCGGGGGAGGAGTAGGAGGAAGATGGGACGTGATAGGGGCAGTGCCCGCTCGCACGCCGCACTGAGTGGGGATAATAACCGCTGACCATACACATGGGTGAACAAACGCACACACCGGCAATCAAGAGAGGAAGAGAGAGGTCCTAAGTGTCAGGTGTCGAAAGCACGGAACGAAAACAACTACCGTGGTGGACAAGGAAACGCCTTAAAGCGATGTAAACGTTACGGGAGTTTTGGACGCTAATAAAAATACGAGGTGGTAATTGGAAGGGTGAAAGAATCTAAAACTGTCGAATTTGAAGAATCCACTCTTAAAAGAACTGTAATGAGACAACAGAATTATGTATGAACATACTGTAATATTTTATGTGTATTCACTTATTTACTTAGAGAAAGTATGCATAAACGCGTTTAGGCTTTTGTATATACACGAATCAGCCCAATACGTGGCCTTCTTTTGTCTGTAGTTTATGAATTAAAGTTTTAGTATTAGTTGAATTTAAATAATCCGTTTGTTTGCTGGATTATTGCAAAAATAAACTACCTACGCCAATAAATAAAAAGTGCGATTTTGACTAAAACTGTCCTGTCATTGCAGCTCATGTTAAAAAAACTAAGATAAAAATTTCAAAATTGCAAAACGTGTACCAAGTAAATGATATAATTTTTTTTAGCAATCATTCTTATCAGCGAAAGTTTATAATTAACGTGTGTGACAGAAATAAATTTTATAACAGTAAATTGTTTTTCTCACTAGATATATATATATATATATATATATATATATATATATATATATATATATGTTACATATCCAAATTATTTCTGATTTTAAGATAAAATAAGTATGACATTCCCCAAAATCGATGTAGAATAAATGACATACCATTTGCTTAGATTCACAATTGGCAATCATAAGGGAAACTTTTATACAATCTTTGGGAAATGCAAATATTGTTATTATAATTCATTATCCAAATTATACTGCTAAAATAGTTAACGTTTAGAATAATAAAAACATTTCTAAATTATAATTTTTTCACCTCTTAATTGGGCATACAAATGGGAATGTTTTCAAATATATTATAACCAAAAGCCAGAACTGAAATCAAAATAAAACGAAGATAATTTTGAGAAAAAGAAGGAAATAAAATTTTTAATGGTAAAAATATAACGATAACTAACAAATTAACAACTTTCAGTCGTCAGCAGTGCTGTTAAAAATGACACTATTTAATAATTTAGGAATTCTTTTAGCTATAATACGGTGGAGAGAGCCTTATTTCTATTTTAACCGCAAAATCAGCCTACCTTGGCGGTAACTGATAATCACGATAACTCTAACAACCATAAAACTGTTGGGATGAAATACGCAAGATCTTTGCTCGGTCATTTTATGAAAATAATAGCAAACTTTATTGCTTATTTTACACAAAACTAAAATCGCTGATTAAACATTTAAAAATAGTACAGCAAAGTGCGCGTGGTATTAAATTTTTTGATACATTAAGACAGAATCTGAATAAGATTAGGAACCGCGGCTCATAAAGACTAAGACGCACTACACGGGGACAATTGTCAGAGAACGATTCCGCCCAGCGAAGGCAAAGGCAGAAAGCCAAAAGAGGTAAAAAAGGAGGAAAAGAAGGATGAGAGAAGAAGAAAGAAGGAACGTGGGAAGGAGGAGAGAAAGAGAACGGATAGGGAGGAGGAGTAAGATAAGGAATTCTTTCTTGCCTCCCATCAAGCTACCTCGCCCTCCGTATCCTTCCACTTCTCTCTTCTTCCATCTCCTCGCCTCTTTTCCTCTTCACTTTCCCATTTCGCCCTTGCTATATATCTCCCACTCTCTTTATCCTCTCTCGTATCTCCCCTCTCCTCTTTACATTCTCATGCCTTACGAAAAGGAAGTAAAAGAAAAATGGCGATAATTCTCCTCGCATCTCTCGTTTTCCATTGAGATTATTTCCAACTCGCGGCCATACTTTTTAAAGAGATCTAAATTGTCCGCAGCGTTTCAACGCATATCTCTCGCGAAGCGCGAGATCTATGAGATTCTATCGCCTCCCGTTGCCGGAGGAATAAAAGAGTTATTTTTAGTTATTCCGTAAAGAGTGAGTTTTGCAGTGTTCTGCTCCTCCCCGCAATAGAAGTTTTTAGATCAATAACCTGAAAGATTTTAAATGTGTAGTTGTTAAAAGAATTGATCCAATTTTCCGCAAATTCACACTTTTAAGTTTGTCTTTTGCCTATTCTCGTCTAAATTACTCACAATGAGAGGAAGAAAGCCAAAACAGCTATTCTTTCTTCCGTATAAATTACACACGATCATTCTAAATGCAGCAATTTATATCTTCATGTTGCTGGATTTTAGTGTACGAGGACAATAGAATAAAAATTTAACATTTCATTAAACAGGCAAACCTAAAATTTAAATTTATTTACCTGGTAATTAATTTTTTCAACCACGGAAAAACTTAAGTGCATAAGATCATTCAAAATCAACTTAATATGTATTTGTATTTAGAACAAGGAACACTAAGCAGGGTGGTTTGGATCCTAATCGTTTTCATTACAAATTTAATAATGTAATACTTTTATAAACCTTACTACGTCTTACGACGGAAAATATGAACGCATGTATTCCCTACAGGGATTTTTTTTTATAGTTTCCAAGATTTTTTTTCGTCTTACGACTTCCTAAGCTTATCCCCTCTTTGCATCCATCCATCCTCCCCTCCCCATTCCCTCGCTTCAACTACGTTTACCTCCCCTCCCTCAACACCTCCCCGATGTCTGCCCGCTTATGCCTGCCTGCGTTATGGCAATAAAAACCCTTATAGCACGTGTCTTATAGGCAGGCGGATCGAACGGCCTTACTCGGAGGGGGGGGGGGGGGTTTCCCCAACCTTCCCCCTTTTTTCCTTCTCCCCCACCCAACCCAACCATAATAAGGAGGCGGATCCGAAGGGAGTTTTGTGGGTGTGTTGAAGGCGGAGGAGAGGAGGAAAAGGAATAAAAGAAAGAGGGGGGAGAAAGACTGGGGGAAAGAGAAATGGTGGGAGGTGGACGTCGCGGGATACCAAGGTAGAGTGGAGTTTGAGCAAGCAAGTAGCGAGAGAGGAAACAGAACTACGTCGTTGGATATGGTTTTAAAGAGATTGGAGACTTTTTTTTGGGAAAGGGGATGGAGAATGAAGGGGAGGAGGGTGGAAAGAGTTAGGCAGAAGGAGTGGGGGAAAGGCGATGAGATAAAAAAGTGGGGAAAAAGAGAGAGAGAGAGACGAATTGGAAGAGGGGAAAGAGAGCTGCGGGGTAAAAAGTGAGGGGAATGAAGGAGAAGGGCGACGGAGGGTAAGGAAAAAATATCGTAAAAAATTAATATGAGTGGAGGGAAAAAAATACCTTCCTTCACTCGGTGAAACGAAATGGCCCTTATCTTGATTAGGTGTAGAAGGTTATTTTTTGGTATGTGAGTGGAGAAAAGGGAGGGGAGGCTGTTAGCTAAGAGAGAAAACAGTAAAAGGAGAAAGGGAGTAAATTCGAGAAAGGCGAAAATGAAAGAATAAGGCGAAACTGACGGACAGAGGTTAGACAATTTAGACATTTAGAGGAAGAGAAAGAAATATTCATGATACGAGAAGTATAAATAGAAGAAGTTAAACTTTTGAAGGGGATAGAGATGTCAAAGTAAATCCGTGAGATCTACTAGAAAGGATTGGTATAAATACATATAATAAACGAAAATGAGGTATTATAGAGAGTGAATTCGTTGGAAGTTATGTTTGCGTCTGCCTTCCACTTCCTTCTCAACAGTCGGTTTATCCTGTATAAACACTGAACATCATAGTTGTGAATATAAGGTGAAAATTATGCTTGTAAAAAATATAAAAGATTCAACAAACGTTGCGGCGTGATGATAAATAATAACTTATTCTTGATTCCTCTGCATGTTTATGTAATTAAAATAACATATGAAATTAAGATATTTGAAATTTGATTACATTTAATATAAGCAATCCTGATGAAATATCCATTATATTTTCGCCACTATTAAGCATTCAGTGCCTTCTGCGCATTTAAAAAAAGTTAAACAGTAATAGCTAGAAAATAATCTGAAATAATATTTCTCAGAAGATACATTAAAGCATTTGACAAATTTGACTATCGTTGAACCGTTTGTTCGTAAGTCCCGTATATAAGATGAATTCCACCATATATGATTCTTTAAGAAAAAACCAAGACGGTATTCTGCATTTTCGTTTATTTTTATAAATAAAAGACTAGCATTGCTATGTGTCTGTGCTTTTTATGGTATAATACATTTACTACGAAAGAAACCCCTCTACCAAGGAAATACACGTTAAACTGAATAAGCAAAGAGAGACCAAAATACAATGAGGTTTTGAGGAGAAGAATCAGAGATGGAGAGTTTAAAAAACCATGTTCAAGAAAAAATAATTCTGGAAATGAAAAGAGGATAAAAATGAACAACTGAAGAAAAAAGAATAGTAAAAAGAATACGAATATACAGTTTAGATAGAGAAATAATAGCGTAAATGGAGGAACCGACGCTAAGCTGGAAAAAACTGGGGGAGAGGAAAGAAAGAGGTAGAAAAAGTAAGGAACGGACACTGTGATAAAGCAGATTTTTTTTGTCTAGCTCCAAGGAATAGAGAATGGGAGAGGAAGATGAGAAGTGAGATGTAATGACGAAGTGCGCAGTGGGGATATGAGAGGGCGGAGTGGAGAAAGAAGTTATAAAATCCAATGTGGTCGAGTCTCACGAAGTGCTGTGTGACGTTAGCGTCGGAAATGGCGACATAAAATGAAAACAAAAGAAAAAATGAAAACGAGTGTCGAGATAAGGAGAGAAGGAAAAAATATAATAATCTGTTGCCTCGTTGGAGGGAGAAACTAGGATACGTTTTTAATACACGTTTTTAGGAGTGCATCGAGAACATAACGATTTCAAAAGTGAGGAAAAGTGTATTAGACGCTTACTTAAGATTTTCATTATGTATAGCCTCCGACAGTTGATGTAGAATGTTTAAAAATTAAGTATTTCGATATATTTTATGTAACTGTAGTGGCATTTGAGTGCTAAAAATATATTTCTTTACAAATTTTAGTTCTATAACTCTAATTTACAAACCAATAATAAATTTTACAGTGATCGATGTCTACTACAGAAAATATTTATCGAGTAATAACTTCTGGGAAGAATTCGTATTTAAATACCATTAGGTTCCCTCTCACCCTAACATTTTGTAACGAAAACAATACGCGAAACAGTAATTAAAAGTTACCTTACACTCTCTAAAGCTCGATAATTAATGCGAATTAAAATTAATCAAAATTACAACGGCGAATTTATTTTTAGATCATTCACATATTTCCATCAGCTGTTAAAAAAAAGCGACAAACTTCAAATGAGACAACAATTTAAAATGATTTTTCACGCATATATTATGAGTTTTCACCTCTCACTCTAGACGAAATAAAGCTTCTTCTTCTTAAAATGAGACAAGCTGATTGATTGATCGTTTGGATTTTTAAGTCATCTACTATATTTAGCTCTTCACTGGGAATTTTTCGGTCAAGACGAAGTGAAATGGATCTTGCTAACATCCGTGGCCACGGCGCCGTGTCTATGAAGGACAGAGAGGCAGAAAAAGAGTGTACGCTCATCTTCCGGATGAATAACAGAGGCACCAATGCCAGAGAACCGCCGTCGTGAATCTGTGATGACAGGATCTTCGTCAATATCATTAAGACAAAAACATTTCACGTAAAAATACATCAAGTTAAGAGAAATCTGGAGAAAATGAATCACTGTAATCGCCATTTATTTCCATCAGTGTAAACATTTCGTAAACGTGTTTTAAAGCGAAAGGGTATCATTTTCAATCTCACGCACAAAAAAAACCTTTTCCTTTATCTATAGCAAAACTGTTAGCTAAATTACTCCTCTCGAGTTTGAAATGTAACCCGATTCGTATGAAACAGTACTTTCACGCCATCCTGACGCTGACGAAGCATAACGCCCTTTGCCTAAAGGCCACTTACGGAAAAGACAAACGATAGGACAAGTGGAGAGGAAAAGAGTATACCGAATAACCCTCAACATTTCTTCCCATCCTACTCCTTTCACCCTCCGCAGAAAATCATCGATTTGATTAACGCCTCCTTAAACAAAAACGCACCGCATCAGCCAGAGAGAGGTGTGCGAGATATCGCGCAACGAGACCGTCAAGTCTCCTTCCAGGTAATTGGAAGCCAAGGGAAAAGAAAATGAGTATCGATCTTTTATTTTTTTGTTAAAGCCGGGATAAAAGTATCTCTCATCTTCTTCTCTCCCTCCCACTCTCGATACCTTCTCTCTCCTTCTCCTCCCCTTTCTATTTCTCCCACATTCTCTCTGCCCCTCTCTCTCTCTCTCTCTACCTTCTACCTACGGTCTCCGAGATAGAGGGCGTGTATAAAAAAATGCGAGCTAACTTAAAAGGCGAAGGAAAGCCTCCGGGTAGAAAAAATCGCCGATCTCCACTCGCTCCCCCCTCCCTTCCCTCTCTCTCTCTCTTTCTCTCTCTCACATACTCCGTAGCTCCGGTCATCAAAAGCGTAGTATTGGGTTTGGTGTGCCGGAGGACAGCCCACGCCCTCCGTTATCCCCGTCCGCCCTGACCGAACCGCAGCCCAGAGAAGGCGAGACAACGAGAGCCAACTCTCTCCCACCGAAGTACAGATGATTAAAAGGATAAAACGGGCGCGCGTCTTGTAATTCGAGGGCATAATGGTGCCTTGTAGACACCGCCTCGTCTGCGAAATGGTAGGGGAAAAAATACGGAGAAGCTGACGGTGTTCCCTCGCGAAACGAAAAAAATTACTAACGGACGTAAGAAAAAAAGGAAACAAACATAAACGGGTGCGCGCCACGTTCTTCGTTTATCGATGATATCGCCGCGTCGCCCATGGGTTAAAGCGGAGCATGAGGAGGAGGAATAGGATGGATAAGGGCGGGTATGGCTGTGTGTGTAAACCGGAATCCGTTGGGGACTGACGAACGGAGAGAGGAGGAGGAGAAGGCAGTTCTGCGAAAATGCGTCGGGGTGGCGATGGTTTGCTGCTGCTGCAGGTGTGAAGGACGCCACTCCCGTGTTGAAGTTGACGATGCATGAGGAATGGGAGATTAACCTAAGTGCAGATGGATCTTAGACCTACGTTAATATGAAGGCGTCGCAAGAAATTTTTGCGCAGTAAACATGCGTCACTGCGATGAGAAGTTATTTAATTAATCAACCGAAGTCGCGGGCTGAGACTAATGCCTGATCTTCTGTCCTTACTCCAATTGTAAGTTACAAGTCGTTTTATGTTAGGATACGAAAGAACAAATTACGATATTTTTAAATAATATGGGTCACTAACACGTTTACATACAGGAAAAAAGGTATTTTATGAGTAAAAAGAATTAAACATCCTATTAGAAAAATCATGATTGTTTTAGACAAAGATAAAATATCATTTGCCAAGATCTGAATTTTCCTTAAAATAAAAGTTACTAAAATAACGGCTTAAACAAAATGGATAACGAAGAATTTGGTTTGCCGAAATTGAGATTCGTTGGGAATCTGACGCAATATCGATTTTAATTATCAATACGATTTGAGTACTCGATTCTTCACAAAAAAATATAAAATCATTACGGATATTCAAAATAAAATTACATATCATAGGAACAATGTATACATTTCAACGTTAAAATTCTAGGAAAGCGGTTTAGTTTCTAGATCACTTACAATTAGTTAATAAATTACAGCCATAACGAGGAAAAAGTGAATAGTTGATTGAATAATAACATAAAAGTAATGATGATTGGCGCTGAATTAGAATGGATAATAACTGAAATTTTCGACTGATTTATTCTATTTTAATTTTGAACCTGTCAATCACGTAAATTTTTGAAATTCTTCACAGTAGAATGCTGCTACATTTGCAAAATCTTAATCAAGTGAAGAATTTTAATATTTTTAAAATGTTAACAGAATTTTGTTACAAAACTTCCGATGCTATTCTGTGCCCTTCACTACAAATTCCTAGCTACAAAAACATTCTCGACACAGGAAGATAATCTGACCAAAGTGATTGATGGCAACTAAACGCTTGTGCATTTGTCTTACAGACGTGATCATTTATACGTACATTGACAACCGGGTAGTAGTTTAGCAAATGCCGTACTTTTCTTTAAATATGAAAAAATATGACATAATTTTGTCATCCATGGAACTGCACAAAATATCCTTTGATTGGCCTGAAAATAAATATGAATATTTTAGCAGTCCAATTTGATGTCAGCATGTCGCTATTAAGCGAAAATTACAAGAGAAAACTTAAATACTACGTCGTTTACAAGATATAGCAATACGTATATCCCCTAATATCCGAAAATTTGGCCTATAGGATCTTATTCACGCTGAATGCAGACAAAAATACAGCAAATACGAGCAGTTTTTTCATTTTCCCAATAATGCCTCAATACTAGTAACTAAAGAACATTTCTTTAAGGAAAGGAACTCATGATCGGTATGGGAAAGAAATTTTAATTACGAGCATTAAGGCATTCGTGGCCAAATTATCCCTTATGCGCCTCTCATCCTTAATCCACGTTTGATCCATAGGATCTCCTCCATCCTCGATCAAATTCTCCCGTTTTCTCGTTCCCAGCGATCAAACGAACAAACAATCACGTCTAGCTATTTGTGACAGAGGGATTAGATACAAACGGGCGTGAATCCGGCGGAAGAATAGCCATGATTCGCGAGAGAGGAAGAGGGAGAAAGAGGAGAGGGGAGAAAATTCTCTGACGGACCCTTACGCATCCAATTCCCAGCCTTACCCCTCCCTTAACGTCAACCCACATAAACCCCACACCCCTTACCACACGGGCCTTCTCCTCCTCCCTCCTCCTTTCTCTCCCTCTTTCTCCATTCCTCTCCCTCTCATCCTTCACCTTCAACGAGGCTACACCGCACCACACCAGAAAGTTGCGCCCCTCCACCCTCAATATAACCCCCTCATTCTAACCCAAATCCTCACCATTCCCTTTCCCCTCTCTCTTTATATTCCTACCTCTACTCACCCTTCCGAATGTTGCACTCCCCCTCCACCATCTCTCCCCCTCTCTCTTCTCCCCATCCCCCCTCCCCCCACAACCCACCTCGACCTCCTCCACTCCATTCATCAAGCTTATCTCCAGCTTTAAGCGCCCCTGTTCAGGAGCTTTGCGAGCAATCGATCCTGGATCCCTCTAACCGGGACCCTCCGACTCCACTTCTCTTTCCACCCTCCCTCTTTCTCCATCCCACCTCCCCCTTTTTCCAAACTAAGCGCACGCTCCACACTCTCCCTCAATCCATCCTATCCTCCTCCCCCTTCCCTGGTTTTCATAGTCCGAAAACAAGGATACCCGCCCTATTCCTCCAAAAACCCCCGTAGACTCCCTCTATCCCTCTCCCTTTCTCTCCCATTCCTTCTCGCCACCACCGAAAGCGGTTTAGTGTATGAAAGGATCTCTTTGATTCCAAAAACCATCGGCAGAGCTCGATCCTTTGCCGAGGAGGGAAGAAGCGAACAATCACAAGTCGTTCCGTGACGTCACAGGGATATCTCGCCGAGAAGGTCCGGTCTCGGCAACTGCTCTTCTCGCCAAATGGACGGAGAGTTGAGTGCAGGAAACGGCCTCAATTTCTTGAGCATTCTTTCCAATTTATTGAACGCGTGTCGGTGTATTTTTTTACGAAAACATTTCGACTCGATTCGTTTATAGAGGCAATTTATTGTGTTTTTTGTTTTTGGGCGTTGCGTTGTGGAAGGACAAGTTGTACTGTTGTAAATTCCCGAGAAATATAACTCAAGAACTGTCTGGACCATACAATTACTGATTTAAAAAATGTATTTACATATCAAATAGTTGATTATTTATAAGGAACGATAAACATTTTAAAATAAAAACAATATAAATATAATTCACTCGGCTATCTTCGGCTATAAGGCATTCCATCACACAAAACGAAGGAAAAACAAACGTTCTCGCTTCAACAGCTTTGTTTATGCAGAAATAAAGAAAAGTTATTCAAGTGGAAATATTTTTCTTTCCTTTTCTTGATACTATCAAACTATAAGGATAGCTTCAAGAATCACAATTTCCTCTAAATAAGAATAATTAGAATTCCGGCAGTAACAAGTTTCTAACCTAATGTGAATGAAGGCATCCCAAATAAAATTTAATAAAAGAAACAGTTTGGTTTCTTTATTAATCGAATATTTTAACGGTATTTCTCATATAATCACATCGAATAAGGGCAAACATACAACTCTATTATGAAAAAATAAGAAAATATTGAGACGTATTTTATTATTTAGAACCCCCTAAATAATGAAAAAGCTCCATCGATTAACGATATTACCTCTTCACAAGGATTATTGCTCCATTGTCTATAGACCTGATTGTCTCTTTCCTTCGCCAATGCTTCAACTGAACAGACGTGGACGCCCAATGAGAAAATGGAAACAAAAAATAATCTGGCATATGAATCGCCGTGGTTACTTCTTGTGCCCAGCGTGGAGCTAGGACACCGAGCAGGTCTTCCTGCACTATAGGATCAGATCCCAGTTAAGCATCAAAGATTCCCTCCCCCCCCCCCCCTCCATTTTTCCAAGCTCGCACCGAATCCTCATTCTCTGTTTCTCTCTCTCATCTTCTCTCCTCCGTCCCTTTTCCTAATGGGCCATTCTGTTCCTTCGGACCTTAAGCAGAGAGGCCTTCCTTCCGCTCCGCCGATCTCAATCCCCCTTTCCCATTCCGGAAAATCGTCTCATCCTCCATAAAAGGCTCCTTCCCATTCCCTCCTCCTACTACAGCGTTCTCCTACGTTGCACAATGTCTAGTCACCGGAAAAAGTATTTGCCAAGGATGCGTCCGGTAGAGTTTCCATATGAGCAATATTTTTATTTTCGGTTGGAAGGGATAAAGGGAGATTCCGAATTTTTCACTAGAGCAGATTCCGCAGCGTTAGAATGGAAGAAGGTTATTGTCGTAGGCTGACTGATTCTATATCGTTGATACCTAAAAGATACGATCTGCATGAAGCTCGAATTCGAAAGATGATCTATTTCGTTACCTGAAGACGTTTGCTATCCAATAATATTTCAATTGGTAACATTTCGCAGATCACGAATACAAAATTACGCAAATGGATTTTATTTTATATCTATGTGAAGTTACATATGAATATTGAATTGTTTTATCAGTTAATAATAATATAATGGTTAAATTTTTAAAATTAATCTTTCGTCCCCATTTATATTTTAAGGAAAATTACCTTAACCGCACAATCGCGAACAGCGAGTAATAAGAGCGTTTTACGGGTCCGCGTTACAGAAACGTATTTTTAATGCTTCATATTTGACTGTATAGAGTTCTTGTATTAAAAATAGCCCACGTACAACCTACAAATAACAAAAATTGTAAAAATAGAAATACTTTTATTGGATTAAGACGAACGAAATTTTAAACTTCCAGGAGGGGGGCAATATAAAAACACTGTAGTGATCCTGAGCTTGAAATAAAAACTTGGATTGTGCATAATGGGTAAATAAGATGTCGGTTCAAAAGAAAGTGTGCGACACATATTCCGCAATGATCATTTTAGTGTTTTCTTGGCAGTAAAAAGCATTAATCAGAATCACTCTCCGCTTTTTAACTGCTCATTTCAAAGGAAGAATATTCGGGCTAGGATCGTATAGAAGATTATTCAATAAATAATTGTGCAGCAAGTAATTTGAACGTTGCAAGATAGACGAATTATTCTGCGCCTGCCTGACATTGGAAGTTAATATTCCTTCCTTTTCTGCCGTCACAAATAGTGATTTTAGTAATTGGCAAAGAACGAATGGGTGATGTTTGTGTTGCTAACGGTGAAAAAGGACAGAAAATTGAGTGTGACTATATATCTTTGTAGCTCTTTGTGCAACTGAAATGACAGAGAAAGAATCATAGAAAGGAGTTTTGATATGAAGTGGAAAAATAAGGACTGTATGGAATGCATAAAAAATGTTGATTCCTCCGTACGAGATAATCGCCTATAAACTCACAACGGTTTCATTATTTTTAAGCTTAAACACTGTAGGTGCTGAATTAATTTGCAACTTTGCGCCTTTTCGACAAATAATGTTTATTATATTCGATTATAAACAGAATATTACGGCAGTGACAAAAGCCTGTAACAAGAACCGAGAACGTAATATTGCGCCGGTGGCCACTACAGTGTCACCTGAGCTAAACGTATGTAATAATATTCCGTGAGAAACCGCTAACAGTTAAACCTAAAGCCGTTCCTAGAAACCGCGTATGTTTTTTACATTACACAGCATAATTCAGCAACAATTTGATGTTAAAATTCTAACTGAATTTTTTCACATGGATTGTTTAAGAGATTCTCTTGCTTTTCAGAAGCCAAAGATAATCATTTTGGCCGATTTGGAGTAACGAATAGAACTTAGGTATTTTATTGTGAAATAAAGTTAAATCTAAGCAAAGTAGGCGGTGAGAAGCATTTTAGATGGGTTTACTAAAAACTACGTCTAATGGAAGCCCGAGTGAACTCTGATTCTCTCTCAAGGATTAATAACAGAAATATATATTGTCAATATTACACATTTTTAAATTTGTCTATACTTTCACAATCGATATTCTTTACGCCGATACAATTAACGTTACGGTCAAATTTCGCTTAAAATTTCCATGAGGACTGGCAAAAATACCCGGATTGTCCGAGAGCTCCGGATGTCTTCTCGATCACAAACTTATCCATTGATCCGGTTCCCTTCGCCTCCAGGTCGCAACGAAAGATTGAAGAATCGGGAGCGACAGAGAGGAGAGGCGGCGAAAGGAGGGGAGGAGAGAGAAGGGAGGAAAGAGAGAGTAGAAAAGAGAGAGGGATATTGGAAGAGGAGAGAGAGATGGGAGGAGGGATCGTCGGTTGTACCCCAGGGGTGAAGCGAGGAGGAGGCGGAGGAGAAAAAGGGGGATGAATCGGTTATTGGGGAGGAGGGGGGGGGGGGGGGGAGGGATCAAAATCCTCCAGGATCTGAAATCTACAGATAAGAGAAGCGAGTTAACGCACACCCTCCTCCCCTCACCCTCCTAACCATATCTCCCCTCCTAACAGGAACCAATGGAAATATAGGGAGAAGGGAGTAATGTGCATGGGTGTGTGGCGCATGTGTGTGTATGTGCGTGGAACGGTGGATGAGAGAGTTGGTGCAAACAGATCCAAATTACTCCCTTCAAATATCCCTTATAGCACTGAGTCATTCACGTTTCCGCTTTGATCCACACTGTTCTGTTTCTGTATCTCCTTCACTTTGCTTCTTCGTTGTTCTTTTCCTCTTCCAATTTACCTCGTGACAACACTCTCAATGTTCAGTATACTCCCGGCTTCCCTCGGAAGCTTATAATACGGGAACGTTTAATGGGTGATTTGCATTCAATTACATCCTGGGGACCGCAAAAAAAAAAGCAAACCCAATACGTCATTTTCGTTCCCTAAACTTGAAAGAGTAGCAATTGTTTTGTCGTATTTTTTTAAGTTTGACAGCTTCTTTTAATCATCTGCATCGAGCTACATATAAAACCATATTTAATCGGATTTATAGTCATAACGAAACAACAAATTTGTAAGAGAAGTAGCACACCGGATAATTCGTCTACGAAAATTTGAAACTGTATTCCATCGATTATAGTAAGGCAATGGTGGCGAAAAAATTAAGCTTTGCTATTACAATTACTAAACATGAGTGAGATATTATGACGAAAAATACTCGTAATGAGGATAACATTCAGTATTTCTTTTAAAAAATTATTTGCAGCCTGCACGAGTCTTCGATATAGTAACTAAAACAGCAAGTAAAAAAGCAAAGTTTTCGTTGATTATTTTGATAGTATCATGTTTCAAGGTATGTTCTATTACAGAGCAATTATTTTGTCCTCACTCGCGTGGCCGCTTTATTATTTTTATGGGGAAGTGGACGGTATTGCAATAGAGTATACTTTTGATAAGAATAGCTCGTTCTGTATTTAAGATCTTGCGGACTAATTTTTACTCAACCAAGTGTTATAATACCAACAAAAAAAATTATCTGAATACTCAGCTAGACATTTTTAAAATTGACGGCAACATCTCTCGCAAATTCATGTAAGCAAAGAGAAATGCTATAGCATTATCAAAAATATTTTTATATTAGCCATCTGTCTTGCATTTGACACGACTAAGACTAAACGGCTTATTTTCTCAAATTGGGAGCCACGGCACACTGGAGTTCCACAGATGATTTTTAGGGGTGCCGCGAAAAAGTTTGTTTTGTATATAAATCAACGATTTGGATGTATTGATAGGTAATTATGGCAATATTTTTCTCTGATATACAGATTATGATGTAGCAACAACAAATCGATGCGTCTAAAGGTTGTAATATCCCAATGTAAAAAATATGAAAACCTTGTTTCAAGGCTGGTGTTCCGTGAAATCCTGTTTATCATTGAAAGGGTGCCGCGCCTATAAAAAGTTTGGGAGCCATTGCTCTAGAGAATTATCGAGCTCGTTTTATAGCCAAAAATAAAATCTTGTTATGGTATTGGAGACACCTAAAACAAGAATTAAATTTTCCATACTTAATGCAAATTCTAGAATTTAAACAGCTTATGTTCGACGTCCACGAGATATGAAAATAAATACAAATATTAATTACCACTCATACGCACCTAAACATTTCCAATAGTAAGTTTTAAAATATGAAATGAGAAGAATATTTCCAAACCACTAGAGGACGTTTTACTACGTGCACGGCATATCGAGAAAAGATCCTCGTGTTAAATTTATGATAGGTATTTAGACATTCAGGAAAGTTCATAAAACAATAATGAAGGTAATACGGAGAATTTATTTTGATAAAATAGCTTCATCCTCACGTTCTTACATCTTCATCAAAATAAATGGTGCTGAGGAAGAAAAAAAAGAATCATAGGATGCCATCTAGCGGCAACTACGGAACTACGTAGACTCCGGGTAAACGTCGATGTCGAATTCACTAAATAATTATGGTTGAATAAAGGCAAATGTATGTCTATACCAAGAAAAATATTTTCTCTTGTAATAGTTTTTCAATATTTTACGGTATATTATCCGAAAGGAAATAATATATTGCAAATCTATATTAAGAGAATTTGTTATTTTAATTGAAATTACGATGGAACATATTTATGGTTTCTCAATTAGTTCTAATTAACTATAATGTTTTAAGCTAGACTTTATAAATATATGCTAGTATATTTGATACTGCAAACATTTTTAAAATTTGGAATTTTTACAATTTCGTTTTTTTCCATCGATTTTGTCCAAAAAACATATAACCGTGCCAAATTTCAAGCTCATCTGAAAGTGCCTTATAATTTTTATCCTCGTATGAGGCAATAATGGGGCAAAACAGCCCCTAAAAGTTGGAAGTATTATAATATCGTATTTTTTTCCATCGGTTGTGACCAAACATATACAGTCTTGCCAAATTTCAAGTCTCTAGGTCATCTGGAAACGCCTTATAATTTTAAACCTCGTTTGGGGGAATAATGGGGCAAAGCAGCCTCAAAAATGGGGATTACATCAATATCGGATTTCTTTCGTTGGTCGTAGTTTAATATTCACGGCATTATAATATAATCCTGTGATTCCCATTAAAAGCTTACACATACAACAGCATTGAACTCGTTGCCACGACAGCCGATTGTTGGGACCCAGAAAAATTACCCCCTTTTTCCGATAAAAGCTATAAATTTACGCTAATTCTACTCGGACTTGATACTTTCCGATAGATCAAGTTCCGCGTTCTAATCTTAACAGGAAATAATTTTAAAATCATATATATAAACCTCTACACCGTTTTTCTTATGGGGCAATAATGGGGCCTAAATGGCCCTTCAAATTTGGAATTTCAACAATTTTGGATTTTTTCCTTAGGTTGTGACCAAAAACCTATAATAGTGCCAAATTTCAAGTTTCTAGCTCATCTGGAAGTGCCTCATAATTTTGTGTCCTATATATATCATGTGTAAGAATATATCATGCGTAAGAAGCGTCAGTACCTATATTATAAGATGTCACAATCAGTAAGTAGTTGTTGCTCTATATAACTATTTCACACAAAGAAAGAGCCTAGAAAAATATTTAATCATTCGCTTAACTACCGTCCTTATTGTTAATATAGACAGAAATTTAATCATATTATCCCATTCACAACTGCTTATACTTTAATTACCAAGGAGACACGTCAACTCTCCTTGAAAAAAGCTTTATTAGGTTGTTGAAATTCAGTTCTTTTCTCTGGTGCTGAATATGTTACTCACTATTTGCACAATAATACGGATTATAGCCACCTAATATATGCAATTATTTTTTCAGTTCAATTTTTGGAGGGGCTTGCGAACATTTGTAATTGAAGCAGAATTCTTAATTTTAGATCTGCAGAAATTTTTACAAGATAAATCTCTGAAATCGCTCTTAGGTCACTGCTTCCACATGTCGACTGTGAGATTATGATGGCAAAATTCAAATGCACCGCCGCTTAAGATATACAAACGCTAAGAATAGTTATTTCACCAAAATAAAACAAATCTTAGCCATCTATTAAATTTATTACACAGCCAACCTATTCCATCTTCTTTTAAGACAGCCACCCAATATCATCTCGCCGCTTCTCGTCCCCACTACCACCTTTAACCCCTTTCTCGTCTTCTTGATATAGACAGTCATCCTCTCCCCCCCTCCCCCTCTCCCTGATATAAAACCCTCCTCTTATTTAGACCCCGCACACTCGCTCTCTCCCACGAGCCCTCTCCCTTCACCCTCCCACTCGCCGCTGCCCTTCCGATTAACGAGCGTAGATAAGGTGGATCGAGGGAAGGATGAGGGAGAGAGAGAGATGAGGGGCGGGAACGTGAAAGTTCGTGGGTGAAGTAGATCTCAACCACGTAGTTAAGTCTCGCCAAATACTTCAAACTTCATTAGGCATTTAATTATTTACCTTACTATATATCTCTCTCTCTCTCTTATTCTTCTCGCTGACCCGCTTCCATTCCACCTCCGCCTGCTCTCTTCTCTCCTAAAAACGCTCGACTCTCAGCAACGACCAAAAAGACCTCGCCCTTGTGACTGATTTCCCAGACCAACTTCCTTCGTTACCCTTCCACATCTATCCCTCTTCCTCCCATCTAATGCTTTCCTTCCAAACTCTCAATCTTCTCCCTTATGTCTTACGTATTTCCTCCATTCCTAAAACTAAACAAACCGCCACCCCTTTGATTCAAAGATATCAAGAACCCAACCTCCTTAAGGAGTGATCGCTACTTGCCTTTCTTCCCCATGGGTCCAACCCTAGAGCATCTCCCCCATTCTTCCTCGCTCTCCACTTCAGCCTCTCGACCTAAATCGTCCGACTTCCCTCCTAAGTTTCTGTTCTCCACCAAACACCCAAGATTCGTTCCTTACCTATTGGTACGAAATCTCTCGTTTCCCTGCCACGCACTTACTCGCGAAAAAATATCACGTTGCCGGACTACGCCTGTTGTTCCATTCTGTTATTTAAGTCTGGCGAGAATAACAGTTCGGAATAGAAAAGTCTGGAAAGTCTTCAGAAAACCATATCCTATAACGAGTGAGCAACCTGCGGCCCCCGAGAAAGTTTTACGCTGCCCACGAAGGTACGATGAAAAAGCGATCCATAAAATTTAACACACAAATTCTTATTTATTTATTACAATCACCCAAATTATATAAAAGATATTGTCACTTTGTCAGTAATGCTTTTTGAAGCTTAATATCTCGTAAACGACTGAACCGAATTTGATGAAATTTTCAGGATAGCATTATGATATAATAACAAAACGTTTTAATGTACCGAACTCGAGATCAAAGACCCGGGTTCGAATCCATGGGATAATTTCCATTTCCAATAAGATAACACGTAATTTCACGTAAAAATGAACTTTTTGACGCGCAGGTTTTCATTCTTTTTGAGATTATAATTAGAAAGAATTGACCTACGAACTTCGGATGTGAACCATTTTGAAGAAAACATTATAAAGGTTTTTATTCTGTTCGTCTTTTTCCGTCTGCAATTCGAAATCGCTCAATTTAAACGTTAAATTCACACAGTTTGAGGAAATCTAGCCATTTTAAGGGGATGTTGCCATGCCTACCAATTCCATTGTTAGACCTTGATATCATATTGTTATTTTAATCCTTATGGGTGTAAACGTCCTTTGATTGCTTTTAATACGAGAGGGGGAGGGAGGGGACAAAGGGAGGGAGGGAGACGGAGGGAGGGTGAGAGAGGGAAGGAGAGGGAGGTAGAGGAAGGGAGAGGGAAAGAGAGTGGGAGAGGGGGAGAGGGGGAATGAAGGAGAGGGAAATTACTTTCAATACAATTTCTGTTTCTAATGTTAATTTGATCTTCATAAATAGCTTGAACGATCGAATCTTTACTCCCGTCATTTGTGACGGGCTATACACTAGTTAGAATAATAAAACCTATAAATGCTACTTTAAAAAAACTTATTTAGGCTTGTTACTCCCATACATGATTCTTCAGTATCCCTAGATAACTACCGATGAAACTCTTAATTCGGCCCGCATGCAGAAAAGGTTTCCCATCCGTCCTACGAATTTGTTGCATAACTGCTCTTTATAAAATTATCCTCGCCTTATCACTACACTGTATCATATCTCAGGAGAACCCTTTTATTACATTCACATTTACGTAAATTTCAAATAATTCTTAAGCTTTTGTATAATTTTCAATGGATCAAAACTCCTGAATTAAATCCAGTATCGACACTCGTTCCTGCCATATCATGTTTTGACCCAGCTGATTCAGAGTTCAAACATCCACTTCATAGCCTTATTAAACCTTAGAGATAAATTTTCCCGTTAAAATGTTTTTGAATGGGAGATGGAGGGAGGTGCAAGGAGAGAAGAGCATTTATGGAACCGTGGACGGGGAAAAAATCCATAAAAAACAGGAGGTCACGTACCAAACACGGCTTCCTTTGAAGAGGACGTTTGCGAAGAACCGTCCTCTTCTTACCACCCACTCCCTCCTCTACCACCTCCTCCCACTCTCCATCGTATCTCCCTCTCTCATTTTCTTTTTCCTCCGACTCCCTATCCCAGCCACCCCTTTGCCCAACCCTAGCCCGAATCTCGCTGAATCTTAGGGTCATAAAAGCACGACCCTCGCCAAAGAGGACGAAGGGCGGCGCAGAAAACTCCACCGTTCCACGCGGGCTTGAGAGGAAGAAAGAGACGGAGAGAGAGAGAGACGAAGGAAGAAAAGAGGAGGAATAGAGAGAGAGGAAGAGATGCTATTGCTAGAGAAAAGGGGAATAGCATCCCCCTGGACGTAATCCCGTTTTATCTCTGGCTCCAATCTCGCAACGAATCCGACTAATACGCCCCT
Source organism: Uropetala carovei (assembly GCA_036926305.1). NCBI lineage: Eukaryota > Metazoa > Arthropoda > Insecta > Odonata > Petaluridae > Uropetala > Uropetala carovei. Next base: position 4,223,743 of record JAXCHB010000017.1, on the reverse strand, counting down.
TCCTCTCTCTCTCTCCCTCTCTCTCTCTGTCTTTCGCTTCCATTTACTCTTCCTACTTCTTATTCCTCTATCTCATGCATTCTTATGCTTCGTTTACATTTCTTTCTGGCCTATTTTCGTCATTTTTTCCTAATCAAAATTATTGTTTATATAGACACGCACACACATACGTACATACAAACATAAATATCTCGATCGATAGCCAACTGCATCTTGTGTCATTCCAGAAGACTTTCTTACCTTCACTTTAAAAGATTTTCCCATCATTTCTAAACAGTTATAAGCTGCTGAGAAAAGTACTAAGCGAAAACTCCAGTACTGATTTCAAAGATATGTCATTCATGTCTAGGGGCAGTAGGAGGGTTTGACTACAGATAAAGTTCTGCTTTTGTTTCTGTTTGAGAAATAACTGATTTTTAACTGAAAGAGTGTACTCTAATCCAGTGGTGCGCAAACTTTTCAGGTCGGGCCCCCCTTTTGATCCACGTAAACGATGGCACCCCCCCCCCCCCTTCCCCCCATTCTAATCGGAAAACATTTGTTAACATTACATAGAAAAAATAATCTCGCATTAGCTCAATAACACGACATAACTGGCGTTTTAGTATACGCAAGGGAAGAAAATGTAACACTTCAGAACAAATAACGCACTGGGGTCTTTGCTCATTCTTAACCAAAGTCCACGAAAATACAAATTTGACAAATTCTTCTTTGTATTTCCTTATTTTACCATTTGAAGATGCGGTTTCTTTACTTGTACAAAGAGTTGTCTCGTCAGATACTTCTTTTTTACGTACCTTCTGTATTTTATTTGCAGCGACATATTCATCAGATGAGCACGCAGCAGCAGCACCACGTTTTTCACCACCCTTACTAATCCACTTATCCATATTCAGGGGAAAATAATAATATTGGAGTAAATCTGCCAAGCGATTGAAGAATACGAACAAATGAAAGTACTCTCGACTTCTTCTCACGAAAGAATATTTGTGACTGAGGCCCGAACCTTCACTAGGCATTCTATCGGCCTAAGGGTGGCCACACACGTTCAGGTTTGCCGGAAGGAAACACGGAGGAAAGGAAAGCCTTCCGGCAAACCTGAGCGTGTGTGGTCAAATTTGCCTGAAGGAAAAGCCTTAAGCCTGTCCTCCAGCCCTCAGTGGCAGTAACCGAGGATTGGTTGAGGCTTCGCCTTGAGGAAAACAAATCCGTTCGTGTTCATGTTGCCAGACGGAAAGCACGAGACAAACTGAAAGGGAACTTGGGAAAACCTCCTGGCAAACCTGAGCGTGTGTGGCAGCAAAAAGCCTCGAGGCTTTCCTTCAGGATTACCTCGAGGTTTTTTCCTCAAGGCTAAACCTGAACGTGTGTGGCCACCCTAAGGCTCATGAAGTCGACAAGCAATTTTACATTATTGGCTCAAGGGTTATAGGTTTTTAGGTCTAACATGCAAGGTCCTGCGCGGTCAATGGCCGGAACGTAACCCCCGCGTTCGACAGGAGTCAACTGTACTTATCGTTAGTTGTGTAGCTCTACAATCTATAAATGCTAGAGCGTAACATTGTTACATTGCCATAGATTGACCAGCCAGTTTATCATAGGTCCCGAATGCATTCACGTAAAATCAGGTAGCCTGCGCCAGGCCGGTTAAACTCGCGTCCCTCTTTTAAAAAAGAAACAGCGATTCGCGGCTCGTCAAATCGTTCGCGCTCCCCAGTTTGCGCACCACTGCTCTAACCTATTCAAAACCACCTCTTCTGCTGATTGCAAATTTGAACATTTTAAAAGGACGAAATTTGGCCCTAAACGAAAGAGATCGATTGATGCAAATGGTATTGAAAGAAAGGTTTTTATTTAGATTCTTCCCCTATACGGTTGTTTATAACCATGAATATTTTTAAATTTGTATAAATCATTCTTCTCGCTTAACTGAAATAAGGATCGTGTAGCATAAAATTAGGATTAATCTTTACGTTAACAAAAGATTATTAAAAAGATCTGATCCAGGCAAAATTGAATATCGGCTCAAAAATATAAAGGTTTTATTTTCACTGGTATGTTCATTCCTCGTCCTCTCCATTCTCATGCATAACCGACAAGAGTCCAAAAAGAACCTTTACAATCTCATCCTATCTCAATCTCACATTTTTGCGTTTTATTTTGATTTATACTAGTTCTGGCACTACTCTTGGCTTCCCGATCAAACTAGATATATTGAATGAAGGTGAGTCAAGGAATGCAAGAGAAAAATGTCTCATCTCAACACGTCTGCAAGGTTCATTTGAAAAATTATAGTATCGATTCCCATTCTGTACGATCTAGGGAGAAAAGTGAATAAGATTTATTTTTATCCTAAGGAAGAAATAAAATTAAATAAAAGATAAAAATAAGCGGAAAAGGAAAAATGAAAACGTTGAATGCGGAGGACTGTATTCGGAAGGTAGAGAAGGATATAAGATGATGGTGGAGAATTTAGAGGGGAGAGAAGTAAATACGAGGTATCGGTATTACCCGAGTCTCCCAACAAACGAAAGGTGGTCGGAAAATAGGAATACAAAGGCCGTAATAAGTAAATAATAATACTACCACAACACCCTCTGATCCTGATCTCACTCCAAGTAACTACCACTGTTAGGACCACTGGTCGTAGATTTCATTTGGATGCTGAGGTTCAACGTGAAGTTCACTTTTGGCTTATTGTTAGAGAACAAAGCCCCGATTTCTATGATATCGGTATAAGTAATTTGATTTCACGCTATGATAAATATCTCAACCGCCAAGGGTGGAAAAGTAGTTTATTAATGTAAGTTTAAATGTGCATCATAATCATTTGCAAATATAATGCCATTTGCAAAATTCAAACCTTGTATTCTTAGTTTTAGATCACCCTTCGTACTTAATTTTGAAGAATCAGATGCGATGAAGAGGGTTGAAGGAATACGGAGGAGAGAGAAGATGAGATTTTTGGAATGAAGAGGGAGCAAAGTGGAGAGATTATGTAAAAGGGAGTCTGAGATGGAAAAACTTGAAGATAAAATGAAATCTCCCTGATAACAAAGACATTTCGGATCACGTACGATGGATATAGATGAAAATTAGGGGTTCGCGTTGAGATTCCCTTCGCGTAATCAACGCGCCGGGAATATTTTGAGTGCGACCTCTGGTTAGTTGCGCAACAAGATTTCGACCGATCTAAAACGCATCTTATTGGCCAAAACAAGATTTAGATGGTTATCTATATCTTCAATGACACAAAGAATTAAGTTAAATCGTAAACATAATTATTATTTTGAAATTATATACTCTTAATAATATGCAATGATGGTGGTTTGGTTCCTACTTCATGAGTTCGACTCGTATATCTGAAATATTTTCAAGAAAAAGAAAAATATTACTCTGCTTGCGTTTCCTAAAAGTAAACAGAAGAGGACTCTAGATCCAAAAACAAATGGCGTTGGATGAGTCTACGATAAAATTGTAGTGATGTGGAAGACAGTGCGGATATACTTGGAAAAGGGAGCACAAGGATGGGAACGTAAAAACTGTGGAGAATCCCGTTACACTATATCATAAGTAAAAGTTTTCTGTTTGAGTGAATGACAATTGGACAAATTCGTGAAAACTTGAGGAAGTAGTAAAAAATAAAAAAGCGTAACCGAAGTTATAAATACGAAGGACAGATTGATGGAAACACAGCTACAATATGATGATGAGACTTGAATGTAAAAAGAAGATTCATACTGAAGTTTTAAAAAATGTAATAAATATGATATATGATGGCATGAAGTATAGCGTGATATTGTTATCACTACAGACTTGACTACGGAGAAATCAATGGGTTTTCTATGGAGTCACACAAGTAAGAGCTAAAATGTTAGAAATGTTAACAAGCTTGATGCTTCTTTCAAAAATAAAATACAAAAAAATTTAAATCTATAATTCCTAAAATCAGATAAATACACCAATTTCAATTATTTGAATTAGCCGCCTAAAAAAGGTGAAAAGCTTTTAAGAACGTTGTTTGAAATACCATTTCACGAAATTATATGCAATATATTCACTCTCCGACTTATTTTCGTCACTTTTCCCGCGATTGGGAAATTTTTCGGTGAAAATGAGCGTTGAAAATTGTGCTGCATAAACAAGCATTAAAATTTTGTTTTATTCTTCTTATTTTCGCTTTTTCCATTCACACATACGCCCACCGTCATTCGTAGTATAAATCTGAAAATTTGGTTCTATCACAGATCCATTGTACCATGTACATACGTTGTGAAACCGGGATTTGATAATAAATCTCATGCTACAAAAAAATCGCTACAATAGAATTTCAAACTCCCACTCGTATCAATATCATATCCTACACCTCGTATATCTAGTTCCTTGCACTCCAGTGCGAAAAGTCTGTCCGACAAAAATATATTCCCGCGCGTGTTTGTATGCAGAAGAGTCATAAACGTTTACGAGAGTTAAATGCGAGGGATGGGAAAGAGAAAGGAGTTCAAGAGCTGTAAACTAGTGAACGAGGGAACAAGAAGGGGTAAGTGTGAATGATGGACCTGCAACGAGTGAGATTCTCTTAAGAGTGGAAACAAAGTGCCAGCAGACGTAAAATTCATTTGCAAAAAATCCCTGAATAAGTGTATGTTTGTCTCAGAAATAAACGCTATAAATACTTGAAATAATTATAAATATGGGAACAAAGAAGAATTATGAAAATAAAATGGACATGTAAATTTTTTTAAATTAAGTAGTAAAAATAATGAGTGAAAAGAGAATCAGTACAACTGATAAGGAATTGGATCCGACATTTGCTGAAGAGACACTTTATGATTAAAGATGAAATTGAAATAAAGAGAGGAAGATAAGTTTTCAAGGATTACTTTAGGCGGAAAGAGACTAATCAAGAAATGAGAAGGCTGCGGAATACAGGACGATTGGAGGAACCTGATTTAACTCTTCGGAAAGGCTATTATTAACGTTAATGAATATATATATTAATAATATATTGCACCTATCCTAACAACGTATACTTTCATAAATTCATGAAATTCATATAATTGGGCTGAATTTTCGCGTGCATTATTTTATAATAATTCAACGTAAAATGCTTACATTAAAAAATAACTTTCTGAAGCCGTGAATTTTCAAGTTAAATTATGATAAATCTACGGCAACAGTTATATATGACTCAAAATGTCTCAATTTAAAGGATATAAACTTTCATGGAAATGAAGCTGGTAAAGTCAAACTGACTACCATAGAAGTTAACGTAGCTTGTCTCACTAAATGAAAATATTTTTATTGGCATCCTGCGATTATAATAAAAGCCGATATATTTGCCATTCTGTGCGTAAGATGTTATGTATTAATAAGAATAAATGAAGTAAATTCTATTTTGAAGAATCATTCACCAGATACTTGACGCCTCCCCTTGCAAGTTTTGAACTGATCATCGTCTATGACTAACAGAATGAATCCGATTCCACATAAGTGTCGACATAAAAGGAATAAGTTTTTTATCTGTTTTAATTTGACTTTCAGCTAGCTCCTTTCTCAATAAAAATAAGTCTCAAGAGGAATCAATTTCCAAGTGTGGATAAACTACGCCCTACAAGCCATAAGGAAGTGAACTGTGATATGCAATACAGACAAATTCATATTGTTGCTCGATATACAGCAATAAAAATATTTCCCTTCAGTGCGGTTGTACCCAATGACCTACCATCATGCCAAATCTCACATCTGTAGCCTTTCTAGAAGTACCTTAGGTGTTCATATGACACTGGTTCTATTACGCCCAATGATTATCACTAAACAATCAAAAATATTAAGAAACATAAAATAACAAAAATATAGGAAAGTTTTCACTTGTCAACATATTAAAGAAGTGAACATGAGATCGGAACAAAAACAAGATCTCTCTTAATCTAGATGATGTAGAGAAAAAAATAGCAGCAAGACCGAGGAAAGAGAGTAAAAGAGAGAAGAAATCCTTAAGTGAGGAAGAAGGATGGCGCAATAAAGTCGGTTAGAAGAGAGAGAGGATAGATATAAGATGTAAGGTGTGCAGTGGCTGGAGGCGTCATTAACTGAGTCTAAGAATATGGGCGAGGTCATTAAAGGGTTCTCGGGAAGAGATCGGAACTCAATTCATTAGCGCGTAAAGGGCGCGCTTTTAATGTTCGTGACGTTAGGGAGCGGAGTAAGTAGTACGATGGAGAGGGTAGGTGCAGAGGGGATGAAGGAGGGAGAGTGACCTATGGCCCGAGTGGACTGGATACGAAGAGAAGAGTTAAGAAGGTTAGAAAGGGGTTCAAAATGGATGGCTGGAATAAATGAGTGAGAGATGAAGGTGCATTCCTTACGGTCTCGCGCGTGAGACAGTGTCTACTCACTCGGCAGCTGCTGACCTAAGGACATGATTTAAATTTCCTGAAGAACTCGGGAGACTGGAATAGCCTGGGACGGAAGCTTAGCCGAGAATATACTTTTTTGTTTTTCTTAAATAATATTGTCAAGAAATGTATACAAGAAATGCAGATTGACTCCGCAAACAAATTCCAACTTCACTTAAAAATTGAAAAAATAACAGTTCGACTAATCTTACTATCGGAAACTATTCTGAGAGTTGCAAGAAATTTAAGAAAAAAGCTTAAATTTTCTATATTTAGGAAATAGATGGATTTATCGTTCGCATCCTGGGTTATTTTTAATTTACGAGCAAGTCATAAAATTTTAATTGGTGGCTATATCATTATAATAGATTTATGACTTTTCTTTAATCAAATTGTAAAAATTCACTAACTTATTGGTGTGTTACATAGGTACATATGTACATGTCATTCAGGCATTAAGACCAAATACTAAAAAAGTTATAATGAAATGTTCCTGAAAATTTCGCTTCAATTGTAGAAAAAAGCACCAAAAAATATGAAAATGCTACGTACAATACTGAAAAGTAAAAATAACTTCAAACTACGAATGTAGGAAATGAGTACGAAGCTCCCTTTCGTCTCGAGTTACAATGAGTTCCTTCAGTTGCCGCAAGGTGACAGTACAAGTCAAGCGGGACTCGCATACGACTCCAAGTTCAGAATTCCACTTGGACAAAAACGGTACGCTGTTTCGTCTGAATATAAAACTTTCAAAATCAGATTATGAAAATCAGGAAAACTTTTATCCTTAACTACGCGCTTAGGGGAGTGATGGCGGAGTAGCTTTAGTGCTAACCAGCGCTCGAACCCTGGCGGAGGCCGGTGTTTTTCAAGCTAGGCTTGCCCTGTTCCGACTTGCGCGTTGTAAGAACGTGCAAATACAGCACTCAGTCATCCGATAAGAGATGTTAAGCAGTGTGTCCTTTAGGTGATTTTCGTAAGAGTAGGCTAATTTCTGCACCAGGTTTCTCTCCTACCTTCATTGTGAATGTGCGTGTGAACGTATGTCGTAAGAATTATTCCACCGGGTTGGATATTTTGAACTGGGTTAGTACTCCATTCACTTAACAATTCACTGTACTCAATAGGGGTAAAAACATGATACTAACCTAATCCGTGAAGCGACGATGATGTTGGACTATTGATTGAATATATTCCCTGAGTGAGATCTTAGAACATTTACAGTTTTTAGACAGCGCAGCTAATTAAATTTAATATTAGATTTGAATGCCTGTGGTCTCTGATATAAACTTAATTTACGTGCATCCAATGGCACACTCGATTTATTTTACTTTTACATAAAGACTCCCGGTTTTGGATTTTGTGAATTCTTTATTTTATGCTTGTCTCTCGCATCAAACTTCACTAGTTACTTCCATCTTATTATTTCACAACAAAATTCTTTGTATAGTCTATCGACCCTTATTAACCTAATAAGCCACATATTTTTCAGAAGAAAAATCATTATGCCGAAAATCTAACTTAAATATATCTTTCTCTAAAATAGTAAATAATGCTAAAACTGAAGCGGATTATGAGTAAAATAAATTTAATTTGCAAAAAACCTCAAAAATAAAATTGTGTAATGAAAGATTTAACTTCAGTGGAAGTATATATATTTGCACCATCATCTAAAACTTATGTTGAAAATTTTTCTCTATCACAGTTATAAATTCTCATCTTCTTGTAAACTCGGTTAAGTTAATAAGCCTTTAATTCATGAGCATATGACAAACATTCTTCATTGCCTTGATTTCCTTTAACAAAACGTGCTATGCCCAATCGGTAAGCGTCGTGTGCACTTTCATCTGAGCATATAACCTATAATCCGCGTTCGCTTTATTACCTACATATATCTTAATTTTAAAATGTTATCATCCTCCATTTGGTAGGTCTTAACCTTCACCTCCTTCTCATGCCATGTCTGCGACCATTCGAGAAATACTCTCTGATCGTTGGGAAAAACCGAGATAGTATCAACGTTTCTCTACCTTAGTTATAGTGGAAAATGTCTCACGATGATCTACGTATCTCCTGGCACAAACAGCATAAACCACTATACCACCTTTAAGTGCACGATAATGGGCAGTTGAAGAACAAGAAACCAAGAAAAGCACCTGGGGGTTCAAGCAAGAATTTACAACTATTTAGTTGGAATAGAGAATAAATAGCGCTAGTTATTTGAATAAAATGTCAAATATTATCTAGTGTTTCATAACTTCTCACGTAAATCTGCACTCAACATAAGAAATCCGGCGATACTAAGAAGTCACGAAATTATGATAAAATTATGTAAACCGAAGAGA